>CM074185.1:33429670-34629670 GCA_037179385.1 Holothuria scabra | reverse complement strand
GAATGTAGAACTAGACTGTAGTAATGCAAGTTCTACAGGTACTTACCTGCAATGATTTGTAACCAGGCTGCATGTGCTGTGTAATTGTGGTACAGTAGTTGTAATCCTCCAATTAACTTACCTGTGATGATGGGATTGTTGCTAATCCAAGTGATCACCTAGACACATGTCAGAATGATGCTCAGTTACAGATGGTAATGTATAAAGTGTCTCTCCACTTGTCACTGTTGTGCAACACTTGCCAGATTCTTTTCCATCACCCTACCCACAAACACACAAAAAATCCAAGTACACAAAAATATTGCAGAGGCTAGTAGTGGTACGGACATGCTGTGTATACATCATACAAGGGTGCTGAGAAAATATCCCATAATTTGCAATTAGCTCCCCCTATACTTTTTCCCCCCAACCCTCCACAAAAATGCTCCTAAAACCAGTGAGTTGCTATCATCATGCCACATTTGTATGTAAACAGTGCAGGTCACAACAAGCTCAATAAAACTAGAAACATTTCTCAATTTCTCAATCTCAATTTCAGGAAGCTGTATACTAAGACTTCTACAGTTGTTGAAATCATTATGCATTACATCACACCACCTCTATTAAAAAAGAATTTTTACTCATTGTTCCCATAAAAAGCAGCTTGCTTTATTAAGAAAAATAAAAAATCAACAAAATTCCTGCTACATGCTATTAACTAAATCATACTGAATGTTGAAAGCATCTCTTCTGTGAACAGAGCTACAATAGTCCTTGTTTTTCTACTACAGCAGTTCAAAAAAAATTTCCCAGTTCATCAATTAAACCCTTTTCTTTAATGTTTAATTGGTAGGTCCCTGTTTAAAATGTAACTCCATATGTACCAGTTATTGCTTTATTGAAGGACAAGTGAATATACCAATCACGACAGTTCAATGTTAATTTCAGACTGTTCTCTAATTAAACACCACAATTGCACCAACTGGTTGTACTGGTACTGGTATCAGATGATTGTCAAGTGCAGTCTATCTCTCTTTTCAAAAATTGCAATGAAATATTTTCCAGGCCAAAGATTTTATTTACATAGTTCATGTAACCACCCATTCCATGTAAAATTGGAGTCAAGATACTGTAGGTTTTCAACACATACATTCCATGCCTAACATATACTCCATATGCCATGCTAAGCTTGGTGTTAAATGTTTTATGTACTGCATAGCCTGGTTGCCTGCTGACTCTGCCAAAGATGGTGGCTTTGCAGTATGTATAGTCCCACTGTCTCCAATGGCTCAAGTTCTGTGTAAAAGAAAAATGAAGGAGAATTAAGTACACTTTAAAATGTTCATACCATTCACTCTTGAAGCAAATATTCCACCAAGGAGACTTGACGGAAACACTGCACGATGAAACATGCAGTGCTACAGCACTATCATATGTAGCCTGATGACCTATTTTTTTTACTCAGATTAGTACAAGAAAACAACACACATTTAGCCTGGGCTACCTCGAATTTATGGTATCAAAATCTTATATAGTCTTCAAGTTGTACCATATTCTTTGTGCAGATATTCACATTCATAAAAAACACAACCAGTGCAATTTACTCTACTGGAGCTGTTCCTGAAGGTACAAAATAGGAAGTAGGCCTATATATGAATGCTCATTTATTGTAAATTATGCTAGGGCTCAAAATTAGCAGTTGTAAATTTCATGAAACTTGTCCAGTGATCTTTCAGTGCCTGGGTAATTGATTTCCTGGTTTTCTGCAGGATTGACAATCCCTTGTACTGTAGCACAGCATTACACCTAGCTTGTATAAAGCAATTATTTTGTTAGGAAGCAAAACTAGTCCCTTCAGCAGGCCTCCTTTAAAATGTATACATGCAACTCTCTGATTGACTTAGTAAAAGCCTGATCACAGTTGTAAGCAAGTTTGAAGAATTGTTATAATGAAACCTCTGGGTAGAATTGGGGCCACCTGAATTATGCAAGGCCAAGTAGTACCTTATTCATGGGTCTGGGACAATTGATTTGATTTCAAGTTGACCTATGCAGCTACCAATGCCCCAAGTCATGTGTGTTGTGGCGCCTATAGCTGTCAACTAAAAGGGCCTGGCTGCAATAATCTTGCAATGTCATGAAGATTTATGCACTTATCAATTGCAACACTGACACTTCCTAGACCTAGGGATGGTCGGGTCTTGCCCGGGAACTTTATTTTTAAAATTGTTAAATCCCCATGAAGAGCCTGGTCATATTCATGCTGGGTTGGTATACATCAATCGAAGGTAAATCCCCTGCCAAGTCCCCATGCACTGTCAGCTAGGCACTATGCATACCGTCATGCAGTAAAAGACCCTCCGGATTACCCCGGCCTTCAGATCCAGATGGAGTGAAATCCTAGCACACTCAAGTCTTGGCCGGGTGGGGACAGAATGACTGTGAAATCCGTCTCCAGTCAAATCCCATCCCTGGGTCTAGGAGACTATGCCGGGGTCGAGGTTGCAATTGGTTAAGTAGCCTAAGAGCATTAGTTTACCTCACTTATACCAGCATGCTGGATATGTCTTCTTCTTTGCAGACTCCAAGTAGTTCCACTTGCCCTCCTCTATGCTAAACAGTGGCTCATCATATTCATTAATCATAAGCAATAAAGTTGTGAAGTTCCTCTGCTTCACTTGCATATATGTCCAACACGGTCAAACTTCATTGTTATTGCAGAGCACTTACGTTACACACATCAACAGCCCACTTGATAGAATATTTTCCAACTCACACATTGTCTATGCAGTGTTTACGAAATAACGTTGTTGTTAGATCTCGTACTATACTAAGCGTCATTGCCTTCTCTTCGCTTCGTGTAACTCAACCGCTAAAGGTGGTCGATCGATAAATTTACATCTTAAATCCTGCCGGTAATCAAACTCCGACGTCTGCTTGGTGTCCGAATACATTAATAACGACACTTTTTAAATCCCGGCGAATGTCTTTGGGAATAATTTCAGATGTTATTGCAAAGAAAATAGTCGCTTCATCGTTACAGCAAGGGCTCTACATTTGTCGACTGCTAGCACTGCTGGCTGACAGATATGAATGACAAGGTCATGTGACCTAATATATGTTTATTCATATCATAATTTACAGACTGCCAACTTTGATTGGACTAGATATTGAGAAACTACTACATATTATTCATCTTAATGAGGGATGAATAAAGTAAAGGAATAACATAAAAATTATGACGTCATAGAAACCAATTGTCCCAAGTCTCTCGTTGAGAAGCGATACCTTTATAGACCGATAGAGGGCGTATTAGAAAAAAGGCAAATACGGTATGCTGTACTATACTGTGCTGAAGCACTGGATTTGTGTAGAGTTAGTGTTGTCAGCTCCCCGGGGAACACTCACGAGAGACTTGGCCAAGTCTACGCTGGCCGATGATAATATTCAATCCTGGCTACCCGGCTACTATGACATAGATACACTTGCGATATATCCACGCAATTGCAGGGTATTCTGCAATTGTGTCGCACTCTAAATTTCAGAATAAATTCAGTTAGACTGTGACAAACTTCTTATCTTCGGAATCTCTTGGTTTTTAACTCGTCGGGTTTCTGGATGGACAATTTTCTAGCAGACTTAGAGTGGCTGAACTTGCCAACCTTGGTGCGGTTTAAAGTCCCTTCCTAGAATCTGGCCTGTTTCTACCTGCTGTAGGGATTTTTTTTTCAATTCCTGGGGATGCACAAATTTGTCCCAAATCATACTTGGTGTGGTGCGTAGAATATTTGAGTCACATATGGTTGGAAGGAATTTGCACTTTGCACGGCAATGGCTGCCAGTCATTGGCCAGTGCAACTACCAAACCCATGTTGAGTCAATGCAGTCTCAAAGGTCACAACCTTACCACTGTATTACCTCACAGGACCGCACTTAGCTCTTGTTTGGAGTGGACATTCTCAGTGGCGCATGAGACGGGGCAGGGGGAAGACAGCCCCCAAATTTCCGCAAAATCTTAATTCAAGCCCGAATTTGGGGAAAATTCGGGCAAGATTTTGAAAAAAAAAATCAGACAGCTCTTATATAATCGCAACAAAATTTTCATGAAAAACCAAGTCAAGGTTTCCAAAATTCGCTACACCTTCAGGCAGCGCAAAAAATATTCGTGACTTTTACTTCACAGATAATCACAACACCAAACCCGAAATTGTCGAGTATAGATATTCTTCCGAGCATTTGCCCGAAAATGGAAAAGTATCATACTTAGGGTAACCTATTTATGAAAAATCAAACAGATAAAAAATGGCGACACATTTGGGAAGCCTGTGGCTTTAAAAAGAAACAATCATTCTTGAGCCTGTTTGAAATCTTGTGTGACACAATACCCGGAATCGCCGATCATTTTAATAGCTTCAAATCTTTGCTGAAAAACAGAGAACGCTGTATTTAAAGTATAAAGTTTATGGTAAATAAAAAGATCTGCGACACATGTGGGTAGAAGGGTTTTCATCACCCCCACAGTCTTACTGTAGTCTTGCAAAAATTGCCCGAAATAGTCAAATATTCGGGCAAAGTTTAAAAAATTCTGAGACGTTTTTAATTGACAAATTAACTCAACGGACGACAGGAGGGTGTTCAAGTGCCCAAAAGTTTGCCATCAATCCTGCCCTAGAGCAAATACGGGCAATGGTTATGAAAATGGGGTAATTTGTTTTTCGATACTTTAAAGATTCAGTGTGAGAATGTCTTCCCGTAAGTCTGCTTGAAAATTCAGTTTAACACACCTTCAGTTTAACACACCCGGTGCGTTGGCCCCCGGCATTGACTGTCTTACGGGCAGAATTACATTTTTCGTGCAAAAATCTTCTGTCCCCAAATTAAAATGCTCCTCTACGCCTTTGGGAATACTTTACTCAAACGTGCACTGGAACAGCTGCTTGCAACGTATAGCAGAATTCCGGATTTGCAATCCTAGGATACACAGTCCACTGGAGTAATGAACTGAGAATCAGTTTCTCAAAAGTTCGTTTGAATCTTAGAAAAATCACTTATTTTTCTCACCAGAATTAAGGACAATTAAACCTGGCAATTGCCATTTCCAGCCATCTGGTAGGTGTTAAAATCCAAAATTTCTTTCTACTCTCCGCGCCAACTGATGATGGCGCTACGCTTAGAATAGTAAACGCCAATCCCCTACAAAAGTATCCAGTCCCCCATAGCCTCCCCCGCCCCCTTACGAAAAAAAAAATCCTAGCTACGCGACTGCACTTAACCAACCTCAAGGCCTTCGGGCTTCGGACCATTTACATTATTGGTCTGTCATGCATGGCTCCATTGTAGACTAGAAAAAAAGAACAGATACTACACATGATCTTAGCCAAAAGACCGAAAAGCGACCCAATACTTTTCCCACATTGGAATGTCTCCGGAGTGTGTTAGTATAATATGGCTGAATATGGTTTGAATGTAATAATTTTGATTTGCTGATACTTATTCAGCTTCCAGATAAGGCCTTCATTTAGAACAGGTACGCATATTAAACCAAAAGTATTATGGCCTTATAAAAGTTTACATGTAATTCTCGCATGGTATTTAATCAGTTATTTCTGGCTTCGTATAACCATATCGAACTTTATAACATCCAGATATTTCCAGATATAAGCCGGATATAATTTTTTTTAGTAAGGAACGCACCTTGTACAATACTTCCGTGAAGGTCTCTTTGGTGCCACAGTGTTAAGTTCGTAACAAATCTACTTCAGTACAGCTGAATTGATTGCATATAGTGCATGACAAGTGAAAGTACCGTGCATTGCGATAGGATTACAAGAGCTATCGCAGACTTTTCGTAAAGTCCTCCCGACCCTCTGGCAAAAGGCCGTTCGGCGAAAGCAAACTTTAACCAGGGAGTTGTTCATAACAACTCCCTGCTTTGAATTCCCGAAGAAGCTATTACGTCCACTCAGGGAGTTTCTATGGTCCACTGAAGGACAATACGTGACCAATCTCACGGCCCTCAGACCATTTACGTTTTTGGTCTGTCATGAATGGAACAGTTTTAGAATGGATGAAAAGAACATATACGACACATTATCTTACATTCTTAGCCAAAAGACAGAGAGCTATCATAGACTACGTTACGTTTTAGCGAGGCTGTAACAGAATTAAAAATTGGCCATGTTGAGTATTACAAGCAAACTGAAACTTTCAATAGCCACCGGCCTCTGCTCCGGTTTATTTTTTATGATGTGGTATATCCTTGTGTACGAAAGGAACATTCTATGTAACGGTAGCTGTCCTGTAAAACTTGAAGAAGTTAAAGTAGATTTACGGAGCCAGGAGAGACACAGCGATAAGAAAGGTCTAATTACTGCGACGAGACAAGTAAAGCCTATACCTACACTGAACGAATCAAATTTTACGGGAAATAGTGATAAAACCAATGAAGTTCCGAAGCATCTGGGTAAAATATTCACTGAGGCAAACGGAAAAGTAACAACTAAGGTGAACAAGAAAAGGCTGACAGATAGTATTAAAGCTGAAGATTGTGAGACAAAATCAGAATGGAATATGTTTGAAGGCGATAACGTGGACGTGGTTTTATTTACTTGCAGAGCAAAGTGGAAATCTAGGAGGGAGATCTATCACAACATAAAATGTCCGGGAACTAAAAGAAACATTACGTTTCGAAATGCAGTGGGTAACGTTACAGCAGCGAGTACCGCAGACGTTGTAATTTTTGCACAGGGAGTAGGTTCGTTGAACAAATTAAGCCAACTCAAGGAACTGAGAAAGAACACGCCTCATCAGATGTGGTTGTATACGACTACAGAGAGTGCGTATGAAACACCATTTGTTCCGCGTTTCTCAACAAGATTTGATACCACATTTCTGAACATGTCATATTGCTACCAT
This sequence comes from Holothuria scabra, assembly GCA_037179385.1. Classification (NCBI taxonomy): domain Eukaryota; kingdom Metazoa; phylum Echinodermata; class Holothuroidea; order Aspidochirotida; family Holothuriidae; genus Holothuria; species Holothuria scabra. The sequence continues at coordinate 34,622,776 of CM074185.1, read as the reverse complement.
GACAAGGCAGAAATTGTAGCTCCCTTTGGGGCTTACGTCCAAGAACGTGAGGGGGTTGATGCCAAAGCGGCAACACAAATCACCCCCAAGCTTGACATACCCGCCCTGGCAGCATGGGCCAGCAGTCACTGTGAACACAATTTTTGGAACAGAACTGGCTTCGTCAGGGACCTCTCCAAGCATCTTCCAATGGATTTATTCGGTGCATGCGGAAGCAAGTTTATCCCTCGTAACACAGAAGGAGCTAAAATACTTAAGAATTACAAGTTCTACATAGCTTTTGAAAACTCTTGTTGTTCATATTACATAACTGAGAAATTTTGGAAAGCCTTGGGACAATATGAAAGTGTACCTATCGTAATCGGATCCTCTAAATCGGAATATGAAAGTGTTGCGCCTCCGAATTCTTTCGTTTATGCAGACGATTTTGATTCGATGGAAGATTTGGCAAATTTTGTCAAAAAAGTTGCGAAAAACGAAACCTTGTATAATCAGTTTCACGAATGGAGGAAATATGGAAAGGTCGAGGTCTACGGAGAGCGACTTGTGTCTCCTTTCTTTGAGAATGAGAGCAAGTGTAGGCTTTTGGATTACTTGGAGAAGAACGCCTGGAGAAAAGATCATCCTATTCAGATGCAAATAGATCCTTTCGGTCCAGACTGGGCAGACAGCTGTATTTCTTGTGGACATCACAACTGGATTAGTGATTATGGTTTGGCAAGCAAGACTTTCACCGAACGGTTGCATTCGGCGGAATGTATAGAAATTTAGGAGAAAGTCGCGGCATGAGGAAGTGACACTTGATATCACACAACATGATTTGTTAGTTGGTACCAAAAGTTGCGATTATTTACTTCCGGTAAAAGAAATCGCGGGAGCTATTCTCAAGGCATTTTCATATTTCAGTATAGCGAAAAACACGCAAGTAAGTTGAACAATGTTCGGCACTTAACTACATGTCCGATTTCTCTTCTAAACAGAGGCGGAACCAGGATTTCAAAAGCGTGATGGGGCCGGGGGAAGGGGGGGGGGGACCGAGAAAAAAGGAAAAACAAGGGATTTCGAGCGAAACGCGAACTTTCGCGGGTGGGGTCGAGGAATGTCTAATTGCTCCTGGTGAGGTCGAGTGGCCGCAAGTCAGAAGCTCTAACTTGACCATGCAGTGAATGCAACTAGCCGCATGGGTTTATAAGTAGCGAACTGCATAATTCCTTATTACTTTCCGGACAGTGACGAATGTGGACAGTCAAGTGATGATCCGTTTTCTTTTTTATTTATTCAATCATTCATCCATTCATTCATCCATACATTCATTCATTCACTCTCTCATTCATTCACTCATTTATTGTTCTAGGCTCAAGCAATGATATGAATTAAATAAAGATGCGAGTTATTACAGCTATAAACAATATTGAACATAAAACAAAATACAGGGGAAAATGAATGGGTTTCGTATTTAAATCAAGATGAAGCCTATTAAACCATTGCCGCCATTGTCTCGTGAACGTATTAATATCAGAAAAAGTAAACGCATTGTAATGCAGTGATTGAACAAAATTGAAGATAATATTTTGCATTTTGCACTTGTAAATATAAAATTTGAACCATATCATCAGTACATTTACAGTTTTGCTTTTAGGTTGATCATTTAGGATGCCAAAAATTATAGTGTGTGGGCTAAGGTATAAGATATTATTAGTATTAGCATTAACAAAATTCAGAAACTGTCTCCATGAAGCAGTGGCGTAGCTAGGACTTTTTCCAGGGGGGGGGGGGGGTAAAGGTATGAAATTTCCCCAAAACTTTTCCCGGTCAATGTGTATGTATTTCATATAAAACATGCAAACTTACAAGTATAACAACATTACCATGTCATTTTGTAATATTACCTGCATTTTAATCTTAAAGTAAAACATAGAGCAATCGGAAATAACAAAGTATATTATTTTGGTAAACAATATCTGGTTTATTTGTATGTACTAACGCAGTGGCGTACGCAGGATTTCTCTGAAGGGGGAAGGGCATGCAGTATGGTCTAAGGGGAGGGGTGTCCCGAAATTTGTTGACGTTTTCAAGGAGCCTAGATGCAAAATGGTGCAAGATTTTCGACTTTGACAGGAACAGTGTTAAAAGCTGAATCGTGGTGGTTCATGAGGATAAAACTGAAACTTTTGTGCCTTGACATGCATTTCCTTATGCCATTTATGCTACCTTACGAAGAAAAACTTGTCATTAAATTTGCACACTTTTAGAAGTCCAAATAAAAGAGCATTGATCGGTATTTGTGGTTTTTCTTGGCCACAAAATGTTATTTTGTCATAAAGATTATCTAAGCGGAGCGCCACCATTGGTTGGCGCGGAGCGTAGAGAAAATTTGGAAAAATCAGACCCCTTAGATGGTCGGAAATAGCATTTTCCAGGCTAATACGAAGAATCTAGCCAGTCGCTTTCTTCTTTTGTCGTTTGAAATAAAATGCTCACTTCAAAATATGTTCGCAAACTGCAAAGTGATCAGAGAGTTAGCTAATTTTACTCCCAAAATGTAATTTTGCCCATAAGACCGAGCGAAGCGCCACCATTGGTTGGCGCGGAGCGTAAAGAAAATTTCGAAAAATCAGACCCCTCAGATGGTCAAAATAGCGTTTTTATGCTTGTAACGAGAATCTAAACATGTAGTCTTTTTTATCGATGCCACCAGTGGGAAACAGAGTCTACCTTTTTAAGTAAAAATTGGAATTTGACAGAATTTGCCTAGCTCTATTTGTAGGAATTAAAAAAAGTTGGCATCACTGAAAGACCTTGCAGGGACAATCCTTCCCCTTTGAAAATTTCTGAAAATTGGGTGTCCTTATAAGCAATCTGGTTCCACATATGCTATCTTTTGAAGTAAAATCTGTGTTAATAAAGTTAGACTACGTATTTTTAAGAACAAAGAAAAAAACGGCATCTGTAAGGGGGGGGGATGGCCCAATGGTCTCACGCCACTAAGGAGGCCTAATAGTGGCTCGATCACACAGGATATCCTGTTAGAAAAGCAGTCTGTTAAGTGTAGTTGGCTACAAGGTACTCATTGTCCATTTATTGTTACACTCAAAGTGAGCAGAAAGCTATTTTCCCGAACTAGCTTGTAAGCCTCCAAGGATTAGGCTAAGTAACAAAATCTAAGTGTGCCAACGGATCCCTCTAATTCTAATTTCTAGATTAACTTTAAGTTTATTGTTGGCCATGGATTGTTTCAGCCCCATCCATCGTTATGTACACAGAGTAAAATCGTACAGCTACTGCTAGCTTGTAGAAGAACATAACAACCTCGGGGTCTACGGTAGTGACTTGTCAGTTTTCACATCCTTTTACTGAATTCCCAAAGTATCACCTGAATAACAGCTTCCTGTGCACTGAAATGCACTGATCATAACCCCCGTGCGTATACAAGCACAAGAGAACATTCAATCTGCTTCGCGGCGAGGACATTTCTGTGAACGCGAATTGGGCCGGTTCATGCGACACTGACGAAATCTGAGTTAATTTGTTGCATGAAAATACGAATTATGTATGAGAAATGTCTCACAATTTCTTATTCTAACAAAAATTTTGAGAAATTTTTGTAATAATAAGAAGATTCATCAAATTTCCCCATTTTCATCAAATTTCCCCAAAAATTTTGCCACTTGCCCCCCCCCCCCTGCCCCCCAGTAGCTACGCCACTGCCATGAAGGTTGTACTTTTTCACAATAAAACATAATATGGCAAATTGTTTCTCTCTCTTTTGAACAAAAAGTACAAAGATCGTGATCTAAAATATTTATTAATTCCTTTCAAGTAAGTATTTGTTGACAGAATTCTAGAATTAATTCTGTACTGAAACCAACAAAATTTACTCTCCAAATGTAAGCTAAAAGGTAACTTATAAATTAAATTTCAACTTAAATGGTTGCTTCCAAGCTTAGGGGAAAATTTGTCTTGAGATTTTATGGTTAGATGGTTTTAATCAATGATTTTCTTGTAGAAATCAGAGCCCCCTTTTTCTATTTATTCAGAATAGCATGAAACTCTGGAACCGTTTTTAATTTACTGAAAGTTCGACCTCTTGAAAAGCATTTAACCGCTCTTAAAACACATTTAAATAGACCGGCAGCCCAGGGCCTTGGGGGTAGATTAACTGGGTACCAATAACGAAGTATATCAGCATGAAGCCAATCACCTGGGATGTTCAGATATGTGAGTCTGCCTTGCACCATTCGTTGCTAGTAGGTCTGGCGGCCATTTTTTTTCAAAATGGCGGCCATGTTTTAGTAGGCATCATTATGTTTGATAATAAAACTTTGATAGAACCTCCCATCAAAACGTGAAAGGTTTCATATAAAAGACAATTAAATTTCCTGTCAAATGGACCATATATGCTGGGTATTGTGCTGAATTAAACTACACTTTAGGGCAAAAAGAACAATCTTGGACAATTTTACCGAAATTAGTTTGCATATTTCTTCATATCTTTTACAAATCTCAAAAAAGGGTATATTGAAACTTTCCTAAAATGTTTCTTATAAATAAGTACTATTGTGTCAAAATAAGAAGGTAGATGCTTTCACAAAACGAAAATTACAGTCATTCAAAGTTAACAATTTGAAATTTCAGGGAAAAGAATTTTTACCTTAAATATAATTTCACCTTGTTCTCATTTCTCATCAGCTCAAATAGTACAACTAATTAGCCCAAAATACAACCAATATTGTTCACTTTGGGTTTTAAAAATAACATTCAGGACGGTGACTACAAGATACATGCTTGTATCGATTTTCGGACATCCTGTATCAAACCCAAGATGGCCGTCATCGGTCAATGCACTTTTGGCCCATTTTGTTTTTAAATTTATACTCATTTTTAGTTAGAACAACTGCGGTATTTGGTCAACTGGTATCAGAAGATACAACCCGGGACAATGACACCCTTTTTTGAACACATAGCTTGTAAACCAAGATGGCGACTAGTGGTCAATGTACTTTTTTCTCCTTATATCTGTCTTTGATTCAGAATTTCCGATCAAGAAAGAAATGACCAGTCGTTGTTTGTGCACTAGGATGCAATCTTCAGCAGTCCTAAACTTCGTTAAGTACATTTTGGATCTATTCGAAGGTGGTACTTAACGGTCAATTGATTTAGGCACTCCCACCACTCCACCACCCAACACCTTTCCTCAAATGAATAGGATACAGTGTTAATTAATTCCACCTTCTATTTATGTATATTGTTTCTGTGCCAAGATGGTGGCTAGGGGTCAATGCACTTCTTATGATTCCTTCTCATTTTTATAGTTGTGTGGAAATTTCCTATCAAGTAAGCAATAACGACTTGCCACATAGTGCAATGAATGCAATATTTATTATGTCCAATGTTTGTTGCAGTAGCAAATTATATCGATTTTAAGATGGTGGTCATTGGCCAATTAACTTAAACACCTTTGTTCATGGCATTAGTTCATAATAGGGCAGTACTGGCCTTAACAATTAATGTTACTTTGAGATGGTTTCCAGAAACTTTCTTTGTATTTACAAGGGATATATTTGACATCAGCTGGGTAACTTTTACCAATACTTGCAATACGTCCTAAAGTACAGCCAATTATTCATTGTATACATGGCTTCTGTTCCAAGATGGCGATCTGGGGTCAATGCACTTATTTAAGGAGTAGAACAGGCCACCAGAGTACAAATTTGACAGACGAAATAAATTAATCCTTCTTCCAACGATGTTGTTTTATTTAATTTGTCTAGTTGGGTGTGATGAATTTGAAATAGTCGGGTTTCCTTAATACTGTCCTCTATCATGTGAAGTGGCCATTTTGAATTTCAAAATGACAGAGCTTTTATATTTTCTGAATAGTAATACATGTTGCAATGTTAGTTTCAATCTTTTTATCACCGCAATTGACCAGTGTTGAGGTAGATTAGCTTATACAGACGATTGAAGATTTTAAAGTAATCTTGCACTGTTACATGGGCTAGAGATGAATACACAGAAGTGAAAACTTTCGGAGAACTATAGAAATTACTGAAAAGAAGGTTTCGATTATTACTTTTCTTATGATGATTCCAAACAAAGAGTGGCCATTTATTTCTTGATCGGAAATTCTCGTAATTTTCTGATCAAATAGCGACTGCTTAGATCCCCCCCACAAGCCTGGGAATGTCACTTTCGACTGTCTCAGGGGTCCAATTTTTCAAAATTTTCTGTTCGTTCCGCGCCAACTAGTGGTGGCGCTCCGCGTAGATAGTCTTCCCAGTAGAATTTCAGTTTCAAGTGAACAGTTTTTGAAAACGGAACCTCGAAATAGCGACTACTTAGACCCTCTATAAGCATAGCATAAAAAATGACATTTTTGACTGTCTGAAGGGTCAGAGTTTTCAAAATTTCCTGTGCGTTTTGTTCCAACTTGTGGTGGTGCTCCACTTAGACCGCTTCCATAGCAGAATTAAAGTTTCAAGTGAGCATTTTTTGCAAAAGGAAACTCAAAACAGCGACTGCTTACATCCCCCTATAAGCCCGGGAAATGCCCTTTCAACTGTCTGAGGGTTCGGATATTTCAAAATTTTCTGTACGTCTTATTTGGCTTAATTTTAGTTTGGAGTGAACTTTTATCTGCAATTGAAATTTAAAATATCGACTGCTTGGATCCCCTTTATAAGCCTGGGAAATGTCATTTTCGACTGTCTGAGAGGTAAGAATTTTCGAATTTTGTGAACCCTCCGCGTCAACCAGTGTTGGCGTTCCGCTTTGACTGTCTTACGGGCAGAATTACATTTTTCGTGCAAAAATCTTCTGCTCTCAAAGTAAAATGCTCCTCTACGCCTATGGAAATACCTTGCCCAGGCGTTCACTGGAACAGCTGCTTGCAACATACATATTCCGGATTTGCAATCGGATACACAGTCCAGTGGAGTAATGAGCTGAGCTAATCAGTTTCCCAAAACTGTGTCTGAATCCTAGAATATTCACAAATTTTTCTCACCAGAATTAAGGACAATTGAACCTGGCAAATGCCATTTCCAGCCATCTGGGAGGTGTTAAAATCCAAAATTTTCTTTGTACGCTCCGCGCCAACCGATGGTAGCGCTACGCTCAGATAGTAAACTTCAGCCCCCTACTAAAGTGTCAAGCCCAAGCCCGCCCCCCCCCCCATATCCCCCACGAAAAAAATCCTAGCTACGCCACTGGTACTTTAATATTAGAGTGTAATATAACCGCCACACCATTTTTTTAACTAGAAGTCGGTCAGATGGGATTTCATGCCTTAACTAATAACCTGGTTTAATCTTGCAGTGCCCCACGGCCCTTCTTCCATGCAATTGTGGTTTACTGGGTTGTTTTCCCTTCTCCATTGCTTACGCGAATCATCACGCACAACGACTGTGCATCCAACTAAGACTATATATATATATATATATATATATTTATAATGAAGTCTTTGGTAATAGACATGGTCAAAGGAAACTGGAAATGGGAATGTATTCCAGTTTCTCAAAACCCCTACCCTCTGCCCAGGCCCGTGGCCTGAAAAGGTATTGAAGGGAGCGGGCCAAAAATTCTTCCGAAGGGATCGAGACATGTTTTTTTCAAGGAAGGCAAACTATATAAAAGTGTATGAAATCAATGGCAAACTTGAAACTTTCTTGAGACAAAAACATTAAGGGAGTTTCATCATCCCCATTCCCTTAAATACGGGCCTGCATCTGCGTAAGGGTCTTCGAGTATATGGATTTCAAGCTAGGAGGATGAAAAATGGAATATTTTAGCTAAATCAAATGTACGGTTATATAACCACTGCGTAAAGGTAATTTTTCGAGAAGGTTCCAATATATTTCATAGTTCCAATACCCTTGGAAGGATGTACAGGCCAAGCGATACATATAACGGTTTGGGAATAACCCAAAACAGTAAATCGGTGGTAAATCTGGGGGAGGTTTCCCTGATGCAGTGTACTGTACAAGACCCTTTTTATTCATATACAGACATCGGTATGTATAGCACAGTTCAATTTACTCGGCACGATATTAAGGAGGCGTGTCCAGGTAATTGCAATAAATGTGCCATATGGTTTGATTGACAGCTGACATGCGAGAGGTGTCCAAGGTGTCTCCATCCTCCTTGGAACCTTTCTGCTACTGGCAGAGGGCGAAATTCAAAATTGTGATACATTTATCACATTTTGAAGCATAGTTACTTTTTTGGCCTCAACCTTACTTTTACGCATAACGACGGCAGGGGGGAGGGGAGGAGGGGGGAGTTGTGCCACTTTTGAATTTGACACTGGTGACAGTATTCCTGGGTTTTCACAACTGCATGGACCTGCACGGAAGTGTTTCTCTAACAGGTGGTAACTTTCTACGTTGCATGAATGTGAAGGACAGATCAAGCAGGAAAAAGGGGTGTTGTCCACTTGCACAATATTTCGCTACCAAAAAACTCCTAAACCACTGTTGTATGCCATTGTGAAACTTAGGTGCGAACACCACAGTCGAAATCTGCTGCGTTTTTTATTTCAATACAAAGAGAGGTGATTTTCCGAAATTCTTTGTGAAAGAAACTTCCGTCTCTGTCGTAAGATTAAAAAAAAGTTGAGTACTGCACACAAACTGCAGTAAATTTTGGATTTGGTTTGAAGTCACCTTTCGAGAGCAGCCATTAAATAGTGCTGATCTTACTAAAGCCATTGCGGCAAACATTAAATGACCACGAAAGCATAATAGTATCATGTGTGTACGGTATATATGTTTAATCTGTAATAGCGGACCATTTGTTTTTACAGATTAAAAATCTGTTATCACAGATTGAAATATTAACATGCATGGCACCAATGGGCTTTCGTACATGACAACATCAAATATCTATAGGAAGTGAACTTAGTTTCAACTTTCCAACTGTTATACCCAAGACCAAAAACAGAGTTCAAGAAGCAGGTGTGAAATTTGTATTCAGTCACATTTTAAACCGGCCGATCAAAAAAAAAAAAAAAAAAAAAAACGATCTCCCTCACACTGAGGAGGCCTTAAGCTTGATCAGTGAACAAACTTGACATCATGAACTCTGACAGATAATAAACCTGCAGTCTTCCAGCAAAAAGGTTGTAGTCGATAGCTGTAAGATGAACATTCATAGTATCAGAATTCAGTATGAAACCAACTGAGTGTGCAATTTTATACACGTCTCGTGTATGGTTTTCATGCATATGTCTGATTCACACTTCAAAGTGCCAGAGCAACAAAACGTCATTTCTAGCCTGCCATTAAAATATCCTGACAAACATATGTAAATAATTTGTATACATGTGTGGACTCCCATGGTCTGCAGTTTGTCTACACCAGGGTTGGGCAATAACTTTTTATCCATGGCCCATATGTAAAAAGGGGGAAAGTATGTTGGGCCATAGGTCACAACAGTGCTGCCAAACATCTAAGTGAAGTGCCACCAAAAGTAGGCACACAGAATACAAGAATTTATTTAGCCAATAGCACCTCACTGATCGGCGGAAATTGCACTTCCCAGACCTGTCAATAGAACAAAGTGTAAGGGGTTGCCAGCTAACAACACTAAACTACGAATAGGAATCTGCCTCAGGGCTAACTTTCTATTGAAGTTTTCACAATCACCAGTAGGGTCAAAAAAAAATCTGCACTGAGGAGTGGGTTGTGGCCTAACAGTTGGTGACCCCTGGTTCACTCTGTTGCAGACCTTGCACCATTTGCCTTGTAGCATGGAGCTTTAACATAAATGGAGTCAAAACACTGTACCCTCCTTTCATTTGAAACTATTACACCTACCATATATATACTCCACAGTAACCGCTAGGGAATGGCAAACGCAATGTCATAGGACAAATCTGTAGATACATGCCAGGGTTGCCCTTATAGACAAATTTGGTCAGTGTTGTAATGACTGTAGCCATCCATCAGCCTTAAATCATCTTCATTTATTGTCTACATAAATTTCAAACCCTAACATTCAGTGAAATTGTAGGAGTCAAGGTACAATTGATTGTACAACCATCCATGATACAAGTAAGCAAGGATATTGAAGGATTAAAAAGTAATAGACCCCAGTTATGGACGACTGAAATTGGACCATCACTTGCCATCCTCACTCGTCTATAAGACCGCTTATATACAAAGTAACTCTGATGTAATGTAAGAATTATCATAGACTCCTGCTTGTCGTGTACAGTTGATTCACTGCAATGTCTTTTTGGGGGAGGGGGGCAGTTTGAGTATCCCCTGCTATTTTTTATTGGGGGCAGTGCAAAATCCACGGAGAGACTTTGGGACACGTTGTTTGAAATTCTACTCTCTTCTTTCATTCTCCAGTTAGATATGTACAATCTACAATGCAATCAGATTTCCTTCACAAAGCAAAATAGTTGCTCTGTTACAACATAACACGCAAAAACCAAAGATGAATTAATATGGACATCCTAATGGCTGGCAGTTTGCTAGTTTTTTTATTCATAGATGGCACTGGAAAATTCATGTAATTCAAACAATTTTTAATTTCTTTCAAAGTTAAACTTATTTGGTTTTCAAGCCAGCAATCTTTTTTGCAGTAACAACTTTTTTTCATTTTCACATCAGATTATCTTTGCAAAGAGTGAAGTCTGCACTCCCTGTTACATAAATCTCACTTCACCATGAGGATGGCTCTGCTATTGATTCTTCCATGGTAACGAGCTGAGGAGTGTAGGTTGAATGAATACCAGATTTGTTCATACCAGTTACTTGCAACAATGTGACCTTTGACCTTGCTTGGTGCACTGCACAAAAAATGTGTCACACACAGTAATGAATTGCTTAACCTCTGGTTTCGTCTGATTGACATGGTGAGGCATATAGATTTTTTCCAAAGTCCTCTCTGGCAAAGAGCAGATTTGAAGAACCATAAAACATGCCCTCCTTACTTATGAAGCTAATTGACCACAGTGTGTGAGAAAGCCATGAGTTGCAACTTGCACACAAGGTGTTTTTCCAGATAACAGTTATTATATTATTACTTTTAAAGAAGTTTCTGGTGTGATTCATCAGTCTTGAGGACGCCTTCAAACGCTTCTGCAGCTGCTCAGTCCAAAAATATTGTCCATATTGCTCATCTGAACATATTTGCTGATACCACAGTTTAATGTTTCAACATGTTTACACGCCATGGCAAGGGGTTATTTAACAAATGCAGCATCAGTGAAGCACTCTCCTCAACACACGCACACATATTATACACATTGGAAGAGCACTGTGACTCAAGTGGCTACATGGGGCCATTGGCCAAATGAAGCACATCCGCAGCTTTCTGCACCTATCCCCAGATTTGTTGTCTGTAATCTGACCACTTTGGTAAAAAAGCTACCAAAGCACTATTGACCATGGCTTCCTTATTATCAAGTTGCCAGATCTACTTGCTGCACTGTCTCTTCTGAATCTGTTGCCCAAGACAAGGCATGCACCTTGGTACAGCCTAGTCTGCCTTCCCATCGCTCTCAGGATGACCCAAGTTAATTGGATGTAGGAAGAGAGAGGATATGGTAGAGCAAGGTGCAAGAAGATGACTCCTGCTCTAATGAACTAAGTAAAAAAACCCACCCATGAAGCCATTTGACCAGATATTTAGTTTTCAGAAGGTACTGCATTTCAGTAGAAAGAAAAATCACTTGCAGTTCCTGTCTTCAAAATACGGAGATCTAAAAAATAGCCTCTTATAAACTCTTGGCTTGAGGGGGACACTTGCTTCTCCAAGAAGAAATATTTTTGATCATATGGTTTTCACCACACTCAACCATACAGTGATCTGTGGACTGAGAGACTGGTTGCTGAACACTAGTCTGGCATGTTGTACTGCAACCCATGAAGATGAAGACAAGATTAAGGGCGCTCTATCAAATAAACAGTGGCCAAAGCATCTTCATAGGTGGGAAAGTATTGGTGGAATACAACTCATCCAACTTTTTGAATTGTAAAGCACACTTGTTCCTTTCAGAGGTGTAGCCACAGTGATCATAAAGGTTGGCCTGTAAGAAAAAGGAAATATTCAAAAGATTTTGAGTAGAGATCACATGCATCAACATACTTCCTATGTTGTCAGTCAGTGACCCGTCAATTCCCCATGGCTACAATGTGTTGGATTTAAAACATGTATATTGTGCAGATTCTGCATGTAGTTGCATGTGTAGGATAGTGCAGGGATTGTTTTCAGTCAAGCAGCGCAGCAAATAAAGTGTTCCCAAATGGGTCATACTGCAGTCAGATTTTGCCTTCTCTCCAACGTTGCTACAGAAACAAAAAGACCCAGATGACCAAACGACCCAGTATGGACAGAGCATATACTGCCATAACATCATATGCATAGGTTGTCACCACCTATATTGTGAGTGCAGACATAGCAAGATGGCTGCCTGCCATAACCTTGTGCATAAAAGTATGAACTTGCTCAAGTAGCTCTTACTGACCTGACAGAATTTGCAAGAAACTGGTAATAATTCTACAATTCTACAATAATGCAACTTTGGAGTCAAATAAAATGAGCTGATTAAAGGACTAAGATATTATCCTTCATTTGCATTTGTCTTTTGTCTGACATTTTACAGATCCACTTCAAATTATGCAAATGACAGCTTTGCTGTGGCCATTTTCCTAAGCCTAAATTTGTTCAAACAGTAAAACAATTGTAAAGGTCAAAAGGGTAACAAGATACTATGGCAATAAGTTTTCCTAACATAATTCCATCCAGAATCTTACTATTTAATTTGGAAAAAAGAAAATTCTCAATCAATTTTGATGATGGTGATACTCTCATGTCTTATTAGCTTCACTTACTATAGCTAATATATTTTGTGGCACACAGAATGGAATAAAAGTTGAAATTGCTAAATTGCTGCATTGATAGTTTTCTTAGATTTTTCTACTGTCTTTTGTTTTTGTGTATTTTTTCCTTTGTCTTTTAATTTTTTAATTCCCAAAGATGGTGAGATGATTAAACGGCTGAAAGACTGCCTCCACTCCTCCTCGCTCCAACACTGATAATATATCAAGCATCAGTGCGAGATGTCAGCTGACTGCTATGGGAAGATTTAAAGACAGTTCTAAAAACCAGAATGCAAAAATGCATTGAGGTTTCAATGAAACAAACATGCTCTTTTCAATAAAATGCCACATTTCTTGTAACAACTGGTGACCCAAAGTGACCTTTGACTCCACCTGTAAGCAACTGGGTTTTCTTTTAACCAAAACATTTCTATATTCAAAAAGCCAAATTTCATACTGTGCCTTAAGATATTCTGCAAACAAGGTTTTCAGAGTTTGATGCCAGGTGAGACCAGATTGCCATTGACCTCCACCAAAAACAAAAGGTAAAGTACGTTCACCTCACCATAACACATCCACATACTAATTAGGAAATCCGTCCCAGTTTCCTACCTTGAGATATCCCATTTTGACAAGTTTTTCAAAGTTTGACCGACCCCAGATGTCCTTTCACCTCTAAAAAAAAACCTTATACAGACCATCTTCTCACCATAGTTCATCCACATACTAATCATGAAATCCATCCATGTTTCATACCTTGAGCTATCCTTTGACCTTTGACCTTTACCAAAATCAATAGGGTTCTTCCTTACATCATAACGCATCAACATATCAAGTTTTACATCAATCCAAGCTTCCTACCTTGAGATATTGTGTTAAAAAGGTTTTCAGGATTTGTCCCCTTGTGCCCCAAATGACCTTTGGCCTCCACCAAAATATATAGGATTCTTCTTTACATCATAACGCATCAACTTATCAAGTTTGAAATGAATCCAACTTTCATACCACGATGTATCATGTAAACAAGGATTTCAGGGTTTGACCCCATGTGACCCCAAATGACCTTTGACTTCCACCAAATTTATTGGTTTTTCCTTACATCATAATGCATCAACATATCAAGTTTGAAATTAATCCAAGTTTCCTACCATGAGATATCATGTAAACAAGGATTTCAAGGTTTGACCTCACATGACCCCAAATGACCCTTGACCTCCACCAAAATAAATCAGATTCTTCTTTACATCATAACGCATCCACATATCAAAATATCACACATACACATGCACATACACACATACATACACACACACACCATCATGAACACATAGGTTTCTCTTTTCGTCGAAACCAAAAAAGGGCTCTAAGAACTTTAATTTAAAAAGTCTTACTTGATAGTACACAACATCTTTCACTTTGTACTCTGCTCCAAGACGCTGAAAATCTTCTCCAACTTGATTCAGGAGTTGTGCTGCTTTCAAGAAATCTGAGAAAAATTAACACAGAATGGGGGATGTTTCACTCAATATTAAGAATGATAGAAATATAATGTAGGATGAGCATTTGAATATGAGAGTAGTGGCAGTCATGAAAATTTGCTTGTTACATTCCACATAACGAAAATTCACAGTGAAATAGAACCTACATAGGAAACAAATATTGAATTTTAAAATAAATAAATATCAACAGTACTGAAGGGTAAAAAAGAAAAGAGAAGGCTGGAATAGGAGACACATAGTAAAGGTAAACATTGGTCAATTCTGCTATGTTTGTAATGTTAGATGCTCAGTGCCTGTTGGGTTAGGGGTTGGGTGGGAGAGAGGAACATGTGCTGTAGTCATGTGACCTTGGGATGTAAGACATATAGGTGTAAGCAAAGTAGAGATCCAATTCCTGAAACTGTCATCCGCAATTGTCAGTCTGGGATAGCAAAGGGTCTAAAGGAAGGGTTCCACTTGGGGAACAAACTTCACTTCAGGAGATACAAAATCGTGCTAGATCTTTCTGTTTTTTAGTCATGTATAATAATGCAGTTAAGTAATACATAGTGATAACCATGACAACCATTTTTGTGCAGCAAAATGGATCTCCAGAAAATTTTACTCAAGTCTTTCAATTTTCTGAAATCTGGAATTTTTGCAACTCTTGGTCCTTTGGTGTAGGGTTTTTAAATGAATATAGCTATTTATAATGCAGTTTTATGAGAAGACAAATTCCAGAAAACAATTTGACAAATCTCATGACCAGTTGGTAACCCTTTATAAGAGCAATAAAAAGGTATCTTAGCCAGACAGTGGTACACATATAACATGTTTATGGGAAAACAGTTGAATGTGACTGGTTATTACACAATAGGTCACGGATCCCTAAGGACTGCACATATTGTACACTCACACACAAGGGACTAGTTATATTATGGAACTGATAATATGCCATACTAAGGGTACAACATTCATGGTTACACAGAGGGCTATTAAGTGCTTGTCATACCAGAAATACTACCACCTGTTTCAACAGGTGCGGACTATTATGGTTCTCTTTCCCGAGCATATAGCATAATTGTGGAACTTCAATGTAAAGGTCATTGGATCATCCAGTCCTCTTGATAATTTTGAGCATTATCAGCTGGTGGATCAGATCACAGTCTAATTTTTTTTTTTAGTTTTAAAAAAAAACTTCCCCTTCTTTGTTCAGAAAAAGCAAAATATTTGCCCACTTGTTTTAAATGTATGACTTGTATCAGAGGACACGAAAATTAAATGTAAACTAATTAACTGGAGATGTCACAAAGACGGAAACTTTTTATCAGACATGCAAAGTCCAATAAAGTTTCTCTATCAGTGTGGCATCATGAGATGATTACTGTCATTTCATTTTTGATATCTTCTGATACAATTCACATATTTACACATAGGTTCACAAATTTTTGTCCTTTCTGCCAAAAGATGAGGAAGTTTTTTCACTGAAACTTGAAAAAAAAAAAACTGACCGTAAAACTGGTTGTTATCAAACCTGATTGATATCAGAGTAGTCTGACCTGCACTGAAGAGAGTACGCAAAGTTTAGGAATTGCTATTTTACATAAGAGAGGTGAAACATTACAGGTCCCTGGTTATATAAGCATGTAATAAACTACATGTATTGAAGATGCAGAATGGCAGCCTTCTGGAGTGAAATTGGCCAGTGGACTAGATGAATGCTATGGGCTGTGCAGTGATATCACTTTAAATGTTTATCGTGTCAAACATCAACAGCTTTAAAGGGAAAGTTTAACCAAAAATTTAATTTTCAAATGTGAAAGAGGAATCAAATCTGCACAGTGTGGTGAAATTTCCATTCAAATCGGTCATGCATTTCTTGAGATATCAGTAAATAAAGTCACTAGATTTGTGTTCCAACAGGAGCTTGAGGGCGGCAGAGGTTACATCACTTCCTCACATTGAAAAGGAATGCTTTGTTTTCCTTTGTTTTGTCAGACTGTTGTGTGGACCTTGCAGTTAATGGGGATAGAACCTCCCTGTGGGGGATGCAAAGTTTGTCAAGTTTTCATGCCACTTATGCAACCACACTCTGATAATGTGGATTGTTGAGGAGGAAATTGGTCGTAAAGTTTAAAGAAAAACAAAAGACTGTCCATAAATGTGAGGATATGATTTCATGTGTGCTTGCTTCAAGTTCACTTTTCATTAAAAATGTGACAACTTTACTTGCCCATAGTTTGAGAACCACACATCAGATTTCAATGCAAATTTCACCAAAATGCTTAAAAAAGGTGGCTTCTCCTCTATTAAACAAATCAAAAATTGAGTTAACGTTAGACCCTTTTTTCAATACTTCAAAGAAGCAAGGTGTTAGGCAGTCTGATATGGAACTGAAATACATCTATCATTAGGGTCTCAAATTCTTTTATAAACCATTGATACTCTAGCAGCACCATATTAGGGGACCATCTGCTATTATAACCAGTGACTGTACACATATAAATGGTGTAATCCAGTAAAGCTTGGTTGTGAATCTTGGTGGGCCAGGGGTGGAATATCCCCCTACACTTTCATAACACACTCAATAACTTAAGATTTTTACACAGAAAATTTCTGATGAAAGTTGCGCCGCCCCCTCCTCCCTACATTCTACAAGGGAAAATGCATGTGTAATAAACACCACATATTATATTAAAGTTAATAGTTTTCACTTTTCTGGAGTTTTAATACAAAAACGTTTGTTTTATACTTCAGATAGGTGGCCAACAGGAGTTGGAGTTAGTTAGTTAGATAGAGTTTTACGGCCCAGTTTCCAACCTACTGGTTCAAGTCAAGCAGCCCATGCCCTTTTTCCAGTTGTGGCTCACTGGCTTGTTTCCCTACTCCATTGATTACGCTGAGCATCATGAACAACGGCAGTAGGTTCCATTTCTAGAGTCTTTGGTATGACTCGACCTGGGAAAAGAACCTGGGCCTCCCTCATGAGAGGCTGATGCCCTTACCACTAGACCGAACATGTTGTCTGCCAACAGGAGTTGAGGGTCACCAGGCACCTGTGTGACAACCAGACACTCTGAGAGTATGAGTGTTAGATTCCAATGCTCTTAAGTTAGAGAGAATGTATCTTTAAATTGTGATATGTACCATGCAAGCATAGTATCTTCAGGAATGTGTTATATTTGAGAGTACTAAGCTAGAAAGAATGCATTTCCTGTTATACCGATTGGGTGCAACCAGACTGCTACTTACTAAATACAGGTATGAATATTCAATAGGCATTAGTCACCTGACTTGTGATCCTTTTTCTTGGCAGCTACTTGGCATTGGCATTGAACCAGTAAAAACTGGATACAGCATTGACTGTACAGAGAACCTGCAACGACAAACAATGGCAAAACATCATGTTTGGACAAAGCTACTCTGACACTGTTAGTAGTCAGGAAGGGGTAATTTTATACTAAATGAGGAGAAAAGGAATACCTGGTGGGGATGGGTAGGGATGTAAACAGTGAGGAAGATGAGGATATACCTAATGGAGGCAGAGGAGCAAAACTTGTGGAGCAATGGTGCCAGTATGGGAAAACTTTGGTATTTGAAATGGGGGATGGGAGAAGTTTACCACATGGGGAAGAGAAATAAGTGTATCTAATGGGTAAGGAAGAGGGAAGAATGCATGTGCTTTTTTTTAAAAAACTTTCTTAAACCTTCACAAATATCAATAATGATAATAAAATAATACCTTGGATTTATAGAGCACACATATCCATAGTGATCAAGGCACTGTACATAAATCTTTTACAATCTGTTCATTCCAAAACTCCTTCTCAGGTCCCTGGGGACCATACAAACTTGGCTGCCATTTCGGCACTCACGATTCAAACTCTCGATATGTATTATTACCCTGCTCCCATCTCTTATGCTGAGCACCAAGCAAGAAGGCAACAGGTCCCATTTTTAAAGTCTTTGGCATGACACGAACAGGATTTGAACCCCGGACTCCCAGCTTGGAGGCAGATCCTCTAACCACTAGGCCATCCAGTCGATTGGCCTAGTGGTTTCACAATCAACTCTAAAAATGCTAGTCTCTATGGTTATAAAATTACAGTACTTGAATGAAGGAGGTTTGGGTTCAATTCCAGACAAAGTCATACCAAAAACTTTAAAAATGGAATATACTTCCATTATGCATGACGCTCCAAATAAGCAATGGGGAAAGAAAAGCATTTGACTCCAGTAACACAAAATTGAAAAAAGGATCGAGGAGGTCAATATTAAACAAGAAGTTTAGAGGTTGTGACATAAACTCCAATGAGCCAAATTAAAGCAATCTATCCAATACCTTGTCTTATTTGGGGACTAGCCTATTTTGTTCCAACTCTGACAAATTTCTGGGATGTTAAAATAAATATACCCATCACTCCAAACTGACATTTCATCCTTTTTTCCTACTTGTCATAAAGCCTACTTGTCATAAGATAAGTAGCAAAATTGTTAACAATTGTTACTGGATATAAATAATATAAATAAATTGAAAGTATTACAGAGCTTGCTTCACAAGATTGGTTAAGTTTGTTTGTGCTGAACCCTGCCAGGCATAAAATTTAATGACAAATACAAACTCTCCAACATTTGTCATCTCAAAAAAAGAAAAGAATACACCACAGATGATCCACTGTGCACCCATCATGTGATTAACTACTTCCACTTAATTTATACTAAGTATGTTAAAACGGGGCGAAGATATATGAGGCTGATTATATGAGTTTCTTTTTCTCTCACAATGCTCACATGTATGTGGAATCACTTGGATGTATGCAATGATTGACATCATTTCTTCCCAGCTCTTGTTTTACAAGTTTCCTGATAATTTTTGCTTTTGTGTATTTTTAAAACTGAAATTCGAAAATTCAAACATTTTGAATTTTTAGAGATTTAGAGTTCATAAATAAGAACATTTATGCTTAAATCAAAAATATTTGGCAAGAATGCAAACACATTTTATTTACACACAATTTAGGACAGCATGCAAAGAAAAGACTGTAATATTTATTAGTTGACAATTTATGCATGCTATCTGATTTACCAGTATTTCTCTTTTGAGTCATTCCTCTTAAAGAAGAGGACTTGAATATATTTTACAACTGCAAGTTTAACATTTTAATTTAAATCAGAACACAATCAAATCTTTGGAAAATTTAACAATAAATGACAAAAAAATTCATGACATTTCCAACTCACCGTTTGCTAATGCCTCTGGCAAAATCTGTTCAAGCAGTACTATTGATTTTTCTGGCATCTTCATAAGGAGCTGTTGGTTTGGGAAAAAGAAAAGGAGGAATTTGGGCTAGCTTTATGAGAAACCTTAGTTTAAAGATGATATTTCTAAAGATTTAATATTACATACAGATTTATTCTGAAAGTTTACTGTCTCAGTTAAATTATTTTTAATTGATTCAATTAATTCACTGTCTTTTACATCACATAGTTTCATCCTGCGAATGTTCTCCTACCCCTTTCCAATATTTTTCCTCCTAAATGCTGAGTGTTATGGGTGAAGTAATGGGATTCTAATTTTCTCCTTTCAAATAATTTTGGCATGCAATTTGATAGTGAATCTGAATCTCCCACTCTCACACCCTACCCACCCAGTTTAAAAGTAAAGCCAAAATTTAGCACTCTCTTTTTCAGTTGAATCACTCTACCCAGTTTTAGAACTGAAGGAATGTGGCAAACATGGCAAAATCAGGCCTTGAATTTTGAGGAGTGCGATCGCACACCATCACTCACCTCAAATAACTTTGTGGAGTGCAAGTTTTAGCACACCTAGATAAAGATATGAGCTCATATAAATCTATTAAAATTATATAAAAAAGCACAACTGTCACACTCCTTCATTTCCTGAGGAGTGCTATTAATAGCACACCTGGAAAATCTCAAACTCAAGGCCTGCAAAAACCCCCGTAAGTTAGCTCATAATGTATTGAAAGCCTGAAGTATTCCATCTGCCTTCACTGTTTGGCATAAACACATACTTGCCGACATAGATTGCAAATAGCAATTACAAAGGATTGTGGGATATAAATGTGGTACACATCACTTACGTCAATGATATTTTTGCTGTGAAGAAAAATGACTCACCCCAAAACCCTATCCCATAATTCTTTGTATTTTCCTGTTTTAAAAATGGTCTATTGTCTTACCTAGAAAACAGAACATGTAGAAGATTATTCTCAGCACCAACAAGTGTGCAGGCACTGACCCCAATGGACTTAATGGTCCAGGCAGCAAAAATCCTTTTTTCCTTTCTAAATGTTCACAATATAGACAAATCCAATCAGCACTTGTGTTCAGTGACTGTAGGCAGCCATTAGTGGGGTCAATCAGGCTTAAATTGTCTTCATTTATTGTCTACAAGAATTTCAAACCCTCATATTCGGTAAAATTAAAGGAATCAGTATAGAATTTAGTGACAAAGGAACCATGGTACATAAAGCAAGGAAATTGAAATATTATAAAGGTGGCAGACCCCAGTTATGGCTGACTGAAATCAGATCATCGCTTGCTGTCCGGATTGGTCTATATGTGTACATCACTTGGGTGTATGCCAAAATTTAACATTACTTTTGGCAAGCTGTTGCTTTGTGACTTTCTGATAATTTTTACAATGACTATAATATTAAAACTTTGAGTCAGCAAATCAGAACATTCTGATTTTTACAGTTTTGACAGCTCAGAAAGAGGAACAGTTATGCCAGTTGGCAAATAGGTTAATACTTCAACAAAACTATGAACTGAAATTCAAAACAAAACTTATGAAGACTTCCAAATGCTATCAGCGACATTACCTGTGCATATGCAATATGTGCTGTAGCAAGGGATAGTATGTACGACTGGTATCGTTGTTGACAGAGGGCGATGCACTCCAGGAGATGTGGAATTGCTGCTATTGGTTCATTTTGTAATAGGTAGATGGAGGCCAATAATAGCAGAGATCTGGAAAAGATATTTCAAAATGTGATTTTATTGGAAATTGACAAAAGGTGAAAGATTCAAAGGTCAATATCCATTCAAGTTTGGTTTTACAATAAAGAAAATGAGACAGAATCTTTATGAGCATTAACATGAAATATGAAAGGACAAAGGTTAAATATTGAAATCTATACCTTCAGTCTCTTTTATTCATCCCCTAACCCCCCCCCCTAAACCCTAAACCTCCCCTGACCCAAGTATTATTTCCCCTATCCCCCTAAGCATATTAGCAAATGACTGGATAGATCGGGAAAGTCAGGCTTGTAATGGTCAGTGACTTTCACATTCAGTGTTTTTTGTCACATTCACTCAATCCAGACAAGGATCCTGCCATGCAGTAATGTATCCACTGGAACTGCTGAATAAACACTTTAAACCATTATTTGCTTGAGTGCACAGTGTGCTGATAGAGATAGAGATTCACTACCCTATATTTTGATGCAAGTGATGAATTGTGGACAGCTTCTACAAGACTCTGGGCTAAAAGGACATTCAGGTCATGTCTCACAGAGCGGTTTAATTACCTTGAATGTAACTCCACATCCTGGTCCTTGCCTCCTTTCTGACATGTCTGAATAAACTCATTCAATGATTCTGTTGCCATGGTAATCTTTCCTTGCATAGCAAGCAACAAACACTCACTAGGAAATAAAAAGAACCTTCCTTAAGAAAAGTTTAGTGAATATAGTTTACAAGCCAAATAAACACCATCTTTCATGTCATTTTTCTTATGGGTTCCTTTTCCATTTTTCTTGATCTTCACCAAATCCTCGCAGTATATCATGTAAAACAACGAGTCTCCAGATATTCCATCTCCAACCTATTCCTAATATCTTAAGCCCTACTCTTCCCTGAGGCATGATGTCATTTATGATACACAAGTCTCAAGACATGAATTTTACATCTTACCAGTTAAAATGTGAGCATTTAGTCTAATTTTTGCACAAAAAATAAGAATCAGTTTTGGAGGTGTTTCCTTTTTTTGTTTTGTTCTTTTTTTGAAAATAAGTTTTAGGTTCGTGGCAGGGGTGGTGCCAGGGTATTTTGATAGGGGGCACAGCATGTACTGAGTGCCCTATTTTTCTTTTTCCTTCCTTTTCCTTCTCTTTTCACATTTTCTCCTAAATATAGGAGGACAGTCAGCCCCTGCCACCTCCCTGATGCCAACTGTGAGGAACATCACAGAATGGCCTGAATATTAAAGCAGTATTTGGCATTTTTATGCTGTCCATTTACATGCAACATAATGTTTAAAAACTATATGCCTATTAAAACTAGGACATTTAATACCCTTCAGATAACCCTTATGCTATCAATTGAAGGTGTTTTCATTACTGTGTGACCAAACTCCCGTGTTCATTCATTTTATGATTTGGGTTTCATTTCAATTCCTGATGCCATTTAAATGAACAGCTGCAAACTGGTACTAACATTTAGCTGACCTAGGATTTTAAGGTCAGCCTCAGGGAATGCACAGAAGAAAAAAAAGTCCAATGACAGTAGTACCTCAAAGAGGGGTGATAAATGTTTTCACTTAAAAAACAGTTCAAAGTTGACTTCCTTAGGACACATAATCAATAAAAATAAATGTTCAAGACAATCACATCTTTGGCAGTGACTTGCAAAACTGCTCTTACCAGTAAGATGACTCTAGTTTGTTTATAGCTGATAAATTCTCCACAGCTTTGCTGGCTTCATGGAGTTTGCCCTGCAGGACACTCCTCTGAAATGCAAACAGCTGGTCACACTGCATCCAAATCTGGAAGAAAAAAAAAAAAAAGATGAAAAACAATCAAACATGGAGTGATTGTAAGGCTAAAACTCTGGTACCTGTTGATCAAACAAACTATTTGTTTTGAGGTTAGGGAGAGCTGGAGGTGAGACACTTTTGCCAAATAAACTGGGAATTGCAAAGATGCTGTAAAGTCTGCAGGGTTCCTCTTAAGTGGGTGAAGAGAGCATGCAGAATGTTGCATGATTGCCACATGTGCTACAGTTTGAAGTGAAATTTGTGTTAAAATGTTTTTTTAGGAGCTAAGGAAATTTGGCATAAGTCAATTCCCTGTCCTCTCTGCCCCCCCCCCTTCCCTATCCTCTCCCCCCCCCCCCTTCTGGGTATGTCACTGTAGAGATGGATGCTAAAATGATTGTAAATACCATCTCCTCCTATTATTTGGCACACAGAAGTGGAAATCTAGAGAAAAGAGGTGTACTGCCTATGGACTCAAAGGTTTACATAATACATGCTGTACTAATTTCATCATTATCATCAAGGATATTTTGAAGAAAGCAGTAGGGCATAACCAACATCAAGTAAACGAGAAAAAAATTTATTCTAGAGTAATTCAGGTTACATGTTTACTTGTAATTTTCTGACCATAACTTTATGCATTTTGTGGGCTAGGAGAAAAGTTTAAGTGACATGTCCCGAAACTGCATATATATGCTACATATGCTATGGCATATGTGTGTTATGGTCTGGGTGATTGATCATTCATGTGCCTGCTGAAGTAGGTGTTTTTTTCTACACAAGTGTAAATATCATAGTAAAAGTCAATGAAAAATTTATAACATAATTCAAATTTTATACGGTATTTTTAGGTTAGTAAAAGTACCATTTCTTATTTCTTTACTTTAACTACAATCTGAATGAATACCATTCAATATTGACTAGCTAAAGGAAATTATGGTTAAAAGAGATTTCAAACACATTCAGTCCTTCTATTTGAATCTGTTGCATTTATTTTGCAACACAGAAAAACTTAGGTCAATATGGTATATCAACAATATGGCGATTGTTGTGGCAACCCTTATAATGGATGCATGCAACCTTTCTATTATTGCATTGCAGAAACAGTGCATGACTGCAGGTGATGCAGCTATGCTGAAGCAGCTGCAGCCCTGGACTTTCAACAAATCTTACTTTTCTTAAAAAAAAATGCATATTTTCTTCTCACCTTTGAATGCTTCATCAATGGAGAAAGAGTCTCTTTTGCAAAATTGATGAGGTCACGAGCAATGTCGAATTCCCCAGCATTAAAATGCAACCTGGCCTGGTTACAGAGGGTGAGACAGAAAGATTCTGCGTCTGGGAACTGAGAAGTGACAGACTTGGAAGGTTCTGATACGACAGAGTTGACTAGGAGGTGATCACAGAGGGTGGACATAAATCTGAGAAAACAAAGAAATATTATATGCAGAGCTGTAATGAATCACTCATTTTGGAGTCAAGTCAAGTCATTTACTTCTTTAAAAGTCACTCAAGTCATTGTCTTATTTCTACGAGAAATATTACAATACAATTCCTTGAATAATTAATGACTTGAGTCATGACTCAATACATGTATGATATTATTTTAACATACAGCTTTTTTTGTGATCATTTCCAGAATGCAACATGCCCAAATTGCCAGCTCTTATCTTTACATGGGATCATACTGATATAAAATCTGAAGCCTCCTATAATAATGAACAAAGTTAAATTTTCAATGCTTGTATCTTCAAACCCTCTGCTGCTAATATCCACATACTACAATTCCCAACATGTTTTCTGCATAGCACTTGAAACTAAATATCTTATCACAGATTTTCTGAGGCGACCAAATTATTAGACAGGGCTTATCCCCCCCCCCCCCCAACAACTCTGGAAAAAATCCAGTACACCTATAAGCACAAACATACCACCTCTTGCACTCAAATATATGCATATGCATCAAACAATACCTAGGGAAATCATGTAGGTGTATGCAAGAACTGAGCACCAAGCACAATGTGGGTTTTATATTTGAAGTCTTTGATATGATCTAGCCAGGATAAACCTATTGACAATTCATTCATGAAAAGATACAGACTTAAATATTTCATTGCATTTAGTTGAAACTAAAATGATGAGTTTGTGGGACATTTCCCAAGTGGTTGAAAGCTCAGGAGTTCATTAGAAGCTTTACAGTATGTTTGATGAATTGATCACTGGTAAAACACTAAATACTGCTAAGTTGGGTGCCCTAATTTCAAAAGTAGTATACATGATGAAACTTTCCTTCTTACTTTTTGAAACATTGTCCTTCTATGTTTGATGAAATGTTATAGCCTCGGGGAGAAAATAAAACACACTACACACACCTGATATACTCAGATTTCACATCTGATAAATTAATTGACATTACCAGATGCACCAAAATGCACAAAAAGTTACGTAACATAGGCAAGTCAAGTATGTGTTACTTGTTTTTCATGCAGTGTGAACACAATGTAAGGATAGATTACTTGAGGGCACAGATCATGTAACAAACTCAGATACTAGTAACACCCCGTGCTGCACTTGATCTACTCGGGGGTCTGCGTTGCATTCTTAAGAAACAATGTGACAGTATGAGACACACCTCAATGGAATATATTGACTCATTCCAAGTGAGTTAGACTGTTGTAAATGGTCTATCTACAGATCTACAGAACTCTCAAGACTCACTGTGAGTCTAGAAAAACAAATATCACTACAAGTCATTACCAGTGTACCTACAGCAACTATTCTTTTATAAGAGGATGCAATTACAGACAAACACAGACTCATGATGAGTCTGGACACAAAGAAAAGAGGTCATTTCTATACACACCTGTAGCCATACATGTTCCACAGACTTGACTGCTGAGCCAGACTGATACAGACCAATTGTTGCTGTTGGTGTTGACAGTTCAAAGCATCACTTCGAGTGAGGTAATCAAAAACTCTGAGAGGAAAATGTACAAAAACGAAATTTGAACTTCCTAATGATCAAATCCCAGCAAAAAAATGAGTATTTTTTTATATGCCTCTAATGACCATGAGCAGGACAACTCAAATCAAATAAGCAAGATGTGACTCATATAAGCCCCTTTGCTTTGAATGGTTTTGCTGCAAAACAATAATTTACCATTGCTATATATGCACGGCTGAAACCATTGCACTCCTGGAACAGCTCTTTATAAACCTACAATGTGTAATCTTGTTTTGGACATGATATAGGTTTGAAGAGAAGATAGTTTAACAAATGTGCACCCTCTTGGGCTAGAGCAAAGTCAAATATAGTATTCGCAGAGCAAATACATACATACCATGCATATGTAATACAATATATAGCTCAGTATGGCAGGATGGACCCCCTTCAGTAGCAAAGGGGTTAAAACAAAACACATCCAACAATGCGGCAATATTCTTTTAAACTTTTCCCTACAGAATTAATTCTGCTATTGCAGGATCAACTTCCCTTTGAATGTAACTTATAGTACACCTGAAGTCTAGAATTTTAAAAATATCTATTTAATAAATGGATCTGAATATTACCCTCTTACATGTTCTGCTGCTGAGATATCAAATGTTGAATTTTATTCCCGCAAATCAAAATTCGTCCATTGTGCAATAATTTGTGACATTCTTCTTGTGTAACTCACACAGTTGGACTATTTGTATTCATTTTTCCACCTCTGTCATATATTTTACTTTTGAAATATCAGACTGTAGGTACATTTTGACATTTTCTAAACAATTTTTGATTTTGTTATCTACGTGGGTCTCAGGTCTTGAGTCCCAGATTTTCCAGGTGTGGCTACCAATCACACTTCTCAAGAAATTAAGGAGTGTAGGGGGTGTGTTGTTTTATTAAATCTAAAAAGATTTATATGAGTTCCCATTCTTCCTCTAGAGGTGCACCAAATTGCTCCCCTCACTGTGATTTGAGGCAAGTGGTGGTGTGCTATGTCACTAGCACATCTTATAAAACAAGGCCTGGGGTTGGTCAACTTGCTTTTGAGCCAGTTGATCACCCATAACTTAATTACAACCCCATTCTGTTTGTAACCAGTGAAGGACATTGCTGTATCATGGATGGTTGTACACTAACAGCTGCCCTCTCATATCCACTGAATATGAGGGTTTAGATATGCATACAGAAAATAAAATTTGGAAAATTTAAGACTGATAGCTCCTCTCTCTAATGATTGAGTTCACTAGGATCCTCAGATTTGTTCATTGGTACTCACTGATTTGGTTTGGTAAAACTAAGAGCTTTCTGTTTGGCCAGGCTCTGTACTGCAAGAGATGTCAGGTACTAAAGAAAGAAGATTAAGAACTGGTCAAAGGTGAAACCCATCAAAAAGAGAAACTACATCCAGGTTTTCCTGGTTATAGCTAGCAAATTGTCAGTGGTGGTTATATTTTACTGAAGCATTGGCTGTTTAAGAAACGTCACTGCAACACCTGCAGTAATATCAGCCATTTTTAATATCATTTTACTTTAGCCCGCATTAAAGTGCTAGCCTCACTGGTTCACACATGGTGGTAAGTAATATGTGTATTTTCTGTAGTAGTGGTCAATAGCTGCGAGTGCCAGCTGGAGCTGACCACTGTCGGCCACTGTAGTACAGTGACTACATCCCTGGTGATATCTAAAGCAGGTATGTGATCTATAATTTTTGTGTCCTGCCGACATGACAGTCTTGGTGAGACTGCGAGATGGAAGGTTACAAAAGATTGTATTTCAACACTAGAGGAGGCTAAATGCAATGCACTTTGATCAACATTCGTCCATACAATATGGCTTCACTCTGGCTGGTCATCAATAACTTGAAAAGTCAGTTGTGTACCCAGTTTACACAAATTGCAAAACTGCATGTTAACATTGGGTGTTTGGATAGGTTAATGCTATCCCTGGTAAGAAGAGACCATTTGCCTCCCCCAAAGAAGTGTTCCAGCACATTCCTAGCAGAGGAGTAAGACTTGAAAGATATTTTTTCATCCTTGCTACTTCCCACTGCAACCAAGAGAAGTCCAACAACCCCATTTAGAAATTAACAAAGGCTAAGAACTGGATATGAAATCCATGAATAACCAAAAACAGTAAGTCAGCAATTCAGTAGGATAGCGTTTAAAAGCAGCTACAAATCGAGTGAAATGCCAGAAGCCAAGAAAATAAGAAAAACAGTCATCAAACTTTCATCAGTTATTAGTGGGCTACTTCTGAACAGCAAAGCTTAAGAACATACAGCTTCAAAAGGGGAAAACCAAAAAAAAGGTCACAAAAACAGAGGGAAATTCAGGATTGGAATGAATGAAGTGAGTAGAAGCATTATAGATAAAGCATGCTGACAGCCATGTGGTGTCAGTATACATGTGCTTGAGAAATTTAAAGAGATTTACCAAAGACTAATTTCATTGACTTCAACAGATGCAGAAAATATTTCTTTTTTCAGGAGGTAAAAATTGCAAATCAAAATCATAAAGAATTTGGACCATACTAATTATAAAAGTGATCCAATCTCTTCTTGAGATGAAGTGCATTATGGGAAATACGTTACATCATTGCTTACTGGAACCCTACTGCCATTGTGCTTGGTCCTCAGAATAAGCAATGGAGTAGGAAAAACAAGCTAGTGAGCCACTAATGGAAAAAAAAAAGCTGTGGTCTGCTCAACTTAAAGTAATATGTTAGAAACTTTGCCATAAAACTCCATTTGATCATCTCACTAGCTACATCATCCTGGCAATTTAGTTTGACATTGCAGTTAATTTGTTTTGACATTTATGCTGCTGGGAACATTTAGCAACATTATTTGCTATACTCTACAAATCTTGTAGGGTTATTGTAGATCTACAAGGAACGATATTCAAGCATTACAACAGTATCAAATTTCAAGAACAAACAGAACACTCAATTATAAAGAAAAGCAAAAGGAATCTGAGTCAATGTATCTACATTGCATAACATTCTGTGACTATTGTTTTTTTTTCCAAAAATCATGTCAGTGGTTATGCTGATGCATAAAGTCAATTGCAGTTACCAAAGATTTGAACAGAGCTTCTGTTTCCTGTTCACTGAAGCATCTGAGAAAAGCTATGGTCAATACATTTATTGATAACTGCTATTTTGGTAGATATGTCAGATTTCATAAAAGAAAATTTTTACATAAAACATTTAAAAAAAAAACAAATAAAGCATGTGTGTCTTCTTACCGGGAGATTAACTTCCTCAGATTTTGATACAGAATGATTTAAATCAATTTCTTGATCTGGTTGTAGTCTGTACAGCCAACTCTGTGAGAAAAAAGGACACACAAAGGATAAAATAGAGGGAGTGAATTGACTACACAGACTTTCTATATACATGGACAGAGCATGCAATGCGTACGTCCTATCCATAAATTGTTGCCACCAACTGTGACAAAGAGGTGCACCAACATGGCTGCAGTGAAGCTAAAACTTGTTTGATTTAATGAAGACTGAGTAAGACTCGGTAACATTAAAAACAAAAGTTAAACTTGAATGGCTAAAAATATCATATTCATGCAATACTTGTAGTAATTTCGACCTTAGCTTGTATTATTTCGGATATATTTAAACTTTCTTGCAAAATCTGTCAATTTACTTGAGCAAGTCCATTCTTAACACAAAACCATACCAGACAGCCATCTTGGTGCGCTTTTTCTCACACGTACAGTAGCGACAATCTACCGTGCAGTATGCTCTGTCCATGTATAGGAAGTCCAAGATTGACTAGCAGTTATTGGTTGATCAAATCCAAACTGACTGGAGATTACTTAATCTTAGTTAGCAGTTTCAAAATCAGCTATCATTTTGAAGGTTTGCAGAAAGATTTATCCACTGACTCACTTAGCTCTGCTTAAAACTGATAAAGAAGACAGAGAAATGGTAATACTTGTTCCAAAGATATTTCATCAACTGTTTATTCATGAGGTAGCTAGTTCATCACACACCACATCAATGGCATAGATGCAAACTGTTCAACAAGGTGTTTCTTGATTGGTTGTTGCAATTGTATTGTATCGATTGTATTCTTTGTTAAGGTTAGGGATTAGGTTAGGGATAAGGGCTATCTTCAGCCAGTTAGGAAATTTCTTGTTAAACATTGCGCATCACCCCCATCAATGGGGATAGTTGAAACTCATATATAGCTTGATAAAATATTAATTCACAACTTCCAAGAGACCAAATTAAAAATGAGAGGGCAGTATACATTAAATGTAAAAATCTTACCATTGCATGCTGAAGACAGACATGATCATTTGCTTCCTGAGCCTTCTGGATTGCCTCTTTCAAAGCTAAAATTGCTTCATTCCTAAAAATTGAAGGTAACAAGATTAAAACATGGACATTTATTTCTTCAAGGAACTCATACAACAAACATTTATTTCCATTTTTTTTGTGCTATTTAAGGACTAGCTATACCTGACTTTTTGGTTTAAATTGATTGTAGTAGCTGGTAGCTGGGTAGCTTCCAAAATGGTAAACAGGGAACTGTTGCACACGTCACACATTTTTATTTTGCTTTTTATTTTAATTTGTTTTATGTGGCATTTTAATTTGCTTGGTGGATGCAACTGAAGAACCTACAGGTCCTAAAGACAAACTTAAAATGGCGTGCATTTTCACCTGGAAAAAATTACCCTATGCTCAACCTTATCAGGAACTGTTCTCAGTACCAGTTATATGCCTATTTAAGCATTTGAAAATGAACATGAAGGTCGATATTTGATAGCCATTTATTTCAGAATAAAGTGAAAGGGAATGTAGTCCTTCCAAGCACCAGAAGTAACTTGATCTTCTTTTGCCAGCACTTACAGTATTTCAGAATTTTCTGTAAGTTGTCTTTTCGAGTTGTTTTGCTTTGCTTTAATTGTACCAGAATGGTAATCAAAACCGCTGCTCAATGAAGCAGCTACTCGGAGCAATGAACCAGGGGTTGGGTAATATAATTGGCAACCACAGTTTTCCCCTAAAAAATGCAGTAGTCATAAATGATATCCTAAAGGCTAATTTTTGGTCATACATTTTCTTAAGAGATTGTTCAATATTGAACACATAGTCAAGTGTTTGACCATGCAACTTGCAGTTGGGAGGTCTGGAGTTTGACTCCTGGCCGTGAAAATGGAGACCTAAGAAAGCCCAGGGGGAGGGGGAAAGGGCAAGGGGAATTTCTCCAAATGAAGTGCAACATCCCCTCCTGATGTCACACTCACATGCCAGACTTTAAAACAATGGAACCTACTGACATTGTGTGAAAGTGTAAATAAAAATGAAGAATACATACATAAAGGTAGGAGCCAGGAAGCAGCACAGAAACCATTTAAATAACTTTT
Organism: Holothuria scabra; assembly: GCA_037179385.1. Classification (NCBI taxonomy): domain Eukaryota; kingdom Metazoa; phylum Echinodermata; class Holothuroidea; order Aspidochirotida; family Holothuriidae; genus Holothuria; species Holothuria scabra. Next base: position 34,591,305 of record CM074185.1, on the reverse strand, counting down.
GTAAATAAAGGTTTCAGGGCTCAGTTTTTGACTAATTGGTTTAAGTAGGGTTGGCCGCTGCCTTTTACCAGCTGTGGCTCCTTGCCTTGATTTCTCTCCTTCATTGCTTATGCTTAGCACAAAGCACAATAACAGTGGGCTCCATTTTTTAAGTATTCAGTATGACACAATCAGTAGTCAAACTCCAGAACTCCCGGCTGCAAGTCAGATGCTCTAACGACTTGACTAAGCTGTACTTTGGAATGTGGGAGTAATTTTGCACACAACTTACATGTGACCAAGTCTGTAGTGTAAGCTAGCAAGATTCAGAGCAGCATATCTGTAATTGTGTTTCCACTCTTCAGTAGAACTGTTTGACCCTGAGTCTGTTGATTTCTGGGTCAACTGATCAAAATACTTGTGAAGGCTGTGAACAGCACCACAGAATTCATTCAATCGGAGGCAATTTAGGAAAGTCAAATAATGCTTCAAGTTGGAGGAGAAAGGAATAGAAAACATTATTTATTACAAACAACAAGGCTTTAAAATTAGGTAAATTAAAGTGTAACTCAGGTAAAAAAAATCAAAATGCATATTTAACAGCATGAAATATGAAATCTAACAGTCTAACTCCCATCTTCATAGGGCATTCTTTATCTGAGATATAAAATGCTGAAGTTTATTCACAAAATAAAATGGTACATTGTGCAATAATTTGTGATGCCATTGTTGTGCTACTCAAAATACAATCTTTGTATTTCTTTGTTTTTCTGGAAGTTACTGTGCCTTGTGCCAAGGTGTGATAGCACTCTTACTCTAATGGGATGATAAAATTAATTAATCCCTCTCTGTGCAACATGCTATGCAAGCAAACAGGAAGTGATCAAGGTCATAAAAAAATTCTAATTTCAAAGGGCAACAAAACAGATAATGTGAGTTGTACAACAAGAAAGTCACAAATTATTGAACAATTAACTCATTTGTTTTACGTGAATAAATTTCAGCATTTTGTATCTCGGCTTAAGAATGTCCTATGAAGATGGGAGCTAAACTGTTAGAATTCATTTTTCATGCTGTTTAATACATACTTAATCATTTTTGACTTGAGGTACACTTTAAGAAATTACAGAAATTGATTTCAATGCATCACTGCAGAAATATTATCCTTTCAAAGTAGAAATAAAAGAGTTTTTGTTGCAACTTCAAAGCTTTTGACATTATGTATTTAAAGCAAAGCTTTAGAAATGTTACTGGAGTAAGCCATGAAATGGATCAGAATTTTGCTATTGCTTAATATTTTCTATGACTTAATAATAAACTTCCTTGGATTATAAAACCCTGTCATAGCATATAGCTCATGTATTGTTTTGCTTTGTTTTTGCAAAAATGTAATGCCACAAAGTTACTAAAAATGGCAACATAAATAAGTTAGAATGGCAAATTGAGTTTCTGATAAGGACAACACAATCACTGATTTCTCTTATAATATCAGCTTCAACTTTAATTAAATGTTAAACACAATTTATAAATATTATGACAAATTTAAAAGAAATGCAGTTTGCTGGCTTACAGATATGAAGTCAACCATGGAAGTAAAATCGGAGAGAGTGGAAACCTTACTGTAGGGAAACTTTGATATTTGGACAGAAACCTCACAACTTTTGTACATGGCAACATGTAAACATTTTGGGAAATTTCATTCGTTAGCTGGAAAAGAAACAGTTTTTACAGCTCTCACACTAACTTTGAGAAATTTTTAAACCTTTGAGACCAGGGATGAAAAAGATTTTACTAGTAATTGTTGGGTTTAGCCTTCAAAACACCTTTGCTCCTGGTTGACTTGTTAATAACTTACTACTTCTGCCCGATGAGAGCTTTCATCAGAGAGGGCAGTTATCTGCTCCTGTAACTGTTCTGGGGAGGGAGCAGTTGGATCCTCATTTTGTAGTCTAGCAGCTTGCTCTGATATAAAATATTCTGCTTGTTTTGGAGACAAACCCGAGGACCTAGAGGCTGGAGTCCTAAAAAAAACAAATCTCAGGATATTAATAATATATTTGCAAATTTTTCTCTAGAACTTCATTCTTTGATCAGTCACTCAGCTCTTTGCAATTAAAAAGTAAAGCACAGCAGAACTATAAATAATAAGGAATGGTTTCAGCTCAACTTTATCATTCTACATGAACAAAGAACATGGGAGTGTCCTGAAGAAATTTTCTCTCAAATGTAACATTAGTCTCTCAAATTGTTTGTGGTTAAACTTACCATGTTAAGAAACAAAAGCAGAACTGAAGTTAGCAGGACTAATGTCATCTTTTTATTAACTGATAAAAAAATGCTTCATTTTTAGTAATGTCACAAATGCATATATACAGTACACACAGAGAATAATTTATCCGGCATTGTAACACATTTTGCTACACAAAATGGAAAAATCATCGAATTAAACTTTTACCAAAAAGCTTCCTGTACCATATCTTCCTTTCTTAACATCAAAATTAGATTATAGCCAACTTTTTCTCAGTCTCAGCATTTTTGGCACAAGTCTCATCAATGGGCATGACAGCATGTCCATTTATTGTGGTTGGTTGCATTTGTTGATGATCACGTGACCACATTTCTTTGGTTCAGTTTATCAGACAATTCTCATCAAGAAACAAACTGAGCTTTTTGGAAAAGATTCGTACGGCAGAAGGGTCGGGCACGTGACCAGATTGTGTGGAAAAAGGCGCCAATTACAAATGCGGGACATTTTTTCTAATCTGCCCTTCATCTAAATATTAAGTAGGCTAATTACAATATAGAGTAAGCTAATTACAATATTAAGTAGACTTATAACATTATTTGGTAGGATAATACGCCAGAGACTTTGCATTTGGATGCAGTCATGAAAGAGCAATGCTGTCCTACATTGGTCTGGTTTTTTACTCTCTTTCCAGATCGTTTGTGTTTGCAACCATTTTATATACCATATATTTTCAACATCAATTGATGTGGAACCAGTTGATCACAAAATTTATTTTGTATTCCATTTATAAAGCATTTATAGAGACAACTGTATAAATTTGAAAACATGAGGATAATTCTTTCTGGCAATTTCCTGGAATTCCGGCAGAGCAGTGTTCGTTTGAATTGCATACAGTTTACATGTGTACATTTGTACAATATGTGTACAGTAGTAGCATGCAGGCGAGTATACTGCAAGTGCCCGGCCACGAGTTAGAAGCAGAGTTTAGTAGGAAGACAGTATGAATATGGTCCATTGTGTTCCATGTACAAGTGATGGGACCAATTAAATCAAGTTTTCTATGTGTTAAATAAAGTAAATTTTTGTAATAATAAACAAAAAGTTCTCATAAAATCATACAGAAGGCAAGTGCAAGCAAATGTCAACGCGGAATTTTCAATGCAAGTCTCATATTTTACCCTTCTAATAAGCCATTAGGTTTTCGATTGGCATAGGCCAGCTCTTAGCTGAAGTCAAACGAAAAAACTAGTGTACATTAACTGCACATACATTCCCAGGTTAACTTCATTCCAGGCAATTATTCTAAATTAGAGCCAAAGTTACAGCACACTCGCTGTACTTCTCTTTTGTCGGACAGATTTGCCAATCCTAATAGGGGCAGTTAGGGAATTGCCCCCACAATGAAAATATTGGGGGAGCAAACATATTGCTTTGTCCCTCCAATAATCAAGGCAGATTTAAAATAACAAAAAACATCAAGCAGACTAAACAAAATATAATAACATTTTGGGATATGGAGGGCTCCCAGAATACGTCACTTCGAGACTAGGATATGTGCATGTCTGTGTGAATGTGTGTGTGTGTTTGGTTGTGTGTGTATGAAGGCCTACTGTACGTGTACACTCACTTTCTTAGGGCGGATTGCTTATAGATGATTCAGGTAATGGACACGATCCAGGGTTCAATGGTCTGTTGGAAAATTTTTTAACCCAATCCAAATACCAGATCTACGTCCCTGTTGTCCATCATATTAGCCAGGCAGTCCATCTTTCCCCTACATGGGCAACCAGAGACTAGCTAGAACAATGTCATGTCCATTGTGGTTACGGTAGGTAACCACATTTTCTAGTTTTTAAATTGGATTTGTTGAATGCTTACTATCTTGTGTTGTTCATATTCTTTTAGAATTTATGCTCTGATACCATATCTTTCCCCTCTTGTTTGGCATACAACTACTGTATGATAAAAACAACATTTATCAATTTACGTACTGGTTAAATTTTAAATCCTACTTTTGCAAATAAGAAGTAGACATACATGGCCCATTGGAAGCATCTTGGGATGCTTCAGCATCATGACAAGTTTAAGTTGGACAAACAGGTACACAAAACAATTTAAGCAAAAACATAAAGTTACATTCTGGATAAAAACCAATAAATGTACACAACCCTGTGGCTATGGATCTCGAACTTGCAAAAAAAAACTCACTTTTTGGGAGACATTTCTGATTTCTCAAACTCTTCCACCATCATGGGTGTCTCATCCATCTCCATACTAACATCCATACCACTGATGTCCTTAGATGGTGAAGCAACCTTTGTAGACGAAGATGGCATGTAGGCATTGAAGTAGGTCTTCAAGGACTGGTACAGCTTCATCGTTTGGCTAAAGGTAAGCTTGTCGTAAGTGAGAACCATCCTTCGAACAAACATGCCTGAGCAAGTAAAACAGGATTATATCAAATGGGTTAAATGGATAGGGACAAGGAAGTTTGTGTTTTGAAAATTAAGAAAATGGAATCTGATATTTTGGTACTATAATATTTCAATGAAAGTAATGTGAAATATGGCATCACAATTTACAGATAAACAGTTTTTTGTAGGAGGAGACCTCAGGTCTGAAGGCTTGGAGGAGTTACTTCTTATTCACCTCATGGCTTGATTTAAACTCAGATGACAGTTGCAGAGAAGTCAAAACAGAAGTACTATACTAGTTCTCATGAGGATGAACAAAGCAGATACAGCAATTAAAAATAAAATCCCAATCAGGACTGAACATTTACAAGAATTGTGCAGAACAAAATCTGTTTTTGATATACTCCAATCATTATGGTAAAATTGTTATTCATTTCCCATGTTTGGTTCTGGAGATATTATCAATTTAATGCAGCAAATTTTCTTCATATGTATAGAATTAAATTGAAGCAAGCAGGTGTGATGTCATTGATTCAAATTGTTGACCAATGTTTTGTTTTACTTTGTAATTAAACACCAAGTTTAGGCAACTAAACTCTTCAATCTTGATACAACAAGTGCATTGTGCACAATTGAATTTTAGAAACTTTAAAGGCTTTGGGGGTAGGGCATCCCTAATCAACCCAACCTACCTCCATTGTGTTTGGTGTGCAGCATAAGCAATGGATTTGGGAAAATAAGCCAGTGAGCCACAACTGGGAAAATGGCTGAGCCTGCTCTACTTGTACTAACTGGTTGGAAACTGAGTCATAAAACTCCATCTAAATAACTAACCAACTACCCTAATCAATAATAGGTTTAAAAATCAAGAAAAACCAAAAAAATTGCCATTAATATGAATCCATGTCCTCACACCTGCTCGCTTCAAGTTCAATTTTTGTAGAAAATGTGTCAGCTTCAATTGCCAATAATTTGTGAATTGAAAATGGGAAATCAGTGAAACTTTCACCAAAATGTTGAGAATATGTTCTTCTTTTACACATCAAACATTAATTTTGTTCTGGATTATTCTCTTAAGGAACTGTTACCATTACTGGGTATGATAAAATGAAAAGTTAAACGAATATGAGGTTAATGTATTCCTTTGGCTCTGACACTCTTTTAGGAGACCTCCAGAACAAGCAGCAACAAATGAACTGCAAGTATTTGATGACCTCCAGGAAACCTATCAACCCTCAAGAGTTGTTATAAACATCTTACCTAAGATACTTTGTCTATGAAGTGGTGCTTCTCCATTTCTGCTATCCAAGAGTTTGGCCAAAGACTCAAAAAAGTCGGCTAACTTTAGAGGCTCAGAGTTTCTTATATCTGCCAATCTGAATGATTTAAAATGTAGGAAAAGTAAAGAAAAGGTGGAAGCACAAAGTTTTGTGAGGCATATATGTGGGGAAAATTCAGGAAGTTGGGATTCTTTGTTTGATGGAGGGAAATATAGGAATTTATGGGAAGTTTTGGAAATTAGAGGGAAACTTAACTTTTTCCTACATGAAAATACATGAAGCCTGGGTAGTAAATGGACTTTAGATTCCAGAGAAAACCAGTTGCAGTGGTAAAATGATTTCAAAATAATGCAGGAAATTCATTTCTCTAAATTTCTGTTTACATCTTGCTGTTAATGATGATTCAACATGTCAAGGAGCAGATAAAAACAAAAAGGAAACAATAATGTAAAACAGAACCTACAGTGTAAGATGTAGCATCCAATTCCATGCACAAACATATTTGAAAATACTGTGCAGTAACCCTATAGTTCTAAATACAATTGAAAATTGCACTTTGATTAGCATTCATGAATACAAACAATAGCCTATAATTTTACTCTAATTGGTAAAAATTGAGTTGTACAGTCAGTTGTGTCCCCAATCACCGTAAGCTAACACACTGCATGTACAGTATAGACAACAAAACTGCACAAATCCCACATACTGTAAAACAGCTCACAATACTTAGGTACAGGAGAAAATCTAATATTTAATTCAAAGTAGAGATTTATAGTTTATACCCTTCAAATTAAGAAAAAGCATGACTGCAACCAGTAAAAGGGACTCATTCATGATTTATTTGTACCAATAATAGAGGCTTTGAAACTATGTCACAGATCTGTCATGCTTGAGGACACTTACTTTATGCCAAGTATGCATGGCTTTGTGTTGAACACAATACAGAGTGTGCTCTGTAGTACAGTTTAAAAAGTGTGTGTACACACATTCAAAAGGCAAGCGTGTCAGGTGTGGTCTTCTTCAAAGTTACTGTACACGTAATCTAACATGGCTGCTAGGGAGTATCGTGATGTCCTATGAAAAGCCTCTATATACTGTAAATAAAAACTTTTCAGTTTCCCTAAGTTCTGGTGGAAAGGCATCAAAGGCCAAAAAAAAAAAAAAATCACAAGATGCTAGGGCTGTGAACGTGTAGCGATTACTTGCTAAACGATCGCATGTGGAATAAACGTTTAGTACAAAGCTACAAGCGATTAATCACGAAACTTTTCAGTTTCCCTAAGTTCTGGTGGAAAGGCATCAAAAGCCAAAAAAAAAAAAAAAACACAAGATGCTAGGGCTGTGAACGTGTAGCGATTAATTGCTAAACGATCGCATGTGGAATAAACGTTTAGTACAAAGCTACAAGCGATTAATCGCAAACCCTGTTTTTGAGAGTTTTTTATCCATTTGTATACTCTGATGATCCCTTGTTTTAGTTAAATGGAACATTCTAGGCATATTTGGACCTTGTAGGCTTCAAAGTTTCAGAATAATTTGATTTTACCATGCAAGATAACAATTATTTATTATTTCTGCATTACCTTCAGTATCAGTCACTATATACTGAATAATTTTTTTTGTGATAAGATAATCGCGATTAATCGCTAAACGACCACAAATTTTTTAGGTTAAACGTTTAGTTATTTTGCTAAACGTTCACAGCCCTACAAGATGCATACTTTGAACAAAAACTTGGGTCTGAAATGGAGAAAAAAAATAAAAAACTCACCTTTTATTTAACAGATCTGACAGCAAACTACTTATATTTTGGACTTTCCCACTGAAAGAAGCAAAATCTTCGTCAAATCCCTGTGGGAAACAATCAAATTTTTGAATGGTTAAAAAGTAAAATAGTAAACCTATCTATTCTTATGCATTACTAGTTGTGCCATAGGCCTATTAAAAATGGTGGGTTTAATCATCACATATCAATCTCATATGGAAAAACCATTGTGGGTAGAGACAAACAGTACTTGACATAGATCACTAATGTGTTTTATTATTCATCCTTCTTTCATCTTCTTCAACACTTTTGAATTGCACCATTTTTTGTTCATCAGTAGAGAACTACTGTAGCCCTTTAACAGCAATCTCTCCTAAACATTTTTAAAACATAATAACAGCAGATCAACATGCCCATGAAATAAATAAAAAGAACTGCATACCCAGGGTACAATAGCCTTGGTGGGTAAAACAAAACCCCACCCCTCAGTGACACCTGGACTTACGGTTACCCTTGGTTAGCACCACCGTTGTCACTAGACCTTTTTGAAAGCTGGGTAGTTTGTTCTTACTGTCCTGAGGGAGTGGTCTAAGGGGAGTCACTGTCCCACCTCCCCATTGAAAATTTTTGCACATTTCAGAGTGCTTACAAAAAACGAGGAGTTATCGCTCAATTCTAGAGAAATCTAAGAGTTTTATTCAGTTAGAGTAAGAAATTTACAGTATACTGGGATCTGATGCTGATATTGTTGTCAAGTACAGGGTGGAGATTTTGCAAGCTGGGTAGCACCACCCAGTGCCACGGGGCATGGTAAAAATCTTGGTTAGCACCACACAGTACAGTAAGTACAGTAGTTCCACCTTGAATTATTATGGAATTAGTCTGCATTTTAGGTCCAAAATTTGTTGCTAAAAGAAAGAAATTTCAGCAGTCACAACCAGCACTGATCATCACATAATTTTGAACAGGTGCCATGGAATGGAGTACCTAAGGTCTGTGTATCTACTGTAGGCCTTACACCCTAACTGTTAGTGTGTTCACTGCTCAAAGTAAATGACCACCAGGCTGGAAAACATGTTTATATCCTGGGATGGGAGTAAAACTATTTCACAGGAAGTGAGTCTTTCCCACAATTCTTTCTGACATATCCTTATGTGCAAAAATGGAAAATGTCCCCCCCCCCCCCCATTGCCAAAATTTCTCTCCAGGAGCCCATCTCCCCACCCTTTCTTCCACCCATGATAATGACAGTCTTCAGACAGTAGCAGGATCATAAGTGGTAGCGTGTCCACACGAAAAAATTAGAAAGATAATTACAATTCAAAAATTGCACCATAAAATGCGGCGTAATAAACCAGAAGGAACAAAACAAAAATCATGTAAATCGGTTAACGGACGGCTGAGATATGATTTTTTTTGTAATATATTCTGTAAGCCGTTCCGGCGACATTAGCCACCATTTATTACTGTAGAACAGAGTGTCGCAGAATGTGCAATGTTTACAATCCTTTCACAGGCTTCATTCATAACTCTTAGCCAATCACAGCCGATAATTCCAAAACGTCACGCACACACCCTCTCCCTACGTATTAAACTTGTACGCTCTGGCTAAGAAATCGTACTCAGAACTTTGTAAGAAATAACACATTTTCGGAATGAGCTGGGTCGTTTTCAACGGATACTTTAGTACTTCAGCATTTCGGAAAGATCAAACAACATAACATCGTTTGAATGAAATGCTATGACGCTTTCAACGTAACGAAATCTCAAAAAATCTATTTGTAAGCCATCATGGCGATGCGAAGAAGAAAGCCTAACTAGTGTTGTAGGTGCCTACAGATAAGCTTATGAAAACTAGGTGATAATTAATCGCCATTTTCGGGATGAGCTGGGTGGTTAAATTCAGTCAATCTTATATCATTCGAAAGAAAATAAAACAAAGATTCTTAATCCGTATGAATGAAATCGTTTAATTTACAAAATGATGATAAAAAAATGAAATTTACTGTGTACTTACGTTTAAAACGTCTCTATATCCCGCCAAAATGAGAGTTTTGTGGTTAAAAGAGTAGCTAAGAGACTATGAATATTCAAATTATTAGGATATATTACTTTCCTACGACATCTGCCGTTAGGAACCACTTAATTAACCATTTTTGAAAGGGTACCGTAAAATAGCGTTAGGGCAAATTTTACCTGCTTGAGGGAGTTTGGAGGTACGCATGCTCTATGGTATTTCACACAGTGTTTCTAAAGCAGCAACACGAAACCAGCAGTGGTCGCAAAAATACTCCATTTTTCGGAAGATTACCACCCAACTGGACAAATTGTGCATGACATTTGATTTGTATGTTTATTTTTTAGTTTATGAGGTGCATTTGGAAGCATGAATGGAAGGTTTAAGGTGAGATTTTGAAACAGTTCTGTGTATAGGATTGTTCGTCAGATTATGTCGTCGCAGTGTCAGCGTATGTGTGGACAGGCTATAAGTGGGCCTAGGCTAGGCCTTTAAAGAATACAAAAATGTCTAAAAGGTGTTAATTTTGTTGTAGGTCATTAGCCAAGCAACAGCCTCTGCAGGGCTAGTCGGATGTTAGGTCAGCACAATTGGTTAGCATAACTGGGACCACGAGTTGAGTGACAACTTAGTGTGACTGTCAGAGTCTTTGGACTACCATGCAGTACCAAGTATACTCAGTGTACCGACGAGTGCGCACCTAAAAGCTCTGTCATTTCAAGATTTTTACACGTTATGTTAATGCAGATGCGCACTCGACGGGCCCGCGCACTCGACGGTCACCCCATCATACCGTTTTTCAGCAAGCATAAAAACCAAGGCAATTTACTACAAGTACAGGTTCCACGATACGAAAAACAGAATTTCGGTTATTCATGAGATTACTAGGAACGAGACATTCGTAGTAAATGGCACAATTTTTATTTTAAGTAACCTAAACTAGTTGTTTCGAAATGCAAATTCTAGCTATAGTATTGGAAAGAAACAAGATTAATAAAAATAAAAACATATTTTACTTGAACCCATGACAAAGCTGCCTTCGCAAACTGACGACGTTCCCGAACACTCCAACGAACATCTTTCGGTGTTTCAGCCCCGAAACTAGTCAATTTAGGAGGTTGTGGCTTATCTCTTTCTGAAAATGACTGAATAACAATTAAAATCGATATCTTATGAGGCGTAATTAGGGCTTGTGATGAATTTTTACCCTTGCTCCCGTCCATTTCTAACCTGACACGACAGCCGGTTTATAATTTGAAGTTACGTACATAGGGTAGCAGCCCACAAATTCAAATACCCGTCGAGCTCTGAAAAATAGAGACTGACAAAACATTTCCCATGTTTGGTTCTCGAGGTATTAGGATTGAAGTTGACATATTTTCTACAGAGTGAACTTGCAACAAGTAGACGTGATGTCATGTATTCACATTGATGGAAATATTTAGTTGTTTTTCTCTAAAATTTAACACCATATTTATACAATTTAACTGTGATATGTTGTAACCGTAAGTGCATCCCGAGCAATGGAAGTTTAAAAACTTAATTTGCCTTAAAGGCAAGATAGCATCCCTAACTTCAATTCAGGATCAAGCAGCTGGATCAAAAATAAATAAAAAACAAAACAAAACATTGACCATCAATATGAATACATGACATAGCACCTACTTGGTTCAAGTTTACCTTTTTTAGAAAATGTGTCAACTTCAGTTGCTAATATCTCGAGAACCGAACATGAGAAATAAATGAAAACTTCATTAGAGTGATTAGAGTATGTTCGTCTTTAACATATTAAACTAAAATTTGGTTCTGGTCTTTTCTTTTTCGTGGAGATTTCACTTTGCGACAAAGAAAATGATAAAATGTCACATCGTCCTGTAAAGGAGCCAGTGCATTTTATCTGGTAATTTTCTGATCATTTTGCAATTTGATTTTCTTTTTATTAAAATGAAGATTTTATTGCAAAGGAAAGCTCAAATTAACGACTGCTTAAATTCTACTTTCAAGCCTGGCAAACGCAATTTCCGGCTATCTGAGAGGTCACGATTTTTCAAAATTTTCTGTACGCTCCGCGCCAACTGATGGTGGCGCTCCGCTTAGATAGTCTTTCGGACACAGTCACCACTTCATAAAAGTGACATAAACCCCATTTACTTGGTAACATGTTGCGAGTCGATTCGGCCACATCCTAAATCTACCCAGAAACTTCGGGATTAAACCATTTTTAATGATAATAAATGATAAACCCCAAATAATTTGGAACCCTGTGGTAGGTCAATTGATGACCTCAACTTCAAAAAGGGGCGGCGCTCGCCTCCAATGAAATAAGCCTTTGCGTGGGTTAAAAACCTACCGAAGATTTGGCAATTCATTTGTCCCTTTTCGACTGTTAAGAATGTTGTTGTTCTCTACTGACTTCCTATTTTTCCCATTACGTTTCGTTATTGTAATCATATCTTACTGCAAATTTTCAAATAAGTTCCTTAGACGCTGATGTAGGCTGCAAAATTAGCTTAGGTTTTGCCGCTCAGTTTCTTCGATTTCTTCTGTATGTATACGACGTGTTTAATCCCGACACAGTGACAGACTGAACATGACTTGCGCGACTGGCTTTCAATAGCGACAAGTAACCCTACTTTTGAGTTGGTGAAATGTTGTCAAGAGCACAGTTTTCTGACGCATTTTGTGATTGTAGCTAATGAAATTAAATAATGCAGGAATTAATTGCAGCGGGATTTGCTGAGGCGATAGGCAGGAGAGACGGTGTACTTCACATTTCACCGTTTTTGGACGCTATTGAAGAATTCACCAGAAAATGCAGTACCCGATGTTTCGTTCTTTGCCGGGCGTCAACACTGTTACGACGATGGTCAGAAATATTTCAATACCCACGTAAATTTTCGCGAAAAGCATTGACTGACTAATGACGCACCTTAAAACCCTATTGGACACTGTTTCTACTTTCTGAATGTGTTACTTATAAAATACGATCATTTTCAGAAATAAACTTTGTAGAAAATAAGTTGTAAAACAGATTGGCAAAATCCAAGGCCATTTGACCGACTTATGAGTGTCAAATTGTTTAGTGTATTTCTTGCTATGTGAGGAATCCCCCCCCCCCCCCCTTAAACTAGGCAGAGATCAGACGGGAATGTAATTCAAAGTTCTCCATCTCTAATGGTTTTGATACAGAAATTTGAAAATGACATGAGCCCATATCAGAAGCCTTTACCAGAGGGTCCGAGGGGTTGCATGTACATGTAGCAAACTTCTACAAGGAAATGTTGTGAAGGAAGGTAAGCTATATTAGCAGCCTGATTTCTTGTGTATAAGTCAATGGGAAGTATAACAAGTTGTGCGGTTAAGACCTGGAACAAAGAATTCCCTGGATGTAGGAGCCCTCTGTCCATAGGGTAACCACGATGCTAACAGTTTACCGAACGGCAAGTATAGGTATAAATGGTATACATACGTTGGCAGGAGGTAGGTGAGAAGTGAAATAGACTACACAATTAAACTCGATGCTGCTTCGAAGACCTTTTTATGTATGGAAAAAAATCAGTCTAAAGGACTGCTATCTGATATAGAGCCAGCTTCCCATTTCCCCCCAAAAGTAAGGCTCCCATTTTCCGCAAAAGTAATGCTTCACACCAATGAAGAGAAAAATTCATATAAAGTTGATAATACTAATACTTTATCAATTTATTGTTATGACATACTAAGTACAATTGTGTCTCCCAGCATTGAAGCCACGAAAAAACATATTACCACATCATGAGTTTCATCACAAATGACCTAAATACCTCTGTGACTATCTGTTTAATCAGCTGGGGTTTCTCCATATTGATTTATTGTACATATAACAAACGACCATGCGTAGTAATTTACAAAGCAGTTGTGCACTGATTGAAGTCTGTTTTATTAAACCAAAAGGAAAAATAAAACAAATGTGGGGAGGTTTGTAGTCCACTGCTTGTGTAATACCTTGAATATGTAATGCTGAAGTCTTTAAACATGATGAAACCTAGCCTGATGCTCTCCATGTAGCAATAGTGTAAATAATGCTCTCTTATCCCACTGACCAGTGACCACTCTGCTTATTGACTGACTATACTGAGATAACAGAACAAAGATCCCTTATGTAGTCATAGGCTATATCTTCATACAGAAGAGTCTTCTGGCACCCTATCTGTAATTACCCGGAAAAAGGCCTTGAAATCCGGGTTTTAAGAGAATCGGGCAAGTTAGCCTAATGTATTATGAATAATACTTAAAAGAAATAGAAAGATAATTGGAAGATAAAGTTGTAACTCAAAATAACTTCCAGGCAACTGCGCTTGCTCTTCAAGTGACTCGTGCCCCCAAAATTTGTTTTTGGCTAGACTGGTACCTGGACTACTTTGACAAAATGGCAAACATATGTACCAAAGAGTGACAAAGATACAATATAAAGGAATAAAACTTTTCATTCTGATCACATCTGTATGAAAATGCAAATGGGCTTTGGTCTTTTTAAATCAAATTTCTTCATCCTCTTTTGTAATATTTATGTTCACAAACAAAGATCAAAGGTACAGCAAAAGGAAAGGTATTGAGAAGGTTCACCAGGCTTCGACAAATCCCCCGCCTGACAGTCTGGGACAAGTAAAAAATGAATCGGACAAGTGAACTGCTCAGTATTGTAGCCCGCCAGGCAAACAGCACAGAAGTCTTCTCCACATAGGAATTCAATGGCTAGTGCTAGATAATTTGATATGGACTCAGTGCATATTCATGCCGACAAGTAAACTTTGGGATGGACAAGTAATAAAAAAACGAATTTATCGAAGCCTGGGTTCACTGATTTTCTATGCAATTTGAGGCAAATCTTGAATTTCTAGTGCTTTTAAATTAAATTTACAACATACTTAAAAACAGGGGCAGATTGAGGGAGGGATTTTGGGACTTAGCTTCAATTTGGGAAACAGGGAAGGTGGTGGACTGAAACTTAAGGACCTGCTTCAAACTCCACTGTATGCATCTCTACCAGAAAGAAAAAAATAAAACTATCTATATTAACCTATCAGCTAAACTGAGGAATAGAATCTTACCAATAAATCAATGATATGAAAACTAAATGCTAGTTAAACACACTAAAAATAATTGTTTACAAACTAAGGCAAGAATGACATTTTATCAAGGTCTTCATGAATACACAAAACAATACATGGAACTGTGTTTAAGTTATAACAGTATAAAAATGACAACTTAATACATAATTTGAATGCACTTTTTCATTTTCTGAGGCAATAAATAAAGTTTCCTTCAATAAAGCACAAAATTTAAAGGTGCAAATGTACAGAAATACTGGTTGACGGTTAGTATACTATTTGCAACAAAACCACAGGACTGCAATTTGTTGGCGGCAGTGTGCAATATAGGTATAGGAAGTAGGGTGTCATCTCCTGCAGTCAAATATTTAAAGGGTAAAGTATGTCTTACCCTCTCTCTCTCTCTCAATTTTTTAAGGACATCACCACCTACTGTATCCGCACTGTAGAATACATCAAGACATTTAGATACAATGTACATGAAAAAGTACAAAAAATTTTGTAACAAGCTGCACCTATGAAAGAATGCTCAAGTTTTCAATTTCAATTGAATAAGGAAGGGGTATTCCCTCCCCTTAACTTTTATTCCAGACTGCAATGAAAACTAAGGGAATGGATATTCCTATGCCAATTGAATTTAACCTTACCAAGTCCTTATGTTATAGCTCATATACATAGGAGTGAAATTTGGATAAGAACATTTTCTCTAATGAAAGGAAAAATTTTAAAACAATAATTCCTTCTCAGCTATGAAAGGTATGTTAGTCAATTACTTGATAGTCTGTACAGCCCCTGAGGATGAATCTGATCAGCTGTATGAAGTAGAGCAAGAAAAGAGAAATGCCTTCATGAAACCAATTCTTGTTCAAGGTGATCTTAAAGTGAATGATAAGTATACCATCACAGAAATAAGTCTTAACATGACTCAAGGTGAATAACAATAAGTATAAATATGAGGAAGTACAGGAGGATGAAGATCTTTGTTTGTTTTACTTTGAAATCTGTTCCTTGGCCTTAACACTGATTTTGGTAAGGTGTTTTTTACATGATATCTTGAATGTGATGGTAAAATGTAGTCTTAAGTCTATTTAAAGCGGCAACCAGAGTTTGACAGAGAATTTTACCCTTTTGTTCCTGCAGCATAACCTTTTCCTTTCTGAACTGATTGTTTACCAGAATATAGACAACATTGAAGAGGTCTGTTGTCTTAGGAGAAATGTTAATTTTGTCTCAATCACTGTTGAATGAAATTTTCTAAATATTTGACAGGTAAAAAAAATGCCACTAGATATCCTCCACTACACTGTGACCATCCATGACCTTAGACCTGATCAGGAATTATTTTTTGTTAGTTGCAAGTCAATGTACAAATGTGGTACAGATTTTAAGTTATGAAAAAATAAAAAATAAAAAAAATAAAAAAAATTCCATGAGATATCCTCCACTACACTTATCAATCATGACCTTAGATGGTGATCAAGGATCATGTTTTGTTAGTTTTAAGTCAATGTAAGAATGTGATACAGAATTTAAGTTGTGACAAATTGGACGGCATAACATAATATTTGTGTCAGTTCTTAAAGTTAAACTTTAACCTCTTTCACATGCTAACAATTTATCACATTTCACTGTTGATTCCAGAATAAAATATCTGTCAGAGAGGAAGGAAAAATTTGAATAACTTGAAGCACAAAAAGAAGAAAAAAACCTCCTGAAGAAGGGCATAAGTACTTGTGAAGAAATAGTTCTGACACCTTCAATGAGCCATTAATTAAACAGAACGTAAAAATTCTACTGACTGAATAGATGAATTTTTCTAATCTCTAAAAATAGGATTTTCAAATCTTGAATATTATGATTAAAGAAAAAGATCTGTAGGAAGAAAAAGTTTTATGTACTTTGAATATCACAGAAATAAAGACAGGTTGGCATGGTTTGTTATGCATATAAAGTAATACAGATGGACAGGCTGGTGGGTAGGGGTTCCCATTGGTCACATGACACTGCAAATTGCACTCTTTTGACTCTTGTTCTTTTGTTTGCTGCCACCAGCTGCTCTTCTTCGGTTGGCTGAAAAAAAAGAAAACACAAGGTTCAGATGGTATTATTACAATAATTCACCTTCAATAATGTTGATCATCCTTCATGGATAGTTAGTTGCTTTATGGCACTAAGCGGGACCATGAATGTGGCAGAAGCCTGTGACTGAACGAATTACAACTTCACAACTTCATTTCAGGTGACAACCAACTCAACAATTTAGATCAAATTCCATATCTTTTAAAAGGCCAGTCCAGATGCAAAAACCATAGAAATTACTCTTGGATGAAAAATCCATCTCACTGTGACCTGACCAGGAATCAAACCCAGAGCTCAAGGTTACCAAGCATCTTTGCTTCAAACATCACTGACTTTATCCCTTTAGCCACAGCACTGATTACTATATTATGTTACGTTATATTAAGTTACAAGAACAAATGTAAAAATTTTGGTTGGCAATACTTTTGCTTGAATGAGAGCGAAAAACTTTTAGAAGTACAAATAAAGAACACGTTTATGAATACAACTTGGCAGACAGTAGGCCTATTAAAATGGACATGTACCCACAAAAGCAATCATTTTCATGCATGTAAACAAACTTTGACCCCCCCTTCTATGAATACCTAAATACACAATCACATATCGAAACATGTCTCTGACGATTTCTTGCCCTTATTTCAAACTCCAAATGCAAGGTGAGTTGGTCAAAGTTTCTCTCTACTACTTACTATCTTTCTTTTTATGCATGGATTTAGTGCATAATTTTAGCGTGAGTATAACGTAGGGAGTAATGATAAATTGTAAATTGAGTGCACGTTCTGCAAAGTATCACAACCATAAAACCAGGAGGGTGACGGTACTGACATACTAGAGTCCTGACTGAATTCAAAAGACCTTCTGGAACTTTTCTCCAATTTGTTTTAATTGTTTACTTAGTAAAGTCTGATTTGGCACATTTTACACCTAATACTAAGTCCACTTTTCTTTTTCTTTTTTTTTTTTAAAGAAATTTTACAATTTCAGTTTGTTACTGAGGTATGAATCATTTGAAAAATTCAATTAATCTCACCTTCTGCAAATACATCTTTGGCAAAACTTGGACTGCCAGGGTATATACTGTTAAACAAAAACATAGAACAGAATAACATAACAGAATATTTGACAGTATCTGGTAGATAAATATCTTTACTTAGTTTGTGAAGTTCTAGATGTAATATTTGTATTATTCGAACATATTTATTCATGGCTTTCAATTTTGGCAACATGTACTTGACATTTAATTTCTGATGCTGTTAATTATACCCGATTTTGTCCTTCTTTACTGTAACACTAGTTACGTCACCTTATTGCATGAACATATATCATTTTGCCTTGAAGTACAAATTACATTTAAATACTCACAGTTTGCATTAACCAATCATATTGTGCAAATGCATTTTTTAAAATTAAAAAATTATGTATAATTTATATATTGTTTATATATAATATTATATACAAAAAATATCTGCCATTTTTTATAAAATAATATAATATATACAATTTTTTTTCAAATGCAAAACCATACAAACAAAAGTTTCTTACTCATCTCTGCCAGGACGGATCTTCACCTCATAAATTCCATAAACTGGTCGATGATCTGAACACTTGATTGTTTGACAAGAGTTATAATGTAGTACAGTAGTTTCATCGGCTCTACGTGGTTTAAACAGGACACGATCCTGCCAAGAAAAAGTTTCACAAAGTTAGAAAGAAATATGTAGCAAACATTTCTCATTGCCTTGTCTCTGTACTTGAAATCCAGATTTAAGGAAGACCCATTTTGAAGCACCAAACAATCACCACTGTCAATTTTATTTCAAACCAAAGACTTTTAAAAACGGAACCTTCTGCCATTATTTGTGATGCTCCAGGTAGGTAAAGAAGTACGGAAAATAATTCAATGCCCCATAACGGAAAAATAGGCTGCCCTTCACTGATGAATTTAACCAGAAAGTTATGAGTTTAGGTATAAAACCCACATAACAAGCTAACTTGTGTACTATAAATCTGTATCAGATGACTGACAAACTCAAAAATTTAGCTCAAAGTGAGAATGAAATATAACATAAAATTTAAGTTTATAACAAAACTTCAAGTAACAATTCGTCGTAGCATGAAATCATGTCCAAAAGTTGAAAATTTGTCATTAAATTGAAGGCCAAAGACAAGCTCCTTAAATGAGCTTGCAGCAAATTGTGTGAAGATTCAAACTGTGTGGAGATCTTGCCATGTAACTCAGTGTTGACATTGGGTCTCAGATTTTTTATTTTTTTGAGGGGGTGGGGGCTGGAGTGGGGGTTGAGGACTGCTTCCTCCAAATATGTTAGGGAGGAGAGAATCGTTCAAAGAGGGGGAATACTGAAAAGTAACAACATAAAAGGAAAACTTTTCAAGAAAGGAACGAGGTTTTCAATAAAGGAAAAAGAGATTTCTTAATTTTAAGCGTATGAAATTGTTGAGAATGTGAAGATTGCACAATTTTGTTGCCTACTACCAACTT
This sequence comes from Holothuria scabra, assembly GCA_037179385.1. Classification (NCBI taxonomy): domain Eukaryota; kingdom Metazoa; phylum Echinodermata; class Holothuroidea; order Aspidochirotida; family Holothuriidae; genus Holothuria; species Holothuria scabra. The sequence continues at coordinate 34,571,936 of CM074185.1, read as the reverse complement.
ACTGTATAGGATGGTATCCTAGCCTTTGAACTGGTATCATAGACATCTTCACCAGGATCAAACTTATAAGTGGGAAGGAAATTTATTTCTCCTTCTTGGAATCCCTTAAATATTGAATCTATGAAAAAAAAAAAAATAGGCCATTAAAATAATGTCAACTTTTCTTTCTGCATGTGTGAGTTCTGTGTTTCAGATATAATCTATCTTGCACTGACTCATCTCTCGATACACAAGCAATGCTAAATTTCTATGTTAATGGAAAAAGCTTTTGGAACTTTCCTTTACAGGGACCAGGAAGACAATTCTGAAAGAGGAGACTAATTATAATCAAAGTGGCTCAAAATGCAAAGAGCAGAAAAATTGCAGGGGCTGAAACACCCTTAACCCCCTCCCCCCCACCAACCTCTGCCACTATCTTTTTCTGTCCTTTACTATAACTTCAGGTGTCGAGAGCAAAGAGGACTAAATCCAGATATTTTTTTTTATTATTTTTCAAAATCCCCTGGAATCTCTGGAGAAGAGGCAAAATGAAACACTAAACAAATACATTCAGATTTGAACACAAACTTCATTATTATAATGTGATTTACTCATGTTCTACCTGATATTTATGTTACTGTTTTCATCAAGCAGTTAAGTGTTAAGTGTTATAATTTACATCTTGGTATTTGCAGTCAAAGTTATAACAGTGGAAACCTGAAACTGCAGAAGTCCAATCATCATACACCGTGTTGTATAAACACCTGTAGAGTGTAGTGACTTACAGGGAGTGAGTAGTACCACACACACCAACACAGGGCATACCCGTATTCAATGCCTTACAGGGCACATAGAACTGTTCCCCGTAAGGAAATGGTCGGAATTCCCCTTTAGCCCTTTATGTCACAGGGCACGTGAATGCCGCAAGGGAGGGCAGGCTGTTGCATATCAAGTGACAGAGCTCATTGCAGTGTCCGAATTTTCAGGTAGTTACGCCAGTTACGAGCTCCGCGTGAGCAATGAAAGACGTGCGAGGCTTCAGCTCTCATGAGCGGCCTGTACCCGGCAAGGTATCTGTTCTATGGGTGGCATCTGAAGTTCCCAAGGTTCAATGTTCCCACCCTGGAAATACTGGACACATTCCAGTGAGCACTGAACCATGGGAATCAGCAAAGGCATACAGGGTAATTTTTTATGAGTGGGCAAGAGCAATTGTTGCCCTAATAATAGCAGCAATTATCACCTTTTGCTCTTGTTTTGTCTAAATGGACCATTTTTTTAATGAACTGGGAGGACTATTGCTCCCCCCTCCCTCTGAACCCCAGCCTTGTATGCCTTTGGGAATGAGGAACCTTGTAATCATTACCAACCATTGAAAAAATATGTAAATTGGGAACATCCAACCTTGAGAGTATTAACCTCTGAGAATCTCAGTCAGATACTGGCTATGGCATGGTTTTATACCATACCAGATGTTGCATGACTCCTTTAAATATTTTTTTATTTAAAGTCAGCCGGCCTTCAAGTCACAGATCCTATAAATATCCAGAACTTTGTTTGGTATTCATTTTGGGCTGCCATGATAATTAATTTTCAGTTACTGATATCATCAACACTTCTCTGATGACATGTTAAATGTTACAGTATTCCTTGGCTGGCTAGCATGCAGCCAGTGCAGCCAATATGTAGCACACGAGTGTGTTGGTGTGGGGATCGATCATGAATGTACCATGTTTGGTAATGTTGCTTACGCACAATGTACAATTTCAGCTAGCGGTTCATCCATTCACTCTTAAGACATGCTTGATTCTTAAATGACACAAATGCCAAACATTCATTTATTGAAAAGAAAATTGGTCATAGGAAATATATGCAGAAATCATGCATCTCCTATTGTCATGCATATTTTAGGTGGCCATGTTTTCCTGGCCCCATGTTCCACAGTGGGGCCATGAAACAGTATGGTTAAAAGTTAGGAGAGGGGTAGGGGTAATCAACAAACTTGGTAGACAACATTACCATGTCAGAATATTCCTGCACTGAACACACAACAATATCATAGCATCTTTTGAGGAGTGTAAATGGGAATTCATGGCAGGAAACTTTAACTATCTGGCAAGGTTTAAAGAAAAGCTGCAATGATTATATGAACAGAAGGCAGGCAGTAAACAGTTGCAAATGTTTTGATAGACCTTGTGCATTGACGACACATTAACGTCATACTTGGGGTGAAACAATAAAACAAGTGGCCGTACGCATAAAAATTCACCTTGCACGTCTAGCAGACTAAGCATGTATTCTACTGGTTGACATATCAGCGGTCTGCATTTGTCTGTGTTGGCTTGTTTTGCCCCAAAAGGAGGCGTACTTTCAGCTCTGTGACATCATATGCACAAGGTCTATATGTGAGCTTTTTACAAATGTATTTTTTACTTTTTTGTTGTTGGCAAAAGTTAGTAAGAAAACTGTTCAGCCTTAATTTGATATGACAGTCTGACCATCTACCCTAAAAGTAATGTAGAATTAAGTTCCCACTTAAGGGTCACTAGTGAAGGTGAGGAACCACTCAACAAGCAAAGTGTCAAATCTACAAATTTGAAAGGGTGGCCAAGCCTTCTTTTGGTCTTCTCGACCTTGCATTTACAAATTTTGCGAGAGAAACTTTGAGTATCTATACAGACAAAAGCAATTGATCTGGTACCATGCTTGATAAGTGTCCTACCTTGTTAGAATATTTACAGTGTATGAATAAGCCTGAGAGACATTACACTGCCTGATCCAGTTGCATTCTTGAAGAAATTTTACTAGATACACATACTAAATCAATTTTTTCAAATTGTTAGTGAATGACAGTCAGTATCTATAATATTACACATGGTTGAACTATTCTATAAAATATACAAAAGGTCTTTAAATGATGCAAAACAACTGTTGATATTGAACCAACTGACTGTACATTAACAACTGTGAGTTCCAGTTTGTTCATTTAATGCTTAATCAGAAAATCAATTTTGAAACAGTGAGGTAAATACATTTTGCATTTTGCATGCATGTGTTAGTAAATAGTGTCACATTATTAACACATAAAGAACTTCATTTTGCATTTTTAGCTTCAAGAAGTCTATCTCAACTGAAAACAATGCTGAATTTACAATTAATTTCAGGGAAATCTTAGGAAATTAGTATACATTTATATGCATTCTGGTACAGCGATTTGTCTTTCAGAAAAAGGTCTCATGGATGAATTTATCAATTGATGGAACAAAAGAGAAACAAAAGAGAAGGCAAACAACATGCAAAGAAAGCTGCAGTAGCTGACATTATCTTTATCAGGAAGTTATTCACAGGGGTTAAAAGGAGGGGGTCAGATGTTAAATCAGACCTCACCTTGAACTTTATACTCATTTTTAGCCCCTTCACCTGGAAAAGAAGATATCACACATGCAAAAGAATTCTTTAAATTCTTTCATAAAAATGTCAGTCTCCATCAATCTGTTGAAAAATCTCTTTCAGTGCCAGGTATTACTTGATACAGTACTTAAAGGGCCAATCTTCTCACCTCACACTGCACTTCTTGTAGAGGGTAACAAAAACTCTCAACTGGCTCAGCTTTTTGATTGACTGCTTATTCAAACAATTCAGAGTACCAAAACTTATCTTACACAGCATGAACTGTACTGAGAGTGTTTTTATTATACACATTGAGCTTTTCTGTACTCACTCTGAAGAAATAAACTGAGATTGTGTCTGAATGAGGGCTAATTTCAGACAATTGTGGGAGGGGCGTAAGTTAGAAGGTTAGGAGAATTGGTACTGTTTGGGGTGATAGAAGTAGGCCTTTAAGTGGATGAATGATATGTTGCTGCTTGGCTGATATAAATCACTGTAAATTCACACCTCTGCTCTCCTCCCTCCCTCACAACCATCTGAACACATTCTAATACCCAGGTTCACAAACAAGAGAGGTTAAAGGGAACAAATCATTTTGATATGTAGCATGGGAATTACATATATACTCTGAGTCAGTGGCATAGCTACTGGGGGGGCAGGGGGGGCAAGTTGCCCCCCCGTGGAAAAATTTTTGGGGAAATTTGATGAATCTTATTATTACAAAAATTTCACGAAAATTTCTCAAAATTTTTGTTAGAATAAGAAATTGTGAGACATTTCTCATACATAATTCGTATTTTCATGCAACAAATTAACTCAGATTTCGTCAGTGTCGCATGAACCGGCCCAATTCGCGTTCCACAGAATTGTCCTCGCCGCGTTGCAGATTGAATGTTCCCTGGCCTTGTGCTTGTATACGCACGGGGGTTATGATCAGTGCATTTCAGTGTACAGGAAGGAAGCTGTTATTCAGGTGATACTTTGGGAATTCAGTAAAAGGATGTGAAAACTGACAAGTCACTAGCGTAGACCCCCGAGGTTGTTATGTTCTTCTACAAGCTAGCAGAGCTCTACGGTTTTACTCTGTGTACATAACGATGCTTACAAGCTAGTTCGGGAAAAAAGCTTTCTGCTGACTTTCAGTGTAACAATAAATGGACAATGAGTACCTTGTAGCCTTCTACACTTAACAGACTGCTTTTCTCACAGGATATCCTGTGTGATCGAGTCACTATTAGGCCTCCTTAGTGGCATGCAAAGAGAAGACCATTGGGTCATTCCCCCCTCACAGATGCCATTTTTTCTTTGTTCTTAAAAATACGCAGTCTAACTTTATTAACACAGATTTTACTTCAAAAGATAGCATATGTGGCACCAGATTGCTTATAAGGACACCCAATTTTTCAAAAATTTTCAAAGGGGAAGGATTGTCCCTGCAAGGTCTTTCAGTGATGCCAATTTTTTTTTTAATTCCTACAAATAGACCTAGGCAAATTCTGTCAAATTCCAATTTTTAAATGAAAAGGTAGAATCTGTTTCCCACTGGTGGCATCGATAAAAAAGAGTACATGTTTAGATTCTCTTTACAAGCATAAATACGCTATTTTGACCATCTGAGGGGTCTGATTTTTCGAAATTTTCCTTACGCTCCGCGCCAATCAATGGTGGCGCTTCGCTCGGTCTTTTAGGCAAAATTACATATTTGGGCTAAAATCAGCTCTTAACTGTCTGATCACTTTGCAGTTTGCAAACATATTTTGAAGTGAGCATTTTATTGCAAACGACAAAAGAAGAAAGCGACTGGCTAGATTCTTCGTATTAGCCTAGAAAATGCTATTTCCGGCCCATCTAAGGGGTCTAATTTTTCCAAATTTTCTCTACGCTCCGCGCCAACCAATGGTGGCGCTCCGCTTAGATAATCTTTAAGACAAAATAACTTTTTGTGGCCAAGAAAAACCACAAATACCGATCAGTGCTCTTTTATTTTGACTCCTAATAATAGTGTGCAAATTTAATGACAATTTTTTCTTCGTAAGGTAGCATTAATGGCATAAAGAAATGCATGTCAAGACACAAAAGTTCCAGTTTTATCCTCATGAACCACCACGATTCACCACCACGATTCACCACCACGATTCAACTTTTAACACTGTTCCTGTCAAAGTCGAAAATTTTGCACCATTTTGCATGTAGGCTTCTTGAAAACGTCAAAAAATTTCCGGACACCCCTCCCCTTAGACCATACTGCATGCCCCTTCCCCTTCAGAGAAATCCTGCGTACGCCACTGCGTTAGTACATACAAATTAACCAAATATTGCTTACCAAATTAATATACTTTGTTATTTCTGATTGCTCTCTATTATACTTAAAGATTAAAATGCAAGTAATATAACAAAATGACATGGTAATGTTGTTATACTTGTAAGTTTGCATATTTTATATGAAATACTTACACATTGACCGGGAAAAGTTTTGGGGAAATTTCATACCTTTGCCCCCCCTGGAAAAAATCCTAGCTACGCCACTGCTCTGAGTACTGTGAATATCTCTATAAGATTTCATATAGTGAACAGTGAAGGAACAAGAATGATTTGCTTACATAACCAGTGCTGGAAAAATATTTGCTTACCCCAAAAGGGAAGTAAATTTTCCTCAACCTCTTCCACATTTTCATGTACAAAATATTCAAATTTCCCTCCATTGTCAAAATTTCCCTCCAAATACATTTCCTGTAAAGGAGCCTCCCAACCAGGGGCATAGCCAGGATCGTGTCATGGGGGGGGGGGGGGTTTGGTGTCATGGGGCACAACATGAGGGAAAAGTCTAAGGATAGAGAGAAAAAATGTTATTTCAGGTGTTTTTTGCATTGCAAGGTTGGGTCATGGGGGATGCCCCCAAATCCTCCCCCCTGCTACACCACTGCTCCCTGCTTCCCAACTTTTTCCACCCACGCTTACATACTGTGAACCACACTGCTGAAAAACTAAATCTATAGGCAGACTAAAGATAAAAAGCAAAAAAAAAATTAGTGAGAAGTAACTTGTTACAGAAAACTTACTTTTTGTCATTGTCTTTCTTAATTGGTCATGCTGTAATAGGATGTTGTAATCAACTTCATTCCCATCTTTAAGCTGCTTCGCCCAATTCTCTATCTTTGCTTTGGTCTCCATTAGACGGAAATTGAAATCTCCACACCAGAATACTGCATCAAACCTTGATGTGATGTCATCTAAAAATCAAGGGATACAAATGAGTCAGAGTGATAAAATAATTGCTACAATATTCTTCTTAAACATATAAAAGAAAGTTTTCTACCACAACACCATGAAAAGTAGAATATCCTGCTCCATTGAGTACGCATTTAAAGAACACAAACAACATGAGAGGAACCAAAGTGCCTCAAGTCAAACAAAACCATTTAAAATACCCCCTTTGGTTTCATTTTTTTTTCTTTCGTTCCTATTTCAGGGTGTGTGATAGGTATTCCCCATTGCCTACACTTACCCGTATGTTTGGTCTGACTGTAAGAGCATCCCAGGTAAAGTCATACCAAAGACTCTTAAAATGGAACCTACTGCTGTTGTGTATGATGCCCCACATAAGCAATGGAGTAGGGAAAATAAGCCAGTGAGCCACAACTGGAAAAAAGGCTGTGGCCAGCTCGACTCGAACCAATAGGTTGGAAACTGGGCCATAAAACTCTATCTAACTAACTAACTACACTCACCTGATCTGTCATGGGCAACTTGGGGAAGAAGGATCCGGCCCCCTTATTGATATGTTGGGGGAGGGGGTGGGCTTTCAATTGGCCCAACACATTGTCATCAGCATGGATAACTTTCAACAATACAAGGTTTCAGAAGTCAAGATGAAGTTCATGTTTGCCAGGAAGTTGAGCGGCACATAGTTTTTCTAAATTCTGGCTAATGGGAATTTCCTGTAATGCTGGTGGTTCTGGCCAAGGGTGTGTGGAATTTTCTTTTCTTTTTGCATTACAATAAATTTCATCATTTCTATTTCAAGATATAAAATAGGACATAGAAGTGTGTCCTCCTTAGTTGTAACCAACCCACAAACAAAAATGAGAATATTTAGTAGAAATATTAAGCTTATTTATCTCTGTTTACCTTTGTCCACATTATACTTTCTGGTGGGAGGAACTTTGATGGGAAGATCTAAGGAACGGATAATTTTGGAGTAATCTTGGACTCGTTGAGAGAGGTTTGCATCACCAGCTATAAAAAATAGGGAAAAAAAATACCATGTCAGTTACAATGAGGTAGGGGGGGGAGGGCAAAAAGTAAAAATGTTATAAAAGTACTAGTAACACATTAAGGAGAGAGAAACCTGTTTACTAGAACCAGACCCCACACATTTAGGGACCACTAAAATTTTGTACAACACTAAGCCCACTGCTATGCTTTTCAGCATGCACTGCCCAAAAATTAATGACACTTATTCTAGCATTTCCTATATTCTTGGCAGTCATATGAGTTCTTACTTCTATAATACAAATGTGTGCAGTTTTTGAACACTGATCCACTTCCCATATATTTTGTTTGAAACAATGCGACACATGTATGAGATTTCATGCTAATGGTACCTGACATTTAGTGAGCTGGTGACTGGCACACTACATATTGTGCCAAGGTACGTACTGTACATACAGTTACAGTAATTTTGTATTGTGTAGTATGTCGGTATGTTGTATACATACTGTATGCTATGCACTGTGTATGTGAACTATGTAAAAATACAAATACTATGCGACATGCATGCTATAAGTATTGAACATAATGCTGTATTCCATTCTGTTGTGAAGTAATGGTGATGAAAGATAGTGTAAAACATTTGTCGACTTCTGTTGTACTAAAAAAAAAAATGATGATGTAAATGCACAACTTCACAAGCTCAATGGAACTCGGCATTAGTACTGTACTGAAAGCTGAGGAGCAGAAAACAATAGCACTGTACAGCATACACAAATGTAACAAGTTACGTAATACGCATCACCTGTCTTGAATAACTGTAACGTTAATTATTTTAATAGTACATAACTTTCCCTTACTCCACTTACAATATGATGTCATGACAACCCTTAGAGATTCAGATTTTTACTTCAGGACTTTGCTATAACTGAGGAAAATTAAGATTTGCAATTATTCCAAGAGGTATTTGCCTAGTCTTTTGGTCTAACTTTTAAAAAATGTAATTTTTTATGGCTTAATGGGCACCTTCAGTCATGAGACAAATGATGATACTTTATTTTTAAGTCAATAAATAACCCTGGGGGCAATTGCTTGTCCCTTAAACTTTTACAACAATGCTATCTATGTTTCTATTCTTTTATACTTACATGTAAAATGAGAGACAATGAACAGGAATGACGTTCCAAAGAATGTAAATGAGACAGCAACAGCACCCTAAAGACATCAGAAATAAACAACATTTCATTTTAGTGCATTAATGTAACAACTTTGACCAATAATACAACATTCACTGAACCTCATTTCTATGTTTTTAAATCAAGTTTGCAAACAAACCAACCTTCCATATAGGGGTCTTTATTCAATACTGTTATGCATATAAAGCTAACAGTAGTTTTAACCTTGACTTGAATCATTTAGTTATTGTTCTACTTCCCTCAGAAATATCTTCCATGCTGTTCCGACACATATTATTGATCCTAAGGTAAATCAAAGAAAACACTTAGGTAGTTCAGTGACCAAAAATACTGTCACTCAGTCAAATGAATTATAAAGATTTAAAAGTTAGTGCATGGGTTTTTTTTATTCAAATTGGGCGAAATAGAAATTCACCCAAATGATGCAGTTTGAATTTACAGCTTTGAATAGCTCACATGGCAACAGCAGTCTGCTGGTCCAATAGATAGTAGAGTACAGAATACTGTAAACAGTGTACAGCTGAAACTTATGCAGCAGAATATCAACTTTGCAGTGCAATGGTAAAATATGCCGTTCATTTCACAAAAAATGTTGGTATTTAAGGCCATAATACTGCAAACTATTTTAATGAAAGTCTGAACTTTCTATACCTTGTTATGATAATATCATTTTGTAAACTTAAAGAGAGGAAAGACAAAATATTTCATCAAGTAGATGGAATTTACTGGCCAAATACAGAGATTTGCAAGAAATATGACAATTTGACAAACTGGCAATATGGTCACATACCGTGATTTAATACCAACCTTAGTTTTAACCATGGCCCCTGGTCTTGTAGCAACAGAATCTTCTTCTACAGCTGTGAGACATTACAATTGATAGATAATATTTTCAATCAAATTTCCATAGTTTGCATTGAAATAGTTCTCAATACTGGGAAAATATTTGAAATTAATGCATATTTTTTATGAAGCTAAAGTCAAATCTGGCAGTCCTAACATCAGATTTTTTTAACAAGTTATGTCTTATGAAAAACAGAAGCATGTCACTTAGAACCCATTTTCATGTAAGCTGTTGTTATGCAAACTTTTATATATCATGATTCAATGAAGAAATTTTCAAATGTTTTGCATTCCAGGACACAGCTACAGTCCTCCACGTGCCTTTTTTGGTTCCAAGCAAAGCTGGGAAAGTAGTTGTTGCTCAAATGTTGAGCTCGCAATAACCCCACCACAACCCCAATGCAACAAATGTCCCGGCTTTGGGGTTACTTGCATGCACTGTACACAATATGGGAAAATATTCGCTCTTAAGCCAACACCATATAAATAATTTTCAAAGGTTCCTACTTAAGTTCATCTGTTGCAAGATTGGGGGATATAACCCACTAGAATCATGCCCAAGATTAAACATATTGCTTACACCTGTAAGTTGAAACTGCTATAACTACATTCATACAGGGTTTGTTGTCAGTGCATTCCTGTCCACACAATTAGCATGTAAATAATAGCATTATAAGGTACAAAATTGAAAGAGACAACTAGACAGTGAAGATCTTATACAGGTGTTAAGTCGAATTCAGTTTCACTAGACCACATGGTAAAACATTGACGTTTCCTTCCCAAAACTAACATTAGTACTCATTCCTTGTTCACTAGACACACTTTAGCCTACACATGTATAAAGGGGGCAATTCTGTGACCATGAGTACGTAGCCTTTACTGAGAACTAAAACAAGTTCAGGAACATTACACCAATTCATACAGTCACAGTACATGTCTGCAAACTATGCTTAGTTGAAAAATGGAGCTAGTAGTTGGGTAGTAGCTCCACGGTTGAAACAATCACTGCTTAGAACCAGTCAAGTTTTCCTTTGATTTGTTTGTCAGCTTTATACATTTATTGCACAGCAGTAGATAGGACCTTATTTTATTAACAATTTTTCTTATTACAAAGTGGAGCTTCTAAAATCTTCTTTAAGCTATTTTAGTGAATGCTGCAGAGTACAAATGGCTCTACTTCAGTGTTTATTACAGTTTTTGTAATGTTCCAAAGACTTCTACTATCTGATGAGGTGATATCTCAACAGAAAGGAGTAGAGAACTTTGTAAAGCCCATTTTTTAAAACTGAGGGCAGGGCAAATGTAATGGAGTCAGAGATAGTGCAAGGGGAAATGAAGTGAAATGAGTTGGAGAGAGGAAAGGGATAATATGCAACTGGAACTTATCTATACATGTCTTCACCACTTCTAGTCATACAATACATAGAATTTTGAACTTTTTTTTGGGGGGGGGGGAAGGGGGGAGAAGGGGGGGGGAAAGGGGGGAACAAATTGGAGAGGGGCTTAGTAAGGCCCATAAAAACCTGTCTGTAAGGATGACACTACCTATCCTTTGTGAAGTTGCAAGACAGGTACTTACGGGAACAGAACCAGTAAAGGTCTCGCCTGATGAAGATGAGAAGGTGGAGAACACCCAGAGAGGCCTTGTGTAGAAGAATGTGAGTTGTACCCAGGGTCTCTTGCAGCCGAATAGCCCACTCACCGCTGAAAAAAATAACAAATCTTTGGTCTTCAAAAGCTGCTCAAAAATCACAAAATATGTTTATACTCCATCAACATTTCATGAAAGCATCCATTTCGTTATGGAACATGATCCAAAAATGAATTTTACAAAAATAATAATTGCATTTTCAAGAAAAAGACTGTACTTTTAAAAGTTTTAAACTTATTATAATGATAGACCGGTAATTAATACAAGAAGAAAAGTCTATAAGGTAATTTCAATTTTGCCATAGTCTTACAAAAAGAGAGCCAACTTTTTGAAAAAACAATAATTTGGGATTTGAATGCAACCAAATTATGACACTAGTATATGGCTCCTATGCAGAAGATTGGGTTGTTTGAGTTTAGCACCTCAAATGCTAGCCTTCTGGTTTAATCCAACAGCACACGCAGCCTTTTTTTCAATTGTGACCACTCCCCATTGCATTGCATGAAGAGCTTACGGCATTAAGTTCTTTTGGTAAAACTACTAGATCTGAAAATTGAACCTAAACCAAAATAAACACATTTTGCTGTTCAAGCAAAACAGGTACAGAATTAGGACTCAACTTACGCATCTGGGGTGGACTCTTGAGTACCAACAACGTATATATCTTGAAGAATAATGCTCTCCTCTGGAAGTAAGAGGTCTTCAAGGTTTTCTGGAAGGTTCTGTTAAATTGGGAAAATAATAGGATAAAAATGCTTTTGCTGCTCATATGAAGATGCCCCCCTGTGAGCTGGGAGTTGTAGAATGAACCCCCCGGTATTCCCTACCTCATCATAATAGGCAACTAAAGCAGAGAACTCAAACAGTACAGTATTTGAAACCGAAGCTGAAATTGAACCTTTATGTGAGACCGTAGTTGTACTTATGTTTATATCTAGCTGACACTTAACAACACATTCATGTTGGTATGTTGTTAAATCCAGCCTATATAACCGGGATGTAAGGGTACCAGGCTTTCATTCTCTAACTCACCATAACAATAATTTGTTCCCTTTCCACCTCACCAAAGATCAAAATTTATACCACACCTTTTCTTCATGCATGTTCCATGTGGACACAAATACTCTTATTTTTCTGTCAGGAAGATTTCTTTCAAGTTCCTCTTTCCCAAGTAATGATCCTGTATTCCTCATGCCGCCCATCAAATAGCTCCTGAAAAGAAAAACAGTCTATTCGTAAGTCTTAATTTTTGGAGGTAAAACATTCTATCGTCTACATTCAATTCTAATCCTCTGTAGAAGATATTCCAGTGTACAACCATCCACAAAATGCAGGAAAGCAAAGAATTTGAAAGACTGAAGCTCCTGGACTACAGTTATTTACTTGACTGTTCAGATTTGTCTATAAAATAACCAGAATGCAAAAATGCGTTGAGGTTTCGATGATACATAAATGTTCCGTTTTGAAGAGTGCCATCATGCACCATTATTTTCTCACTCAAATGTAATACTAGCATATTCAAAAAATAATTTTGTCATTCCAGATGACCTTTTGACCTCAATAAAAGCCATACATAGCTAGACAGGCAAACAACAGACAGACACATGGACAAACAACTATCTTGAAAGATCATATTTCAAAAGGTTCCTAGACTTTGACCCCTGGAGACCCCAGATGACCTTTCATTTCTGCCAAAAACAAATGGGCTAAATCAAGGGTGGAAAATCGCAATTAATCCGCCTGAATCGGGATACTTGGCATCTCTGCCTTTGACCTCCTCCAAAAACAACATGGACCATTTCCTGACCATAACCCATCTTCATACCAAACATGAATTCTATTCCAAGTTTCCTACCTTGAGATATCCCATTAAAAAAATTCAAACTTTGACCCCCGTTGACCCCATATGACCTTTGACCTCTGCCACAAACAAAAGAAACCACTTCCTGACCATAATGCATCCACATACCAAATATGAAATCTATCCAAGCTTCCTGTCTTGAGATATCATGTTAACGAGATTTTCAGACTTTGACCCCTGGTGACCCCAGGAGACCTTCGACCTCCACCAAAAACAATAGGGACCATCTCCTGACCATAATGCATCCACATACCCAAATATGAAATCTATCCAAGCTTCCTAACTTGAGATATCGTGTTAACGAGATTTTCATACTTTGACCCCTGGTGACCCCTGGTGACCCCAGATGACCTTTGACCTTCGCCAAAAACGATAGGTACCATCTCCTGACCATGACTCCTCCACATACTAAATATGAGATCCATCCAAGCTTCCTAACTTGAGATATCGTGTTAACGAGATTTTCATACTTTGACCCCTGGTGACCCCAGATGACCTTTGACCTTCGCCGAAAACGATAGGTACCATCTCCTGACCATGACTCATCCACATACTAAATATGAGATCCATCCAAGCTTCCTAACTTGAGATATCGTGTTAACGAGATTTTCATACTTTGACCCCTGGTGACCCCAGATGACCTTTGACCTTCGCCAAAAACATTAGGGACCCATCTACTGATTATTTCGCATCCACATATTAAATATGAAATCTATCCAAATTTCCTACCTTGAGATATCGCGCTAAAAAGGTTTTAAGACTTTGACCCCTGGTGACCCCAGATGACCTGTGACCTCCACCAAAAACAATAGGGTTCTTCCTCTCAATATGGCCCATCCATGTACCAAGTTTGAAAACTGTCAGACATTCTTATCTTGAGATATCATGTTAACAAGCGAAGTGTCACAAACACACACACACACATATATACACACATACACACACATGCCATCATGAATGCATTGGTTTCTCTTATCATGGAAACCAAAAAATTAAAAAAAAAGATCCAAAATAAACAACAACCTGAAGTTTTGGAGCTACTGGAAATTATATGGGACAGGAATGTTTACATTTGGCAAAAGTTTGGTAACACAGCATTTTCATGATTACCCCAGGCAGACTACCTGAAGACTCTTATCGTGGCTGAGAGATGGATCATATTATTTTCTGATCATTTTCAAAAGCACAATACTGCAAGTAAGAATGAGGGGATGAAAAAGGCTGCTCCCCATGGTTGTTCCTTCAAAGTATCATGAACTTGATGCTTTTTTTTTTTTTGTATTTTTTTGCACCAAATGGCCCAAGCCATTATCTCCCTTGATTTTCAAAATTCATATGTGACATAGCAAATTCATAAACCACAAAACTGCTATGTAAAAACTAAGCATCACATTTCATTCTCTTTGCATAAAAATGCAAAAGTCATACTAACCAACAGTTCAGGATCCTTTACACTTACCGTTTCTTATTGCGTCTTGCTGTTTGAGTGGTAATTGGTGGCAAGGCTCCCGTGGACAGATACGATCTGTTGGTATCCGTCAGACTCTCAGTGCTCCCTAAGAAAGGCTCAGAGAGGGCCCCTGAAGTAGTTCTATGCTGCAAGTCATTACAAGGGTAATTACTTCCTCCTTTTGAACCAGAATAACCACTGGTCCCTGGTAGATCAGGCGGCAGGGAATCTCCTGCAGTAGAAGTTCTTTCAAATTGCTCTTGGTTTTGATATGTGACATTATTTGCTGATATATCCGAATATTTCAAAACAGAATCTGACTGATCTAGATGTTGATAACCACAGTCTGATGAAGCGCTGCCAATAGCTTCATCTTCGCTAATGTCCTTTGCAGACTCTGCCTTCACCTGGTGACTCAAAATTTGCTCTTCAGGTGCTATCTGTGATGAGGGCGGTCTCACATCAGATGAACTATTTCCAATAACAATCAAATCATCATCACTTTCCTCCTCATCTTGCACATCATCAAGTATTTCACATTTATCAGTTTTTGAAACTTCACTTATTATTGCACCTGAATTGTTTCTTTGGTGAGATACCTCACTTTCTGGAGTCACATGACCACCAATGCCAGTCACAAGTCCTTCATCATGGCTAACATTGCATATATTTTCCCTTACCTGCACATTATGACCATTTACATCTTGGGATTCACTCTTAGATATTTCATTCTCATGAACTGATTCTTGCGGCAATTTGGAAGTCGCTGATTCCACATTATGTGAAACTTCCTCACTCAATAAATCAGCCTTGTCCACTCTATCAGAAATTGCACTACCATCACAAACAACATTACGGTCTGAGTTAAATAACAACTTGTTATTGAGCTCTGACAAAATTTCATCTGAAGAGGCAAGGGCACGCTGCGAGAAATCACATCCACTTGGTATTTCCGGTTTTTTGTGTTCAACTGCATTTGAATTTGAATCTAAAACATGGTTCCTGCTTTCAGCATTTTCTGTACATGGTTCTTTTACAAGTTCACTAGAATATGTGTTAACTGTTCCAATTTGACCTCCTTTTTCTTTGAGATCATCACATCTTGGAGATGTAGGATTGCCTTCTGCATGGTCTAGCACTTTATCTGCTTTTAATTTTCTGCAGCAAGAAAAACAAATACACATTGGGAGTACCTTTTTAAATAGATTTTTACCCATGAATAAACCATGCCTAGCAGTTAACAAAGTAGATTTACTTTTTGTTAAGTCCTCCTGACTTCTTAGTGAGGAACAATTCTGTAAAACCAAACATTCACTCCTGAAGGAGTTCTGCTTCCCAAGAAAACTCTGTCCTCAAAGGACAAACACTGAACTGACCCACATCAATGCCTCCAGACCCTTTATGTCATAGGGTCTACCATGTGAGCTCCATTCTACTGAAAACTGAATGACAAAAACTGATAAGAACTACATGTGATAGCAAAAAGGCCATAAAGTGAACAATGTAAATTTATCTACACTACGGTACCAAGGTAAAGTATCATACATGTCTTCAATAAGACTTTTGCCAATTTCAAACACCAAGGCCAAATTTTTACAGATAAAGAATACTGTATAGTACATGTGATAAGAAATTCAGGGAACAACATTCCATCTAAAATTTTTTAACGAATGAAACTCAGGTTTTACTTGCCTAAGGTAGGCAAGTAAAACTTACACCATTTCCCCTGAACTTTCGCTTTTTATTAGGTCCCTCAACTGTCAGATGCGTCACAAGGCCCCAGTCCTGGCCTGATGGAAGTTCTAACCACAGCCGAGTGAGTAAACAGCCTGAGTCAGTATGTACAAAAAACTGATCAACTGTATGAGTAGTACAGTAGTAACATGACAGGGAATGCTTTTTTGAAATCTGGCAATTGTAAATTAGAATCATCAAATTTACAAAAATATAAAACAAATCTACTGCAAGATTAAAGAGCACCTATCAGTAACTTACTTCAGTCTGGCTAATGTTCTGTTTTTTCTGCGAGGTAAAACTGACATCACAGTCTCTGAGGAGTTTGCATTTTCACTGAAGGGATCATGATCCATATTGCCACACCTTCTCACTCCACCAGTACTGTGTGACTGTGGGTGACTATGTCAGTGATGATATAATATTTCCACTTGCATGATGTTCGTGGTTAAAACTGGTATTCAGTCCATTTCTAAAATTGGATAAAAGAATTGAAACATGACTTACCTTTGAGTTTAAACATACTGTACACATCCACTCCCTCATGGGCATTACTTGAACTTTATAATGTATGTGGGCAGGGATGAGCTTTATTGTACTCTAGGTTGACAAGGACATCTATAGTAGTTCACTAGATTCTCGCTACCCCTGTATTGTGGCACTGGCATTGATCACAATTTCCATTTAGATTAGCCTATTTTGATAGGAAGTTAGGTTGTGGTCAGTTACAGTAGTAAGTTAGATGAGATTAAATGACACACCAACACCAATGTCTTATATAGTGTCAACCGTCAAATTAAAAGGTTATGTTGAAATAAGATGGTTCAGGTTCAGGTTTATAGTACAAGTTTACAGTACCACAGGAAATATTGTCCGCCTAGTCTACAACCCCAGCCCAAAGGAGGGAGGTTGTGGTCAGGAATGAGGTTCAGTCTGGTCAGTTAGATGGAATTTGGTAGGTATGCCATTTCCCACTTTTAATACCCAAAATCATATTGGGCCTGGAAGTCGTCTCTATTCCTGTATTAAACTTTGTAAGTGACCCTCCTTCTTCTTTATAGTATACTAAAGACCCCGAAATTGGAGGGACCCCAAAATTGGCTCACTGTGACAAATCTCCAGCTATCACCGTAACAACGTTACTTTAACAAACCTAACTGTTTTGAACCCATCCAGCATTTTGTTTTTCACGATAATGAATCCATTTCGGGTATGTGCATACAATAATATGATCAGTATTCAAGATTTTTCTAGCTACATCCTACCGTTACATGTATATTTTACAATTGAAAACATACTCCCCCAAAACAAAGAAAATTACCTTGCTATGGTGTACACTGCCCTGAAGTACTACTCCATACAATGTAGTTACTTGAGTATAGTGTGCTGAGTGCAAAACCTATGTTATTTGGTTATTTTGCTTTGTGAATGACTTGACCAAACCTTCCGTCTTTCTTAGGCAGGTTAGGTTAACAAGTGAAACAAGTTATGCACTATATTGTACGGCTGACTCACAAACACCTCTCCGACAGAGCAGGCTCAGTTGCTCAACACTTACGTAGGCTAGTTCCCTTTTGATAGGCTGCAAGGACTAGCTTGCTACGAAGGTAACTGTACATAACTGTACAAAGTCAGTGAAAGTAGCTGCACACTATGCATATGGCAAATACGCCACTATCGGGGGCTATTCATGACTGCCATCAATGAAAATTTTGAGTCAAATTAAGCTTTCTCTCACTAATTTCTGGATCAGAGTAGGCTATAGTAGTCTTCACTGGCTTCCTGTGCAGCATCATATCAACTACAAAATCCTTCTTCTTACATACAAATGCATCCATGGTTTTGCTCCATTATATCTAAAGGATCTTATATCTAATTACAAGCCTTTATGTGAACTACGTTCCAGCTCTCAATCTCTTTTAAATGTGCCGTGATCTGTTCCCATTCTTATGGTGATCGTGCTTTTTCAACAGTATCTGCGAAACTGTGGAATGACCTTCCATCTTTTGTCAAGAACTCTTCCACTGTTGGACAATTTAAAACTAACTTGAAAACTCATTTCTTTACTTGTCTTATTGACCGCATGTTGTATAGTTTTAACGCTTTGAGACTTCTTGTGTAAGGCGCTATATAAGAACTGTTATATTATTATTATTATTATTATTAGGAACTGTCAGTAGCAATATATCCATCAGTTACTACAAAGTTTGAAAATGGAAACAGGAAAGGGTTTGGATTTATCTCATTCTGTATATCAGCTTTGCAAAACTTACGACCGCCATTCATAGGCCCACCACACTAAGTATAGTGGTTGGTTCTAAGTTCGAACAGGTTCTTAATTCGAACACCTCATTAAAATGGAATACTTATTCACTGATCGATGCAAAATAATTGTCAATTTTTACCATACCATATGGAACAATAACTATTTCTTCATGGTGTTTCAAGTAATTGAAGAAAATACCATCTTATGACTGTTACATGAATGATTTTAATTAGGTGTTCGAATTTAGAACCTGTTCGAAGTTTGAACCTACCATTATATAACATGGTACTGGTAACTGTACACAGAAGTTCGTACAGTTTGCGTTAAACTTGTGTGTGCCGCAAGTTTCGCGGTATGGGTTCTTGTGAAAAGGGCAATAGGACATCAACAATAATGTCAAAGTGCCATAACCACACACCTTTCTTCACTTACAACATACGCTACATTCAAATGTTTCATAAAATCTTAAAGTAACATATCAATTTAAGTCCTGTCTAGACTATACTTTTTTCCATTTCAGTCGCACTATCTGTCTCCTCTTGTCGAAAACGATCACGTCGCTCCGGACCAGTTTCCGTAAGACTCTGAAATGTCAAATTAGAATTTATAATGACAAGTTACCAACTCAATTTATTAAAACTTACGTAATAAATACATCAATACTAAAAACTGAAAATGTTCCTTAAGTGTCATAAAATGATATTTAATACTTTAATAATAGCGTTCATTTGTTTATGAATCTCTTTAATGTTTTTATTGGAAATTAATTTAGGTAAATTATTTTAAATCCTTAAAGAGAAGAGGAAGATTGTCATGAATATTCAACATGGTTACCATGGGACCATTTGAAGCCCTAAAGATCATTCGCACGCGAAATGTACAAACAGGTGTGTAATACAACACTACTGTGTAGATGTAAACACTAGGATCGTCGACTGAACACAACAGGTGGCCAGTGCCATGCCATGCCATAGGATATCTCTAGTACTGAGTAGTTAGGCCTAAGGTTAGTATTCAGCTAGTGCACACATCAGTCTGAATTGGTCCATGTACGTGTTTGTGCAGGTGGTTGGTTCTGTTATTTAGCCTAGTGTTTCACTAAACTGCTGCTAAGTAATATGTTGTAACTTGCATAGTCTTGTACCCAAGCTGTAATCAGGCCGCCTTTGCCAATCCACTTAGGCTACTGACTATTGCTTTTCCACATTGACTTTAAACTGTAAAGAGCATAATATTAATAACATTGGCCATCATTCATGATGGCAACTCGTTAATGGATCCATGGGCCAAGGCTGAGAAGTACTTTTATCGTTTCATGTGGGCATAAAGTTCAACTAAAACCTGGCTTAAATCTGATTCTAAGGGAGGAGTAGATGTGTCACTTCAAGAAGGAGGACCACTTAATCTGAAGTCTGGAAAGAGGGCAAGGCGGAACCAAGATACTTTTTTGGCAGTTGAGACAGGTGACAACAATTTAAAGTTTGTTGTAACTGTAAGGTTGGCCTCTAGGCCTATAGACTTTAGGCCTAGGTATAGCAGCTAGCCTGGTTGGGAACAAAATAGCCTAGCCTAGGCTAATCACTAGCCCAGGCTATAGGCTAGCACATGCATGCTATTCCAAATAAGCAAGTGAATATATAGCTTTGGGACTTGGAAGGGGGAAATCTTAGAGAAGGATAGCTATAATTTACATTGTAAATTCTATGGGGGCAATCATCTGTATTGAGCTTGTTCCATATGGAGGACAAACGTACAGCCCCTTGTCTTGCTAGCTTGGCCAGCAGTATAGGGCCTAGGCTAAGACCCTCTAGCCTATGGCAGTATGAGCTTGACAGCAGGGTAGTATTTCTTGCATGATCCTAACCCAAGTCATTGTTTTTTGCTTCTGCAGCACTTAACTACAGCATGACAGATTTACGTCAGGCAGCCACCAAGCTGCGATTAAAGTATGACACACTCAGGCAACAACAGATGACATTTGTTACCGCTTTGGACAACACTCGCACAGATGCCTATGAGAAGTCAAAACCACTAAAAACAATAGCTGAGGTTCGTTAACTGTTCACTGAGCTCTGTTACTCATTCAGTGCTAATTAGTTAAGTGATGGCTCCTTCTACTTAATTTACAGACTTTGCCTTGTTTTAGTAAACAAGTCAAATGCAGCTGTACCCAGCATTCAGCCTTGGAATTGAACCTGCAATACCCATGCAACTAGGCTTTCTATATTTGATGATTTTTTGTTTTTATTTACCTGCCAGGCTGTTCTATTTTGAACTTTCGTTTTTATTTGCCTGTTATCCTGTGCCCTGCACTTAATTCTCAAGGATTAAGATGGAGGATACAGGACCTGGTTCACTGGCTTTAAGTGAAATCTAAGTCAGAAGCTGTTTCAAAGTTTTGAAGAAAGATTCAGTGCAAACTGCAACTGGAAGTTTTTTAAGATGTACACATAACTTATTGAATAATAAATCTTTTTCATTTCATAGTCTTTCTTATTTTCTTTTCCTCTTTTCAGTTTTGTAAATTTTTTCATGAAGAAAAATTTGTCTCAGACAATTACACAAATTAGGTTGCAAAATTTTTAACCTCAAACTTTGCAGTTCTTACTTTAGGCCTATTCCAAATAAGCATGTGAGACAGAATTGCAATAAATGAATTTAGCTGTAAAGTGTAAACTTAGTTTGAAGCAGCATCTAAATCTCAAAGTTTTCTTTTTATTTCTCTTCAAAGCATCTTTCATAATATTTTCCATATTGCAGATATTTAACAGTAACTCGATCCTACAAAATTTCCCTATTGAGGGGCAAAATATTGTCTCATGATCCTCAATAGCCAATCATAAAATGGGACAGTCTACCACAATAACTTAAAGGGCCAAACCTCTGACCCCAAACTACAATTTTGGTACGGGGGTACCAAAATTCTCAATTGGCTCAGCTCTTTGATTGACAGCTAATTCAAACAATGCAGAGTACCAAAGCTTATGTTACACAGCATGAGCTGTACTGAGAGTGTTTTTATTGACCTTTTCTACACTCACCCGGGGGCAATAAACTGAGATAAGTGGCTGATATAACTCACTGTAAATTCACACCTCTGCTCTCCTCCTTCCCTCACAACCACCCTGGTACATTCTAATACCCAGTCTGACAATTGAGAGTGATTTGATTATAAATTGAGTTTTTCTATACTCACCTTGAAGCAATAAACTGAGATTGTATCTGGATGAGAGTGAATTTCAGACAATTGTGGGAGGGGCTTAAGTAAGAAGATTAGGAGAATTGGTACTGTTTGGGGTGAGAGAACTGGGTTTTTAAGTTGAGGTGACTGCATTTCCCCTTTAAGTATGTGTTGTTCTCATCAGTCATCACCAACACTTTCACACTTTCCTTTCAAGGTTAAGGAACTTCATGATCGATCCAAAAACTCAAGAGATAAAAGAGCTATGAGGCAATGGTTGGACCTTTTAGCCAGCCTTGACTCACTTAGGAAACAAGCTGAATCCCAGACCACAGATGCTACCACGGATGGGCCCATAGCCAGGGCCATGCAGAGATGGAGGACCCTGCTGAATCCAAGTTATGACTTTTCTGGATTGAGAGCCAAATACCCACATACAGAGGTATTGTAAATTTATATAAATTTTATCAGTTTTCAGTTTGGCCAAGTAAAATAAATAATATATTTTCCGTTCCCTCCCACATCCTTTTGTTGGTGTCACATCCCGTTTTATTTATTTTCTCCACTTTTTGACCGAAGTCTCAATTTGTGGAAAAATGGTGAACAACATTTTTCCACAAATTGCTCTATTGTACCACCTTACATTGGGTTGGTGATCACCAACCTAATTTTTTATGTAGGACAGATACGGATTGACAGAAAGTGATCAATCTGTCCTGCTAAAAAAGGACAGAGTTTGCATCCATCCCCATAATGACTGTGTTCATGTACACCAAGTTATGTGCAATGCATACTCAACTGTGTGAATGCATGCAGCTTATAATACATACTGTACATACATGAAAGATCTGGTCTGGCTCCAGCCCAATGCATGGTTTTGTGCAAAAAAGGGGGGGGGGGCTTCAACCTCCTTTTCTGAAAAATTCCCTTGAGAGTGATATTCCCATCCTCCTATGTGCATGTCCAGAATGATAAAAATGTTTTGAACCTCTATTTTGCTGAAATTACAAGTAAGGCCTAAAGTTCACCTTAGTGCTCTGAATATTATTTGAGCTGGTTCCTCCATTTACCATTGAAATATCCGTCTCTTTGTTATTTTCCGTCTTTCATCTTGTCAGGCCTTGAGTTTTAGATTATTCAGGTCTGCTACAAATCACTCTCCTCAGGAAAGTAAGGTGTGTGGTGGGTATGATGATGTTTTATGAAACTTTAATAGATTTATATGAGGTTCCATCTTCATCTAGATGTTCAAAAAAATCTGGCATTCCCCCAACAGTGATTTTAGGAGAGTGCATGATTGTGTGGGATTGCACTCACACATCTCAAAACTCAAGGCTTGTGTTGTATTTTTGATTTGGGGCCCCAACTTCATCATTGACACTGTTTTTATGTTGTCTTGTGTACTCTCTACTTTTGCTTCAATCTCATTGTATACATGAAGTAAATACATGAGTAGATATAAATGTGTACTTTTTGTATTGTATTTATTTCATTTTTTTTCTTTTTGTATTCAAGGTTAATCATCTCAGTTGTGCAGAGGCAAGAGTACTCTTTGGGGGCTGTGTAAGTTTAGTGCCATTTATATTTGATCAAATCACTAAAATACAGAATGAACTGGCCAAGAAGGGAGAGGCTTCTCTAGATGAAACTTGGCCCCCACAAAGGAAACACTCTGGGGCAAGAGTTGTACAGAGTGCCAAGCACCAACGAGCAAAGACAGAAGGTACGTCAAAACAAAGTGACTGATAGTGTTGTTTAATGTTTTATTTTATACATGACAGGTATCAAAAGGCAAAATGGAGAAGCATACAAATATTTCACCAGGATTAATTAAGTCAGGGAAAACGATCCAGCCCTGGAATGTCAGGGAAAATGAGCACTTCCAGGCCTTAAATTTTTAGGTGTGCAAGTGTGATTGCACACCATCACTCTCCTGATATCATTGAGAGAAGTGTGATTTTTTGCACACCTAGAGAAAGATAAGAGCTCATGCAAATCAGTTAAAGTATAATAAAACAGTGCACACACCACACTCCTTAATTTTCTGAGGAGTGTGGTTTGTAGCTCACCTGGAAAACCTAAACCTCAAGGCCTGCAACGTTTCAAAAGGTCCGAGAAAAGTCAGACAATATTAGGGAAGTAAACTGAGGTTTCAGATTTCCTCAATGTTTAGATACATTACAGTATTTGGTGAAAAAAGATGGAATATGGGATCTGACTGTGTTTATGGTCATGAAAATACTGTATCAGTCATGGTCCTTATTAAGTCAGGGAAAAGTTACAGCATCTTGTCCTATTGAATGTGTACAAACTCTATACAGTGATGAAGGTCTGAAACAGATTGCTATCACAAAAAAGTATTCAGCCAACAGTGTCATAGATTATGCATTTTGATAGATAGAGCAAATAACACTTATAACATCCAAATAATTTAAATACCACATTAAAAAACTTATCAGCCAGTGTTAGAATGAAGTAATCAAAGAATTTCTCAATATTATATGCTCTTCAGCAGCTACAGTATGCACAATGCATTCAATAACATGACATCTAATTTTAAAGAATCTCCTTATCCATATGTTCAAAAGTATGCTTACAGTTTGTATTCTGTTTTGGTAACTGGCAACCCATTTTTGTTTCAGTTATGTGATTGTGCTAAAGTTTCTGGGAACATTGGAAAAAAATGTGCACAGTTTTGTGGGAAAGTTGATCATTACATGTGACCTTATAGACACCAAAGATTGAAGATGTCATTATTGATTTGTCTGCCAAAGAAAAGCTGTACATGTGTTTCATGCTTGGGCATAGCAATTAGGAATTAGCTTAAAGGGCAAGACTAGTCTTCCCATACAGGGTACTTATTTTGAAACAAAGGCCAAACCTCACAGATTTCTTCCTATTTTACATCCAAGTAGCTTTTATGTCATTGTAGGGCTTAAATATTCCATCTTCAAGGTAAACCAATGAATAAGTTATTGTTGTAAATTTCATAATTTAGTGAGAAAAACATTGTCACATTACTCTCAAGAGCCAATCATGCAAGGTTTATCATCTCTATTCTCAAGTGGCAGGCCTCAAGCTCTTTAAGGCCTGGGAAAATCACTAAAATGAATTATAGAATTTCAAAGAGACAGATTAAGAGGAAAACAAGCTGGTATTAACCAATCAAATACTAATTACCAATTACAGTATAATAATGTGGAGCCTCAGGTTAAAGTGACCCTTGACCTAGACACTGGAGAATCGTGGTTTGGAAATTGAAATGTGAGGAGTAGGAATCTTTTTTACTAAACAGACAATCAAATAATCATGCTTAAAGGGATAGTACAGTTAGCCCAATTAGAACGTGAATAGAATATTCTATTTTGTGCATGCTCTTGGGAAACCTGTGACATTATTTTTCTTACTCAATTGTGAAATTTAAAGGGGCTCATTGAGTTGATATTTATCTTAATGAAAGTGTTAAAGGGTCACTCTCTCATGAGAAGCTTATAATTAGCCTAATAAGCCAAGTTTCATATCCAATAGTTAGAGGGCCAAACCTCTCACCCCAAACTACAACCGAAACTCTCAATTGGCTCAGCTCTTTGATTGACAGCTAATTCAAACAATGCAGAGTATACCAAAGCTTATGCTACACAGCATGAAAGGTACTAAGAGTGTTTTGATTATATAAATCAAGTTTTTTATACTCACCTTGAAGCAATAAACCAAGATTGTATTTGGATGGGGATGAATTTCAGGCAATTGTGGGAAGGGCTTAAGTAGGAAGGTTAGGAGAATTGGTACTTTTTGGGGTGAGAGAACCTGGCCTTTAAGGAAAAAGTTAAATTTTGTGGTGTCCTGAGTTGCAACTGTTTTGTGCCTATTTTGAAAAAGTGTCTGGTCACATATTTTTTAAAAACAAATTTAACCTCAAAGTACTCACTCATAAAACAGCTATTTGTAATGTAGGAAGTGGGGATTATCTTTTTGACCAAAAAGTTTGTCATTGGTATCTGAAGAAAAATTTAAAGGTTTGGAAAAATTTTATTTAATTTCATGAAAAACTCAATGAGCTGCTTTAGGAAGAGTCACTGCTTGATTTAACCTGGATATGCAATATTTGACCTGAAATATGATGAAAGATACTTGAAAGAGAAATTTTGAAATAAGACTGTGGTAATGCTCTGCCCCTAAAGTTGGTTTCGTTCGAGTCTTGAATAAAAGATTAACATGAGTCTCATCTTTTTCCCACCCACAGCACCCGTTCCAGCTAGAGCAAAGACTGCAATCGGTCCTCGAGACAAAGCTGTGGACACTAAGGACCTCAGTAAGAGGATGCTACGACTGTCTCTTGGTAAATTACCCAAAGGCACTGATGAATCAGTGCTATATTATCGTCGAACGCTAAATGGTAGAGCAGACAAGTTACATGTTAATGGTGAGATTACCCTGGATAAAGCACCCTGGAGGGGAGCATCTTATGATAAAATAAATCATGTTGATCATAGAAGATTTATCAATTTGGAAAATAAGTACTATTAAAAAAGAAGCTTAATTAGTTTAAATGAATCTGAGTGGGTACCTTGACACTGGAGCAGAGTATTTGCTATCAGATCAGGTAGATTGCAACATTTCCTAGGCCATGAACTGGCTATGATTCAAAACCACAAAGCAAACCATGGCCATAAGGTTCTGTTCTCCCCTCAACACACCACATATTATCACTGGGAATGTATGTAAGTTAAAATGCACACACTTTGTACTCTGCATTCAGCAACATTTACAGTTTCTCACAGGATGATGTGTAGCTATGCAGCTGCACTAAGCAGTTGTGAAACAAAAAGTAATCTCTATAAACTACATAAAAAAATATTATTTTGAGGCACCGATATGATATTACACCAATTCACATCTGGAGACCTAATAAAACATATTTTTCCTTTAAAAGGAGGGGACACATGTCACACTCCGAAAAACAAAAGCCCTCCCATGTCACAGTTGGCTTTGGGCCAGAACATAACGACATAACTTCTGTAAGGTCACCTTTGTTGCTTGATCCAACCAGAAAGTTATCAAAACCTTGCTCCCTCTCCATTTGAAGACATGACAGGTCTACACCACTACCTCCTCTTACCTACCTACAGTACCTATGGCAAGTGGGGGAAGAATTGATCTACCTTAATTGAAGCTTTGTGGTTTTCTCCTCACAACTGTGGGGAAGGCCCACCTTTTCAAACCAAGCACAGCTTTGAATGTGTCATGCATGAGTAACTTTTAACAATACAAGCTCTCCGGAGTCAAGATAAGGTTCATGCAGGTGGTAACAACTCCCTGGTTGAGCTGCACAGTGTATTTGCTAAGTTGTGGTTGGAATTTTTCTCTTATCTGACAAATGGGCATTCCCTTTAATGAAGGTAACAGATTATCCTTTTATTAACTTTCAGTCCTCAAAATGTACATACTTATAATAAAATACCATCAACTGTAAATGATGGTATAAAGAAATAATTTTATTCATGAATTGTTACACTTTTCATAACTTTGCATCTCTCTTGAATGTGTATACCACTTTTGAAGTGTCCAAACACTATTTGTACTGTAAGAGATATAGAACAGGTTTTGTCTGATATTTCGTTTTAAATGTGTTCGAGCAAGTTTGACAAATTTTTCCTAAATTTGTGGTGAAAATTATTATTTTGACACATTCATAAGAATCACCTGCCAGTCTTATACAGCTAGAAGTTATCCAACAGAAGTTTGTATTCCATTAGTGTGATGTATTTTGTGGCATTGTTATTTGAATTTGTATTCAAGAAAGGGCATTTTGTGTTTGATAGGCAAGTAGACATTAGGAAAAACCAAGGTCATGTTTTCCTCATGACTATGTAAGTACAGCATAATCTTGTACAGGAAAATAGAGAAATGTAGGCTTCCATAGTTTTATTTTTGAAAAACCACTGAAATACCTCTTGAAGTAGAATGAAAATACTGTTGAGTTATTGTTATGGGTTTTGTGAGTTTCAGAATTTTGCTGAATGATGTATTAAAAGTGAGCTATTTGTCTGCAGCACACATATATAGTACCATAATATATCAATTAGTCTATTCATGCGAGGGTTGTAGAATGACATGTTTAACACAAATAACCTATAAAAACATCGGAAAATGGATTGATATTCCTTTTCTATGGGGTAGGTGGGGTTAGGATGGTAGTTTGGGGGGGGGGGGAGAACAGTAAAAAGAATAAAAGATTCAAGTTATCAATAGGCTGTATGTGGTTTATGTAAAAGGTGATGTTTTGTTGTGCAAAAGTAAAGAGGCTGTATTAGTTCGAGGTGAAGGGAGTAGCCATATTAGAGAGATGGTCAAAATTGGGAGTGGGTATCAATATTAGGAATTAATTTTTCTATAAAGTACTGTAGATGGGATGGATGTCATTAGCACTTAGTACTATTTGTAATTACAGCATAGGACTTAGGAGATTATTGATCCATCTTTACCACTGATTTGTTTAAATTAGAGTGAATGTATTGTAATAAGCATTTTGAAGCAGAAATTTGGAATTTTACTTATTAAATGGTGTAGCTTAGTGCTATTAATATAGTAAAAAGAGCTTTAACCTTTATACAAAAAAGAAATGTTCTATTTTATATCAGTTGTGATGTGTAAATTGCATTATGCCTTTTTCTGGGAGGAATGCTACTTTTATTAGAGGAAGACAAAGTCAGCTGAACATGAGTGAATACCAGGGGCTCTCAAGTGTTTTAGGCTGAGATCTACTTTTCTCTTCACTCTAGTGTAGCCAGAATTTTTAATTGGTTGTGGCCTAAACGCACGGTGTGATTGCCAGCCTGGGAGAGGGGATCAAGGGCAATTTTGAGAATTTTTTAAATATTTACTGTAAGTACCCTCATGTACAATGCAGTGCAACATAATAAGCATCATTTGAAGTCAATTGTTTTGTTCTATGGCAATATGTTTTTTTCAGAATTGGCTGAAGGGAGGGGGCATGGTCACCAAGGCCCTTTTTCTATGCCATTGTCCTTGAGTACGAAAAACTTGGACTGATTTGCATACAGTATCTGAGTTTACAATTTGATTTTTTTACTCTTGGATATTTCATGTGCCATGGTGGAGCTCCTCATGGCCCACAAATGTGCTGTGGGTTACACTACATGAGAAACCTTGTGTAAGCTCATTTGTTTTCTGTGCATGACCATCAAATTTGATGTGGTGTGTGAAGTGCTTAGATTGTTTTATCCTTAAATGCATATTGCCTTCATCACAAAGTCAATGTTCTTCTCACTGAAATATGAAGGAATCGACTACCATTCTAGCAACCACTGTTTCCTATTAGAAATTATACATTGGGTGAATTCACTCATTAGAGAAAATTTGACACATTGTTGAACTGTACACACATCAAATGTGGAGAAAAATTAAACCTTCTTTTTCCATTTTTTTCCAATAAACATCAGTGTGTCAAATTGACAAGCCATTGCATCAAAATTTCATCACAGCAACAATAGCGTTAACACTGCTGGAACCCCTTCAACACAGAGATATTGTTGTATGCCATTATATGTTATATTTTAGAGGGCTGAAAAGCCTGATTATGTCAATCCACAAAGTGCTTGATATTAGTGTCAGTCATAATGGACCTGAAAACCTTGGTCATGTGATTCACATTTGTAAGCTTAATCAATATTTTTTAGCATAGATGTACCAGCTTAGGGGGCTACAACTCCTGTTGAGTTCAGGACTGCAAAACCAATTTCGTTATCAGAATAAGTGGACATAACTTTCAGAGTTGTCTTATATTACTTGGAGAAAGATAGCACAGGCTCCTAAATGAAACTGTGTTACCTTGTGGACTTTGATGGGGGGATAAAGTGCTATTCATCTTTTCCCTTGTCCTTTTCCACCCATTGCAGTAAAAGACAAACTTAAAAGAGTAGTTAAATGATAGATGAAAGTTGTAACACCACCAGAATCAAAGATATCTTTAGTATTAAACTGTTCTTTTATTGTACAAGTAATAATCATATAAGTTAGAGGAAGTACTTAATCTGGGCATTCTCATGAAATTAGCACCTATTTTTATCTAACATGTGATACTTCTTATTTTGGCAGATGACATTATGTTATCAACCCAAAGCAAACTTGAAGCAGGCACACATGACATCATTAAATTTCATAAATTGTTCACAGCTTTGCTTATCTTTCCAACAATCCACCAATTGTTTCCTCCACAATTTCAGGTTTTATTTGGTTAATGCAGAGGAGACATGAATATTCAACAAATTTTAACACAGGTACATTTGGATTGTAACTTATATCTCTACCTTGCTCAAGATTAACAAAACAAACAAGAAAACAACGCATTGTTCCTCAATTCAAGATGATGACATACCTCTTGCTTGCTTCAAGACCATTACCTGCAAGTACACTATTCGAGATACAGAATGATCGATTCTAGAGGAAAGCAAATTTCATTCTGAGGTTTTGTTTTGTCCCTCTTTCATAGACTGATTTTTTATTAAGCTTTTTAGGCCCACAATAAAACCTTTAGTATTAAATTGTTAACAGGATTCCAATTGAGCAGGCATGTTGAATCAATTCAATGTACCTTGCTCAGGCTGCGGTTGTCATGAATAAACTTGTATGTGATGGTTGTGCTACACAGAAAAATATGTAATTTTGCTTTGTGTTGTCTCGTGCAAAATAACTATCACAATTAGAGTTCAGAAGGGTTTGGAAAAGGGACCATCAAATGTGCCAAAGAGCTGACAGAAAAAAAAAATAAATAAATAAAAGAGATGTCCAACTCTTCCATCTTCACAGTATATTTACACACAGAGATGAAACATGTTGCAATTTATTCATGTGAATATAAGTTGTATAAATTGGATTAAAGAGGCAATCTGAGTTTGACATGGAATATTGACCTTTGTTCCAACCCCTTCTTTTACCCTTCTGCACTGATTGGACACCAGAATATAGAAACATTGAAGAGATCTTTTGGGTTAGAAGAAGCATAAAGTTTCTTTTGATAACTGTTGAATGAAAATTTCTAAATATTGGTCAGGTAACAAAATTCTGCAGAGATGCAAGAATAGACCGCCTCCGCAACATTGTAACCAATCACCACATCAGATCGTGATCACGGTTGATGTTTTGTCAGTTTTAATACCATGTACTAATGTGGTGCTGAATTAAAGTTGTGAAGAAAATTGAAAACACAAACGCTGATTGCCCCTTTAAACTAGTCCTGTTACTCTCACACGACAATAGAGTCAGAGTGCATCTCAACCTCTGTATTCCAATTAAGATGTGAACATCCATTCTGAAAAACTTTCCAAGACTGTGTAGAAAGAAAAGATGCTATGGTTTTCTGCAAAGATTTATTTACACAATAAGAACTACTATTATTTCGAGCTTGTTAAAGTTTGTTCAAAGCCCTTAGGAAAGTTTTGCTTTCTCTCATATCCCCACCCATTTCTACACTGCTTCATTTTACTAGTTGAACCACTTTGACCTTGAAACAGATTTTAACTTGGAAGATATATGAGCTAGCTGCCTACCTGCCTGTCTAGCTGTCCCTATAAATCAATCTGATCCGCCCTTGTGCTTAGTGACTGTAGGCAGCCATTGAAGGAGTCCCATCAGCCCTAAATCGTCTTCATTTATTGTCTACATGAACATCAAATCCTCATATTCAGTGAAATTGAAGGAATCAAGATACCATTTAGTGTACAACCATTAATGATACAGGTAAGCAAAGAAATTGAAAGATTTCAGACCACAGTGACAGACCACAGTTATGGTCAACTGAAATCAGGCCATCAGTTAACTGTCCAGATTTGTCTACACAACACATTTGTCATGGTGTGTTATTAAGCCCCTACGGTATCAAACTAACCAGTTAGTGTACCACATCAGAGATGCAGCTTCTCAAGATAATTCAAAGATGCTTGTAGAACACACCAAACAACCTCCACTAGTTGGACCTAACATTCCCAATATTGGGCAACTGTATTTGCATTCTCAGCATGTACTGAGGAAGTTAAGCATTTTACACACTTCACATAGGTTCACCAGTAAGATACAATAGACTCATTCATGTTTACAAAGAAATGATGTCCCCACAGCTTAGCAACTGAATTGATGAGGTATGCATACATTTCATCACAATGAAATGCAGACTTTAATTCATCTACATTCTTAATGCAATCGCAAGATCACTGCATGTTCAAAACCCAACTTGCACACATATGTTCCAGTGCATGCCCTATGTCAACCAGTGCCAACCAGTAACATAAACGTGAATGAGTCTGTAGCTGAATAAAAACTATAAAGCATTGCCTTTTTCTTCAAAACATCCTTGATATGAATCTTTGAGCAGTTCTCATGAAGCAATAATGACAATCTACCAAATATTGTTCCTTATTCAAACTTTCGGAGTCTTTCCATGTCAAACATTCACATTTCAGCTCAGCAATTCCGATAAGCTCAGACCAGCACTCTATGGGAGGCATTAGGTTTGATTCTTCCCATCCAATTGAAATGCAGTATTCAAATGTGTGGATGTTTCACAAACCAAGATTCAGAAACATATCGGGCACTCCCCCTCCTAAGTCATTTAAACATTTAAACATTTGTCCAAGTCCAAAGCAAGTTGTTTTGTCTTGAACTTCACAAATGGTTCTTCCAATCAGAAATGATTTCTCCACTTCATCCAGTATAAGAGCTAAGTGAATCAGGTTCATTCTACACCCCATAGTTTGAAAGTTCTGTCATAAGAAGATGTTGCAATGAATTGACCATCCTGTGTGATGTCTAGAGCCATGACTTTACTGTCATGTCCAGAGAGTGTGTTGAGTGGTGACCATCCAGGGTTGGACCAAACCTGTCAAGTAGAAACATTACCCACAATTGCAAAACCTATGACAGTACTCTGAACATTGCCAAAATAACAAATTGCACTTTGATACAGCACTTCACTCTGATGATTCAAAATGCTTAACCTATCTACAAATGTCCAGGTAAGACCTATCTTTGTACAAGGTCTGTACAATATGGCATGTCCACAGAGTGGAAATAGTTTCAAAATTCTGATTTCTTACTTACTTAATTTCATTTTTGGAAAGCTCACAATTTGCCAATATTCCCTTTTCTTTGAGAACTGATACCTTATACTGTACTTTCACAGAAAGAAATATGTGACCAGGCTGATCACCCTCCTACCACAGTAGAAAAAAAAAATTGTGGGGCAAAAATGACAGATACAAGGCATTCAATATCTTTACAAAAACTTCAGAAAAATCTATAGAAGCATGCAAAGAACTGATGTCATTTACTTTCAAATGCCTTCAAACCCCATGTTTTGATGGACTACAGCCTTCAAAGAGGACATTGTTGTGCGTTCAGGTCACCGCTGTTAAAAAACCAATGTTTGCAGTACTATATTCAGAATTGTTCTACTTGTCTAATAAAAACATAATGTAACCTTAATAAACACGACTACAATGTGACTGGTTGAGTCTAAGGCTTTGAAATATTTACAGTCACAGAGGAGGTTGTTGCAACTTATCACCTGCCTAGTACTGTACTCCTATTTAAGCTGAACCTCACTTATCTGGTAAACTTTCTAGAATAGACTATCACATGTTTACAAACAGCTGACATAATTTACATTTTACATTACAGTCACAACAAAGAATATATTCTAATTCTCATACCTTCTGTGTAGTGTTTACATGGACAAAACCTTACATATAAATATATGTTCCTGCACAGGCTGTATGCCATGCAATGCCACCCAGTAATCTTAAGGCACCAGTAAAAACTATGAGCTACAGCTGCCTCAGGTAGGCTGCAGCTGTCTAGGGGAAGAATTTTCTGCAAAACTATTAGGTATTCTGCAAATCCAAATGTTTCATCAAAACAATTTCTGACAACCCCACAGTGTTGGAACAAGCCATGACTCGAGTCACTTCCTCTCAAAATGATAGTGACTCGAGTCAATGACTCAACTAGAGTCACTTAAAAGTTTGAAAACTGGTGACTCGAGTCACTGATCTAGTGATTCGATTACAACACTGCAACCCCAGCTGGCCTAATTGTATTAATTACATAGTTTTAACCAAGTCACTCATTTTCAGGTCAAATCAAGTCAACTGCAGTCATTTTAATCCACTTCCTTCTATTTATGACTGAAGTCGCTGTGGTATTTCATTAGGGTGAAATCAGACAGAATTTTTCAAGTTAGGCATGTTTGCAAATTGTGACTCGAATAATGACTTGATAACAACTTTGACTTCTTAAAATTTAAGATTGTACATACCTTTGCTGTATTATCATAAGAGCATGTGATGATGTAATCTCCAGAATCTGTTGAGAGACAAAATGGTGAACATAAATTACAAAGTTCACAATTTCCGAGGACAGTGTAAAGCGACAAAAGCTTTCTTTGTTAAAATTTGAATAAAGCTCTGTGAGGTACCATCCCTATAAAACCTTAAAAGAAGGGTTTCAATATCAAATCAAGTTTTGAAATGTTTGAGGGATACTTAATCTAAGCATTTCAGTAAAATGTGCATGTAACTCTGATGTATGGTTCTCAAGATATGAGCAGGTAACATTGTCAAGTTCTAAGAGAAAGTGAACTTTCAAGGGGAAGTTTAAGCAAAATTAATTTTCATATGTGGAAGATGAACCAAATCTGCACAGTGTGGTGAAATTTCCATTCAAATTAGACATGTATTTCTTGGGATATCAGGAAATGAAGTCACCAGATCTGCATTCAAAAGGTAACTTCAGGGCAGCAGAGGTTACATAACTTCCTCACATTGACAAGGAATTCTTTGTTTCCCTTTGTTTTGTTTTTTTTTTAGATTGTTGTGATGACCTTGAAGTTAATAGGAATGGGAACTTCCTGTGGTGAATGCAAACTTTGTTAAGTTAAGGATAACGATAAGTACCCCTCTAACATATTAAAACTTGACATGACCTTAACCCTTCTTTAAAGCAAACACGTATGACATCATATCCTCACACTAATGGAAAGTCTTTTGTTTTCTTTAAATGTTACAGCCAATTTTCTTTAAAGCAAGCACATATGATATCATATCCTCACATTAATGGACAGTCTTTTGTTTTCTTTGAATGTTACAGCCAATTTTCTTCTCAGCAATCCTTCATTATCAGAACATGATTGCTTAAGTGTCATGAGAATGTTAAAAACTTTGCATTCCCCACAGGGAGGTCCTATTCCTACTAACTTCAAGACCACCACAACTGTCTGAAAATAAAGGGAAACAAAAGATTCCTTACCAATGTGAGGAAGTGATATAAGCTCTGCTGCCCTCAAGCTCACTTTTGAACACAAATCTAGTGAATTCACTTGCTGATATTTCAAGATATACATGTCCAATTTGAATGGAAATTTCACCAAATTGTGTAGATTTGGTTCCTCTTACAAATGTGAAAACAAAATTTCTGCTTTAACTTCCCCTTTATTAAACACAGATTATGAATCTTCCCTGATGTAGTATAATTGCTTTCATGGCACTAATACCATTCTTTTGAAAGATAATATTGAAGCATTGACTTCCAAACTCAAAGAATTAAATCACATTTTATGTTTTGACTTTTACCTAATTGGCCTCATCTTTTGATAATATACCTAATCAAAGCCCTTTAAATCCTCTTTTCTGAGCCATAACAATGGTAGGCTTGATTTATCAACATGTTTAAATATTTCAATGACAGTTACAAAAAACGTCATTCTTGAAGAATTGAAATGGCAACATAATTAGTCATAAAATCACTTACTTTTCTCAAACATGGCCCCAGACACAAGATTATTATGAGCTGGTACTGTGTATAAACACTGCCCCTGCCTCAAGTCCCACACTTTAGCTGTATTGTCTTCTGACCCACTTAATATTTGGTACCTGTTACAAAAAAAACAGACAATATTTTCATCTTACAAAACATTCCAAAAATTCACAGAAATGGCCAAGATAGGTGTCATGGGTTCGTTTAAGATTTAAAAACTGTAAGACCTTGAGAGTTGACACCACAGAAAGATTTCAAAAGTTGTAGTTATCATATAAAAAGCTAAAAACAAGTATATATTTACAAAACTGGCTTCTGAAGCCTTCGGTTTTTTAATATCGTAACGTGAACAAACAGTAACTGTAACATTCTGAAAGGTATTTATTCCTTACAAGTTCAAGGAAAAACAATCTCAACCTCAGAACATATCTGTGACAAAAAAGCAGCTACTTTATGTGATTAAAGTGTGAAACCATTTATAAAGAAGATGTCAATAAATATTTAACGGCAACTTCAAATCGAAAGGCTGACCGATTCCACAAGTTAGATCACATTTTGCTTTTTGCTTCCTTTCACTTGACGAAGATAAACTATAGATTAGCTATTAGATAAAAACAAACAACACCATAACCCCCAGTGTTTTTTAAGAGCTTAAAAACCTGAGGGTGCTGGGACATTTCATTTCAAGAGTCTGGGGAAAAGATGAAGGGTCTCACAATTTCTTTAAAAGTCCCATAAAATTATTATTATTTTATTATTTTCACCCTTGGCCAGCAGCCCATTTGTGAACTCTTATGAGAAGGTTTTACAAGATTCAGACAGATTTGCCTCCTTTCACTTGACCAAGATAAACTATAGATTAACTATTAGATAAAAACAAACAACACCATAACCCCCAGTGTTTTTGTAAGAGCTTAAAAACCTGAGGGTCCTGGAACATTTCATTTCAAGAGTCTGGGGAAAAGATGAAGGGTCTCACAATTTCTTCAAGAGTCCTATAAAATTATTATTATTTTATTATTTTCACCCTTGGCCAGCAGCACATTTGTGAACTCTTATGAGAAGGTTTTACAAGATTCAGGTCGAGTAACATATCAGTGTGTCAAAAGCTGGAGCTTGTGCATCTCACTAATGCATGGGATTTTTCCAAAGCTTCCAGGGGGACTTCCTGCATGTCTGAGACCCAGGGCCCCGGGTTAGCAAAAATCCTGACCCCAGGAGGGAATCTTCCTTCTTTCAAATGGCCATTAACTTCATCCCCTCAGCCATTCAATAATTTTAGGAGTGATGAATGCACAGACATTGATGAATAAAGATTTTATCACCAGAATATAGGGCTGTGAACCTGTAGCAATTAATCGCTAAACGATCGCATGTGGAATAAATGTTTAGTACAAAGCTACAAGCGATTAATCGCAAAACTTGTTTTTGAGAGTTTTTAATCCATTTGTATACCCTGATGATCCCTGGTTTTAGTTAAACGGAACATTCTGGGCATATTTGGACCTTGTAGGGTTCAAAGTTTCAGAATAATTTGATTTTACCATGCAAGATAACAATAATTTATTATTTCTGCATTACATTCAGTACCAGTCACTACATACTGAAATACATTTTTTGTGATAAGGCAATCGCAATTAATCGCTAAACGATCGCAAATTTTTGAGGTCAAACTTTTAGTTATTTTGCTAAAAGTTCAGAGTCCTACCAGAATATTTGACACTTCCTATAGGGTAACCTTCCTTGTCTCCAGGGTTTGTACACATTTAAAATGACAAAATCTTGTGACTTTTTCATGATTTTAAAGGGCCATGACCGATATTTCCAGGACCTTTAAAAAAAGTCAGATCCCATATTTTTGTCTTTTTTCTACAAATTCATGTACCTGAACATTGAAAAAATCAGAACAATGAGTCTCCTTCTCAAAATTCCATGAGTTCTCCACAGCATTTTGGAAACTTGCTCATTTTCCCTGACTTTTCAGGACTGGAAATTCAATATTTGATTTTTCCTGAATTCCCAAGATTTCCAGGACTTGTATGAACCCTGGTTTCAAATATTTGATGCCTTTCATCTGCTCAGTCATGTGATATCTTTGTTGGTGATTAATATACAGACACTGATGAATAACTAATTTATCACCAAGAAAAAATATTTATCTGCTCACCCATTTGGCGAAAAATTGACAGCCAAGATAGACTTTAGATGACCCTCCATAAACATAATGCAACGACCAGTCCTGAGGTCCCAAACTCTGCCAAAGGCATCCATTCCCCTATAGTAGATGGGAAAAAAGTAACATTTAATGTACGAGGGTATTACAGCAGAAACACTTTTTAGAACAAAATAGTGGGCATTTTTCAAGCAATACTTCAGTCAAAAAGGTTTTTATCAAGCAGAAAATGTTCCTAACCAATACGAATTTAACTTAACTTTTAGGAGATGGTAAATTAGTTTAAATACAATACAAGAAACAGAATACCAGAATGTATAAATTAGGTTTATATTCTACCAATGAAGTGCAAGCAGTTTAAATTTTAATGTGAAATACAAAATTTGACCAATAAATTTGAAATACAATACAAATGACACGCAGTGTTTGATTGCAAGCACAAATAAGATAACAGCATCACATGCCCTAGATGGAAAAAACACAATGACTCACACAAACACAAAAGGGTGCAAATAGATATCCATAACACCTCTCCTGCAATAATGACCTATTGGATCACCACTTCAAAAGCTCTGACCACATCCCTGAAGCACCGTCAAAACTTTTAAAACCACATGAATCACACAATCAGGGATAATCAATTTAATTACATGTACATAAAACAAATTGTACAGTTGGAAGGGATTACAAAACCTCATAACCTTTACAAAACTGCAAGGGTATGCAAGATGCATAATGTTTCATACCAAGGCATAGCAAATGCAATAATATACATGTATATACCTTTCAAACCATGCTGATAAAAAAAAAAAAAGATGCTAACAGAGTGCCAACCAGAATGGTGGTGGATAAGTATCACAAAATTATGATATTTGTTAACAATTAAAAACTGCATCAAATTCTCCCGCACGTCAAAAATGTAACAAAATTTTAAGAAATTTTACCCTGTCGCACAAAGTGCCCCATCATTTTGGAAGTCTATTGAGTAAACTCCTTTACTGTGACCCTCTTGATGAAGTATTTCTTCTTGAACCTCGATATCCCATAATCTCCAAGAATTGTCAAAACTGTGAAAATTAAAGTAAATGCCAATCAACATTATCCCTTAAAGGGAAATCGCAATAACCACACATTGAATATATATATAACCCAGTATTCCTTTTCATGAATGGCTATTGCAAATCATATTAAAACAACCTTAATAACACTTGCAAACAAGCTTCAGAATGCTTCACTTTTCATCTGACACACTATATGACACTTTAAAGATTTAAAACATCAAGTTCAACTGTCAAAGTTCATTTCAGGCACTGCTTCTTCCCTTCAAAAATATTCTTGAACGAATACACTGATGATAACATTTTAAGTTAACTTTTCCAGTACTTTGGAAAAGAAATTGCATGTTCATCTTACTCCAGTCACAGCCAAGCCATTTCAAGAAGTCCCTTGTCCTATTTAATTGGCAAATGTATATGAATTACATTCCATGGTTCCAAATGAAACTTTTTTTTTCACATCCATACCCACAACTTTATAAGCATACTCAAATCAATGAGTTGATTTTTTCTCTCTCTTCCCTGTCTGAACCAATAACTCCTTATCTGAAGAAAGGGTCACTGACTGTAATGGCCCATCATGAGATTATCACTTAGTTGAGCTTACAATATTCCCCATTTGACACCAATGAGATCACACATTCCCAGCCCCTGCCTCAACCCCTTACCCCCAAGTCCCAAGCCAAGCTTAACCCACCCTGACATCCTCTCTCCATCACCACTCCTCTTTTCCCAACCCCTTCAAAAAATTACTCACTACCATGTACATCAATGTTTACCACACACTCCTCAGAAAATTAAGGAATGTGGTAGGTTTGCTTTTTTATTAAACTTAAACAGATTTATATGGGCTCCAAATCCTCATCCAGATGTGCAAAAAATTATTCTCCTCAAAGCGATTTGAGGTGAGTGACAGTAAGCAATCATTATTGTATGCCTCAGAATTCAAGGCCTGCTTGAAACTGTAGGTTCTGCAACCCAAAAAAACTTACCATGTGGTGCCTAGGAATCTGCCTGATGGGTGATATGCCACTCTAGACACTTTTGCCTCGTGACCTTCAATGTTGGCAATTGGTTCATTGCTAGGAATAGATGAATTAGAAAGTAAAAATTAGAGAATCACAAACAGCATAACAGACAGCACAATGAAGGAAAAGAATGATTCAATTTTATTTTATAACCATACAAAATCTATATAAAATTCGAGCAATCTTTGACAACATCATTTGCACTCATAACAAAAGATTTCGTTTGTCTTGAAAAATGTCTCCCAGAATGCATCGCTGGGGACAAATGAGTTTTGCCCTGGGCTAAATTCAAAAACTGCGAAAAATACAAAATATGTCTCAGCTAAATAAGAGTACACAACACAATTAACCTCACAGAACTAGAACCAGCAATCCTTGGATTGTAGGTCTGATGCCTCAAGGTCCCCATACATGATCAATTTTTTCATCAATTAATTGATGCCAATTAATTGATAACAAACAATTGATGCAAAAATGATTGTATGTGGGGGACATTGACAGTGAATTGAACCAATCCCATTGAAGCAACTATGGACCAATCAAAGTTCTTTTGATATTTATTGACAACTCGTCTTTTTTTTTTACACTCTTCTTTTCACAGTTTTAAGATAGATCCTTTCATTTCAAACATTTTGATTAGAATAAAAATTGACACTAAAGTTGAATATATGTTTTTTGTGAGTGAGAGATGTCAAATAACTGACATTTATTAGTTGACACCTATTAATTGACAAAAAAATTGAGCATGTATGGGACCTTTAGCCATAGTCCAATGTGAGAAATTTGTGATGTCACTGTAGATAGAGTAACATTGTACTGTGCATTACTTTGATGTACTTGTAGAACTTTATGACTTTATTTTTCTTTTTTTTGGTATTGACACCAGCTGCATTAATATTACACTTCATTTGCTATACCCTACCTTTTAAAGTAACTGACTACATGGTCAAGCAAAGGGTTGCAGAAGACAATTAACATCATACCATTATTTTAAT
This sequence comes from Holothuria scabra, assembly GCA_037179385.1. Classification (NCBI taxonomy): domain Eukaryota; kingdom Metazoa; phylum Echinodermata; class Holothuroidea; order Aspidochirotida; family Holothuriidae; genus Holothuria; species Holothuria scabra. Next base: position 34,531,098 of record CM074185.1, on the reverse strand, counting down.
ACAAAATGCTTCCAAAGTTTAATATGTTTCCTCTTTATGTTCAAAATAAACAAAAGATAAGTTATCATTGTATTGGCCCACAAAGTTTTTTTTTTTTTTTTTTTTTTTTCCATCTTTATTGTAATTTTGTTTAAGTCAAAAAATTATTACAACACTGATAAAGAAGTAATAATTATATTTATGCCCTTGCGATTAAATGCAGCTTAACAGTTTTAATTGTTAAGCAAATAGCACTTTCACGTGTACTTTTTAGGTAAAAAAATAGAAAGCAGTAATAATTACGTTACAAAACATTCTTAATTGCTGTTTGAAAATGCAGAAGATGGTTATAAATTAACACGGGTCAAATCGTTTTCTATTTTTTGAAGAGCAACATATTTCTTAGAATCCTTACCAAGGTTTCTAGGGTATATATACATTTCGACTTGCAGAAAAAATTTTAATTAAAAATAGAAAACATTGAAACGTGGCTGTTCGTTTTTTTGTTTACAGCAAAAAATAAAAAATTTCATATGCAATATAAGAAAATTATAAGGATGGTAAATCATGTTATTGTAACCAAAAAAAACATCTTGCTTTGCAAAGAAAAATTGTTTATTCAGAACATTCATTTCAACATCAAGAATAAAAGAAGAAGTAAAACTACAATTCCAAAGAAGATGTTCCCAAGTCTCTTCTTCAATTTTACAAAACGAACAGAGCGGTGATTAAACTTTGCCCATCAAGTTTAAAAGCCTGTTAGTTGGTAAAGTTCTGTGCAAAACCTTAAACTGAAAAGCAAATCTTAGCTTGGTTAACCGAAGCCCAAGGCATCTTAAAAATTCTTTTCCAATTATCGTGTCCTAAATCAACAAATGAAGTATTCCATTTTTTAATGGAAGTGGGGTTATCAGAAATCTTTTCTATATAAAAGTTATAGACAGCTTGGGAGAAAGATCTATAATTCAAGGCTTTAGTGAAATATGAATTCTCTAGATATACATCTCGTTTTTGTCCAATACCACCACCGACTCTCCAATCTTTTGGAATAGCATTTATTAGCCCCCAGTTACGTGTAAACGGGAGATTAGAAATAACATATTTAGTAGTAAATGTTTCATAAGTTAAAGGTGTACCATTTTCATCAAAACAATCCTGAACATATAAAAACCCCTTGTCATATAAGTGTCTATCAAAAACTGTTTTCTTATTAATCTTAATAAAGGAGTTATTGCAAATCAATTGATGCTTTACGTTATCAGGACATATGGGTATACAGTAGGTTGCTTCACACCAAGCATGAACAACCTGTCGCACAAAAAGATTGGTAACATGAATATCCTGGGAGGAACAATTACAATGAAAAAGAAAATCTTTACCATACTTATCAAGCTCAAAGTCAAAAAATAATTTCCGTAGCCCTATTGGGTTAGCACGGTAACGGCGAACCCAGGTACATTTGAGACCTTTTATAAAACTTTTAACATGAATAGCCTTTAAACCACCTTTCTGAACATCGTTTATCAACACAGAACGCTTTACCTTGTCTGGATTACTTTGCCAAATGAAATCGAAAATCACTTTCTCCAGTTAATAAATAAAAGAAGCAGGAGGGTCTGGTAACACCAGAAAAAGGGAATTCAATTGAGAAAGAGCTACAGATTTGGCCCACAAAGTACTGGACAGGTTGGTTGCCATGTCCTTTGTGATACAAAAGTACACGGAAGAATTTTCAATATTTCTAATCTATGAGTAGCACAAGTCTCGTGACTCAATGTGCTTGCCAGCTCAGCAGACTAGTACAGTAGTATTCCTGTGCCTTAGGCTACTTGGGTGAAATCCTGATACCAAGGGTACATGACCAACAACCGCTACAAAGGTCACCCTGTGGTGTTGTTTCTTAGCATAGTAGCAACTTGGATTCCCTGTGATGGCAACACAAGGGGTATTATAGCTGCTCTTTTATTAAGTCATACCGAAGAATCTGAAAATGGTACTTACTGCCGTTGTGTGTAATACTCTGCTAGGGCAATGGAGTAGGAAAAACAAGCCAGTGAGCCAAAACTGGAAAAAAGGGTGTGGTCGGCTCAACTTGAACTAATACCTTGGAAACTATGCCATAAAACTCCATCTAACTAACTAATTAATTTTAAGCTACTATCCATGTGAGAGTAGGAAATGTGAGTGGAGGGAAGATTTCTTAGATTTAGTATCCAGGGAATGCAAATAGATGTTTATTTTGTTGTAAGACCAGAAAAACCAGCTTTGCTTAGAATCAATGTTAAAATATTTCAAACTAAATTTGCCTATGATGCAACATCTACCTGTCTAAAGACCACAGCTTAACAGATCCATCAGCTGAACAGCTAGCCAGGCAACAGCTGCTGTCATCCAGAGAGAGTGTTGCCTGGGGATGAAACTTCACTGCTCCAACATGTTGTACATGACCTATTCAAACAAACAGAAATCAAATTCAAAAGGACCTTTGAAGTGTTTCAAAGCAGGCATTCATCACCCCATGTCATCATGCCATTTCTTCCGATCTATTTACTTCTTGCCCCTCCCACAACTGTCTAATAATAATTCTTATTTAGACACAATCCTTGATTTTATTGCTTCAAGACATACCCTGGTGAGCATACAAAGCAACAATGTGTATTCAGAACACTTTCAGGGTATGCTGTGTAATATGAGCTACTCTTCATTTTCTCAATTTGATGGCAATGAAAGAACTTTAAAATTGAAAATTTTGGTTCACGCAGGGTAAAATTATAGAGTAGGGTGATGAGTAGTTGGCTTTAACCAAATATGAGAGATTTTTTACAAATAATGAATTTGGAAAACAGCCAATAGATCCAAATAGCAAGTACACAGGATTGTAGGATTGAACTTTGGCAAGCAATATTTTTTCAACGTCAGCGTGCTGTAGTGAAAACAGATGCACACCAAAATGCTATCCCACAATCCTTTGTAACTGCTATTTGCAAAATGGTCTATGATACACTTCATTTACACAGACACGAAAAAGAGATTAGCAATAGCTGACACACAAAATATTTCACCACAGTATAGTAAGGTGTCTCTAGTGTAGAACAGTAAAATTTTAAGTTTCACAACCAGGACAAAGTAAACATGAAAGAGGAAAATCTGATGTAGACTACAAAATCACACACAGGTAAATCTAACTTAAAAAATTTCTTCCAAAAAGGCAATTTGTTTCCAAGTATTTACAAACAATGGAAACACAAAAATTACATAAATAGGACAGACATTTTTTCTTTTTCAAAGTAAATCTACATGTTGATAAGGAAAGAGAAAAGGAAAAAGTAAACATACAAACCTGTTAATGTCTTCAACTCTTTAAATTCAGGTACTGACCAAAGTTTGATAAGACCACTCCTACAAAATAAAGATTACCACAAACAAAGAATTATTGCAAATCTACAAAGAGACAATGGGCAAAAGCTTTGGACTATTTCAGCTGTACTGCATGGCAGTTTTATACTGTAGTATCCCGGTACAGAACTAAAACATCTATTCACAATCCAAACAGCAAAGACAGCAATGATAGAACATAATACAAGCATATTTACAGAACAAACACATTAGCATAGTAATTAACATAAAACCACAAAGCATCTTTGGTATTGTACACCTGCATTAGTGTACGATATAACAGACAGTTTGCAGCTAAGTCCCTTTATACAATTGCTATACATGACGTCCATGTGGATCAATATCAAAATGGGACCTAATGCCACTGTGCATTACGCTCTGCATAAGCAACTGAGCAGGGGAAACAAAGCACAGAGCCCCCTTGAAGAAGACTGAGGGCACCATTTGATTTAACCAGAGAGTTTGAGCTCTAAACTTCAATAACCCAAACCAAACCAAATCAAATTATAGTTGCTATACAAAGAAAACATATTTGTGTCACAAGTGCAACCTGTGCAGTACTTCCACATTTGCACACATCAGCCTGAAAACATTTAGAAGTTTTGCTAATCAAATTGTCAATTCTTATACATTCCATGATGAGAAGGATACGTTTTTCAATGTATTTTCTAATAATCATGTTTAAAGTTCCCGAATTGCCTGGATTTACTTTGAACAACTGCAGTCTGTGCAAAACACAATAATGTTCTTATTTGTTTATGTGTTTTTTACCAAGTATATTTGCAGAATAATTTTTTTCCAAATATATTAAGGTGAGACTTGCCTCTTCAAAGCAACCCTGAATGAATGTTTTGCAAATCTGTTTCACACCTCATCACCTTTTAGAAATGTTATGTTACAGGGATATTCACTCGCATCACATTACCATTGCAAAATCTGATTTAAAGCACATGACCTTTACAAATGTCATATGAATTAATATCCATCTATAAAATTTCAAAATGATATTTAAATCAACTAATACATCACAATCAGACAACCCCTCCCCCTCCCCTGCCCCCATTCCTCCTCGAACATTTCCCACCTGAATAATAATTGCCAACCATGATAATTGCCTCTGAAGGCCAGCCCCTCTTTTGAAAAATTGAGTATCAATTATGCTCATCATACAGTACATGGGATCATTATCCAGTAAATGAGCCCTTTTCCTAGCGGGAAACTTTTGCACAATGTGGAGTTGTTTGGGACTGGAATACTTCAGGGTGGTTATGGGCTCAGATCTACCAGGCTGGGGGTTACAGTGTAAAAATTTATGCAATAGTACAAACTTGTACTTACCATGATGCTGTTGCTAACAGTTTTGAGTTTGGGCTGAATTGGCAGAAGGAGATTGGCCTTGTATCTCCAATTTGGCTACCAATAGCAGTGAGTGACTGTAAAATAAAGACAAAAGCACAATCAAGTATCTTCAAGTAAGTGCCTGCTAGTTTAGATCTTTTGTGGAGAATGTTATTCTTCCAATATTGGTACCATTATCATGTGGAACAATACTGAATACCAAAATATTGGTATCAGTAATATTTGCTTTTTGTTATATGTATGGGTACAACCCTTTTTTAAATTTAAATGGTCTAATTTTAATGAATTTACATGACAAGAAATTTTGCTTTCACTATTGCAAAGTGATGCTTACGCTGATGTAGAACCTGGTCCAACACAGTGAATCATGAAAGCTACCTTAAAAAGATGAAATAAAAGCAGCTGCAATGATTTATTTAAATGCAACATGTTTACCTAAATTTTCTCCAGTTACATAACTCAAAGTACTACAATGATGGTCCAAGATGCTATGGCAATTGACCCCTGAATTTAAAGCCCCTCAACTGTAACATAAATCAAAAAGTCAAATTTACTACAGGGTTCTTCTATCAATTTTGAATTAATGAGTTAACTTCACTTTTTGATGGAATCATTCGTTACCCTTAGATTTTTATGCAACTCTTGTCTCTTAGCATTTCTGGTTGATTCTGTGACATTCTTCTTCATTCTTTCAGCTTCCAGCCTTTTATCTGCCCTGCAACATGAAAAGATATTTTGAAAGGAATTTCTATAGAGTCTTATCTCCAGGTTTTCAAGTTCCTAAAAAATAGAATTCTCCGTAGGTGTGCAAAACACTCAAACATATAAAACAATCTCGACAAATTTTGTATTGTCTTCTCCATTGTTACCCTATTTTGGAGACATTGATCCCTACTCAGTAAAACAGTAGCATGACACAAACAAATCAGTAAATTGATACCCTGGATTTACTTTGAAGAATAAAAGAGTGTTTGGACAACTTGAGTTTTCAAGTCTACAAAGCCTTTTTGCTATTTTTCTGACATGCTGCATCTATGAAAGCCTTAAAAGGCCAGCACTGGCAATGATCCATTTTCAAAATGCTGTGACATTGCTTCTTGAAAATGCAGCATAGACACCCCAGTAGATCAAAGTGTAACTGATACTTGAGTTTGTTACATAATCTGTGCCCTCAAATGAGCTATGCTTTCATTGTGTTCACACTGCTTGAAAAGCAATTAACACATGATTGACTGGCTTGTCAGCTAACCACAAATGTTACCTAACTTTTTGTGTATTTTAATATATCAATTCCTGTCAATCAATTATTTAGATGTGAAACTTGACTGTATCAAGTGTGCCTGAAGTGAGCTTCATTTCCTCCCTGAAGTGATAAGATGTAATCAGGCAGAGAAGGAAGATGCAAAAAAGAGTAAGAGGGAGCGTTTCATCACTTAAGTTTTCCGGGTCTGGTTGTATTCTTTCAAGTCAATACATACCTTGGGAGTGAGTACTCTGCAATCCACAGTCTTGCAGTCTTTAAACTTTCTGGACCTTCGTGATACCAAGTTGTTTCCTCTTCCTGTTTATAAATGAAGATTCAGATCAAAAGTCCACACGGGGCTTAGATTTAAAAGATGCATCAATGCATGCATAAGGAGAAACTTTGTGAACTCCTAACTTCAGTCACATTTGCTTTCAGAAAAGAGCATACAGTTTTGGGCTCACATCACCATGGGAGCCAACAGTTGGGACACATTTCTGAGAATCTACAGTCCACACATCCCAAACTGACAATTTTGAAGATTCCATAGAAAAGTCACTTTTATACAAACAAATTTATAAATGCCCAAAATGGACTGATATTCAATATTACTCAGTACTTCTTCTGAATACTGAGCCAATAACAAACTTGCCAATCATTTCATTTCTAAGACAAAATATTCCTCTTTCTAAGTTTTAAAACCCATAAAATCAAAATGTTCCAATTTTCTTGGTTTCAAAATATGATAATACTAAAGCTGACCAGAAAATTCAAAATCCCAAAACAACAGTTATACACAAGTGCTGTAATATGAATCTTTGCATTGCATATACCTAAGTGCTTGCACATCTATTGTGTACATTTAGAGAGCAAAAGTCTAGTCTGTGGACCAATGAGTCCATTGAGGTGAGCGCTTTGGCACCTCCTGCATGCAATGGAGTCTTCTTTATTTCTGCTTTCTGAGATGATGGTATTGGCAAGTATGCTGTAATCAGACTAATCAGACTATACAGCATCAATTGTTTACGGGGGGAAGAAGTTGAGAAGCCTGGGAGGCTCCTTTCTGGGAAACTTTGGTATCTGGTGGGAAATTTTGGTAAGTAGAGGGGAACTCCCCTTTTCTGTACAGGAAACTATTGGTAGAACTGTGGAAAATTTTACTTCCTTTCTGGCAAATGTTGGTACTCCCTTCCAGAAAATAAACATTTTTTTTTCAACCCTGTCAAAATGAATCTTCACCTCTTTTTTCTTTTTCTGCCTCTCCTCTTCTTCTGCCTTCTCCTTCTTTGATTGTTGCTCTCCCAGGTCAGCGAGGAGATGCCGCAACCGCTCTCTTCTCTCAGCAGGTCCTTCTCCGAAAAGACCTTGAGAAGAAAACAAACAAAATGAACCTTACCACAACTCCTGACTTGTATGTCACTTTTGACCATTCACACATTTTCAATACAACTCGACTCAGAGTAGAAGTATATTTTGTTTTCCACTCAAAAGTTAACTCTGGATTTGCCAACATAAATGATTTAAAGCAAAATATTGCATTTAAAATTTACCAACATAGCATACAAAAAATGGCTACATGAACCAATCTCATCTTAGCAGCAAATATTAACTTGTAGCCAGGAGGTCTGAAGTTTGACTCCTGGGGGCCGTTCCACAAAGAGTTACACACAATCTCAAGTTTGATTCACCATACTTAAGCTACAGTAAATCATACTTAAGATCATGCGTAACTCTTTGTGGAACGGGCCCCTGGCCAGGTTATAGCGAAGACTTTAAAAATGGAATATACTGCACTTGAGCTTGGTGCTCACTACTCAGCATACTGTAAGAAACAGAGTAGCTAAAACATGACAGAGAGTCACAACTGGAAAAAGGGGTGTGGCTGGCACACCCGTTTGGCCGGCACAACTTAAACCAATTGATTAGAAACTGAGCCATAAATCTCATCTAACTCAGCAGCAAACATTGCATTTAAAAAGTGCCGACATGGCATGCCAAAAATGGCTATTATCAAATACTAAACCAATTCAGTCTCAGTAAGGAATCCAACCATAGCTTATATAACCCAAGCATTGCACATTACAACTCAAGTAGAAGTTACATCATTTGAAATTTGAATGTTTGAGCCCACAAATTAGCTTTGAATAACAAATAGCCCCATGGAAATTTCCCTTTCACTCAAATTCCCCCACTGAACGTTTGGAAATTTCATGTGTGGGAATGGACAAAAGAGAAATTAGCCACTCTGATATTTCTGAAGTTGAGTCAGGTACTAAAAGACTGAATAGTCACAACTCTGAAGCTAATCGCTAATGCATTTTTTCTCTCTATCCTGAGACTTTTCCTGATGTCTTGCCTCAAAACCCACCCCCATGACACCAAACCCTCCCCATGACACAATCCTGGCTACACACCTGCACCAATGCTACTTGGTATTGGTTTCAATGATGTCATAACTGTCACCTATACCTATCTAATGTTATCCTTTGAGCAAAGATTATAGGCAATAAAGTGTCACAAACAGTGTTGGTGGTTTCTCTCTAATAATCTAAATCAGGCTTCCTCAATGAGCGGTGTGCACGCAACTTGTGGGGCACGAAGTTGTTTGGAGTAGACTGCAAAGTATAAAAGGTTATATAAAAAAATTGCACAACTTAAGCTGGTCAAATGAAAACCCATTTGGTCTCACAAAAGGGTAAGATTTTCCTCAATTCTTAACCAAACATTCAAGTGTTCTTCCACTTTAATCAGTCACAATCCGTGTGCTCTGTTAACTCACCATAATTGTATTTTCCAAGATTTCTATATCTTCAAAATGATACTTCAGCCACTACTTTAGGTAATGTCAAAATGTTTCCTTTTGGTAATTTTTTGAAACTGATGAAAAAGTCCTGATTCATGATTTCCAGAAGTTGCTTCAGCCAAGAATGTTTACAAAACAAGTCAGAAACTTGGTGAAAAATTTTAATAGGAAAATGCAACAAAACTATGCACCATTTGGCATCTGAGGTCCTGACAAAACACAACAATTTTCAACACCCCTTCCCCTTATACCCCTCTCCCAGGTCAGCCAACACTGGCACACTCTCAAAGCAAAGATATGCATGCAGTGCTTCAGCACAGTTAATTGAGGAAGCATGGTCTAAATGGTCAGGCATAGACTACATGTACCTTTAATTGAGAAACAAGAAATAGAAAATGTACTAGATTTGTTCAACTGATCTGAACTTCCAAGGGCGAATTATAACTATATTATAACTCTAAGCAGTACATAATAGTCTTAAATTAAGTCAGCAGCACACTTGTAAAAGAATTTTCTTCAGATACATGAGGTTGCCCATTTACTCCCAAGAGTACCTATATGGCATAAGTATAAAATACTTTGTTGGAGTTTCAGCAATTTGGATACTTTTCATAGCATTCAAAGTTAGTAGAAGTAAGGGGTGAACAAAAGGGCAGGTTGAAAAAATAAAATGCATCTAATGTTGATAAATAATTACATAATGTTTTGATGTACGTATGGGAGGGGGTGTGATATGAAGTTTTCTCGATCATGGTGAAATCATCACTGCATGTAAAGAGAGGGTCAGGGGTCATACGACAATGAAGAAAAAAACATAAGTAAGAGAATACAAGAAACTAGTAACACAATTTACTTACAAATTGGTTCTCCCAACTGACGAAGTTGAGCTTTCACTTCTGAATCATCTGTGGTGACATTAATTTGCCTTGCCTATGAAGAAGAAAATAAGGAAGAAATGATGTAAGAAATTTTAATAGTGCAACAGATTGATATACTCCTTGAATCTTAATACATACGGTAGGAGAATTTTAACAAAAACAATTATCATTTGGACCACTCCTCCAAACAATATATATGTATAGGGAACCTAACACTCTTAGACTTCATACAAAATTTGTGTTACATGTTGAATAGGTTCAGTTTACATGTTCCTTTCCCTTCAGGTATCCTGCCTGGCCTACCCTAAATAAAATAGTTGATGATGTCAGTATTCCAGTCGGTCAAAGCTCTTTTGGTTGTAACAAGACTAGTTACTGAAAGCACAGTATATGATATATCCATTATCTCAATTACAGTAGATGGAATTTTCTAACATTGGATTTTCACAATCTTAAATAATAAAATAAACTCTGCCTTGAAGTTTATTCCCTTTCACTTCATCTTCAGGTTTAAGGAACTTTGGTAAAGCACCTCTACCATTTTTTTACTAACCTTTTTCCTCTTCTCAAACTGAGCTAATAAAACCTTCTTTCTTTCATTCATATGTTCCTCCAAATCAAAGGTTTCACCTGTAGAAAGGATGCAAAAGAAAATCAATAGGCAGGAATGAGTTAGTTAGTTAGTAATTGTAGTTTAAGTAGATGAAGTTTTACGGCCCAGTTTCCAACCTATTGGTTCCAGACGAGCCAGCTACAGCCTTTTTTCCAGTTGTGGCTCACTGAGTTGTTTTCCCTTCTCTGTTGCTTATTCAGAGCATCACACAACAGCAGTAGGTTCCATTTTTAAATCTTTGGTATGACTTGACCTGGGAATCAAACACGGGCCTTCTACGTGAGAGGCGAATGCTCTACCACTAGAGGACTGTTCCTCCCAGTCCTAGGCAGCAGGATTGAGAGGAACAGTTCAACTGTTATTCAAGTGTGGATGTTAATTAAAAAAAGCTCCATTTAGGATACTCAGGTGTATGGCATATAAATGTAGGCCTGATGAGCCGAGCACTGAAACAATACTCAGAACATGGTACCCATCCTCCTCCAGTCAAGAAATGAACCCAAGCCTGAGAACAACTCAAAATTGCTGGAAAAAGCAAAGTTGACCCTGTAATACAGTATTGTGTTTTGATGCATCAGAGATAGAAAAGGGTTATCCGTGGGTATTTCTGTATTCTTGTCCCACTACTGTATTTTGTTAATTCTGTAAAGTGTAAACCACATGCCACGACTTAGTCAGTTCACTTAACACTGGCATGTGACCTCAAAGTCTGGATTACCTGGGCAAAAACTGAACACTGCAATTGGTAATAGCAAAACCTGTTTATTTCTGCAGTTCGGTTCAATCAGCTGGCCACTGGCACAGATCCACAATCCCTCTCATTTTATCAAGCAATTGAGTGGTTTTAAAGCATATGGTGTTACACTGCACTGCTAGGAATGATCACAATATGCTGACTTCATAAAATCGTGTACATACTCTAATGCAAAACATACAAGTCTAAATACTGATAAAATACTTACCACTGGACATATTAACATTTTTAGAATCAGCAGTAACATCCCCTCCCTGGTCCAGTTTAAGGTCCAGGGCACCATAGTGGATCTTCTGCTTTTTTGCAAGTTTAGGATCCATTGCTGAATATTTCCAAAACTTGTCACAGATGCTGTACTCTAAATTTTGAGCTGGTACATTTAATAATTGCAAGTCTTGCAGAGAAAATAAATGAATGTCATTAAGGCTATTTTTTACTCCACTATTCCTTAATTTATTACACAAAAATGTAAGAACAGTAGACTATCAAAAATTTCCGCACATGAAAACATCTGGTTAAATCATGCATATTACGTAACAATTAGCATATGTAGGAAAGTAAAATAAACCACACAGTACATATCTACAATACTATTTCACATCATCTGAAACTATTCTGTAAGAAAGGGCTTTCTCAGTAAATGAGTTCAACATTAAAATGACATATTTTAAAAGTTGTTCCATTAAACACTGTGGGCAGATTAGAATATGATTTCTCAAATAATTCACAGTACTTTTACTGAATGGAACATTTGGATCATGGTATAATATGGAATATGCCTCCTAAAAATAGTTTGATAAAGTAATTGCTTGCAGCTCAAGAAACTCTACTATCAAAATTTTCAGAGAAAATTCCGAAGCCTATCGTTGGTTGTAATCAGCCATTAGGTATGACATCTTGGGTTTGTAAAGTTATTCAGTCAATCATGAAAGATGGTATTATTTTTTCATTAAGATGGCAATGGTAACAGTATAAGAGGTTCTCAGCATGGTTTTATGTCTTGTCTTACAAATTTGCTTTATTTTTTGAGACTGTTACAAGTATTAAAATATAGCAATGTAGATGATCACTAGTCAGTTGATGTTGTGAATTAAGATTTTATAAAGTTCAACAAGTTGCTCCATATGTCTCACTTAAAACTTAAAGGACCAATCCTCCCACCCCAAACTGCACTTCAAGCACGGGGTAACATAGCCCTCGAACAGGGCTGTGTGTTCGTTCCTCTAACAACACAGCCGTTGTGTGGATACACTTCACAACTGTGATCACTTGAGTCTACGCGGTATTCCAATTAATATACACTTGGTATTGCTACTGAATTCAAAGGTGGTATTATGAAGACAGCTACGCAGGTGGAGCATCCCGTTTTGCCAAGTTTGCCACTCGTGACCTTTGACCTCTACTGAGAGCAGTTGTTGAGAGCTTGAAAACATGACACATTGACTTACTGTTACGGTAAAAATTGGCAGTGAAAATTCAGCCATTCTTTGATGAAACTTTGTGAACATCTTTTTTGGGAAGGTAAATGCAGTGCCAGAGATCATCTGTGTTAAGTTTGGTGAGAATATTTTGATTTTGTTATTTGGGGACGCAAGACGGGACGTTCTGCTGGCATCCTGGCTAGTGACTACAGTTGTGAAGTGTATCCGCCCAAGGGATGTGTTGTGAGAGGAATGAGCCTACGCTATGTAACCAACACACAGCCCTGTTCGGGGGCTAGGGGTCACACTAACAGAAACTCGGGCATACCCAGTAATATTAATACAGGAGCCCAAGTAGCATAAGTAGGATAGGCTTAGAGTGAGTTACCACAGCAGCAGCATGTTCGCGGAAACGGTCCATGTATACAGTCTATACCACACAACCCAAAACTAAAAGAACAACGTAACTTTCTCAAATGGTTTCGAATTTCATACTACTCTGATTTACAAATTAAAAAAAAATATGTACCTAATATCTTCTTGTTTTATTCAGTTGTCTCCCCTACTCTATGACGACTTATTTGCGTGAGGATTCTCAGCTTATGATCTTTTAACCTGCAAATTGATCAAGAAACATGTTACGACCGTAGCTCGAATGAATGATAGTTTCCAACCCTTCTATTTTCATATTATTTTTGGTCTTTCGTGTCATCCAACAAGATGTAATAAGACATTTTTAATTCAATTGAATCTAATAGCTTTGAAAATTTACTTAAAAAGTAACTTTTAAATTTCATTTTACATCTGAAATGCTAAAATTTTTGCTAAAATGATTCCTTTTAAGGAAAATAGTAATCATATTTGATCCTGATTTCTTCCAAAATGGAAGGGGTATTTTCCCTCTTGGCCAGAGTGGGACTAATTTTATTACCCTCCACCAACTGCAAGCGCGCATAACATTACTGTGTATGAATTACCTGCTGCATAGCATGCACACGCCGCGATTGACTTCCAGCAAAACTGTGCTGTCTCTATTCCATTAACGTTACGTTAGGCCGAAGTCTTCAGAAAAGGCAATCATATTTACAGGAAAAGGCCGGGGTCAGTTCTGGCAAAGCTTGCGTGATTTTATGTAAGTATTAAGTGACCCCTAAAAAATGTAAATGTAACTTGTAAGGCATAACTGAAAAATGTCATCAAAATGTGAAACATGTTTGTTAGAACTTAGGCTAGATGCCTCAATGATGTATCTTGCAATAATTGGTTGGAATGAACATTATTTAGTGATTAAAGGCAGTCATTCGTCACCCTAAACTACAGTTTCAGTATGCATATATCAAAACTCTCAATTGGTACAGCTCTTTGATTGGCATCACATTCAAACAATGCATCATAACTAAATTACACAGCATGGGCACTGAGAGTGTCTTGATTACACTTTATGGACTTGTATGGCCACTGGGACAAGCCATGAAGCAATAAACTAGGATTGTGTCTGGATAAAGATGAGTTTTAGATAAATGTTGGAGGGGCTAGAAGTAAGTAGGTTGGGAGAATTGGAACTGTTTGGGATGATGAAAATATGCCTTTAACACATTTCACAAGACCTGAAAGGATTTTGGCTTTTAGTTTCAGCCTACCAAAGATAAATTCCAAAGACTGAAATGGATTGTAAGGTGAATCACGCTCAGATGGTTATAGAAATGACCACCCATGACTTTTTATACTACTGAAGGATTCATCTGTAACTTAATATGGTTTATTTACTCTCTCAATCCCTAATGTTAGTGAAGTTGTATAAATTTTATGAGGAAGTCATTGCAAGGAAAGAACAGCTGCTTTGTAACTTACTAGGCCTAGGCCTAAGTTACTTTTGGTGGTCACCTCATATTTCAGATTTCGTTTTCCTTCTTTCAGTGTCATTCCCCCACAAAGAATCCTCAGGTGCAAAATGATCAGAAGGGAACCTAGTAGGATCATGCTTAGGTTGGATGATATGGATGAATTTGAAGAATTTAAAAAGGAATTTGAAAGGAAAAAGCGAGCCCAGCAAGAAGTGGGTCTGCCATCCAACAGTGGATCTCCAGTAAGTAGCACTCTACCCGATTCAAACATTTCAGGTGCAGACCCACTTGATCCAGCTGCAAGACAGGAAAGAATTCATGCTCGCATTGGCTTTGATCCGTCACCAGCATCATCTGTGCCTGTAAGAATGGGTGACACTACCATCAGGTGATACATGTACAATGTAGTGACACTATTATCAAGGGGGGTGCATTGTAGTGGACCCTACCATACATTATAGTGACACTGTAGAAGGATTTCCTGGATATATTTAGAAGCTCCAAATATAGTAGAATATACATGCAAACATTGTGTCATGAAAAGAGATCCCTGAAAAAATCAGAAAATACATGTTCAAACTTTGTAAGATTCTGAAAAAAATCATGACTGGAAAACAGACGTCAGAGAAGATTCTTTGTATTATAGTACTGTGTTTGTTTTTAAAGTAAAAAGGGAAGGAAAACATTAGAAATGCACACACTGTGTATGGTATTTCTTAGTCTGATGTGGAAAATTGTTCCTCACAGGATGTTGAAGAGGTTGCAATGATTTATGATGCAGGATGGTGTGACATCTCATGCTCTACATTCAGCATATTTGTAGTTTTATCATCGTGCAAACGGTCTCAACAAGAGAGGAAATACTATAGGGTAAGGATATCAACAAATGGATTTCTACTGTGCAGAATCACAGTGAAAGATTTTTTACTTAGTAAGAGCTGAACTAGTGTGTGAAGACTGAAGGATAAGAACAGAAGAAAGAGGAGACCAAATGATATGAAATTAAAAAGAGATACCTGCAATCTAGAGGGTCACAGCCAAGATGGCTTGAACCAACTGAAAGTGTCAACTTCTTTTAAGCATACAGTATGTGCCCTTTATGTTTGCCTCTATTACAAGGTGAGCCTACGTAAGAGACCTTTGGCCAACATTAGGTGCATACTATGCATGGCAGGATTCCATTTAATTTCATTTGTTTTTCCACAATAATTGATAATGATTGGTACAATGTACAGAAATAAAAGTAGAATATTACATGATATCAAAATATTGTGAAGGGAAGCACTCTTAAAAAACCCATAGGGTTTGCTGAGTACATCATCATCATCATCCGGTGTAGTGCCACAGTGCCAACTTCAAAGGTGAAGACTCTTGCACTGGAGTGGCGTATTGGGTATGTGGGCGCAACTGTCCTACTTGGATTTTCTTCTTACACACTCTCAAGGAGGGAGCCTTAAAGGGGCTTATTGAGTTGATATCAATAACTTAATGAGAGTGTAAAAGGGTCTCTACCACATGACAATGCTTATAGTTAGCAAAATGATCAAGTTTCATATTAAATAGTTACTGAAAAAGTTAAAATTTCGAATTTTGTGGTGTCCTGACTTGTAACGGTTTGTGTATAATTAACGGTTTAATTAACGGTAACGGTTTGTGTATAATTTGAAAAAGTGTCTGGTCACACATTTTTGAAAATCGAATTGAGCTGTTGAATACTCACTCATAAAACAGTTATTTGTAAGTAGGATTATATGAAGGTTGTCTTAGTCGGACCATTTGTCATTAGTATGTGAAGAAAATTTAACAGCAGTTGGAAAAATTTTTTGAATTCATGATTCAACTCAATGAGCCGCTTTAATGACATCCTTAGGTAGACAGTTCCATTCACATGCAGTTAGGGGGGAAAATGTTCCCAAGAAAAATAGAGAGAGAGAGAAAAAAAAAACTATGATAATACAAACTGAGAAAGTGCATGAGGACAGGCCATATCACAGGCTTTGACAAATTTTTTCCTTCGTACTTGTTCGACAGGCTAGCTGTTTTCTCAGTCTACCTACCCGCATAAATATCTACTTGTCCAATTCAAATCTGTTGAGTACATATAATTTTTAAAGTCTAAAATTACAAATGCCATTTTGCTCAACTCAAAAATTTAAGGCTGGGGGTACTTGCCCAGCGAGCTGCAACATTGAGCAAGGTAGTTGCCGGAGTGATATTTTACTTGTCCCGGGCTGTCGAGCAGGGGATTTGTCGAAGTCTGCATATCAAAATGAAAAGAAAACACTGTCACTTGCTCATGAATACCTATCAGATTTCACACCCTTAATACCTCCCTAGTTATCACCCATCCTACCTCACCCTTCCCCACATACCCTGCTGTACCTGTACCCACCCTCTCTCCACACATTAAATTACCCTGACCCCACACATTACATTTCCCACCCACCTCAACCCTCACCCAACATTTCTTCAAGGAGAAAGATCCAAAGTGAATGATTATAGGGCTTCTACAGTTGAAGTTAATATTGAGTAATTGCTAGTATTTGAGTTCTGAGGTATTTTGTGTACTAATGCTGCATGCAAACTGAATACATAAAAACATATGGAATAGGTGTGAATTTCATATTTTGGGAAGTCATATCACTCTTATGAAGGAACTATTTGCAAGAGGGAAACAGATTGGTTTTACCTTAAGGCAAGGTCAAAGGAGAAAGAGGTTTAAGGCATATTTTGGTGACTTTACAAGAAAGACAAAAACTTTCCAGACCAATGGTTCTCCAAACCCTCTTGCCCTTTTCTAACTCAAGATATATTACCATAAATAGTAGTTATGTTTTTGTTTTTCTTTACAATTTATTTTCTGTTTGCCCCTAAAATTTCATACTGTTCAGTGTTGGAATGTTTAAATATCTTTTCCAGTAGAATCAACATTACTGTTCACCATACTGTATGTACTATAGGATATAATAGCAAACTATGTTGTTCAATATTCCCTGCAGTAATAATTTGAAATCAATGTTTAATTAATGTACCACGATGACATCCCATTTACAGCACTAAATTTTAAGAAAAATTTTGCGTTACTTTGAAAATCTTTTTCAAACTTTTTAAAATCTTCAGAACAATATATGCTTTTGGTGCAATTTTCACCTGCTGAAAGAGAAATGTCTCTACATTTTTGGAGTCAAAGAATTTTGCCCATAGAATTCCCTTTAAAACACGTTTCTCGAATGTAAGTAATTTTACGTTAGACTGCCACATTTGAAGAAGTGCATGTAATGTTGGTATGGCTAATTCGGTTTAAATTGAGGGTTGTTGCTTCAACCTGAAGGGGTATACCTGTTTGCATAGTGCTTTCCCCCTGTTTTTGTAAAAATGGGGTGATGGTTTCATTACGGCTTCATTCATGCATGGTGTTGTGCCCTCCTAGTCTCCTTCAGTTTCAGTATTTGTAATACGCAGTACTGTATTTGCATTGTGATACTTCCTCAAAAACATTCACAAGAGGAAATAAATGATGCAAGAGTTAATATGCTAAAAGCAAGTGATGCCCAGGGGCATTCTTATGCCCCAAGCCTGTTATTTTATATTGTGTTTTATAAAGGTGAAATACAAACAAATTAGCAATTTATAGGAGACAAGTATTCATTTTTATAGCAGCTAGCATTTTCAGAAATTAAAAAAAAAGAAAGCCTACTGTTTCTCAAAGCTTATCTTAGTATTGACTTCAGTACCCCAGCACTTCAAAATATATATCTGCTCAAGTACATTTGTATCCTATCCAATTCAATTACGAAGGCACCCTGTGAACAACTTTTGGCAATTTCCTTAAGATTTTCTCAAATTTTCCACCAGATCCAAATTGAGAGGAGTAATGATCCTGTCCGCCACGTAGATCTATCCCTTAGGATGTTAGATCGAAAGAGTGGAGTACCCTAAACGCAGGGGCGTAGCGAGGATTTTCTTGTGGGGGGGGGGGCAAAGTCGACCCATCGTCCCCAATCTTGACCGACAGGACTATCTAAGCGGAGCGCCACCGTCGTTGGCGCGGAGCGTACAAGAAAATTTTTGGTTTTAGAAACCCCTCAGATGGCAGGAAACGGCACTTCCCGAGTGTTTTATGCTGCATGTTCCCAGCCTGGAAATATGGAATTTATTTCTGAAATTTCTCAAGTAATCCCCCCCCCCCCAAAAAAAAAACAATCTATGAAAAATGTTGCTACATGTTTCTAAGCAGAGCTCTACCGTCGATTGGCACGGAGCGTACTAGGAAATTTTTGGCTCTACAAACCCCTCAGATGGCCGGAAACGGCACTTCCCGAGTGTTCTAAGCAAGAATATGTTCAGCTCAACTTCGAAATTCTCCCCGCTTCTTAATTGGAGCACTTGACAAATATTGAGGGGCTGAACATACCTTTAGCCCCCACTTTTTCATTTTTCATCGCCGCCACTGGGGTGCGGCATTTTCTTGAGGGAGCGAAGCGCCCAAGTGAGGAGCCGAGCGACCGAACGGGGAGAGGGTGCAGTTTTCCCCCTCTACCCAAGGAGATTTTGCAATTTTACATCAAAATTGAGCGATCTGGTGAACACCAAGCTGCAATTTTTGGACATTTTCAATCTTGTATCAATGTTTTCCTTATTCCCTCGAGATTTAGTGTGTGGCTGTAAGAGGGTTACTGTACGAATCAATGGGGCCCCCAGGGAATTGTGTTGCACTGAAACAAAACAGCTACTCATAAGGCTTACATTGGCTTAACCAGAGGAAATTGACATTTTACCCTGAAAATGCCAAAACTCCATTTAAATAAAAAAATTTAGGTCTGGGAGGGAGTTAGTGTGAACCCCCTGGCTACGGGCCTGTCTCCCGGGGTGTCCCCCTCCCCTTTTGGAATTTTTTTGCTGTCTCGAAGATGCAATATGGTGCTATATTTTTTTCTTTGTTACTAGATTCCAGTGTTCTCCACAGGGAGTTTTAGAGGGGCGATACTCCCTCCTAGTGAAAGTGGCCCCCCCCCCCCCTCCAAAATAGTTGCCGCTCTCCAAAAAATGCAGCTTCCATTTTTAGTTCATTGCTTCATTACACATATACAAGTGATAACTGGTAAAATGTGTCTTCCCTCCAGGCTTGGCGCCAGGATTTGCCCGACGAAGGGCCACTCTCCGAACGGGGTAGGGTGGGTAGCGACCCCAACCCCCGACAGCCAGGATGCCTTCGATGAGTTGATGAGGGAGATTTGGAGAAAACCTGTGCACTATACCTGCCATTGCGAGTCATATACGACATAAAATTTGTATATGCTGGAGGAAGATATTTCCGCACTGATTTAACCGTAAAAATTTTTTGAAAAAGAATCTGTACTTATTTAAAGCTTATGTAGGTCAATTGTCCCGGCAATTGGACCCTAACGGGCACAACTTATATTGTACTTCCTTCTTCGAGTCCGTACCGCACGACTGACACAAGAGATTATCAACTAAGTTTAGCGAAATGAGATGAAATTCCCCATATGAACATTAATCCATTTATTCTTCTTATTAATTTACTTGAAAAGATTTGAAGGGTTTGTACTTTATTAACTCTAGGTAACGGAACTGAGGAAGAGTGTGCAAAGCGTACCGAACATTTTGGTTTCATCGCAGAAATAACTCTTTTGAAAGCCAAAATAACCGACCATGGGAAGGCGACAGATTATTTTTGACAGGGGCGGGACATGCGAGCGACCTCAAGTTCCGACAGCCCTTATGTCGAGGGGGTGGTGAGAAGGGCATGTGAAGGAGCCTAATTATCCCATGTCATTGCAGCCTGGAGCACATTTTGCACAATATCACTTAATCTGTCTGAATCTGTCTGAGTCTGAATCGTGAAATTACAAAGCGCGCGAAAAATTTTTGGTAGGCTTACAAAAATAACATAGCATATGTAATCATTAAGAACAAAAAGAAAAAAATAGAAACTGTAGGGGTTGTAGAACGTATCGGGGACAACATACATTGTGTCGAAACCACCTGGAATACCCGATAAAATAGCCAAACTATGCTCCGTGAGTCGCTCACCAACTGACATATCGCATGACACACACAAGAGAACAGCAACTAGACTTTGTGATATGGGATGAAATTTACGACCTCTACATAACCTGTGTACTCTGCCTACCTGTTACTTGGTAAGGTTGACAGGAATTACACCCTCTAGATACATGGAATGGAAGTATTGAAAAAACTGGAGTGAATCTACAGCGCGCGTAGCGCGCCGAAAATTTGGGGTTCTTATTAGGGAAATTGTCCCTTGAGAGCAAAAAACAGGTAAACCATCGGGGAGACTAGTTGACGTCGGAGATTGCATACTTTATCGTAACGACTAAGAGCCCCCCCCCCCCGAAAAAAAACTGTAAAAAATGCCCCCTGTTTCCTCCCTCCTCTTGCCCTTTATCTTTTTTTTCATTTTTTTTTTTTTTTTACTCTCCTTCATTTTTTCAACTTCGCCCATCGCGTCCTCAAAATTTCTGTGGGGGGGGGGGGGGGCACTCTGCCCCCTTGGCCCCCCCCCCCCCGCTGGCTACGCTAGTGCCTAAACGTTTTAAGGGGGTGACAGCAACCTAAATTTTGAGAATCATTTAAAGTGTGAACATTTACTGGATTATGAACGCAGTTTGCAGCGCGCGAAATCGTTGCCATTTTAAACAAATGATTAAAAACGTGAGGCTTGTATTGAAGAGAATTTGGAACTTCATGAAAGAAAAGTTGTGGAAATGGCACTTCAATTGACTGGTGTCACCTGATGATTTGGTGCCGCACAGGGAAAATTCAAACTTTTTTTCTGTAGCTACCCCCATTGGTCCGAAATACCTTTCTTTCCCCCCCCCCCCTCTAGATAAACAAGGGGAGAAGTGTGCTTTCACCCATTAGACCTGTTCAAGCATGGACCATGTCCATTATTTCCAAAAATATCAAATCTACTACTTCATGTTCGCCGGATTTGAAATGGATCAGGGTGTATAAATTTTATCATCATCGGTATCTTGAGCCGGGAACAGGCCTATTTCAAAGAAAAGAGAAAAATCAACAAAGGATTGTTTTTTTTTTTTTTCGGCGTTGTTTTTGCAATGGTATTGGACAAAACATGCATATGCATGAGCGTCCGGAAGGGGGTGCAAGGGGGGACAGTTGCCCCCCCCCCCCCGGAAAATCAAACTTGTGAAAAATTAATTAAAAATTGAAATAAAAAAATTTAAAAATAAATCATCAAAATCATCAAAACAACTTCACTCACAACGTTAGTGTCTACTCGTGAAATAAGCGGACATTTGACCAGGAATAGCAAAAGAGAAGATGATATGCTGAATAGTGAAATCGTAGTTTGGGGACCATCATTCGTGATATCTGTTGGAAATTTGTAATTGTAAAAACTATGCCAAAATTGTACTAGTTGTCAGGTATGTAGTGTGCATATCGCATCCTACTATTGATGAATGCGTTGGTCTTGGTTTGGTCCCGTGCTGATCTCAAGTGGCGACGCGCGGATGTAACTGGGATATACATGGTGAATATGGGGGGGGGGGGGGGTGTAATTCATAATTGGGTAACGGATACAGGCTTTTTGACAGTTGCAAGTTTTATCGTGCATAGGCTTGCGAGGCCGTGACTTAGAGGCAGATTTCCCCTCAACAATTTTTTACATTGAAAATTCTAAAAATCTAAAAATTACAGACATGAAATTCCTGTTTCAGGGCTGGGTACATGCAACTTATAACACTCGCCAAGTGTCGTTTCCGGCCATCTGGAGGGTTTGTAAGGCCCAAAATTTTCTTGTACGCTCCACGCCAACCTATGGTGGCGCTCCGCTTAGATAGTGTACACAATTCAATCATCCATGAATGACTCCCCCCCTTGTAAAAATTTCTGCGGACACCCATGTGCACATGCATATTCATAGTCCCAATTACGGGACAAGGCAAACTTTTCCCACCCCCCCCCCCCATTTGGGGGGGAGGCTTAAACATGACACAAGACCAGAGAATTTCAATAGCCTATTATGTTTTAAATTTTGCAATATTTGAATACAAATATAAAACATGTACCCTAAAATTGCTTGGAAATTTTTCGCTCATACCTGTCGCCCCCAAATGAAGCTGACTGATAAAATAAAAAAAATCTGTAAAGCAAGAAAGAAAAAGGTGGTATGGGTATGGCTAACTCTGAATTGTGAGCTGAAAAGCTAAATTAAAGGGGGCAAACAGGGTCGTAGGAGATTCGGGGCCGGGTTCCTTTAACCCCCTCCACCCACCCTCCTTATGGCCAGGACCTTGCTTAAAGGCTCTGTTCTCTCACCCCAAACAGTACCAATTCTCCTAACCTTCTTACTGAAGCTCCTCCCACAATTTTCTGAAATTTGTCCCCATCCAGACACAATCTCAGTTTATTGCTTCAGGGTGAGTATAGAAAAACTCAATCTATATAATCAAAACACTCTCAGTACCATACAAGCTGTGTAATATAAGCTTTGGCACTCTGCATTGTTTGAATTAGCTGTCAATCAAAGAGCTGAACCAATTGGGAACTCGGTACCCGAGTACCAAAACTGTAGTTTGGGGTGAGAGGTTTGGCCCTTTAACCGGGCAGACTTTAGTGCCATATCGGGCAGCCAAAATGTAACTCTACCGGAAAGACTATCTAAGCGGAGCGCCAGCAATGGTTGGCAAGACGCGTACAGAAAACTAAAATTGGGCCGAAAATGATATTTCCCAGGCTTTTTACTAGAAATGAAGCAGTTTTCATTTAACCTTTCTTTGCAAAAGTAGAAAAACTCTTAAAAACAATAAAAAGAAAACTTGCTAAGTGCTAGAAATTACCATATAAAACATACCACTATCACTAGATGAAATGACCTCGTACCTACTCGGGGAAACTATACCGAATGCGCCTCGAATTGAAAGCATTCAGCGGCGTAGCCACGGGGGCCTGGGGGCCTAGCGCCCCCCCCCCAGGCTTTCCTCAGCCCCCCCCCCCCCCCCCCCCGATATTTTGCGTCCTGGTAAAGTAATTGAGAAAAAATAAAATGTTTGAACGGAAATAAACTTTGAAGTATTTCCTTCAAAAACATTACATAAATAAAATGTGCAACAATTAAGAAAACATGCATAAATGTGTGTCAAACACATTTTGTGCGCACGTATGAATTCAAGTAATAGGCTAACTTCAAAATGCCTACTTTCACTGAATTAGATACAGTATATAATCTACACTGTCGTTTATTGCATGTCACTTCGAAGATGAAACGAACGTCTCGACGACAAACTCGAATGTGACTGTGTTAGGTTAAGACCAAGTGGCGTAGCCACGGGGTGGTTTGGGGGTTAGGCCCCCCCCCCCCCATGACCCAACCTTGCAATGCAAAAAACACCGAAAATAGTGGGTTTTATTTTCTCTTTGCGTAGACTTTTTCCCCATTTCGTGCCCCAACCCCTCCCTCCATGACACCAAAACCCTCCCCACAATACAATCCTGGCTACGCGCCTTTTAAGACCCTTTCTTCCTTTCGGGTGGCTGGTTGATTTACTGAAAACAAGGCAATCATACACTGGAGACCATTCTTACATGACCATTCCTATCCTTTATCATACACAAAATATCCCGTAAGGGTAAGGTACTGCCTTCGATTAATTCTTCCCTTCCATCCTTAACAAGTAAGCCTATGTGGTACCTCACTCCTGCCCATGACAAGTGCCACTGTAGAACGATTTTTTCGGCAAGTCCTCTTTTTACTAGTTGACACTGGCATCCGGGCGGATTTGTAAAATGCCCACAAGGTCCTAATGCAGTGGCGGAGCTGCCATATGGTCAGGGGGCAGTCGCCCCCCCCCCCCCCACGACGGACCAAAATCATCTGTCGGCGCCTTTTTTTAGGTTTCAACATACTTTCCTCTTGCACCATTATTGGCAAAAGACGTAATTTAATAGCGTTGTTTTAAGACCCAAATAACAAAATGCTCAAACATCCACAAACAACTAACTCTAACGCAAAGAAAGTTTCTTAGAGTGGGACACGACTACCTTTGGTTTTCCTATTAAAGCTGAAATCCATTCAAATATTGCCGCATTTGCGATCTACGTCCTCCTGAAGTTTACAATTTGTCCCAAGGGAAAGGGAGATACCGGCTCTCTTTAGTCTCACCTCCAGGCCACAGATCAGAAATGCCCAGTTTTGGGGTCCCTAAAAAGTGTACCATTTTTCCGTAGATTGATATTTTTGTTCTCATTATTTGAGAAGTGGCAGACATGAGATTCGTATTTCAAGGCTGTGTATCCAGCTTAAAACACGTGGGAAGTGCCGTTTCCGGCCATCTAGGGGGTTTGTAAACCCATAATTTCCTTGTACGCTTAGATAGTCTTGCCGCTCCTGACCCTAGGAGGTACCAGGCACCCACTCGTTCCCTAGGCCCCCCTAAAAATTCCATCCTGGCTACGCCACTGAATGCGTTCTAATGTTTTACTCTATTGTAACTCTTGGCTAAAGTCAAGATCTGTTAAATTGATGAAATTGTCTATGTGACTGTCCGAACTCTTGACAAATGGTCTTACTTCTAACACCTTTTGAAAAAATTGTCCTTTTCACGAGGTGGAGTTTACATGAATTTTCAGGAAGACTTATGGGAAGACATTCTCACATTGTATCAAAAGCAACCTAAGCGATTTTTGTAACCGTTGCCCGAATTTTGGCTGTATAGAGGTCAAGCAGATTGTTAACTTATAGATACTGCAACTGAACACCCCTGTCTCCGTGTAATTAACTTGATCATAGAAAATATCCCATCGCAGTACTCTTTTTTTAACTTTGCCCGAATAGTCTACCAAATAATTCGGGAAAGGTCTTTGCTTGACCACAGTATGAAGTAGCAGGGCTGTAGTCGAGTCCGGACTCGGACTCGTGATTTCAAAATTCAAAGGACTCGGTCCGAGAGGTTGATTTTTCCCCAATTGAAAAAGTACAGAGACTCGAGTCCAAATTGTCGGCCTCTCCGGACTCAACTACAGCACTGTGAAGTGGGGCTGATGAATAAACGTTTTCCATAAGTTGCCCGAATGTAAACAATCTTTATTATTTTTCATGTAAAATTTTCTTTGGAAATCGCTTTTTTTTCGTGCAAAGTTTTGAAAATATCAGATAATGAAACATACGGACATTGTCGGTTTCGCAAGATTAAAAAAACATGCAAAGGAATATCTGGTTTTTTTTAAGGTTTTCTTTAAAGTGCACCTTCGTTTCGTTTCATTTCGTTTATTTGTTTTTCTACATCATCAAGATGTATGGATACACAAACGTAATGAATACAGTACATACATAACACTGAAGTAGATGGAAGTAAAACTAAAAAACCCTGAGGGGCTTGTCGAGAGTTCTACTCCCCAAAACAACAAAAGAAAGTTACCTGAAGTAGTTGTGTAGCAAACACAAATAAGCAAAAAGAAAAAGAAAAAAGGACAGAAAATTAAAAAAAAAAACTAAAGGGAAAGGTAATGAATAAGAATACAAGACCAGAACTAACCCTTACAAAAACCCCTCTTAACAACCCGGCCCCCTCCCCCGGCCCCCCTCCCACCCATGAAAGCGCTAGGCTTCCCACAAACAAAATGCGCATAGTGACAAAAACATGTATGATGCATGCACTTGAACAGTATGAAAAGTCAACCATGAAGTTTTAACCTTATAAAAAATGATGATGAAGACAACTAAAGAATTAGTACAAAGCTATGCAGTACTGGGTGAAAAAAAAGAATTTATACTTGGCCTGTTAATTAATGAATTAGGTAATGAGTTCCACAGTTTTATAGCTTTGTAGCTTAGGGTCAACTGTGAGGATGAGGTACGGGTAACAATAGTATGCAGGAGAAGAGACTGATGAGTAAAATAGTTGTGGACTGAAGAATTTTTGGTGAAGAATTCTGAAAATGATTTCGGTAAAAGGCTGTGCATGAAACGATAGGTGAAAGAAGCAATGTTGAGGTTGATCATATCGAAGAGTTTCAACAGATTAAGAGATTTATACAACTCGCTGGTGTGGTCACGGGGTCCGGACAAAGAAATATAACGAACAACTCTCTTTTGCAAAAGAACGAGTTTGTGAAGGTAGGAGGTTTTTGTACATGACCAAACTGTAGAACAATATATTAGATGAGGATACACAAGAGTAAGGTAAATTGTACGGAGAATACCCCTTGGCAACAAATGTCTTAATCTACCAATTACTCCGATTCCTCTGGCAATTTTTGAAGAAATATGATTGATGTGCTCCTGCCAGGTGAGCTTGCAATCAATAATGACACCGAGAAATTTTACACTTTTGGATGGATCAAGCTTTTGCCCATTTATGGAGATATTGAATACATGATGATGAATATTATTAAATACCATAAAATTTGTCTTACTGATATTAAGAGACAGCTTATTTGCCATGAACCACTCAGAGAATAGGCTAAGTTCATAAACAACACTGCTTTCAAGTTGATGAGGGTCATTCCCAGTGAAGAAAATGCTTGTATCATCAGCAAAGAGTACAACATCTGCTTTTTTAGAAATCAAAGTAATATCATTCATATAAATAATAAAGAGCAAGGGCCCAAGAATTGAGCCCTGCGGTACACCACATCTTACAGTTTGAAATTTTGACTTTACATTGTTAAATGATGTAAATTGTAACCTTTTAGAGAGATAGCTTTTAAACCAGTTTAGGCAAATACCTCTTATACCATAGCGCTCAAGTTTCTGTAGGAGAATACCGTGGTCAATTGTGTCAAATGCCTTTGAAAGATCAAGAAACACCCCAATACATGTATTAATATTGTCAATAGCACTGCGTAATTTTTCAACAGCTTCAATAAGAGCGAATTCAGTTGAGTGACCTGGACGAAACCCGTATTGGTATTGGCTGTTGGTGAGAACATTGTGTTTTGTAAGAAAAGTTTGTACTCTGTTGAACATCAATCTTTCTAAAATTTTTGAGAAACATGATAAAACTGAAACTGGACGGTAATTGACAAATTGATTTTGATCACCTTTTTTGTAAATAGGGACAACTTTAGCAATTTTTAGTTTTTCTGGAAAGATTCCCACATTGAAAGACACCTCAGGTCAAAAATTAAAAAAATATTTATTAAAAGCATGAAAATAAATTCTTACAGTTTAACTCCCATCTTCATAATACATTCTTCACCTGAGATAAAAAAAAATATTAAAGTTTATTCGCTCAAATTAAAATTTCATTTCATTTAATTTAATTTATTTATTTGGTTTATCACAACACAAGATAAAAACAAGTATATCACAAAGTAAATAAGTAACAAAGAGTGTGAAAGGAAGTGAACTTAGAAATCTATCAAAGCTACTTAACTTGAGATATCACATAAACAAGGTTTTCAGACTTTGACCCCTGGTGACATCTGATGACCTTTGACCTCCGCCAAAAGCAATAGGGATCATTTACTGACTATGACGCATCCACATACCAAATATGAAATCTATCCAAGTTTCCTACCTTGAGATCTTGCATTAACAAGGTTTTCATGCTTTGACCCCTGATGACCCCAAATGACCTTTGACCTCCGCCAAAACAATAGGGACCATTTAATGACTATAAGGCCTTCACATACCAGATATGACATGTATCCAAGTTTCCTACCTTGAGATATTGCATTAACAAGGTTTTCATACTTTGACCTCTAGGGCTTGTCGGGAAGTAACAATGCCTAGAAAAAAAAATAAAAGTAAAGAAAACGCGAAGATGGATGATAGTGGTACATTGTGCAATCATTTGTGATGTCATTGCCGTACTACTGACAGTCTTTGTATATCTTTGTTTTTCTGAAAGGTATTGCGTGCACCAAAGTGTAATAGCACTCTTACTCTTATGGGGAGATGCAATTAATCTTTCTCTGTGCAACATGCTATGCAAGGAAGCAGGTAGTGCTCAAGGGCATAAAAACGTCATAAACACATATTTAATTTTAAAGGAAAACAAAGCAGGTAATGTGAGTTGTACAACAAAACATCACAAATTATTGCATAATGGACTGATTGGTGTTTGTGAATTAATTTCGACATTTCGTATCTCGACTCAAGAATGTCCAATGAAAATGGGAGTTGGACTGTTAGAATTCATTTTTCGTGCTGTTTAATATATGCTTTTGATTTTTTGACTTCAGGTAAGGTAAGGTAAGGTAAAATGGAGTATTACGGCCTGGTTTTTTTAAGGAACACTTTAGTGATAGGATTCCCAAATTTGTCGCGAGCGATTTATTTTTATCATTTTAAATAATCGTAGGTTACCCTAACTCTGATACTTCCATATTTTTCGGGCAGATTTTCTTTCTCCTTTTATTCTTCATTATTAGTGTTCAAATATGCATAGAGTACATTCATCGTGATATAATATACAAATAACATAAATGTGATGTCCTTTTCAAATGCAAATGGAAATATCTCAACGAATCGAATATACAATGCCATAGTTCTTCTGGTTTTGCAAAGCTAATCTGAAAATAAATTCCCACGGAAGCAAATGCTTCTCTGATATGAAAATATTTACAATATTCTTGTTTTTTACTTCTTTATATTGTTCCACTTTAACATTAAATTTAAATATACGAAAGAAAGCATTTACCTCTGGTATACTTTTTACCAATTTACATTAAAATATATAATGATTCATGTGTAGCGCCAAAAAATTGAAAGGATGTTTGGCTTTTTCATACGTGAATGGCAGATGTATCATGTTTGAAAAAATTTTAAGTAATCTCGTTTATTTTTCATGGAAATTTTTACATGATTGTGATGTTTTTTCGTATTTTCGGGCAGAACTTTTTCAGATTTCGTACACTTTGAGGAGTTTTCTGAGTAATTAGAACCACGCCAGTTTTTCAAAACTCAAGTCTGTGCCCGATTTTGCTTTTCAAATTCCTGCCCGAATTTTTAGATCTGTTCGAATTTGGGGCGCAGTTTTTCTTCCATCTCGCACGCTTATGACTCTTTAGGGTCGAAAAACGTGTTATCTCAATTGTACTTACTTCCTGTAGGACTGCAGGACCCTTTAAATAAATATATTTTGGATTCCCAAAATCCTCACTGCCCTCTCATTGTTCATATCCCCACAAACAACTATTATTCTCATCAAGAAGTGCCTGACGGACTATCTTAGCTTTACCCCAATCAACGTAGAAAAAAATTAAATTCTGTTGGTAAAATGGAAATCTTTCTGAGAAATGGTCCAGAATGGGGGCAAAAGTAATCAAGTTTTTAAAAAATTACTCACAGAAGACTAGAAGAATCTCGGTGCTCATCCCTTGCGTAAAAAATCCCAGATTCAGTTTTCAAAACATACTTGTGTATTTCCTTCGTACTTTGAATTGCTGACGTACTTGGCCATATCCACGTTAAAACAACTCAAAAACTTTTAATATCCTTTTAATAAATGTCATGCGTATAGTGGATGACACGGCCGGGATCGTCTACACGATCAAAACCAGGTAAGCTGCCGGACGATGATGATTTTGCCCGGCCTTTCCACACTACTAAGAAAATTCCAGTGTTATTCCGACACATGAATATGAAAGAGAGTATTTTGTTACCCTTTGTCAGAAAGTAGGTTAGGAGTTGTACAACACCACTACGACCAAAATAAAAAATTTATAATTTTTTCCATGTTCGGTTTCATGGTTAACTTGAGGTAAGCCTATGGCATAAAAAAATTGTTCATGTTGACTTTTGAAATGACTC
The DNA here is from genome assembly GCA_037179385.1 of Holothuria scabra. Classification (NCBI taxonomy): domain Eukaryota; kingdom Metazoa; phylum Echinodermata; class Holothuroidea; order Aspidochirotida; family Holothuriidae; genus Holothuria; species Holothuria scabra. The sequence continues at coordinate 34,501,042 of CM074185.1, read as the reverse complement.
TTCCTGGAAGATGAAAAAGTCGAAAATTTCAACATCAAAATGTAGGCTATGTTTCGGTCTAGAGAGTTAGGTGAGGTGCACAGTCCAAAAATCATGCACCCCTAACCTCTGCTCGGTCTCCGTCACACACTTTCATTTTGCTCCCTATCTTGATGCTACATGTACTCTTGAACCTTCAAAATCGATACTAAATTATTTTTTATACTTCTAGAAAGTTGAGGGAACTTGTTTCAGACCATCAGAGAAAAAAGAACAACAGATTGTAGTAGATTCCTATATGCCCTTCAGTGGTGAAACGAACATAAAAAATGTAGTAGATTCCTATATGCACTTCATTAGTGGAACGAACATAAACTTTGGAAAGAAATGCGAACGTTTCTTATGCTACAAGCAATAATGTACTGAAAACTTAGAAAAACAAGAGGGCACGTTTAAAAATTCTAGTATTAAAACCACAACATCGTTCGCTTAATTACAGCACTCACCTGTCCCAGGATTGGCTAGATCGCCTCTCTCGTCGTTACAGCAGGGAGATGATATTAGTAACACCTCCCTGGTTGTACCTTTCGCACCAGGGAGGTGTTTTTTACCTCCTTGGTTCTATGACCGTTAACATCGGAATAGAAAGTTTCCCCTAACATTTCCAGAAATTTTCGAAGCAAAATTTTGATCACATCATTCTGAGTAAGTTCTCTGGCTCGGAAAGTGTCATTCCTGTTCTCCACGCAATATTGAACATTGACTTATGGAGAAGTGGGAGGGAATTAGTGAGTTCTCCTTTGATACACTCTTCTAATCTTAGTCTTTTATTCTGCTACCACATCACCACAAATAGTGGCGACGCTACGAGGGCGCCCCCTTTTTTGTCAGGTAAAGTTCGGCTTTAAAATTCTGAAAGAAATCTGACAAAAAATCGGGCAGCCATTTGAGTTTTAAAAACTTGACATGATTTTAATTATACTAGTAACTCCTCAGTGTGTCCAAAATCTTAAAAAGTTACATGACCCCAAAACGAAGGAAAAACATCATACAGAGGGTAAAAATTTTCTTGAAAAATTAGCAAGATTACAAAACTTCGCTACTCATTTGGACAGCTCAGGAAAAAGTTATTGTTCGATGATCTTTTCCTCGTAGTCAACACAATGCCCAAAATGGTCGAATTCTTTCAGACATTTGCCCAAACTATAAACAGCATTATACAGCCCTCAACAACTTCATGAAAAAGTCAAAAAGGCGACATATTCTGGAAGGATATGATTTAAACGGAACATTTTTTCAGCCTGCTTCTTCTTCTTCTTCTTCTTTTTCTTCTTTTTATAATCTTGGGTGACACATTGCCTAAAATGGTCTGCTATCTGAATTTCTTTAACACTTTGCCTACAAAAAGCTTTACTCAAAGTAATTTTTTTCAAAAATATAAAATGAATACAAAGGTTTGCGACACATACTGGCGGTTTAAGCAAAACATTTTCTTCATTTTTTTCCTTGAAGGAAGGACTTCATTTTCCTTCTTAAATACATATTACAAAAGATAAAGAATAAAAAAAATACCAGTGTTAACAAGTAATTTCAGGTTTTTACAGTTTGATTAATTAATATAAGTTTCTAACCCTCACAGTTAAACACTATAGACAAAAAATCTTCGCAATCAAAATTAAACAAAATGTAATTAGGAAGTTAAGCTGTTCTTAAATGTGGAGAATGTTAAAATGAAGACTCAAAGTTGACCTGAATCGGTCAAAACAAAGTATATTGGAATCCGCATATTTACTGGTCACGTGACTGTGAGAGTGCACATCACGCCAGAACAGCAATGGTCGGTAATGTATTAACAATATACACTACAGTTCTCATCGTGTCGAAGGCAGTCGAAAAGGCTTTTAAAACACGTTGTTTGTGACCCATCCGAGGGGGAGGGGTAAAAATTTGCACATAATGCTGTTACCAGTGTCGCAATTGAAAAAAAGCAGTCCAGCTCATTGAAAAACGACAGACACAGTACACGTCGTAAGGCGCGAGGTTGCCGTACAAATGGTACCGCTAATAATGGTATACAGTTATACAGTGTAGTCGCGTCATTACTACGTAAGTAAAATGCTTGCCGGCACATAGCAGTCTCTAAACAGCACTGAGTAAATATAGTGTAACAGGGTATTACTCAGAATACGGTGTTTCCAGCCCTTATCCTTTTTTGAAACACGTCCCTCCCTCTTATGGCATGTATTCCTCTGCGACGAACGCTTGCTCTTCGTTTCGTTGAGTCCTCACAGGCTAACACATATGATAACATGGCATATTCCGGTTGCAAAGTGATCTAACAGGCTCGTCGCAGTGTCTCGTATTTTAGAATAGGCCCAACACAGCGGGCGAAAGAACTTGAATGGCCTCTTTGGGTGCTTGTGACGATGACCACTTACCTTTTGGCAGGGGTGGCGCCAGGATTTGCCCGACAGGGGGGCCAAGCTCCCCGACAGGGGGGCCAGTATATCAAGGCCCCGAAGGCGATGTTATGTCCCGGAGGAACGTGACTTGGCAAAATTTGAGGCGCGCGGAGCGCGCCGAAATTTGGGGCTTTCTTTTTAACAAATACTTAAAAATCTGGAGTTTATTTGAAGTAAAAATTAAAACTTTTGAAAGAAATTTGTTGGTACTAGAAAAAAATTTTGGTGTTTATTGAAGAATCTGTCCTTCATAAGGGAAAATCAAAAACGTTGTATGCGCGACAGCTGCAATTCTTTTTGGGGTTACGCATTGAATCGTACGAGGCCTACAAACTAAGGCTTCGAGACGAGACTAGAATTTGCCCGGAAAGTTTTTCCCTTTTTTGAACGAATCTTTGAAATTAAGAGCTTATTATAATGGAAAAAATTTGGAATTTAATGGAAGAAAATATTTTTTGGTAAGGTTATAATGAAACATTTGGTTTCTTTTATTAAGTGATATGACTTTCAGGAGCAAAATTAGGCCATGCCGGGTGATTAACAGAGTTGGCTTTAATATTATTTAGTTTACTGAGTATCCATTGAAATTGGAAAATTTTGCCACTTTTAACAATCGAAAGCTTATATTGGAGAAAAATTGTAATTTTATGACAGTTTGGGGGTTTATGGAGGAATCTGACGTTCTCATGAGGAAAATCAAGGAGGAGGTGATCTGTACTTTTGTTGAGGTTACTGAATATCATCATGCAGATTTAGGTCCTCGGAGCATATTGGAGCATTCTCCCGAGGGATAAATTTGGCTTCGCATATATTTGAAGTTTTATATTTTATTTATTGTCATAGGTGTGCGGGAGCGTGTCAGTTTGGGAGGGAGCAGATTTTTTTGTCCGAAAAAATGTAATACTGCCCAAAAGATTATCTAAGTCGAGCACACAGAATTTTTTGAAAAATTGAGAACCCCCGGAAAGCAGGAAATGGTATTCCTGGTCTCGTAACTAGAATTAAAGAAGCCCTTACGTTCAGATTTCTTCCGCAATAAATTATTTTCACTTCATAATACTGCCCCCAAACGAAGAATAATTTACAAACACGCATTGTACTGTTCAGTTATATCTGTTCGACTAAAATACATGTGCCGAGTGAACAGAAAATTGTTAAAAAATCTAACCCTATAGATAGCCGGAATGGCATTTCCCAGACTTGTAGCTAGAAATGAAGCAGTCTTTATTTTGAGCCTTCTTTTAAAACGAAAGTTTCACTTCAATAGAGAAAAAACCCAAACTTGCTCAGAAAAGTACCAGATAAAAGGTAATGCTAAAATTAGATGTAATGGTCTTGTCTCTTTTGGAGGGGGACTATATGCAACGGAATTTAACATACTATAATGTTTTTGACTGCATTAAGAACTTTCGTTGAATTCAGTTGCAAGGTCCACTAAATAGATGAATTTTTTAACGTGACTGCCCGAACGCCAGACTATAAATGGTTTAACTCCCAGCGTATCTGAAAATATGGCACGTTACAAGGTGACTTGAAATAAATTCTCAGTCAAACTTATGGGGAGATTTTCTCACACCACTGTTTATCATTATGTGTAGTTGAAAACGATATGGCCGATATTCATTACCTTTGTAAGAATTCGGCTGTCCGTCCGGGAAGGTCAGTTGGCAGACCATTGGGTACTGCACGCACATGAACAACCTCCCGTCCGTTTTTTAAGAAAAATTCGTTAGTTTCCTTGAAGGATATGGTCTTCTAAAATGCAAAATCAAAAAGGTCGTCCGAGTGACTACAGACCCACATGATGAAGACTCCCCGAGGGTAGATGAATACTCCCCGACGAAATTGGATTTTCTCAACAACAGGGGGTGGGTAGCCCGTCCCCGACGGAGGCATGACCTTGCGCGCACGGATTGAAGGTGGGATGAGGGATAGAAGAGCTAGTAAGAAGTAATTAAAACCGATTCAGATATGCATTAAAATAGCGTTACAAAGAAAACATAGTAATTCAAAAAGAAAAAAATTCTGGTCATCCATCCAGTAACTTCAGTCTTTTTCGTTTTTCATGTTTAGGCCTGCCAGAAAAATTGTCGTCCTTCCCCGACGGGGAAGAGATAGGACAAGGTACATAGAATGAGGTTGAACAGAGTTAAGAAGTGATTTAAAATCGATTCCGTATGTATTAAAATAACATTTCAAAACAAAAAATATGATCTAGATGAACCATCCACTAACTTCAGTCCTTGTGGGTTTTTTTATTATTTTTTTTATTTTTTTTTATTTTTTAGGCCTCCCCGACGAAACCGCCGACCCTCCCGGACGGGGGGCCAGTGTTCCCCGACGGGGGGGAGGGGCATGCCCCCCCCCCCATGCTGGCGCCACCCCTGCCTTTTGGTACTACAGGTCACTCAAACACCAATCTATTCATTCGTACTTTTTCTGTTGGTTGTTAATGCAATGTTTCCACCCGATTCGATCGTGCGCATCATCAATGTCACAAGAAGCACTTTTCTGAAGTTCTCAACAATACCTGTTTGGACTTGAACGTGTGTCACGGTGCATATAGGTACACCTTAAGTTTCCCAACCAGGGAAGTATATTTTAACTATGCTTACACATAATGATATACAGTGCTGTGCGAATGTTTCCCCATAAGTTTTACTGAAAATTCATTTGAACCCACGTGACCTTGTATCGTGACATATTTTCAAAGATGTTGGAAAGAGTCGGGAGTTCGGGCAGTCACACAGAAAAATTTATCAAATCAGTGGATCTTGCAATTGAATACAACGAAACATAGGCATATTTTCAATTCCGATGTATAGTTTTCCCCCAAAAAGAGACAATACGGTACCATTTCATCTAATTAGAGTGGTACCTTGGAGGCTATCTGATATTTTTTGATCACATAGCAAGTTTTTTTATTTATTTTTTTTTTTATTTTTATTTTTTTTTTATTGCTACAAGTCTTTAAAATGAGATTTCCGGCTGTTTAATGAGTTCGATTTTTTTTTTAATTTTTTTCTAAAGTCCTCCAGACTCTCTAGCAAAGGGCTGTTCGGCGAAACCAAACTTTAAACTGCTTCTCGAAGAAGCTATTACGTCCACTGGAGGACAACACGTGACCAACCTCACGACCCTAAGACCATTTACATCATTGGTCTGTCATGTATGGCTCCATTCTAGACTGGATGAAAATAGCGGCTTCTACACATGATCTTAGCCAAAAGGCCGAGAAGCGGTCCATCGTCACAAGTACTTGTAGGTAACGAAGATGATGTTACGCTCCGTGCCAAATAAAGGTGGCGCCCCGCCTACACTCTAAAAATATTGGGCAAATATTTGCCCAACTTTTTACCAACACTGGGTATATATGTGTCCTCCCAACAATTGGGCAAACTGTTGGGCAAATGTTGTTGGGCAATGCAACTACCCAGTAGTTGGGCACTACGTACTGAATGACCAACTGTTAACCAGCACTGGGTGTATATGTGTCCTCCCAACTATTGGGCAAACTGTTGGGCAAATGGTGTTGGGCAATGCAACTACCCAGTATGTTGAGTGATTGTTTTGATTTCAATTTAACCTGATATGTAATTGTATGATTTGGATAAGACGAAGATTTAACAAAGTACCCTAACACATACACCGTTTGTCCTCCAAGAGTGGTTGGGGGCACCAGCGACGATTTTTTTCAAAAGTCCCCCGACTCTCTGGCAAAGAGCCATGGCGAAAACCAAACAATACTCCCGAAGGAGTTCAACTCCCAAAAGGAGCTACGTCCCCGAGAGACAACTCAACATGACCAACTGAACGGCACCAGCGACGATGCACTTGGTAAGTAAACAGTGAAGTGCGAAGTTAAAAGTAACAAACTCAATCGTGAACTTTGTATTTCTTCTCCCATTGATTACGTAGCAATGGAAACTTTTTTATCTATGTGACCATTGCTCTTTAAGTACTTTCGTCCAGATTTTTACTGCTATTTTACAGTTAGCTTTTTATTTACCAAATACAACCTTATTCAACCACGAGATCTTATAATGAACCACTTATGTTACAATAATTATCTGTAAAACTTAACTAATCTTTGACTAATCATCTGATTGGTCAATTACATTTTACCCAACTGTTGGGTACTTTAAAACTTGCCCAACACCTTTTACCAACACCTGGATTTTACCCAACCTTAATTTTCCCAACAATATGGGTACAGTTGTTTACCCATTTGTTGGGCAATAATTTCCACATGTTGGGCATTTTATATTTTGCCCAACGCTTTTTACCCAACAGTTTTTAGAGTGATATATAGTACTATACACTCTTAAAATATTGAGAAATTGTTTGATCAACTTCTAACCAACACTAAAGAAATATGTGTCCGACCAACTGTTGGCCAAATATTGACCAATCTCGGTTGGTTAATTGCTTTAGCTATTGTTGGGCAATTTGTTTTACCCAAAATGTAGTAATGTGAAAATTACCCAACTGGCCAGTTGGGCAAAACATTACCAATTATCAATTTCTCCTTATCCAGAAGTTGGGTGTTGTTCATTGTTTTACCTATTATTGTGAAACGCACACTGGAATATTTCAGAGGAGGTACCCTTCTACAAGTCTTAAAAGATACGGGCATATATACTTTTTTCTAAAAGTCCCCTCGACTCTCTGGCGAAGAGCCAAGGGGCGAAAACCAAACATTTACTCCCGGAGGAGTTCTGCTCCCTTGAGGAGATAAACGTCCCAAATGGACACGTACGCCCTCTAAGGGCAAACATGTGTGGCCCTGCTCTAGACTGGCTAAATAGAACAGAAGCCACACCCTGAACATCTATAACAAAGTCTTAGTTACGGGCATTTTTTCTAAAAGTCCCCACGACTCTCTGGCGAAGAGCCAAGGGGCGAAAACCAAACGATTACTCCCGGAGGAGTTCTGCTCCCTTAAGGAGCTTAACGTCCCAAATGGACAAGTACGCCCTCCAAAGGGCAAACACTGAGTGGTCCTGCTCTAGACTGGCTGAATAGAACAGAAGCCACAGCTCTGGGAAAGAGCCGTTAGGCGAAACCTTTGACGAAAACTTACTTAGTTACGGGCATTGATAATGCTAGCAGCTTTAAAGAGTAGTATAGGATTTCAATTGGAAGTTCATGTTCGGCTATTATATATATTAAGGGACATTTGTTTGTTATTATGAGAGATTAAACATGCAACGTTTCTTCATAATATTTCATGTTCTCCTTCTTTATGCTGTATTGTACAATTGAGAAGCATGATTTTCTACAAGAAATCACCATCGGCAGCTTCAGTTCATTTCAATTAGACCTGCATTAGGCAGGTGAGGTGATAAACACAAATTTCATTTGAGACATTCAGAATGCTCCATTCGGATGGAAGCATGGGCGTCCGGAAGGGGGGGGGGGCAAGGGGGAGCACTTGCCCCCCCCCCCCCCGAAAATCAAACTTGTGAAAAATTAATTAAAAATTGAAATAAGAAAAAATTAAAAATAAATCATCAAAATATCTTCACTCACAGCGTCATTTTCTACTCGTGAAATATGCGGACATTTGACCAGGAATAGCAAAAGAGAAGATGGTATGCTGAATAGTGAAATCGTAATTTGGGGACCATCATTCGTGACATCTATTGGAAATTTATAATTGTAAAAACTATGCCAAAATTGTACTAGTTGTCAGGTTTGTAGTGTGCATATGGCATCCGACTATTGATGAATGCGTTGGTCTTGGTTTGGTCCCATGCTGATCTCAAGTGGCGACGCGCGGATGTAACTGGTATATACAAGGTGAATATGGGGGGACGGGGTATGATTCATAATTGGGTAACGGATATAGGCCTATATAGGCTGTTTGACAGCGTAAGTTTTATCGTGCATAGGCGTGCGAGGCCGTGACAGAGAGGCAGATTTCCCTTCAACAATTTTTTACACTGAAAATTCTAAAAATCTAAAAATTACAGACATAAATTCCTGTTTCAGGGCTGGGTACATGCAGCTTATAACACTCGCCGAGTGTCGTTTCCGGCCATCTAGAGGGTTTGTAAGGCCCAAAATTTTCTTGTACGCTCCGCGCCAACCGATGGTGGCGCTCCGCTTGGATAGTGTACACAATTCAATCATCCAGAATGACCTTGCCCTTAACTACAAACATGGGAAATGCCATTTTCGGCTGTCTGAGGGTTTTCAATTTTTTTAAATTCTCTACGGACAGAGTGCCTTAAAATTTTATGGGATGTTGTTTCTGATTGTGTTACTTACAAAATATGATCATTTTTGCATTTGGTTTTTGTATTGAATGAGTTGAAATAAAGAGTGTGCAAAATTTAAGCAACTTGACCAATTTTAGCGCCATGTTTATAGTATTACTCCGCTCTGTGAAATAACGTTTTTTGAGTCGCTATTACGGCGGGAAACGCATATCTATCATTCAAGGCTCTCTAGCTCGAAATTTCAATGGTCATAGTATGTAAATTTGAAAGTGCAATGAAAGCCCAGATTGTAAGCTTCGATCAGAGGGGTGGCATATCATCCTGTCTTCTACTGAGAGTTAGGGCAGTAGGGGGCACGAAAGTAGCCTAATTAAGTGTGTAAATAATGAGTGGCCCGCTACCTGCAAGCTCCTCATCAACAGATGGTGGCGTTCCGCTAAGTTAGCCTTTCGGGCAGGATTACATTTTTTCGGGCTTAAAAAATATTCTGCCCCAAAAAACTGAAACACTCCCGTAGACCAATGTCAATACAGGCAGCTGTTATTCTCTAGGTAATGTACATAAACTATGAAACTTCAAATAAATGTTAAAAGGAAGTCAAACTTTGTCTGCGAATTTTCCAATATCGTTCGAGGGCCTTTATCTACCAACAAACTACAAATCGTTCACGCATACTTGATTTTTTTCATACGAACTTCAGATCCTTCAATGAAATTCAAAAAACCTGTTATAAGATTATGAACTTTTTTCCAATGAAAGCTTTAGATTTTTAAATATTTGGAGCCCACATGGGGAACTTGAACCAAACCCACGACAAAAAATTGTAAAATATAATAAAATATTACTAATTGACCAAACATCTTTACGAAAGGCCATCAAACCTGTTTCACATTTACCGGAACATGAAGCCAATGTTGGACTTTGAGCCTCAAATTCCTGAACGTCGAGGAGCAAACCCTAAACGAGTATCATAGCGACCCAATAATATGGAACAAAAGAATCTTTAGGAGCATTTGGCAGATTTTCATAACATGGACCATAGAGCTTACATGGACAGGTCCAAATACCAGTAACAGATCACTGATCAAGTATTGGTATAGGAGGTCGGCACTTCTTTAGCAACATTAATCTGAGGGAAAGTTAAACCCTTTGCAATATTGAACAAAATGGATCCTATGGTCCATCTTGGGCCTCGATCCCCAAAATCCTGAAAACCCAAGGGAGCACTTTTGATTATCACACTGACACACCAATAATATTATCAATTAGAACCTGTGCAGTTGTGAAATTTTCACAATTTCAAAGAAAGGGCCATATGGCACAGGCCCAGAACTTGGACTAATGTTCCAGAAACTCAGCAAAGGATCATTATGACAAGGATTCAAAGCTGTGTAAAATGAATGAAAGAAGGCATAGTCATTTCAAAATGTATCAAAAATGGACCCTAGTGTACATCTTCTAAGGTCTTGGGCCCTAAATCTTAGTAATCACTGTGACCTTCTTAACCTCTAAGTGAACTTGCTAATAGTTCGAACAATGTGCTGGTATTTTAGATTCACGTTTAACTTCATACAATTCAGACCTATCTCATGTTTCAATAATTCAACAGGGGACATGTTTTATAGAGCAAATGTAATACATCATTGGTCAACTTCTACCGTGTGAATTTGCCAGAATCAAAGGGACACCTCAGGTGTTGGTCGACGCACCATCGAAGCCGCGTTACAAGTAAAGAATGCTACTCGTCTGTGATCGTTCTTTTATATATATTATTTTTCTATTGATATTTAAGTTCTGCATGATTGGCCACCAGTCATCACCTATCCCCGCGAAATGCACGAAGACAATACACGTCAAAGCCATTTGGTTTTTGTGAATACTCCACTCCCATTTTACGTAATTGTTTGCTCAGTACCTTCTATACTTGCAATTAGCTTACGGGAATGCAATATGTATTTTGTTGAAAAAGAGTTTTGGAGTAGGGTTACTGTAACCCGCCTCACTGTAATCAGTTTGTTCCGCTAACAGACGTCGCATGTACGGACGCTAATTTGGTAGTTGCAAGATCATGGTTACCACCTGTTAATACGAGCGAGGCTTTTCTCAATTCTGACCCCTTTTGAAAGAGTAAAGCTATTTGAGAGGATTAAAAGTACCATGAATTGCTAGACTTGATTGCGTCAAAAGAATTCAAGAGGATTAATTCCAGGGAAGCTGCCTTCGGAGGATTTGTAGTTCTTTATTGGGTAAGTGAACAAAGTACTGTTTGTAACCACATCTAGCATTGTTAAGGCTGTTTGGGTGTACAAGAACTTTTTGTCTTGGTGTGTAACTTATTTTATGGTGAAGTGCTGCACAATTAAGGTTGTGGCTCAACTACTGTAAAATTCCTATCCCTGCTGCCAGAGAATTGGTAGTCAAAGCTGTAGGAAACTTTGATTCACTCTTGGAGTGGTGTGTCATAACGAAAAGACTTCGTTCGCAGTGGATCCATCACAAAGAACTAATTGAAACACCGACTGACTTGTAAAATTCGTAAGTGTTTAAGTCTAGCTTAAATTTCCTTTATATTACGTGTTTCTCTAAGCAGCATCATAAGCGGTGTCGTGATTCTAAGTAGGTCTAATAAGAATAGTGAAATCTTCTGCTGGTATTCTTGACTTCCCAATGTCCTGTGTTCATCGGACCTGCCAGCCTGCATCATGGTAATACACGTCTGAATCAATTTGACTTTCAGTAGTCAGTAGGGCGTACCTATTTTTTCTGTGGTCTTGTGCAATGCAAAAGGTGTTTACTGGGAAAGATCACAGAAAAGAGACATCGTACTTCCCTCATTGCGAAATGATTCAATTTCCCCCATTCAAAAAAGTGCACAGCAACGAAAAAAGGCAAAATCAATGCCGAAGTTTCATCTTAAGTCTACCATGATCGCTTGGTCACACTGTTTTGTTTTGAAAAGTGAATGCACGCTCAGTAAATGGACTTGTTCATGATTATGGTGCCGGTAATGTACTTTCTACTATTGTGCATGAAAAATAAGGAGTAAATCTCCAACTTGGCGTTAATTTGGGATTCAGAAAGTATTAGTACTGTTAAAAACCGCTTGTAAAATAACAGTAATAAAACAGAGAAATATGTTAAAATCCCTGCTGAATTTGCATTTTTTACAGTGTAGGCTACTAGCTACACCGAAAGAAAATCCATTACATGTGTAGCCGTCATATTCAGGGATTCTTGTACGACAAATTCGATGTTTTGTATTTTTGAAGATTTCACAACTCTTACTATTTTTCTGTCTTTGATTAATTTGGGTATTACCCACTGGCGTAGTCACAGGGGGTTAGAACCCCCATGACCCAACCTGGCAATGCAAAAATACCTAAAATAGCGGTTTTCTCTCTATCCTTAGACTTTCCCTCATGTCGTATCCCAAACTTCCCCATGACACCACCCCCCATGGCACCAACCCCCCTCCCATGACACAATCCTGGCTACGGGCTTGGTACTACCTATTAGGCGTTTGGGGTTTAAGGCCTTAAAATTGAATCTTTCTTGTCATAATATGGGAGATCATAATCACAGTTTGTTGAAAATGTTGCCAACGTGTTTTGCCAGCTTTAATATTTCCCTCCGAGAGGGTCGGAAAAATATGTATGTAACCGCACCATGCTTCCCTGGCAAAACAACGTATTCCCACATTTTGCATCTTTTGTGATATTGTTGCCGTACCCCCTCCTCGATCTATGTAGTACTTAAAGGCATATCCGTACATACAGTACTTGGTAATAAACTTCTATTGGACCATAAAGTTCAGGTGACCGAACAGTATTATCCCGACATAAACTCATTTTGGGCTCTTACATTTTACTCAGTTGCGCCGTTTTTAAGGTGGTTTCAACAGAAATTGTATAATTTCTTTTTCCATCTTTTTAAGTCAAAATATTATCTTGTATCAATGAACAAGGTTGCCCAACTTTGAACCTGTGCAATAGAACAGAATATCGCTGGACGCACTCGGGCTGCCCCCGAATGCTTTACTAGCATTCACCGTATATCATGCATTATCTTAAGCTAATGCATGATCCGTCGCTTTTAACCTTTAATTCTGGTAGCTTTTTACTAGGACCTGTTAACAAAGGAAACAAATGTTCCAGACCATGGCATTCAAACCTGTCGCAATACCCTTTTTAACGAAGAGATATCTCACTTAAAAGACTGTTCTTTTTCGTTGAAAATGCCTCCACTTTTCAACAAAGCCACGGGAAGTTATGTAACTGTGCGCCATGGCCTCAAATTCTCTTTGTTTTTCTTCGTAACTACTAACTGAATGTCCTGTTTGTCCTTGAAATTCGATGCTGTTAGAATTCTTAATATCTTATTCTGCACAGGGAGATCAAGCACTGCATATGTAGGAAAGAGCAATGTTGCTTAATCATGATATTCCCTGCAGCCACATCGCAATTCTAAATAAATTGAATGCAATGCTAAAGTAATGTGCTACGATGACATGGCACAGATTTCCAATAATGCACTTAATCATAATAAAAATTCATTACTTTGAAGATAACTATTTTTTCAAGGGTGTATCTTACATTGAGTAAAGTTTTCCCTCCCGAAAGAGAAAAATTTTCTGCATTTATTCATTTTGCGGTTTCCGGCAACTTGAAATTCCTTGAAAGGTCGTGTGACGTAAAAATGTCAAAATTGGGTATTCGTTGTTAAAAAGCATTGGAAACCAAGAAATTAGCCGCAATTCCCATCAAAATCCATCAAAATTTGACCTCATACAGGGCAACTTCTGATTTGCACTCCATCATTGATAAATGTGAACTCAATATGCAAATTTTGTCATAACAGCATGAGAGGGACGTGCAATATATGGCCAATATTATCCCCTTGTTTACACAATCTTTATTTCAAGGAAAGTTGTAACATTAGTTTGTCCTGATGGTTTTATTTTGGAATTTAAAATTGTGTCCTTGAAAATCATCAGTATCAACAACCAAACCATAAAATATTCGATGAGTAATTAAGGGATAAATTAGTATAACGTTAACAAAAGAAATGGCAACACTCTGCAACACTCCACATCATTATTGTTGCATACAGTTAGCAACAAGTTGTTTCAGAAACATCAAAACTTTGAAGAGGTATATCTTTGAGAACCGTTGAATATTAACATAATTCCAACGGAATTTTGCTGAGAAAAGTTCACTCCCTAATTGTCAAGTGAAGTCAGGGCATTTTGCTGACACGTCACACTGCCTTTAACAGCCGATGACACTTAAACGCATGTTCCTTTCAGCCTGCGGAGTCGACATTTTCTCGGCAATCTGATTTTCAATCTAATTTTTACGTTTCCTCCAAATCCCATAATAATGCTCAGATAAAGCAAATGTCAAATCCAGAGGAATTTGCCTCTTAACTGTATATCTCTGACAATGTTTATTTAGTGTCTTCCCAGTATTCATGTCTGATAGGCACAACATGATGGTTATTTAGCTAGATGTGGTTTAACGGTTCAGTTTCAAACCAATTGGTTTATGTCGGGCCGGTCACGCATCGGGGAGAAAACATACCGTTTTCACATGAAGAGCAATGATTACAGTTCTTACTAAAAGGAAAGGAAATTTGATTTGATAAATGTTTTCGTATAATACTTAATCGACTTTTGAGTGTGGCAGCGATAATCCTTTCATAATGTTAAAGGCAGTCATTAGTCACCCCAAACAACAGTTTCAGTATACATATATCAAAACTCTCAATTGGTACAGCTCTTTGATTGGCATCACATTCAAACAATGCATCATAGCTAAATTACACAGCATGGGCACTGAGAGTGTCTAGATTACACATTATGGACTTGTATGGCCACTGGGACAAGCCATGAAGCAATAAACTAGGATTGTGTCTGGATAAAGATGAGTTTTAGATAATTGTGGGAGGGGCTAGAAGTAAGTAGGTTGGAAGAATTGGAACTGTTTGGGATGATGAAAATATGCCTTTAACATATGATGAACATAAAACCGTGTTTCCTTATAACTTAAAAGAAGGTTTTAAGGTCATTACAGGATTTGGTACTGTATGTCAGAGGGGTACTTATTCTAAGCATTTTGGTGAAATTTGCATTGAAATCCGATGTGTAGTTCTCAAGATATGAGCACGCAAAGTTTTCACATTTTCAACAAAAAGTGAACTTGAAGCAAGCACATATGACATCATATCCCCACATTAGTGCACAGTCTTTTGTTTTTCTTTAAACTTTAGAGTTGGTTTTCTCCTCAAAAAACCCACATTATTAAAATGTGATTGCCTAAGTGGCATGAGAACTTTACAAACTTTGCATCCCCCACAGGGAGGTCCTATTCCAGTTAGCTCCAAGGTCAACACTACAGGCTAATAAAACAAAGGGAAACAAAGCATTTCTTGTCAATGTGAGGAAGTGACATAAGTTCTGCTGCCCTCAAACTAACTCCCTTTGGAACACAAATCTACTGAATTCATTTACAGATATCTCGAGAACTATACATGTCACATTTGAATAGAACTTTCACCACACTATGTAGTTTTGATTCCTATTTCACATATGAAAATTAATTTTTTGCTTACATAATTAAGGTCCTTTGAGGGGGAAGGTAGTTCTGTAAAAAGCAGATATAGTTTATCAAAAATGTTCATTGCTTCAAAGCATATATATGTTCTCTCTGCCGTGAAAATATTTCTCCTCTAGAAGTTTCCGCCCTGTACAATTTTTAAAAGCTTCACATTTAATTGTTTTGTTGCGCAATAGATAACGTTCCTATATCACGCTTCAAACGTAGGACACGTTTTTTCCTTCATGTTTTTAAAGCATACCGTAGCCAAGAAGAACGGTGAGGTTTTGGAGGGAACATTACTATTAAAGAGTGAAATTAGGTACAGACTCAAAATTTCAAGTCCGAATGTTCACTCCAAATGAGAAGATAGTAACTACCGCTCAATTGAAATTTTCATTCGGAATTTAGATTGGTATTATTTCGCTCCTTTAGAATTATTTTCATTTTTTTTTTTAATCCAACGACAATTTTCAGTATGCAGCCGATCCTATTTCACTTGGCCATGGCCGGAGCGAGAAAGGTATCGTGTTCATCCCGCGCCCCTTAAGAGTAATCTTTCACTTACAAGATTTAATCTAAAGTATCTGCAGCGCGGGGCTGTGCACACACGCAGAGGCAGCGGCATGAACTTTGCAGTGAACACACTCCACAGACTTATTTTAACCCTTTACCGTTGTTTGGGTCCTTTTGGACCCATGCGGAGATCGCGGCTGTCGCCCATCTTTACTGTTTCGCGCAGAGCTCGAAACTGCGAGTAGCTACCCGAAAATTCGGCCACAACAACGAGAGAGACAATAGTTTAAGGTCACGGGGTCAATAGCCTACGGAAGCTGATGCGGGGCGTGCTACGTCCGCTTTTTCGCCCACTACCGAGGCCCGCAAATATGCCCCGATTGGATCACAACGGTAAAGGGTTAAGCGAGTATACTTCGATGTTAATGTTGGCAAGATCCCCCAAGCAATTCGTATTTTCACGAAACAGTCTACAATTTTGTTTTGATCTTCTTCTTTACGATGGTAATCTTAGCAATGTTACTTTAGGAATTTATAGGATGGGTTTGTTTATCAGTTGGAAAAGCATATGCTATTGACGTGAGAAGATAAAAAAGGAAAAAAAATACTGAGAATAATATTCCTGTTACAAGGATGACATATCAAAGCAAATTTGCCTCAGGAAAAATGCCTACAAGTTTTCAGAAGAATTATAATGATGGCGATATGAGATAAGTTTCTTTTGAATAAATGAAAAGCGAGCGTTTAACTCTTTCGCTTCTTTTGAAGTTCGGTTTGGGTACATTTTCTGTTGCCCTAAAGGGTATACAGCAACAAAGATATTTTCTAGTTTCATAAATCGAAAGATAAGGAATTACAGATAAGTTGTTTATAATCCACAGAAAGACACTTAAGAAAAAATGTCAAAGTTATGTCCATGACAAATACCACAAAAAGTTTACAAACAGGATCATATGGCTAATGTGAATGATACCATACCTTTCCTCCATTTAACCAAAAAGCTTATCAGGAGAAGTTAGATGGAGTTTTACGGCCCAGTTTTCAACCAATTGTAGTAAGGACAGAAGGAACACCTGTGCACTGTAAACCCAAGACGTCCAGACCTTGAACAGTGGGGCGTTGCCTCAGCCTATTTATGATGTAAAAACTGGTACTTTTGAAAGGGCACTAGATGGTATCTTAGAAGGTCTTTGTTTTTTGAAGGTTAGTCAATTTTACATGCAAATTTTCAAGGTCCGCTTTCCAAAAACGAAAAAGTGGAGTTCAATAAAAAAAAAAAAAAGAGTATTCTCAGTAAACATCTTCACTCAAAATGAATTCATTAGGGCAAGAGTGAAATTCATTCCAAGCCGAGAGAAGTGTCATTCCAAGCGTGTGAAGCAACACTTCCCTTTGAGTGAATTGTCACTCGTCTTTGGGACGAAATTCACTCTTCCCAAATAAGGAGTATGGTGTAGTTAGGTAGTCAACTCTGCGCATTTCATTGTCTGTATGCAACTTAAAGGTAAAGATCAGTCCCCCAAACTTGTTTTGAAGAAAAACCTTAATAACTTAATTTTCATCTTATTTCTCTTCAAATTATCTTTAAATTTCATTTTATGACTTTACTATTGCATATTCAAGGCAAACCGATCAGTTATTTCTAGTCAATTTCACAATTGAAGAGAAAAAACATTGTCACATGACTCCCAAACAGCCAATCATGAAACTGGACAGTCTACTACACTTCTTCAATTTGGGATGACTGCTCCTGCCCTTTAACCCTCTAGGTGAATCATTGGTAAAGCTCATTACCGAAAAGTGTTCAGTTTTCTTATCTTCATAACGTTTTACTGAAGTACGGTATAAATCGGCCTTGGCGGATTGTGGGAGAGGCCAATGTCTTCACAGAAGAAAATGTAAGAATGAATTCCATAGGTTTAAAATAGTTCAATAATGAAGTAGTAGTGCAATTTTTTTGGCCATATTGAAATGAATACTTTATTGGCGATTTAGACCCAGCACACCCCTACTTTTCCTTTTCAAAGTCTTTATGTAATAGCGTCAAACTGCTTTATGTGGTGTAAAAACAAGTGTCATCTTTCGAAGTTTGTTGTTGTTCATTAAATGTGAGCAAGTTCAGGAGTCACCCTGTTACAAAAGAGGCGTTAAATGAGTCCCACTCATCAACGAGCGCAATTTACCAAGTGCAGTGTCGTCATTTATCGGGTTTCTCATCGCAGATGAAGTGTTGTTACTGTAGGTTCAACTGCATGTACTTTGGACAGTAGTAAAAGATTGACAGAAATAATCTTGTTATTCCAGCAAAATTTGTGCTATTTTATGGCAAACGGCAGAATACTGTACTGCACATTGAAAAGAAAGTTCGCTAGTACCTATGCGCTTTTAAAATGAACTGCATGAGTGATGTTACCGTGTGTGATGAGCAAGGGTAAGCTACTTATAACTGGTTGTGAGCTAGGAGGGCCTTTAACCCTCACTAATGTTTTCCTCCGTGTAGGATGAAGTAAATCTATTAAAGGCAGCGAATTTTACCCCAAACTACAATTTTTGTAGTCTATAGAAATTCTCAATTGGCACAACTCTTTAATTGACAGCAAATTAAAAAAACGTAGAGTGCTGTATCTCACATTACACCGCATGTGCTCTACTGAGAGTGTTCAAATTACGCATTGAGTCTTGTAGGCTACATACTCACCCTGGAGCAGTAAACTGAGATTGTGTCTGAAAGAGGATGAGTTCAAGGCAGTTGTGAGAGGGGCTTAAGTAAGTAGGTTAGGAAAATTGAATCTGTCTGGGGTGGAAGAATTAGGCCTAATCCTCTGTAACCAGAACTTTCTCAGTACAATACATGCTATGTAATAGGAGCTTTCGTTTTTTGCATTTCTTGAACTTGCTGTCAATTCAAAAGCCTGAGCCAATAGATAATATCTGAGGTCTCTTCACAAAAATTGTAGTTTGGGGTGGGAGGATGAGCACTTTAACTTTCCAAGTAAATGCATGTGATTGGCTCAGGTAGCTGGAAGAGATCTTCCAACTCCCTGATTGGGTGAATGGAACGATTCAAAGTGGTTCTGTTTATTTGAAATATTATATAAATACTCTCTGTTGAAAACGGATAGGCTGAAGAATAAGAGACACTACGATATGGGATATGAGCAGTGCATATATTTAAAACATCGAAAGGAACTATTTAGACCTTGCACATTTATACCTAACTACAGTGTGTGCGTGGGTGTACGTGTGTGTGTGTGTTTGTGTGTGCATGGTTTATTTAAAGGGTTCCGCCGTATGTACTTGGGGTTGTGGCCTGGCTAAATGAATTGGTGATGTTCATCCTATACTACAAACTCAGTGATTTTATTATTATTTTTTTGTTTTGTTTGTAAGGGTCACCCTTTACTCTTGTCGTGAATGATTTGATCTATAGTTTTGTCGTAAACCGCATGGCTACCACCACGACTGACGCATTATTTGGGGGAATTCCCCAACTTTTGGGGAAATGTTGGGGAAAAGTTTGAAATCGAAAAAAATCATGTAATCCTATACACGTATCATTTCGGCCGACTCAAACAAACCTTCGCTAAAATGATTGTGAATTTTTGTGAAATGCTTTGATTATTTTGTCTGCAAAAGTTTTAGATATGGTCCGCGGCTTTGTGGGATCTGTTATCAAGACTTACATAAAAAGGAGTGAAATTCATTCCAAAAGACTGTCCATGAATGATCACTCCTAAGTACGAGCTCAATATGCAAATCTTGTGATGTCATGAGAAGGACATGCCATTCGGTATATGGTTTATGTTATCCTTTGTTTTAACAATCTTCTTTTTAAGGAAAGTTGTAGCATTAGTTTGTCCTGAGGGTTTTATTTTAGAAGTTTAAATTGTGTCCTTGAAAATTAATTAATTACCAAAACATTAACAATCTGATGAGTAACTAAGAGATAATTAATTTAGGGTTATCAAAAAAATGTCAGTACTGTGCAACACTCCACATCATTATTTTTGCATAAGCAACAAATTGCTTCCGAAGCTTTCAAACTCTCTAGCTGGAGGTATACAGTATCTTGAGAACCGTAAAAGATATTGAAATAAATTCAACCGATTTTTTCTTAGGAAGGTTCACTCCGTAACTACCAAGTAGATTCAGGTAATTTTGCTGACATGTCACACTACCTTAAAGGATGAAGTAAACCATACAAGTGTGTCTTTTACTTTAAAAGCATTTAGGAGCAGTGGAATTATGAGGTAAGGGAGGGACGGTGACGTAAAACGACCAACATGGGTTATGGCCTACGGGGGGGGGGGGGGGGGTAGGCTTGGAAGTTTTCTCCATCGAAACTGGTTGAACGCAAATGATGCCTACTGATAAACAATATGACGGACGTACGGGGAGCACTTTTGTTGCTTGGTCAGACCCACTAGTAGATTTTCCTTCTTATAGGCTACTACTCCCAAAGATGATAAGCATATACTACCCCCATTGCGCACGCTACTGTTTGGGAGGGAATACGCTTTTTGTTCTTCCTTTTTTCTTGGCATATTATTCAAACGCATCCAATAAGAATAAATTTGGTTTTGTTAAAATTGAAAAATTTGTACCTAAATACAGTAATCAATGAAATACAATCATGCATGTCTCTCTACCCTCAAAAGGCAATAGATTCGCTGCCCTTCTCCCCTCCTCATTCTCAACTCTAAAGGAGCTCATTGAGTTGATATCGATAACTTAATGAGAGTGTTAAACGGTCTCCACCACATAAAAATGCTTACAATTAACATTATTGGTCAAGTTCCATATCTAATTGTTACGGAAAAGGTTAAAATCTTGAATTTTGTGGTGTACTACTTGTAACGCTTTTGTGCATAATTTTAACATGCGTCACGAATTTTTGAAAACCGAATTAGACTGCTAAGTACTCACTCATAAAGCAGTTATGATTACGTGTATAAAATATGTTTGACCATTTGTCATTGGTATGTGAAAAAAATTAGCAGGTTTGGAAAAAAGCTGTTGAATTTCATGCACCAACTCAATGAGCCGCTTTAAATGTTAATAAATTCAAGGTAGCTTTATGCTACAGTTTTGGCAAGTAATCGTTAAAGTACTTGGATTCTCAGACGGACCGTGCAAGCAATTACACTTTTTGCAATGCCTGCACTGGCTGCTGGAATTAACTTTACAATTACTTCTTTTTTCACCACGGTTAAAGGTTTCAAACTGATTTTAGTACAATTTCTGTAAAATCTAACCCTTTTCGTGAAATGTAATGAATTTAAGAAACGGAGGGGTTCTGTGTTAGGTATATTGAGCGGATCATGAACTGTTCTTATTAATTTAAACCTGAATTTGCCTCTTCTATGTATTTTAACCCCCCCCCCCCACCGCCCCACCCACACATTCAAATACCTGAGTCTTTTTAACAGTTGAAAGTGTAAAATTTATTTAAGTACAATTTTTGAAATTTTGAATACCTTTAAAATCATGTATTTAGTAGTGTGTGTTAGATTTTGTTCTAGGAACAAGGCAGGCTGCCATGCAGTTAGCCCCTCCAATTGATAGTGGTTCCCAGCTTATATGTTATCAACTACAGTAACCTTCCCCTATGCTATATGTCGGTGAATGGAAAAGAACATTTTCTTCGTAGTTTGAACACTTCTCTGCCTCTCTCCAGTAATTTGTATGGATAACCTTTACTTTTCTTGATGAAATTTCGCCCCTAGCCTACCTTTATGTAGGCAATGAGAAAAGTTTTGCCTTGGATTGGAAGAAAACAAGACCTCATCAACCCTACCATATTTTTCTGACAGAATGTTTCTAAAGGGACAATCTGTTTTGTTTGCAGCCTATTGTGTCAGTAATGTTTTTGTTATGTGAACTTTCTCCTTTGCTATTGTGTTTAATCACATGACAACCTTTGTGTATATGAAACTTAAGTCCCCAAAACTCACACTCTATAGAGGTCGTGACTGCCTAAATAATGCAGCTTGAAGGACGATAATAACGTAATGGAAAAGTCGGAAAATCCCATGTCAAAACTCCAAGTTCAGGAAAGAGTAGCATTCGTTGCAGCCTAGATAAAATATAGCTAAAAATTTGTTTCGAATTGTGCAGGCATGTAAAAGGTGAAGATATCCTTGAAAGTTTAATGTTGAGACTCCCGTGTCCTGGTTATGACGTTAAACTACATCCAGGTAGAGTGAGAAGGTCGTCTGTGGCGCATAGTTTATCCCCAACTATCGCATATAAAATGCACACAAAAGACCAGTAATACTCGTCCTACGACAGGCGGCGCTGTCACAAAACCGAGCATTGCCCCCGCCCCCTGTGGGCCGGGGTTTGTAGAATGCACCCATGGTATTTCCCGTCTGTCGTAAGAGGCGACTAAAGGGAAACCAAATCTGAACTTGAACCATACACTGATTAATAAATAAAAAACTTTTTTATCGAGTTGGCGGACACTATATACGGTACCACACATGTGTTGGTGTGTGTTAATCTCATCTGGCTAATTCAACATGTTCCCCCCCCCCCCCCATAGTTCCGGGTCGTATAGACTTAAGTTTTTCTCCAATTTGCATCCAAACCAATTCTTTCTTCCCGACGGAGAGGACTCGATTTGTTCAGTCCCACTTTAAAGCTTCACAACCACCGATTAAAGAATATGCCTAACGGTCTGTTACGCAGGCAATATTTTCACCAGAACCTCCTAAACAAAGAAAGAGACCTAGGTTAATTCGGACATGCCTTTTTCGTTTACAGTTACTTAGATAAGGTTTTACATCTCAGTTTCTGACCATTCGGTTTAGGTCGGGCCGATCACGGTACGGCCATTTTCCTACTAGTAAATAATAATAATAATAATAATACACAGTTCTTATAAAGCGCAAACCACACTGAAGTCCCTTTGCGCTGAGAAAAGAAAAGATGAAAGTCATAGACAGGAGAAAAGGTAAGATTTAAGTAAGGTCTTAAAATTTGCGAGTGTTCTTGCTTCTTTAACTGTAACAGGGAGGTCATTCCAGAGACAAGCAGCAGAGTATTGGAAAGAACGGCAACCGTAATAATTAGTACAAACAGGAGGAGAGGAGAGTAGCAGTTTAGAACTGGAGCGAAGGCAGCGGGTAGGAGTGTAATTTTGGACGAGATCTTGTAGGTAAACGGGTGCAGAATTGTGTAAACATTTAAATGTCAGCAAGAGGACTTTGTATTTAATCCGATCAGCAACAGGAAGCCAGTGAAGGCTAAGGAGGACTGGAGTTATATGATCGTTTGGTTTTGTAAGTGTAACTAATCTAGCAGCTGAGTTCTGTATATGTTGTAATTTCTTGAGACGAGAACTTGAAAGCCCATAGAGTAAGCTGTTGCAGTTATCGAGTCTTGAAGACACAAAAGCATGAACTAGAGTCTCAGTGGTTCTTTGATCTAGGTGTTTTCTGATTTTTCCAATTTTATGGAGCGCCAGAGATGCAGCTCTGCAAACATTATTAACATGTAGATCCATTGTGAGGTGACGATCAAAAACTACACCCAAGTTTCTGGCATGTTGAACAGGTTCAATGTGAGCAGGTCCAATCTGGAATGACTGAACGGGAGATACGGATCGAAATTTTGAAGAAATGTGAATAAGTTCTGTTTTGTTGTCATTTAGTTTCAGACCATTAGCAAGGGACCATGATCGGATGTCTTCTATGCAAGCTTCCAACTTTGATAGGGTGGAACAGCTGTCAAGAGATTTTGGCATGAATGAATAAATTTGAGTGTCATCTGCATAGTAGAGTAGAGTAGTAGAGTAGTTGTGGCTCACTGGCTTGTTTCCCCTACACCCAAGCACAATTACAGTAGGTGTCATCTTAAACGTCGTTAGTATGACCCAGCCACGATTCGAACTCCAGACCCAGATGTTCTAACCTTCAGAACATGACCATGCAGTCGGTGCGAATTAGCGGTTTAACTAACGTCTATTGGGGTGTGTCCTTAAGCCAGGGGCATCGATGCTGGCGGGGGAGGCTAGGGAGGCAATCCCCTCACTGCAAATATTGGGTGAAAAACATGGTTTTGCCCCCAATGACTCAGACAGATTAAAAGAAAACAACAGTCAGAATAAAAAATATAACATCATACGGGAACGAGGCGAGGGGGGCAGGGGGCACTCGGACTCCCGATTCTCGCAAAAACAGTTGGTTCATTCGGGCAAAACATGGGTGCCATTATTCGGGCAAAATTTGCTCTTGCCCCCCCCCCCCCCTGAAGAATTATCCCCTTACGCCTAGGTATATCATTGTGGTTTTCCGATTACTTTAAAGATTTCTATGTAGAAAACGTCAATCTGATTTGTGTGCGTGTCAGTGTGGGTGTGTATGCATGTTTGTCTCTGTGTATGTACCGTTTGTTATCCTAGGAGGCTTGCTTTAACTCAGTTCCCTGAGGTTCAACTTACATCTCTCTATCCAGGGGTGAAATGGATACTGTCGCTTTTACGTATACTCTTTACAGCATACGGCCTTTTTAACATATAGAGGCCTCATGTTGCCATGCGCGGTCTCTCCAATGTCTTACACAACCCCCAGTTAATGGAGTTTTTTTTTTTTTTTTTTATTGAAATTTTGTTTTTTAATTTTGAAAAAAGTGGCGAAAACAAAGGGAGGGAAAATTGGGCAGCTCAAACTACCCAAGAAAAATCGCCGGATCTTCTGTTAGATGAATATGAATTGAGTTGCAATTTTCCTCCACATAGGTCAGGGGGCCAGGCCCAACCTTACCCTCTTTCCCTAATACAATTACAATCACAAAATAAACACATTTCCAAAGACTTTGAGGTAAAGGGACGAAGTCACCATATTTGGACAATTCCAATATGGTTTCCCATTCAAGAAGATACAGGAGCTTAAATGCTGGGCCTTAGAAAGGCAGTGTCTGGGACGCTCCGCGCCAACTGATTGTAGCGCTTCGCTTAGCTATAGTCTCACCACAATAATCAGCCCAGTCTAAAATCCTTGGTGCACACCAAACAGTTTCTGTTCAGGCAAGCAATGGAAGCGCTATTAGACAACTTTATTCAATAACTAAATTTATAATTTTCTAAGGAACGTGATTTTTCACATGTGAACAACGCAGCGCAGGAGCCATGAGGAGCATGGGTGATTTTACCCTTCAGTGAAGCAATTCCCACTCCGTTCTGGTCGGAGAAATTACAAATAGTCGTCGTGTCTTGCCTTTTACGGAGGGCATATTTTTCTGTGAATACCCCAATTTAACTAAAAAGAACACATAAGTTGCCTTTTTTTTTATCAAATCATGGAACTTTCAAACATTTTTCAAATGCTATAAAGCTTAGGTTGAATTTTTCACGACTAACACTTTCTTTTCAATAAAGGCTTAAAAATTTCTGCTCTCCTCCTTTGTCGTGCCTTTTAATTGCTGTCCCAGCCATCCATCTTAGAAACCAGCCCATCGAGGCAAATGGTGGTGCCATCAGTAGCGTATTGCAGAAAGGTAGGGCAATTCTCCCTGGCTCTGAAAATTGAGATATTCGGAAATTTGCCATAGGGAACACTATATCATCATGTGACACCGGTTAACTTCAGCGCGTTTTTTTTTTTTCAACTTTTCTTTCAAATTTTAATATGTGTTTTAAAAGGAAAGTTGTCTACAGGTTGGCGGGCTGCAAATGCAAATTGCAATCACAAAAACATACTGCAGTAATGCTCACACTTTAAAACAGTTAGTTTTTGTTAATGCAAACTATGCACCGAGCGAGGACGGACGCAGCCTGTGTTATCCCAGTTATGACATGCATTCCCCCCAGTGCACTGTCTAGTGCATTAGCACAGGGCCAGAGTTATTTTACCCTGTTCATACATACTGTCATATACAACATTGTATGTTGATTTGCTCATAACCACATTAAAACTGTTTAAAACTAGAGTAACATCGAGTGGTCAAAGATGAGAGCTGTATTCTATTATCTCGAGTTTATAACGGGATTAGGCACGGCCACCTGACCGCAATGGTTTAATAGAAATAGAGGGCATTTCAAAGTATGCATTTCAAAGTATGTGATGAACTGTGCATAATGGTGATTCTTTACTCCTGTGGTCAGTGTATGTATGACTTATACATCTCTCTGCTTTCTTTATATTTTCAGGCATTATGAAATCATAACTCTTGGTGATGAATATCAAAATGGGATTCCTCGGTGCTGTCGATAAGCTTGCCACTCTCATTGTACCATTTCTTTTCTTGAGCTTCTTGCCCGAGTCATCAGCCCAGTCAAGTGTGGTATGCCCTGATTCAAGAGTGAGCGTTGGCGTTCTCGTCGGTGCTTGTTTTGCTGTTTTCGCCGGGACTTTGCTTTTTGAACTAATTGGCTATTTAGCTTACCAAAAATGGAAAAAGAAAAGGAACAAAATCAACACAGAAGAACCCAGAGTAGCTTACTGTCCTTCAGAGACCATAAACATTGAGCCAGATTTAGCTGAGACACCTTCAAAAGATGAGAAGATTAGAGTAACGTCTGAAGACACCGGATCTGATAAGAGGAGTTTGAGAAGCTCCGTATTTAACATTAGTGAGACACAGGATTCGACATCGTTTTTCGAAAGCAGTTGCCATGACTCTCGTTCAAACTCGATCATCGATGTCGCCAATGACTTCGATCCATTGAAAGACACATACAGAATAGACTGGAAAGCATCCATAGAGAGTCTCGACCTTGCTGACGATTATGACGTACTTGAGAAAGCCTTCCCAATTTTACTGCCCAAATTAGATGCTATTGACTTCACGTCTGCTCGCTACAAGTCAAGTGAAATTCACATTATCCCTGAACCACAGAATCTTATCGTTGGTGTCGTTAAAGGTGATCAGCAGTCGAGATCGACAAGAACATCAACGACCCGTACCTACAGGACGACGTCATACGGTGCAGCTAGCCTTGCTTCTCCTGTACGAGAAGATGACAGGAGAAGAGAGCGATATTCACCAGAAGGGGAGAGGTTCTCAGACAGCGCCGTGGTTGAAATTGTTCCTGACAGACCTTCCAGTTCTCGCGACGCGAGAATCGAGATTGATGAGAATT
Source organism: Holothuria scabra (assembly GCA_037179385.1). Classification (NCBI taxonomy): domain Eukaryota; kingdom Metazoa; phylum Echinodermata; class Holothuroidea; order Aspidochirotida; family Holothuriidae; genus Holothuria; species Holothuria scabra. The sequence continues at coordinate 34,474,185 of CM074185.1, read as the reverse complement.
TCTCCATTGCGAGTTCACGTAGATCGGAGAGCAGCGACGAAGACCTTTACGACCATGGCGATGTCGGTAAAAGGGTGACAAGGTCTGAGTTTGGTCCCTCATCACGACAGAATATTGGTCAAGAGCAGCGGTCAATAAGGATTGAGAAACGAGATGTAATTCGTCGTCGTGCGATGGAGAAACAGCATGGTAGGCTTGACGGCTCAGTTGCTATGAAAGCCTCGGGTGCTCAAAGGGCAAAATCTCTCGGAGCGGAAGGCTCCTCTGGTCGCAGCTACGTTCACCACTCGACGACACACCTTAATTCAAGAGGCAAGGCAGCTGACAAATTAAGTGGTGGACACGATTACCATATTGCCAAAAGAGAGGTCATCGATGGAAAAGAGTTTGTTACACTTGTTCGAGAGGACGAGTCCAAGACTTACAGATCACGTGACTACGCAAAACCAAAAGCAGCACAATACCAAGGTCGATCACGGGTGACGCTACCAAGATCACTTTCGGAGTCAGAAGTAGACCCCAGGTCAAGAGTCTCTTTCCGCGAACCCCTCGAAAGTGCCTCTGACGAAAACAGTAGTGTTCCAACAATTGGTAAGGTTAAATAACTTACCAAACTAATTTTTGTTGTTTATAAGAAATCTTTGTTCCCACACAGTCTTGTTTTTCCTTCTTGTCTTTTCTTCGTTGTTTATTCCTAATATTAATATAGGTACTCCATGCTCGTCATTACCACCTTCATTAACTCTTGAGTAATACATATTTGACCTCTTTATTTAAGGTCGAAACTTAATGAAGCAGGATATGTGTTCCGAAAATGTTACCACATTTATCTTAGCTTATCACCCATGTCCCTCGGGGTTCCTTGGGTGCGGGAAACGGCTTTCCTTTCGAATGTTGATATTCGATGGATGGTAAATTTGTTGATTTCTATAAACTACGTTTAATTAATATGATGAAACAGAGGGCGCTGTAAGAAAGCCAAGAGTGTAATGAGGTATTTTCGGCCTGTTATTTGGGAAATAATGGTAGTAGTCCTGTGCTGACGCACCGTTTGATTTTACTTTTCCAAAAAATTTCGACTATAAAGACGAAAAATTCTCTTAAGCAAGAATATAATCTCAGGAAAGGTCTTGGACTTTACATGGCTAAGGGCCTTACTTTGGTGTTTGTGCGCTTGCCTTCTCTATCACTAACTGAATTTTCTGCCACGGTATTGCCCGAATTCGAGCCTCTTTGAAATGTGATTACTTGCACGATTTCTATTGAACACAGCATGTTGAGCCTTGGGTGGATGAAGTTGTTCATGTATGTAATCGACCTCTAACATTTATAATCTTGGAGCAAGAACAAGTATAGAACTGTTCAGACTTTAAACAAATGCCAGAACAATTAACTTTGACGTCCAGCTAATGATTTATGAGCTCCTTTAGCGATCGACGTCTAAAAACTAATGTCTTTACGCGTAACATAGCATGATTGAGGGTATTTCTTTGATGTGCATTCGATCTTCTTCAACTGTTCATATCTTTCCTCTAAAACTGAGTCAAGCTGGGCTGAAGGGCGAGTTGAAATTTGGTGTTTTCAAACATTTTTGGCTAATTTATTGACACAAGTTTAATTCTTCTATTTTTCAGGTGTAATCCATCTTGTCGAGTCCTACGATGAAAAGAGTTCGGACACAAACCCTAGACGATATGCGGGGACCAAGACGACAAGGACCAGCCGAAACTATGACCGTTATCAAAAAAGGAAAGAAAATCAGAGATCAAGATCGCAACCACCATCTAAACGGTTAGAAAGAAGTCGATCCGAAGAGAGAGTGAGTAACTACATAATAAATCGTTCTCACGTGACATCATGAAATTTTCCCATGGAAGGTATTGCCTCCATGGTTGAAGGCAAATCCGGTATGTTGCACGGGCTTGCTCTCAGACATGGCGGTTGTTAATTTCCGAGTTGTGACGTCACTTAGAACTACCTGTTAATCGAAACACCTTTTTCAATCACGTCCACATATTGTACAAACAATAGACTCCTTTCAAAGTAGCAATTGCAAAGTATTGTGGGATAAACCTTTGGTGTTCTCCATCCCACAATCCTTTGTCGCAATTTTTCAACATTTTTGTACGCTCCGCGCCAACCAATGGTGGATCTTCCCTTAGATAGAGTTTCGGATTCCAGACCCCTCCTTCGAAATGTCTGGATCGGAGCCTGACTTTTGACAAGAAATTATAGAAAGGAAAATAGTTATACAGAGTAGCAGGAGGGTGTTACTTTAGTATTTCCGAACAAAGTTTTTAGATTGCTTGTCGAAAGAAGGCAAAGAATTAGCGATAGTGGTGTCGTGCAAGGGTGGCCACAGCGGAGGAGGGGGACCAAGGGCCATGGCTGCCCCACCCCGTCGGGGAGAAAATTCAATTTCTTTGGGGAGCCTTAAGCTATACGATGAAACTTGTGCGCCCGATAAACTCTCGTCTCCCCACCCCATCCCCCTGCCCCCTCCCCATGCCTCGACGATCTTCTTGATTTTGCCTACTAGAAAACCACATTTATGAAGAAAACTGTCACAAATCCCAATTTTCCTCACAAAAATCCAATGAAATGAAATGGAAATTTTACTGCAAAGGAAAGCCCAAAATAACGACTGCTTCGTTTCTAATTACGAGCCTGGGAAATGCAATTTCCGGCTGTCTGCGAGTTCCAAAATTTTTAAATTTTCAGTACGCTCCCCGTCAATAAATGGTGGCACTCTGCTGCTTAGATGGCCTTTCGAGCAGGATAAAATTTTGGGAACAAAAATCTCCTGCCGCTCCAAAAACTGAAACTTTCCCGTAAACCTTTATCAATACAAGGGCTATTATTTGGAATAACAACTCCCCGGTCAATATGAGACTTCAAATACATGTTAGTAGGCATCGCAGCCAAACTTTTGAGGGGAATTTTCCAATATCGTTCGAGGGCCTATGATTTGCATGGTGATATCAGTAACTCCAACAAAATACAAATCACTCGGTGGCCTACTTAATATTTCACATGAGAAGTGCAGATTCTTTAATAAAAATTCACAAGTTTGTCATGAAATTACAACTTTTTTTAAATATAAGCCTCAGTTTTTCAAATATTTGTTAGAAATGGGGAAAAAAAATTAGCTAACAATTTTGTTGGATACCTCAACTGATTCGTCAGCTTGTACAATAATAATAATATTATAATGATAAGGCAACTTCTGTCAGCCCCGACATTCTACTTACTCTTTCTCTTGAAAGGCAGAGAACTTAATAAAAACAACCAAATTTATCAATAATACTTTACCAGAAAAAAATCATTAAATTACAAAAATTTCTCCAATATAAGCTCTTAATTTTAAATCTTTGTGCAAACTAAAGTAAAAAATTTCGGGCTAATTTCCAGTTTCGTCTGAGAGCCTTAGTATTTATGCCTCCTTTAAAGACAGGTAGTTTAATAAACACCCCAATTTTTTTAATGAACCTTACAAAAAGCCAAATTTCTTTCCAAAAATTCGATTTTTCTTCAAAACAAGCTCGAATTTTTAAAATTTGTTAAAATTAAAGCCCCAAATTTCGCCTCAAGTTATGCCAAGTCACATCCCTTTGGGACTGACTCATAGTCCTTATTGGGGCTTGAAAATGTAGCCCTCCCCCGTCAGGTAGCGTGCCCCCCCCCCCCTCGGGCAAATCCTTGCGCTATCCATAGTGTCGTGTGTTTGTGTAAGTCAAAGGTCATTTGAGATCACAATGAGGTGAAAATATCGAAAATACGATATCTGGAGCAGTGACGAAGATTCATATTTTGTGTATAGATTTTTTATGTTGCGTGAGAGAAGGTTATCGTTTTTGGTGACAGTAAATGGTCACGGAGAAACATAATCTCAACATTCTCGTGGAAGTTTCATTCAGTTCCCTAGTTTTGTTCTGAAGATATTGGCAATTAAAGTTAACACATTTTCTATGAAAAGTGAATCTGAAGGAGGCAGGCGTGATGTCATGGGTTCAAATCCTTCGTCAAAGTCTTGTTTCTCTTCATATTTTATGATATTATTTTCAGGTTGACCTTGAATGAATCAGGGATGCTACCGTGCCCCTGAGGCGTATAAGTTTTCTTTTAAAACTCAGTTGCTCAGGACGACCTATGGTATCGAAGTATCAGAGTTCAGTTGCCTAAAATTGATGGTAAATTGTAAAAAAATCAAAACATTGGCCAACAATGTGAATCCATGATATCACGCCTGCTTGCTTCAAGTTCATTCTAAGTAGAAAAATTGTCACATTCAATTTCTTATATCTCAAGAGCCAAACATGGGAAATGAATAAAAACTTCACCAGAATGTTTAGAATATGTTCCTCTTTCAGTGTCGTAGGAAGCAATGTGAAAGTTGGGGGGGGGGGGGGAGGGATATTTGGACAATGCACCTCACCCTACCCCATTAACCAAAAAAGTATGAAAAATTTTTCGCTTTTTATATGAGTAATAACGATTTTTCAAATTAAAAAAATAAATGCCATAACTCTTTTTTTTTTTCAATAGAAACTGCGCACTGACAAAGGTGAAAATATTCGGTTTTTTGCCAGCTATGGTACACTAGATAACAATTCCAATGTACCTATGCCCTCTGCAAATATCAAACACTGATGACATTTTGACACTTTAATAACTTATGAACCCATCTACACAGAATACTCAACTGACAGGTCTAAAGGTATCTGATGATTTGAAGATAGGTGTATATGAGAATATTTAAGTACGGTAGGCCAATGATTCCCTGGCTGAATTATGAAGTCTTGCCCGAAACACTACCTAAATTTTGAAAAATCACGACCCCTCAGACAGCCGAAAATGACATTTTTCGGGCTTATAAGTCGCAACTAAGCAGCAGAGGGTAAATAGACTTTTTCAGGGGAAAAGAACAAGCACCCAAATTTTCCAATTTCTTCCTTTCAAGTGAGAAGCGCGCCGAAAATTTTGCTCTTTTTAAAAATTTGGAGAATTAAAAAAGGGGCTTTCTTAACCGGGAAGTGGGGCGTACATGCTTCCGCTCCCTCATTTTTCACTGGAGGGGCTGTCTACCCAAGCCCCGTCCCCGGTTTCTACGCCTATGTCCTCTTTAACAAAAATAAATTAGTTCTAGACTATTCTTTTAAAGAAAGGTTAACGCCACAACTAAAAAAAATGTGTTAAGGCACTGTACATGTCACATTAAAACGATAGCGTTGCATATCACCAGAATAATGAATAAACGAATAAATATAGTAATGAACGCGCTTTTATCCTACTAATTGCAAATTTTCGTTTGTTCTTTTGAAGCTCGCAGAAAAATTGACCTCCGCGGATGTCCAACACTTCAAAGAGGACGGCTATGGTATACGCAGAACAAGATCGGCCACGCTATCTGATATCGAACATAACAATACTGGTTCCTCAGATATACCTACTATTGGAGTCGTTCGATTAGTTTCCCCAGGCTCTTATTCTCATCAAAGTCTTGGTGCTGACATGCCAAGAACAGTGCCGAAAAGATCAGCTTCGGTCGAAGCTCATGCGACTCCGCATGATGAGAACGTAACCACGAGGTTTACTAAGTCAAGAAGCGGATTATTACGAACGGTTGACGTATCTACCCAATACAGCGGTCCTCAAACCAAGACATCAAGTACACAACCAAGAGTTCCTTGGGAGGAACTCCTGCGACAAATGGAGGACATACTTACCAATGAAATGAAAGTAACGACGGAACGGGAAAAGGCAAGTAAGCGTAGATCAACTCTATCGAGATTGAGGAGCTCAATAAAAGGACAGAAAGACGGAAAGAGCACGCCAGAGCTTCCAGTTAAAACGAAGTCCAGGGAAAGTGTTTGCGATGACAGTGATGGTCACTCTTGGGACGAAGTGTTGCAGGGTGTCCAAGATGAGAGGGAAAGAATGTACCTGAAAGCTACAGAAAAATATCCCACTGAAACCGATAGTTCCAGTTTCCGCGAGTTTCGGTCGTCTTCTGCTCAAAGTCGTGGAAGTGCTTCTTTCCTTACAGATACTTCAGTAGCAAGATCTCGAACACTGTCGCCAAGTTCTCGAAGTGGTGCATCACTAAACGGAGAAAGAAGTCCATCGCCTGGACGCAGTGCATCTCCTTCGACACGGGGTACAATTCGCATGAAGAACAAATCGACCGAACCTGAGATGACTTGGCCAAATTTAGTAGAGGCTGTGAAAAAGCTTGTTCGAGAAGAGGAAGGAGGCAGAGGCCGATCATCTTTAAGGCGATCTGATCGGGATGCACTTCTGCGGCTTGTGAACAGAGGGACTCAGCCGGAAGTATCGTGGGGTACATTACTCAGACTAACGGAAGCTCGCGTCGAAGAAAGATTGACCAAAGAACAGAAGTCCAGAAAAAGATCGGCTCCTCTGGTTGGAAAATTTTCTCTTAAATCAGAGAAATCGGCAAAACCTCCTGTCGCTGATATGGGGACCTCTCCAGATCTTAGTTGGGGAGATTTTATTGAAATCGCAACTGCAGAAGCCGAAAGGAATTTAAAAAGCAAATCAGTACCTGATTTACGTGTTTCTAGTGGTCCTCAGAATATTGGAGTTTTTGCTTTGAAGGAAAAAAGAGAAGAACAAGTTCCTCGAAGGAACACTGCAACAGAGACAGATCTCTCGTTTACGGATCTTGTGGATATCATTTTGGAGGAAGTAGAACTACTTGGTAGAAGATCTGCCAGTGAAAGTACCCTCACTCGAGAGCGGGAAAGACTGATGGACAGAGTTAAGAGCTTGGGTATCTATCAGCTTCGCTCTCAATCAGAAGAAAGACCCAGAGGAAGAGATTCAAGCACGCAGTCAGACCTGGGTTGGGCTCAGTTGGTAGAAATTGTTGAAGATGAGACCCGAAAAATGATTTTACAACAGAGACAAAACATTTTATCCGAAATGGGCACGGATCCAATAATTTCATGGACAGACTTAGTTGAGACGATTCTTGAAGAATCCGATGAGTTTTGGAAAAGGAAGAAGAAGCAGTCAATGAAAAGTATAGGAATTCAACCAAGTTGGAACTGGTCTGAAATTGTCAGTGTGATTCAGGAGGAGACGGAGGAAATTCTTAGACTAAGAGCCCTTGCAAACATGGATTCAAAGGCAGTCTACGTGGATTTAAGTCCTCCATCTAATGTGCAAGAAACACAAACGGAAAATGACTCTAGTAGTGTCGCTGTATCTACTTTACGTACATGGGTCCGTGATCGACCACGACGGGTACAGTGGGAGGAAGGCACAGAACCGGAGACTGAGTGGAGTAGATTGATCGGAGAAATTGAAGACGCAGCAGTTGAAGATTACATACAAGCTAATGGACTAGATCAGCCCCGTGAGGCGCCTTTGGTAAGTGTTTTCAAGCTTAAGAAAGATTCTGACATGAAACAGAAGAAACATATGGCCGACTCAGGGACAGATCCGGTCATTAACTGGCGTTCCTATGTTACTGAAATTCAGGAGGAGGCAATTGAAAGATACAAAAAAGTTCAGAACCAAGAAAAGAAGGAACCTGAGGTTGTTCAAAGATCTCCGGTGTTTGGCGTGTTTAAGCTCAAACAAGAAGAAAAGCCTGAGGCACCGAAGCATGATTCAGGAACAAATCCAGATTATTCTTGGGATGATATAGTGGACGATATTGAAACATCTGCTATCGAGTCATATCGCAGGACAAGAACATCCGAACGACCAACAAACATAGGCGTGTATAAAATCAAAGGCTCCCCCAAAGTAGGAAAGGAAGAAAATTTCACTCAGTCGGACGAAGGCTGGTCTGAAATCCTTACAGAATTAAGAGAAGAATTCGAGAATGAATACCGGCGAACAATTCGAGAACTTGAGTCTAAGTTAAATGATTTGGAAGATACCCCCAAATCACTTGGGGTCATGACTTTGAAAGGCCCCCAAGGTCCCGAAGTCACCGACAAAGGAACTCAACCTCAAATTACCTGGGATGTCTTGGTGAATATGGTCCAAGAAGAAACTGAAGAGACCTTGGTACGACGGGCGAGAAAGCAGAGGCAGAAACAACTCGATTCAATGCTTACAACGTCTGTTCAGGTAGATATTGAAACCGTCGATGCTGGGATTGGTGATGACGTCATAAGCAATGAAGACGACTTCGTGGATGTACGTGATGCCGGTACTCAAGTTGAAGTCAGAATGCATTCTCAGTTTACAGAGACTACACAAAGAGTATCAGAATGTAGTGTGCAAGTGCAGGCTAAAACCACCGAATGTGGTGTTTCTGTCTTCCAACAAATGAAAGACACAGGGAGCGATGCCGTCATCATTCACAAACAATCAATAGGGGTGGCATGCACACCAAGTAAATCTGACGCTCAGACGTTGGCAGAAGAAGTCAAAATCGAAATGAATTCGACTGGAACACAGGCAACCCCAAGTAAGACTTCATTTGGTACTACAACAATGGCACCACAGATGGATTCCAAGTCACAGCAATGTAAGCCTGATGTTAATGAGATTGCTGTAACGGTGAAACAGAACGTACTCAACCAGACTCAACAAACATTTGTACAAAATTCTCATTGTGGCATAATGACTGAGCCAATTATAACGGAGGTACAAGATCAAGAAGTTCAAATTGAGGCTGATCAGCTTACGCAGTCATCCCAGACCGAGATAGTAACCTATGAGTCTGCGTGTATGACAGATCCTATATCAGAAAAGGAAGAAATTCAAATGAAAGTTGTCGAAGAGCGAGAAGAATTGACAAACACTAGCCCCATGGTAACAAAAGTAGGTCAGGAACTTCAGGCTACGCCTGATACATACGAAACCTGGACATACACAGATGTTGTGAAGTACAATGATCAAGAAAGTGAGGTTTACTTTACCGAGTTTGGGGACCTTGAGGAAACCAAACCGGTTATGACAGCAATATTTGGACAACAATTTGGAAATGCCAACACAATGGAAAGGTCGGTAGTTGCTTTACCGGAAACGTCATTGTGTGCAACCGAAACAGAAGTTGTTGCTACAGAAAACAAAGAATCCCAGGTTTCACCAGACTATAGCTCTCAAAATTTAATGGTGCTACCGCAAACTTCTTTAATGTCTACGCAGACCACGGTGGCAGAGTGTAGTAATGTTTCCCTGAGTTGTGTACCTACCAAGGTTGCGGAAGGTCAGCAAAGTGTCCCAGAAATGTCTCAATTTTCTCAAAATACGGAGACAATGTCAATTGACATAGAATGTCAGGTGACGCCACAGCAAAAGGAATATCGAAATGAATCAACAGAAGCCAAACCTGATGTTAAATTTCTGGCCACCGAATGTTACGAAGACGAAAGTGATGCTGAAAGTGGCATTGAGATGGACTGTCAAACACAACCTGTGATGATTTTTTCTCTCGATGAGTATCAGCAAATCGAAAGAGAAATACATGAATATAAGCAGATGCAGAGGAACATGGAAGAACTCCAGGAACGACTCAAAGAATTTGAAGAAATGGCTGAGCTACGTGAGAGTGAAGAATATACTGACATTGGAATAGAAACTGATCTCCCGTTAATGGAAAGTGAAACAACACAGACATCTCAAATTCCACTGTTTTCGGAGAGTTCTCAGACAGAAGCCAGTCTAAACGACCGAAGTACGTCTCCAATACGACTTGAGAGTTGCCATGTATTCAGTCAAACAATGGCCACAGAAACAAATGATAGGTCCACAGAAGTTGAAGAAGTTGTGAGCAATAACCAAGGGACACAGGTTCTTCCAGATCAGAAGAATTTCGGAACGCTTACTGAACAAAATGAAATAATCAGTGTAACTACTCAAACTAACGTATCATCCAAAGATAGCACTTCACAGCACGAATGCAATGAAGAAGAAGTTGGCATCCAAGCAGACATTAGAGTTGAAAACGTCAGCCAGGCAATTCAAGTATCAGTAAGTACAAAACTGTGTGGAACGTCAACAGATGCCAACGAAGTTAGTGAAATGTCGACACAATCATCAGTTGTGTTGAGGGACAATAACTCACAGCATGAAATGAATGAGACGCATACAAGTACTCAAACCGCCACAAAAGAGTTGACAGATACTTCCACTGAAACACCAGAGGAAGTTGTTGAGGAGATCCCTATGCAGACGGCTTGTACCAACACGGAAACCGTAGAGTTTACACATACAGGTGTTGTCACGCAAAGTGTTTCCTCTTCATCGGTATTGACCCAAACTGCTGTTGCAACCAAAGACACCGTCATGCAATCAGAGAGAAATGGCAATCCCGTCACGACGCAAACAGACTCAATTGATCTTAAAGACGCACAGTTGGATCCAATCGCTCCATCAGTGACCGACGCAGAAATTCAGGCCAATCAACTTGTTTTTGATTTATTGTACAAAGAAACTCAGACAGAAAAAACTCAGGTTGAGTCGAATCTTGTTCAAACAGACGAAATAATCCGAGATGTAAAAGATGCCACAACCTCATCCCACATTGATTCAACAGAGTCTGGGTCTCAAACTCCAAGTGTGAAATTAGAAACAACTTCATCGCAGTATGTATCAGATTCTTTGTCAACCCTCACACAGACAGAAAAGGAAGATGAAATTGAAATGATAGAATCAGGAACTATGATGGACCTAGTCTATATGTCATTTAGTGCACAAACGGAGCCTGCACCTCAAGATAGCCGTGGTATTCAGTATGAGGCAGATATACAGCACGTAGAGTTACAGACTGAAGTAAAGGTACTATCCGACGTTTCGTCAAATACGGTGATCATTGAACTTGATGATAATAGTGTACAGACACAAGACGTGGAAGTAAATGTAACCGACACTGAAACACAGCACTCACCGGAAGTTGAAGAAGGTTACAGTCAGACTTCTCATGTGACTATGAAAGACTCCGTGTCTTTAACGGATGTCATGGAATCAATGGATAAAAACGTTGGCACAAAAGAAGTAATCCTCAGCGATATTGCATCTCAGGTTGTAACTGAGATGAAGAGTGAACCAACACAATGTGAAGTTGAAATGCAAGTTCTTGAAGTGCAGACAGAATTGGTCGAAACTAATGACGCATGCACGTCCTCCCTTCCTCCCGTTGCACTTAGTGAAAACTCCACCCAGTATGACATTAAGACTGGAGCTCCAGTTGAAACACAAACTGAAGATGTCTCGAAAAATGATGCAAGCACATCCTCCATTGTATTGGTACAGAGTGACAGTTGTACACAATATGGATCAGTTTTAGAGAGCCAACATGTACAAACTGTTGCAGTACCCGTCCTGTCAACTATGACTTCTACAGAACAGATAGAACGAGGGACAGTTTTCACACAGACAGATACCGAAGAAGCAGCGAAAGTTGACGACGAGGAAACTCAGACTATTGTCGTAAACAATGATTTTGGAGTAACTGTAAAGATTAAGAATGTGATGGAAGAGTTTGGTGCACAGGTAAACCCGGAAAGCAACGACCGAAGTGTGTCATGTGACTTCAAGAATGTGGAATATATTCCAATAGAGAAAACGGTTGCAACTCAGGAAGCAAGTGTTCTCAAAGAGCAGAGCACCAGTCATTTCCAGTCACAAATTACGCAGGCACCAACACCCCGGGCTGATGTTGGTATAACATTTAAACCGGACGTAACAGTCTCAGGAATTCAGTTTTATCCTGAGACTGCCATCTTTGGAGCAACTGCTACACCTTCGACTTCCGAAACAGGCACCTTAGTTAAAAAACTCGAGCAAAGGGAAATTTCTGCCCAAATGACCCCAATCTTATCCGAGAAATCAACAGAAATAGTAGCAGATACAACTCAGCGTTCCTTGTCTCCGATACAGGTTACAACTGTTAATAGTTCGACTCAGATAACTTTAAAACCTGTTCACACATCAACGTTACAGATACAAGTAAGCGAGACAGTAGAAAAATTGGGTGAAGACACAGTAAGAGTTATTGATGCATATACTCAGACCCAACACAGTTCAACTGTCGACTCATTCACTCAGACCTCGCAAGAATCATCAACCACTAATATCGTAGCTCCAGTGGCTCTGGCCGAATCTAACGTGATCCAACGCCGAGAAACTGCAAGAGTTATAGAGCCAATTCAGTTTAGTCGTGGTACATCGACTTATAACTCTATCATGAAAGATATGGGCACGCAATACGTCACCAGAGAATATGATAGGAAGTCGGTTCAGCGTAAAAATGTACTTGTCACAAGTGAAGGTACCCTCACGAATGTAATGACACAGACAACACAGACGGTGCGTACCCAGCTGGTAAACAGTGGGATGCAACACATTCCTCCAATGATATCTGTAGGGGTGTTTCCCAAGCAACAAAACGTTACAGAAAAAGGTATTAATACTCAACTAATGCCGAGACAAGTAAGAGATGTTCCCATTCAAAAAGATGATCCTGAAAAGAAAGTAGAAGAAATGATTGTGCGTCATGTGGAACCCGAAACAACTCGTTCCATTCCTCCGCACATCATGGCGACACTAGAGACTCAGCTTATAAGCAAGATGAAGTCGGAATTACGTAGCCAAGTAAAGAAAGAGGTAGAGGAAGAATATAAAAATGAAGTCTTACCAAATCTAGTAGAACAGGCACTCCAGGATATACGTTCTCGTGTTGAGAGGTCACGACCAACATCTCGGGACGCAGTCACCTCACCATTAAGAGGAAGATCGGTGGAGAGGAGTTTCCAACATTCTGAGTCCTGGCCTTTTTCATCAACCGAAGCACCGGAAAAGATTCACCTGGATGAAAAGGAACTCCACATTTTGAGAGAAAACACCCGACGCGAATTAAAAACTGAAATGAGAACCGAAGTAAGGACGGAAATTGAAACTGAAATAAGAAAAGAAGTAACCGATGACATAAAAGATAGTGTCATTCGAGAGATGAAAAATAACATGAGAGAATCCGTCAAACGTGACGTGGCATTTGAGGTGAGAAGTGAGGTGAAAAGAGAGGTTGCAAACGAGGTGCGAGAAAATGTCAAACGGGAGGTTGCAGATGAAGTAAGAGATGAAGTTGAACTTCATGTTAGAGGAGAAATGAAAGAAAGCATTTGCGATGAGCTTAGAGAAGAGCTGAGACCAGAGGTACGTCGTCAATTACAAGACAGTTTGCGGAACGACGTTGTGAAACGTCTCGAGAACGAACTTTCTGAAAATGTAAGAGAGGATTTGAGGGAACAATTAATGACTGAAGTAAAGGAGGAACTGGTACAGGAATATAAATCTGAAATATACATTCAAGAAGAAAATAAAATGAAAGCCGATTTAGAGGAGACAGTCCGACAGGAACTTGAACCCCGACTGAGAATGGAAATTGAGAAGGAACTTAGAGAGGAAATAACACATCAATTACAATTTGCTAATTTGACGTTAGTAACTTCTGAAAAGCCGCGTATGATTGAGAAAGGAACGTCAGTGGAAGAACTGAAATTAGAACACAAACCAATTCAAGTCGAATGGCCAACGAGTGATCACGGTGCGCAGTACAATGAACCCAAAACATTACAAATCGAACAAATTTGTCAAACTCAGCCCGTTATGTTGGACAAAGGAACAGTAACTCCAAAAATAATTACAAAGGAGTTTTCGATTCAGATTGTGCCCGTTTCAACTGAAGTTGGAGTAAACCCTGTAACGAATGTGACATCGAGGACATTTGGCCTGCAAACCGAACGACCGGTCATAGAGAAGCGTCACCGATCTGACCAGTATGTTTATATGCCGCCCCGCCTTGATCAGGGCACCCAATCAACAAAAGCTCACGCTTTGGCGAATGCCCCTGTACAAGCAAGCCCCGTGCGGTCCGACAAATCTGTTTTCTACAATCACTTTGGGACGAATTCCTTTAGTAGCCAAACCACCGCGAGAAATGATAGAAGGAGTCAAGCAGTTCAGGTTCATCGTCAAATTATGCCCGGGAAGGTAGCAGAAATCCAAACATCACAAAGTATGACTTTTTCATCATCGGGTGTGCAAATTCAACCGTCAACAAAAAATGCGGAAATTGAACCGAGGTCTTCAATTCAGCAAGTTTCAAAAGAATCTCAAACTTCACGTCATGTCAGAGATGTCCCGATACAGATGGACCAAAGAATAACTTATCACGATAAGTTCACCAGCCCGGAACGTGATGTCGATACATCGGATAGGTATGTACAAATTGGACCAGTAATGAGGGACGAAGCTAATTCCCCGGTTTTGTTTCCTGACGACGCTAAAGCGCAATTTGTAGTATCAGGTACACGTGACACTGTACATCAACACCTATCTGACGTCAAAAGCAGAACAGTGATCAATAGCACCAGCAACACGGCGCAACTTAATCTGAAAGAGGACAGTCAGAAGAATGTCGACGAACTAGTAGATGACCACCCACCTCTTTCACCTATTTCCAGAGAAAGACTCACAACAATTGAAGAAGAGCCGGTAAAGTTATCCCGCACTTCAACAAAAGTCACGAAACGGTCTTTGGTTGAGACTGCGCGACTCGATGCAGAGTTACTGAACCTTCTGCAGCAAGTGGAAAACCTAAATACCATCGGGAACACGAAGACAAAGTCGAAGACGACTAAAAGCAGTCTGGCAAGTTCTAGAGTAGCACCGCAAATAGTCAATGCTGTCACCACCATCCTGCAACAATTGCCGCCACGTTGTGGCGTGGTAATTTTACAACAGTCCACCGCTGGTGTCACCTATACAACAGCCATCTTAACCACGAGTACGGTGAGTCCAACCATGAGCACCGGGTACAATAAATCAAGCTGGTCTAGTGGTAAAACCAACCTGCCATCCCTTTTTGGTCCAGCACGTGCACCAATGGTAGCTTCCCCTGCAGGAAGTGATACCGACAGCGAGGGTAAACAGGTAAGCACCAGCGACGCCTCGAGAAAGTCAAAGGTGAGATTTGCAGATGACGTTAAAGACCCAAGTGATGATTCGAAGCAAAGTTCATCTCGTTACACCTATCTGACAAAGAAACTCCACCAAGCAAAAGAGGATAGATATGCTGACTTATCTAAAGCAAATGTCGAACCGGAAAAGAAGTCATTAAAGGGTGTGACTACTAGTCTTGATCAAATATATGCTGAGTCAAAACCCGTGAAGGACTACTCTTCCATCAGATCCACAATGGAATCCAAACCGGGCATCGAAGCTGATGTTGACACAGGTGACTCGGAAACAGATTCAGATTCCTTCCGAGCATCCCTTGACGTAACTAAGCTTCCACCTGGCAGTGGGGTACAAAATCTATTGCAAAACAGAAACTTGCAGAAGTATAGAAATGAAATGACGTCAGATTCCGACGGAAGCTCGGTGAGCGACCAGTACGACGTAACAACTTCATCGGGTTCGACCTCCTCGAAGCTTCTTCCTTCTTCGTCCCTATCTCGTGATCGCGGGAAGGTTAAACGAGACCTCTCAATGTCGGGTGTTATCCAATCAAAACCGACGACGACCCTTACCGGATACCGTTCTTACGACTCGTCACGTCTTTCGTCAGTCAGCAACAGCAAAAGGTCTTCTTCATACCTGCATTCCAAGAGACCGGAAAGAGATACAAAACGATATTGAATTCTTGCCATAAAAATGGATGAATGAGATAGAACCACGGACTTTCTATGTACCTAAACAGAGCATGTAACGGGTACATCGTCCTATCCGTAGATTGTAGCCACCGACTGGAACAAAAAACGCGGACGAAGATGGCCCCATAAAGCTATAAATCGTCTGATTTGACGACGACTCTATAGTATTTTAAACAAAACTGTAATTTGAATTGGAAACAATATCATATTCCTGCAAAAGGTGTTTTGATTTTGACCTTACCTTGCATCATTTCGAAAATATTTAACTCTCTTACCACAATCTGTTGGTTTACCCGAGGAAGGCCAAAATTTCACACAAAACCATAGCAGACAGCCATCTTGCTACGCTTTTCTCATACATACGGTAGCTACTACATCCAGTGTAGTATGCTCTCTTCATGTATAGGAAGTCCATGGATCGAACTGATTGGGTTTTAGACTGTAAGGCACCAAAACTTGACAAACGTTACACTTATGGAAAGTGTGGAGAGGAAGTGGTCTTGTCTATATCAATTATATTATAAATATTAGCTTCGTTTTTTAATGATCATCTTTAAAAGCACTCTCATAGAACTTAGCAGTGCAGAACTTCCTTTTGTAGAATTATGTAAAATTTATAGGAACAATACCCGTTTAATCCCGTTGTCATATACAGTACCATGGATTTCAAGTTCGGGCCCGCTCTAGTACGTTCATCAAATGTATTGTTTTCCTATGCCTGCATTGAAAGGTTTTAATTATTGACCAACAGCAAACAAAATGTCGACGCCGTTCGTCACATGACTCTCCTCCATAATGCCTTACAAAGTCTTAAGCGGCTTCACAAATTCATTTTTATTTTTAAATTCACTTACGCCTACATTTACCAAATTTGGGTACAATTATCCTAATTGATTAATAACCATGCACACACACATCTTGAACTGAAAATACAAATCCCATCTTCAATGGGTTATCAGATATATCTTTAAAGGGAAACACTGCGAAAAGAAAGTTAAAAAAAAAATGATTTGTCGATGATTTGGAATCTACAAATGCCTAGGTAAAAGGAAAATGGCAAAGGGTCTCGTCCAAACATTCCCATGCATACATAGGTTCATGAAAAAAGATCTTCACCCGTTTTATTTTTTCAATAAGACAAGCTTTAAAAATTGTGGTAATTTATCATCATGAAGGTTAATTGCTAAAATGTAAAGGCTGTTTTGTGGTGTTTCGAAATATGACATTTCGATAGGCTATACAATGAACTTGAGTATCTTTTAACACTAACAATTAGGCTCTGAAGTACAAAGTTCTAATGGTCTCAGAACTGCTATTTCTTGAACAGCCGGAAAGAATAAATTGATTTTTAGCTGTACCGTAATAGAAATGGTCGACTACTAAAAAACATCACAATTGTGACTTTCTGGTTAGAATAGTAAAATAAATTTATGGGGTGACGATGTCTCGTTCGAGTAGTAAAATAAATTTATGTGGTGACGATGCTTTCACTATGTATTCAACCACAGGTTTATGTTTTATGAATGGGTACGAATAATCCGTGACTAAGCAGCCTCATGTGCTGTCAAAAGTGTTCCATTCTTGCAATACTCATGGAACTGACTTTTGCTAAAACCACGTTTTACAGGATTCTTTGGATATTTCTTTAATGTTTTTTCTTAAATTATTTGACAGCTTGGAAAAGTACATGACGTTTCTTTTTGGGGGATAAAATGTGTTTGTGTTCTTGAGCGTGGTGTATTTGTAGTCGGAAGTTGCAGAGAACCTGTACTTCATGTTGGCATAAAATTTTTACGACCCGCAGTAATATTTTATTCAGTATAGCTGTTATTTGCTTTTAAATTTAATGTATGCAAACAGGAAAATGGGATTTGTAACATATATTTTGTAACATAATGTGTTCATTGGCGCACGAGAACCGCCTGCAATGTAAATAATAGATTTTTAAGTGAGAACCAGGAACAAGGTAATGGTCTATGGGGGGGGGGGAGGGGGAGGGTAAGTCAATATTGAACAAACTTCGTCATTCACTTAGACTACAAAAGCATTTTCCCAGAGTTATTTCAAAACAACTGAATTTTCAAGCCTTTAATTCTATTTCTCTTTGAACTATCTCTTACAAATATATTGCGTATTCAGAGTAGATCAAACAGTGACTTTTCGTAAATTTAACAATTGAATAAAAAAAGATATCGTCACGTGATTCTCAAGGACAACTCATTCATAAAGTTAGCCACGACACCAATCCAAATTGTGATGACTTCATTATCTCTTTAAAGAGCAAGAACAGTCACTCCAACTTGAGGGGGTAGTGGAATGTCCTGTTTTTCATGATTGGCTGTTAAGAGTCATGTGACAACAACTTTTCTTTTCAAATGTGAAATTTGCCAAAAATAAGTGTTTGGTTTACCTTGAATATGCAATATTGAAGTTATAAAATATGATGAAAGATACTTGGAACAGAGTTAAGAAAACTGATATTGAGCTGTTGCTTCAAAGGGAGTTTGAGAACTGCTTTTGACTTTTAAAGGGGAACATTGAGTTTAAGTACACCAATATGGCATACAAAGTAAAAATCTTTAATTAGTATTTAACCGATCAATCTCATCACGAGTAATAGCTCCATCCTCTCGAACCATAATGCATTAGAGGGGCTACGGAATTTGCACCTTTTGAATTTCTGGATATTTGGGAAACAAAATTTTCAACAACAAATATCCAAATTTCTATATTTAAGAAACGTATTTCTTGAAATTAGGGATACTGTCCAGCTCAGTGGCGAAGCCAAGGGAGTCTGAGGGTCTAGGTCCCCAAACTTAGTGAGCCCCAAAACAATTCAAGGTTATGTGTTAATGTCAGTTGCACCTGGGGTTTGGACCCTCAAAATGTGCTATACAGTCACCCCACCCCCTCCCCTCAACCCCGTTATAAAATTCTAGATACGCCACTGTTAGTTCTTTATTTTAAAACAAACATACTGGTTTTAGAGATACTCTTTTCTTTAAAAAACAAAGCAATGTTTCTCTTTGAAATCTTCTCGATAAATTTTTATTTCATACCATGTAGATACAAATAGCCTACCTTTGTCATTTCATATAACACTGCATGTCTCTTATGAAGTTGTTGATATTTATGACTTCTCAACTTTAATTTATTTTAAGAACTTCAAAAACGTCTAGATTCGTTGTATATATGCAGTAACAATGATTCTGGCAGTACCCACTGGCAGAGACCCTTGTTACCAAAAGTTGTAAGATAGTTTTAGTAATATAGGCGTATGAAGCTCACTTTGAAGAACTCTATCTGTTTCCAAAACAACCGAATGCTTTGTAATTTTTATGTGAAAAGGGGATTCTTCGGAGAGAAACGACAATGGTCGGGGTTACATTTTGAATGGTGGGTTACAGATGGCTTGATTTTGAGCAACCACAAGGCATCTTTCCTTGTTGGAAAGAACTACGGAAGGAATTATAGGACCTCAGACGAAGGGGGATGGGCTCTTCCCTGCCACTTGTTATCTCTGGTATCTGGGTTAACATAGCAACATGATCGAAAAACGAGTGGTAATGAGTTTTGGGTTTTGCTTCTGTACCATGGGAGGGGTTACTAGAAGGATTCCTGAATAACGTTGGTCTAGACTTAATCAATCATCGTTATGATGAGTTTACCATATCCATTATTTTCATCAAAAGCTTGGTTGTATCTGTCGCTTAATGATGCTTTTATGTACGTTTAGCCGTTTTTTGTAGAATTTAGAGGGTGTTTTAAAATGCACCGCTAAATGAAAGGCAGTGGTGAAAATTTAATGTATAAAGGTTATTGAAGGGCAATTATAGCCAGCAAGTAAGTTTAAGGAAGCGAAACAAAATGCTTTGCAATAGAATAAAAGTGTCTATATGCTTCTTGGATTTATAGGAAATTAATTTGAACATAAACAACTATATAATAAATACAATGCAGCTTCAGAATTTCTTTGATCGCTTATCTATCTATCTCAGTTTATGTTAGTTACCTCACAGGAGAGATTTTGCTAAAACTCTAATTTAAATGACGAAAGTAGACCTGCACATCAGTTTTTCTTCTCGTGGGATTTAATTTTCTGGTAATTTTTAATCAGACGACACCACACTTGCATCGGGTGGACGGGCTTCCCTAAAATTGATGTCACACCCGGCATAAAAACTCAATTATTTCTTTTCAAGTTGATGAAATTGGTCACGAAAGACAGGAGTCTTCATCGTGGACCATCAGTGGTGCCGTCTCTAGGGGAAGGAGGAACCCTAACCATTACCCCAACTCTCAAACTCCAGTTCTGAAAATATAGCCTATCTTTACGTATTGACCATAGATAAACACACCTGAAAGGAATAAACAACATTGTCTTCAAAGCAGTGGCGTAGCTAGGATTTTTTTCGTGGGAGGGGGCTATGAGGAGCTAGACACTTTTGTAGGGGGCTGGAGTTCACTATCTAAAAGTAGCGCCACCAACAGTTGGCGCGGAGCTTAAAAAGAAAAGTTTGGATTTTAACACCTCCCAGATGGCTGGAAATGGCATTTGCCAGGTTTAATTGTCTTTAATACTAGTACAAAAAAAAATTGTAATTTTTCTCAGATTCAAACACACTTTTGAGATACTGACTAGCTAAGTTCATTATTCTACTGGACGGTGTATCAAGAATCTTGCTGTATGTTGCAAGCAGCTGTTTCAGTGCATGCCTGAGTAAGGTATTTCCATAGGCGTATGGGAGCATTTCAGTTTGGGGGCAGAAGATTTTTGCCCGAAGCAGGGAATCACACCTCCCTGCCCGAAGAATGTAATTCTACCTGTAAGACACTCAATACGGAGCGCCACTACTGGTTGGAGCGGAGCGTTCAAAAAATTTGTAAATTCGTATCTTTCAGACAGTCGAAAATCCCAGGCTTATAAAGGGGATCCAAACAGTCGATATTTTAAGTTTCAATTGCAGATAAACGTTCACTCCAAACTAAAATTCAGCCAGAAAGACTTAGCGGAGCGCCACCATTAGTGTGCGCGAAGCGTACAGAAAATTTTGAAACATCCGACCCCTCAGACAGTTGAAAATGGCATCTCCCGGGCTAATAGGGGGATCTAAGCAGTCCCTATTTTGAGTTTCCTTCAGCAAAAAATGTTCACTTGAACCTTTAATTCTGCTATGAAGTGGTCTAAGTGGAGTACCACCACAAGTTGGGGCGAAACGTACAGGAAATTTTAAAAACCCTGACCCTTCAGACAGTCAAAAATGTCATTTTCTGTGCGCTATTTTGATTTTCCGTTTGCAAAAAATGTTCATTTGAGACTAAAATTCTGTTAGGAAGACTATCAAGGGAGCGCTACCACTGATTGGAGCAGAGCGAACAGAAAGTTTTGAAAAATCGAACCCCTGAGCCAGTCGAAGAAGACATTTGCCAGGCTTATAGGGTGATCCATGCAATCGCTATTTGATCTGAAAATTTTCAGATAAAATCAGTGGTGGCGCCAGCGGGGGGCCGGGGGGCATGCCCCCCCAACCCCGTCGGGGAAGGTCGGGGGTTTCGTCGGGGAGGCCTAAAAAATAAATAATAAAATAATAAAAAATAATAAAAAAAAAACCCACAAGGACTGAAGTTACTGGATGGACGATCTAGAACATATTTTTTTGTTTTGAAATGCTATTTTAATACATATCGGAATCGATTTTAAATCACTTATTAACTCTGTTAAACCCCATTCTGTGTACCTTGTCCTATCTCTTCCCCCGTCGGGGAAGCCGCTTGGACGGCAATTTTTCGGGGAGGCCTAAACATGAAAAACGTAAAGGACTGAAGTTACTGGATGGATGACCATGATTTTTTCTTTTTGAACTACTTTTTTTTGTAACGCTATTTTAAAGCATGTCTGAATAGGTTTTAATCACCTCTTACTAGCTCTCCTATCCGTCATCCCATCTTCAATCCGTGCGCGCAAGGTCATGCCTCCGTCGAGAACGGGCCACCCAACCCCCTGTTGTTGAAAAAATCCAATTTCGTCGGGAGACTTCATCTACAGACCTACGATAAAAGATGTGGGTCTGTAGTTACTCGGACGACCTTCTTGATCTTGCTTACTAGAAGTCAATATTCTTCAAGGAAACTCACAATTCCAAATTTTCCTTACAAAAACGGACTAGGGGTTGTTCACGTGCGTGCAGTACCCAGTGGTCTGCTATCTGGCTTGCCCGGAGAGCCGAATTCTCACAAAGGTAATGAATATAGGCCATGTCATTTTCAGCTACAAATAATGATTAACAGTGGTGTGAGAAAATCTCCCCATAAGTCTGAGTGAAAGTTCATTTGAAGGCACCTTGTAACGTGCCATATTTTTAAATACGCTGGGGGCAAAACCATTCTTAGTCTTCAGTTGGGGCAGCCACGTTAAAAATTTCATCTACTTAGTGGACCTTGCAATTGAATTCAACGAAGATTCTTAATACAGTCAAAAACATTCTACTATGTTTTCAATTCCATTGCATAGCCCCCCCCCCCGAAAAGAGACAAGACCATTACATCTAATTGTAGCAGTACCTTTTATCTGGTACTTTTCTGATCATTAGCAAGTTGGGTTTTTTCTCTATTGAGGTGAAACTTTCATTCCAAAGGAAAGCTCAAAATAACGACTGGTTCATTTCAAGTTACAATTCTGGAAGATGCCATTCCGGCTATCTTAGGGGTTGAATTTCTTAGCAATTTTCTGTACGCTCCGCGCTAACTGATGTTGACGTTCCGCATAGATAGTGTTTTAGTCGAACAGATAACTGAACAGAACAATGCGTGTTTGTAAATTATTCTTCGTTTTGGACAGTATTGTGAAGTGAAAATATTTTTATTGCGAAAGATATCTGAAAGAAGGGACTTCTTTAATTCTAGTTACGAGCCCAGGAAACGCTATTTGCTGCTGACAGGGGGTTCTCCATTTTTCAAAAAAATCTGTGCGCTCGACTTACAGTAGATAATCTTTCGGGCAGAATTACATTTTTCCGACAAAAGAACAAATCTGCCCCCTCCCAAACTCAGCTGACACTCTCAGTGGCCTATGCCAATAAATAAAATATAAAACTCAAATATATGCGAAGCCAAATGTTTTCCTCGGGAGAATGCCCCAATATGGTCCTAGGGCCTAAATCTGCAGTGGCTTCCGGGGGAGGGCCCCCCTTTCGCCAGATCAACAATAAAACATACGAGAAATAAGCAGTGAAACTCCCTCACTTCCCTGGTTTCTCCTACACCTCCCCCCCCCCCCTTTGGAATGTCTGGATCCGTGCCTGTCAATGGTCTATTGAAGAGTAGGGTGTTTGGAACTTTGGAAGTTTAGCTTTTTAGTTGGTTGGGACTCGTACATCACCCTTTAAGTTCCGTAATGGAAGAAGGCATCTGATTTCTTTAAGTGCTACTCCCTTACCGGTGGTGATGTTCGTAGTGTATTAAAAAAGGAGACATGGAGGAGCAAACTCCCCTCCCCCCCCCCCGAGGGCCAGGGACTCAATGAAGGCAGATGAACAAATAAAATGAGAGAAAAAAGACAAACAATGAGGAAAATGAAATGAAAAGGAAATGGAAGATGGAAGCTTGGTACTTTTAGCACCCTTCTGTCCCAGCGTTGTCTTCTAGTCAATAGATGAAATTCTGTCTCATTATGTACAATATGACATCGAGTTGGTTAGCAGTCTTCAGAATCCAAATATTTCAGTCTGTATTATCTCGGCCTTAGAATGATGATGCCGCCATGGATTCCAGTTTAGCTCGAGAGTTGGAAGCTATATAAAACCAATTTTCGGATTGTTCATTTCTGGTTCCTTTACGTATGACCCGGTTCGGGAATCGAGCCCCGGAAAGTCCGGGATTCGATTCCCCAAAAAATTAAAATATGAAGCTACTGCGGTTGTGTGTGGTGCTCCAAATGAGCAAATGAGCAGAGGAAAAATACAGTGCCCCACAATCACTGGAAAGAAGGATGTGACGTGGGCGCCGCTAGATTAAACAGAAACAGGTTGACAAGTTGTAAAACCGTTTCTAACCTAACCTATAGTCGAATCCGGACAGCAAGTAATGGTCTGATTTTAACCTTTCCATTTCCTTGCTTACATGTACCATGAATGACTGTACATTATACATTAAAATGCCTTGATTCCCTCAATTTCACTGAATATGAGGATTTGAAATTACTTTAAGACAGTAAATGAAGACGGTGCAAGGCTGGTGGACCCCACTAATGGCTGCCAACAGGCACTAAACACAAACCCTGATCGGATTCGTCTATACGTTGAAGTGGAACTGCAGTCACCCTATTTTAACTTGAAGCAGCGAAGTCACTTTCCTGTTTCATGATTGGCTCTTGAGTGTCATGTGACAAAATTTTTTTCTCCTCCAGTGTCAAATTGGTCAAATATTATTAAAACCTCATTCATTAACATCCATAGAATTTAGGGCCTTTCAGCTATTGAACAAACCAGAGCAAGCGGTAGACTGCACATCTTTAGGATTACTAGAGCTTCGAGGAACACAAGACTCACAAGACCCAGCTGCAAGTCTCGTCTGCTCGATTGTATTCAGGCTCATGACAAAGGGAGGGAGTCAGGAAGCACACCCCGCCCCGAAAATTTTTCGCCTTCCAGAGATTGGAATTTGCCGTTGACTTGATACATTTGTACACATTTAGCGAAAATTTGGCCCCTTTGAAAAAATCGCCCCACGGAAAGGTTTTGCCCTCCAATGGTGCATTGTCTGACTACGGGTCTGGTTGTATACAAGCATATCATACTTCACTTGAGTGTAAATTTGTACTTTATTGTATCGCCAGTTCCGTCCAAGCATGCAGGAAAGACAAGAGTTGAAGTGAACCAAAGATAACACGAAAACCAGCTTGTAAAATGTCACACAAATGTTGTATTGAAAGTAGCAGTCTTTCAAGCCAGTCCTCTTGTCTTGTTGCCATCAATATGTACACTATTTACAAATAAAGTGAGCTGTATAAAGTGTGATTGTCAGGTGCCAGTCTTCGTTCTCTTCTCAAGTAGTAGATTCTGAATGATTGACTGCTTTAACAGTGGGGCTCTTTTGTATAAAATTTAAGTAATGATGCCCTTTGTTTCTTACAGCTAATTCTGTTCACACCGTAATTATGATGCACATACACCTGATTGAAGCCTTGAACCTTGGTACAAGCAGTTGTGAATTCAAAGATTTGGTGGTTCAAAGTACTGTAGAGCAGACTCAAATATGAATTTGTTCAGGGTGAGTGACTCAAAGGCTAAATTTTACAGAGATCTGTGGCACAATATGATAGATATTTAATTAATATATATCGGCAATCAAAGTGCAATTAAACCTTTTCATGGCAACAACGTAGTAAGTAAATGCATAGGCTTATTGTTTACAACGCACTGTACATTTCAGCGTAAATCAAGAAAACCAAGCACTAATATATGTGAATACATTAAACACGAAATTTCACAAAAAAAAAAACATTTCTTTTCTCTAACATTATTTTTCTCACTTTTCGTTGTTGCCGTCAACCGAAAAGTATTTACTATTTTGCAATGGAGATCAAAATGTACCGTACGTTCAGCACGTGCGTTCAGCACAAGGCCACGCGTTTTTGTCATTTTCATCCTCCAGCATGGCGGAACTAGTGACGTAAATACAATGCCTGTATAATATATTGTATTCCCTACCCCATTGATCATGCGGAGCAGCATCACTCACACCTACAGTAGATTCCACTTTGTCTTTGGTATGACCCCATCTGGGAATCGAATCCAGAGGGCCTCCCACGCGCAGTGGAGATAGGGAGTTCGGTCAGAGGGGGCGAAAATGGTCGGCAGGGGCGCTTCGAAGGAGTAAATACCCTGAGCCTCAGCACGATGGAAGCCACGGCTTTTCAGACTTTCCATTTGATTTTCCTCACCTGGTAGAAGACTACTTTGACATTTCTTCTCATCAAGTTTTTTTCTATTAAAACATGTTTTAAATTTTCTATCCGTGGGCCTCCGCGGAAGAAAATTCGGGGGGAGGGGGACTAAATTCTTTTAAGGGGAAACTCTACGCGCCACCATGAGTTGGCGCGGGGCGCAAGAAAATTTTGTCCCAAAATGCCTCTCAGATCGCTGGAAATGACATTTCTAAAGCGTATTTACCACATATAAACAGGGGAAACACTGAGTGAACTGTTAAGAAACACTGATGTTAATTTTTCTTGGTCTTTTTCCTTATGTTTTCTTCGCGCACGTTTCTGTCCCTCTTTCACATTCTAGTATGAAGGCAGTCATTATATTTTGTGTGTTATTGTCAGGTCTCGATTAAAGATTTTAATGTAATAATGGGCTACTTTGTGAAGGTAAAGATTAAACCTGCTAGAGTTAAATAGCAAGCAATCTTACAGAGGGAAAAAGTTATGGAAATTAATCACCGTTAGGGTATACATTTTTGGCATCTGGAAATCAAGATAAGTGACAACTCTGAAATAGCCATTAATTAAGTACATTTAAAGAAATAGCCAGGAGGTTTACTTGGCTCTCTAGATACCGAAGCCATAATAAATAAAGGTAGCCTAAACTTAAGCTTATTTCCTGGCTTTTGAGACCAGGAAAGTACAGAAATAAACATTTTCATGGGATCATCGTGCTGTGTCAGAAATTGCCATTTATCATGAGAATGGTCACTTGAAGAAAAGCAAAATGGAAACTAAAACTGCTCTTTAAAACTCTTAAACCATTACCACTATGATAACAGTTTTATTTTATTTTAACCTGAATTTTCTCTTCAAATGATTTTGAAAAATGTTGTGCTATCTTTATAAACTCTTTTTATTGTCAATGTTGACAATTGTCCCGAGGGCTATTTGCGCTACAATTATTGTTGCGCTTTTTGCAACATCTTTTGTTGGCCAGGAGAGTGAATTTTACGCCAGGCTGTGTATTTTGCAAGCTTATAATCACACTCGGGGTAGAAGCAATTAGCTTAGCACAGCGACAACATTCATTAGTGTGTATAAAGCATGAAGATACGTTTCGGAAAAACCTATCCCTATATTACCGAAGATGACCCTTTTCATCAGAATAAAGTGCAGATCGATACTACAGTTACTACTGGCTGTTTGAGTATTTTGTTATCTGGTCCTTAAAACAACGCTATTAAATTATGTCTTTTGCCAAAAATGGTGCAAGAGTAAAGTATTTTAAAAACCTAAAAAGGGCGCCGACAGACGATTTTGTTCCGTCAGGGGGGGGGGCGACCGCCCCCTCTGACCATATGGCAGCTCCGCCACTGCTCACGCGACATACTGAAGCTCGATCACTAGATAAAACACACGTGAAGAGATTATTCTTCTTATTTCACACTAGAGCCAATTATACGTCTCAGCCTATGCTTATGAGCAGTCAACTATCCGTTGTGCCCGAATAGTGCGGAGCTAAATACAAAAAAGTAAAAAAAGTAAGTTAGTTGGGAAGAGTTACACCTAACTTGAATGAGGAAGTGAGGATATTTCTTTTTTAAACATGAGTTTAACTTGAATTAAACGCAAGTTCCACAACTGGGCGAGATACAGTAGCGACGCTACTCGGGACGGCAAGAGGGGGCACCCCTAGATTCTGTCTTTGCCCCCCACTCCCCCACCCCCAAGTTAGGTCAGTTGGGAGTTAGTTCACCGAAAAAATAAATAATGTGCCTCTCCTGAGACTTATTTTTTCATCCAGGGATATGCTAAAATCTTAGACTTCCAGTATTTCACCCCTGGATCCCACCTAAAGAAACGGGCGATTTGGGCTCGATTTCGCGCTTCGCAAAAAATATTGCCCCATCCCCAAAGTAATCCTTTGCCCATCCGCCAATTTTGACATTCTGGAACCGCCTTTGGGGACATACACAACTAAAACCCCTTTGCAATGGATGAGAATCATTATTTTAAAAATGTATTGATAACGCGATCAGATGATTCAAGTACCCTCTTTTGAAAGTTTGAGTTATTCGCACGCATGAGTAACCCGTTGGGGGGTGCTCAACTACCTATCAGTCAGGCTCAAAAACGCTTACGAGTGTTCACAAGCAGTCAAAGAAATATCTAGAAAGGCTGACTAATACATTTCGATGACGTTATAAATAAAATAAAATATTATAAAAAATAATATATATATATATATATATATATATATATATATATATATATAT
Organism: Holothuria scabra; assembly: GCA_037179385.1. Taxonomy (NCBI): domain Eukaryota; kingdom Metazoa; phylum Echinodermata; class Holothuroidea; order Aspidochirotida; family Holothuriidae; genus Holothuria; species Holothuria scabra. Next base: position 34,446,343 of record CM074185.1, on the reverse strand, counting down.
ATATATATATATATATATATATATATATATATATATATATTATACATATACATATACATATACATACATATATCTATATATACATACATACATATATATATATATATATATATATATATATATATATATATATATATATATATATATATATATATATATATATAATATAATATAATGTGTAAAATGTCAAATTGACAAGATGCTGGCTACTCTGGGATTCAGTTGCCCAAATTGACAGATTGAGGAGTCACTGGAATAAGTGAAGCCCTGAATAGCAGTTGTATAGTTGTTTTGTAATCTAAGCAGCCACGAACTTTGAAAAGTCTATATGGTTTATGAAACATAATTTCACTGATATCGGGTGGTTCACCAACTGAGCAATTTAGATCAAGTTTGGTCCATTTTGATAGGCCGATTGAGATGGGAAAACTGATTATATGGAACTGATCGAACCCAGAGCAACACGTTTGCTTCAAACGCCGCTACCTTGATATATCCGGTGAAAAAAAAACGGTCAGAATCGGCTCATTCTAAGCAGCAGGTCACATGTTGAACCAGTGAGCTGAGGACACTTCCCTGATTGGACTCAGTCCCTGCATTCCTTCATTGAGTTTCGTTTGATGTTACATTCGGAGAGTACGGACCGGTTCTCGTACAGAATGTTCCAAAAGACGGCAGTTGCATTTCTTTCACCAATACTTGGTGCCAAAAGATTAGTGGGTTTGCGCAAGTATTCATGGTAGTTATGCTGTACATACAGTTTCCCAAAGCTACGTGTTTAAAAACACTGTAACGATTGGCGGGTGGTTGTAAGGCGATGTATAGACTGAAGGAGCTCTGAGGCAGAACAAACAGAACGTTGGTCGCCAGAATCGTACCAAAAGCAATCAGGATCCTTTTGGTCTGTGCGTGTCGTTGACGTTTTATGGCGTCTGGAAACTCAAACCCACGTAAAGATTTGGATACCAAATACGACAATCGAATGTAAACTGTACATGTAAGAGCTACCATAAATGATGGTACAGTAATTGATATGTAAGTGAAAACCAAGTCACGGTACGACAGAAAGGAGAAAAGAGTACAGCCCCACATGATTGAAACTGAAAACATGATAGCAATAACGAACCAATATTTTTTAATCGTTACGACCTGTTTGTACCTAAAAGGGATGGCACAGAGAGCGAGATAACGATCGACGGCTACGGCTACAATTGATAGACAAGACAAAAGACCTGAAGCTGAGGCAATTGCGCCAAACCAATACGAGGGTTTCTCTATACCCTTTCGAAAAAAGTAGGTTTCTCCAAATATGTCAGTCGCATGAATAATGTCTGATATGGTCAAAACCATTGCAAATACATAGTGTGTCCTTCTAAAGCTCCTTACTTTAATTTGAAGAATAAGCACAATAATGTTCATTACAAACGCCAAACTGCAAATACCAAATCGGAAGTTCAAAATAAATCTTAGGTACAGAATATCGTTGCCATCCCATCCATTAGGATATTTTGTATTTTTCTCGGGCGGGGACATTGGTGTAGTATTATTGAAGCTTATTACGCCATCGGTTGCTTCGTTGGTGAAATGCATAGTACCGGTAGAATCCATTTCAATTAATTCTCTGGAATATAAAAAATAATCGAAAAAGTAAAAGTAAAAAAGTAGCCTAATGGGAAATTTTCTCATCCTTTCCTTTAAATCAAAAGAGTAGTAACCTTGTAGTCACTCTTTGATAGAGTGAAATGTGTGGATTCACTCCATTAGAGTGTCAATTCTCATTCCAAGAATAGTGACATCCACTTCAAAAAGAGTAAAACTCACTCCAAAAGAACGGAGTTTCACTTTTGATTGAATGCTCATTCATTGTAGGTACCCGTGAAATAGTGATCAATTCAATCTCTTTTAAAGTTTGAGTGAATTTAGCTCCTCTTGGAGTGAATTTACACTCTAATAGAGTAAATTTACACTTTTCACACGGTTAGAGAGTGACTAAGTTCATCCTTTCGATTTCAGAGATTTTGAAGGTATTAGATATTACATCATTAGGTTATTCCATTCGATGAATGTTCACAAAGAACAAATTCTTATTGTGTACAACTTCTCGCATAACTTTAATGAAGTCATTGTGTGGGATATAGAACATAGTCTCTCCACTACAGCCTGCACAATTGGTGGATCGCTGAAGTGTTTTGGGAGGGAGATTTTATGCTTAAGACAATTTGCAACAGTCCTATCCAATGTCTTGGCAGTGTAAACCATTTTATTCTACCTATACTCTTACATTCACTTGCACTTTATTTCCACGAATTGCGGAAGTATGATTTATTTACAGTTGTCAGAAATTGATGGGTGGGAAGGACTTAGAGCGCAGGTTGCTTAAAATTGCAATCATTTCCCTCCCATTTACATCATAATAAAAAATTTCTTTTATTAATTAAAACCCTTAACGGCATTTAAAAGTCAAGCAGCAAACATTTCCGTTTCAGATGATCTATATCAACGAATATTTATTAGTATTTTTTTTATATTCCTGTCACTCAACTTTTTAATTTGTATGTTAGATAAACATCTATGTGTTTATTGCTAGATCATATCTGAGTTATATTCTGAATAAACAGAGAGTAAGGACTGATACTGTTAAATCAAGGTCTGAAAAGCTATTTAATTCTTTCATTATTGTAGTGAGGAAACAGTTTTGAACAGTAAAACGAGAAGAAGATAATCTTGGTCAAATGGGCTTAACTGCGTATGCCGTTTAAGTCCCATCCTGATTTCTAGATGCCAGAAGGTAACGATCGACATGTCTATTTGTCAAAATTTCCCCGCGAAAAAGACTCCAGCCCGATCCCTTAAAGCGGTATGTAATCATGCGCACTGGCTTCACTTTTCCAACGTTGCATGCTGTGTCCTTGAGGTTCACTTCACATGAACAGGAGAAACCTTAGGGACTTGACTACAGTGAAAAAATTTGTATCGATGAAGTGGATGAAGACGATGAAGAAAGTTTTAAGGATCGAAGTCTACTCTAGTAAACATGATACTTAACTATGGCAGCTAAATCATTGATTGTTTGAATATCAGTGCCATGGGCATGATAATCTAAAATTAAATGTTTGTTTGAATACTAAAACGTCATTGCTAATTTTTCTGTTGTCCATGAACTAAGTCGATCAATTTGATGTTTCACAAAAGAGTACATACACAATAAATGTAAAATCAACTCTCAAAACTTGTGCAGATCATTCTCGTTTTGTCCAGAACGTTGTAATAAAACATTTTCACATAAAAAATCTTACAATTTGATACCGAAACCATTTAAGGGTTGCCGAAGGTATACTTTTAAAGACTTATTTCTTGTAGCTTTTCCATATCTCATCCGTATAACAGGAACATTGAGAATATCATTCGATTTCTCTCTTAAATGAATATTTATATTTGATATAACTCAGGCCGTTACTAAAATATCAAAACATACCCAACAGCTTTTACAGACTACATCAACACACTATAAAGAATACTTTTACAGACTACATCAACACACTATAAAGAATACTTTTACAGACTACATCAACACACTATAAAGAATACGTTTAGAGACAACATCAACACACTATAAAGACTACTTTTACACACTACATCAACACACTATAAAGACTACGTTTACAGACTACATCAACACACTATAAAGACTACTTTTACAGACTACATCAACACACTATAAAGACTACTTTTACAGACTACATCAACACACTCTAAAGACTATTTTTACAGACTACATCAACACACTCTTAAGACTATTTTTACAGACTACATCAACACACCATAAAGACTACTTTTACAGACTACATCAACACACTATAAAGCAAACAGAATTTATAGTATAGCCTACATACATATTTAGAACATATTATAGAACAACACACATATAGCAACAAAAGTTGATTAAATGTACACTCTAAAATCGGAATCTTGTCCAATATTTGAAAAGTTGTGTTTCAAAATTGACTAGAAATGGTTCAATCAATGGCCAAATCTAGTCAAAGATTTGACAAGTATCCAGTTCTTGACCTCAATTGATTACACTCTATTCAAATTGGACTAGAAGTTTTTTTTAGAGTGTAGAAGACTAGACATTGTTGCCACGAAAAATACAATCTTTTTCAGAAATGGGGACGAGTCATGTATTGCAAGTCTTAGTCAAGTCATGCAGCCAGATGCAAGTCAGTCAAGTCGCAAGTCATTTAGAGGTAAGTTAAGTCGGAGCCAAGTCGGAGCCAAGTCACCGTGATTTACTAGCAAGTCAAGTCGGTTAGTCAGTTAGTTAGATGCAGTTTTACGGCAAGTCAGGTCGGAGCCAAGTCACTATGATTTACTGGCAAGTCAAGTCACTAGTCACTGAATGCAAGACCCGGTCAAGTTAGTTAGGTAGAGTGTTACAGCCCAGTCAAGCCCTAGTCAAGTCGCATATTATCGTTAGTGTTGTTTGAAATATTATTGCTTACACATGCGCAGTGGTGGATCCAAACTAGAGGGCTCTAAGATTCAATCTTCTCCCCACCTCCTGGATTTTTGTGGTTTGCAATTTTTCTTTTTTTTTTCCCTTTTTTCACATTTGCTGACTGCACTCTAAAAAAGGTGTTTAGGAAGCAAACATTTTTCTAAACACATCATTTTTTGCCCTCACTTAGCAAACACGTTTAGATGCTAAACACACGTGTTTAATTCCTAAACGTTTCGCTTTTAAACATGTTTAATAGCTTAACATGTTTTAACTTTAAACATGTTTACAAAGTGGGGTCAAAATAAGTGTTTAATTGCTAAACACGTTTTTTAAAGTGTCTTATAGCCAATTACTGCCACATGAGCGCTATCCTTAGCCAGTTATAGAAAATTTCTTGTTAAACAGTGCGCAACGTCCTCTTACTATGGATTACCAATAACATCTATAAAATAATTACTCATTTTCCTGTACGTTCTTTGTTGTGGAACCTTCTGAATACTTCAAGGGAAATTGTTTCCTTTTTAATAACGTGGCCTGTCGGATAGTCAATCGCGCGAATGAAGAGTACTTTCACATCCAGTGTGATGCATTGCCCTTCCTAAAAATGTAAAAAGGATGTACATATTAGCATACATGTCTGTGGGTAAAAGGTTTAGACAAAAGAAGACTTTCCTAGCATGAAAACTGAACCAGTCAGAATTTCGGAGAAGGTGGTGAAGATCCACTCCAAAAACATTTTGGAATTTAGTACACTCGGGTTCAATGTCCTGCTAGTGTGAAGAAATATTATAAAACGATAGGTAAACCTATGCAAATACATGTAGGCTGATAGGAGTATATTTATGAAATCGAATATCTGCTTGTACGAGTTTCCGCGGAGCGGACTCTTTTTCGGCTTCTCAGGTTTCAAACCAAGGAATATGCCGTAATGCATGCTACGGAGGCAATTTGTACAATGACCTGCAATATTGGAAAGGTGAAGCCAGCACGCATGATTAAATACCGTTCGAGTTGGGCTTGGGTTGGGGTCTTTCCAGCGTGGTATTTTGACAAACAGACTTGTTGATAGTTATCTCCTGGCATCTTGTTACCAGGACGGGGACCAAAGGGGCATGCGCAGTCTAGTAGCGTAGCCAAGATTGTGGCATGGGGAAGTTTGAATCACGACATAAAGGAAAAGTCTAAAGGGATATATATATATATATATATATATATATATATATATATATATATATATATATATATATATATATATATATATATATATATATATATATATATATATATATATATATATCAAAGTTCAAAGTTACTAATCATTTTACTTGTATTTCTCCCAATGTTATTTACATTATAAGTTGTAAACGCTGTAAAATTCTGTATGTTGGTGAAACCAAACGGAGGCTGGCCGATAGAATTACTGAACACCTCCGATCTATAAAACTTAACTTGTCTGGCTTTCCTGTAGCAGCCCATTTTAATCCGCCCTCCTTTTGTACAATTACAGACTTTTTGGTCACGGCCGCATTAACCTGTAAAGGAACCCATATTGATCGTCTCACGACTGAAAACCGTCTTATCCTTAAACTTGGCACTCTTCACCCCCATGGCCTTAATTCTAAGCTAGAATCACTGCTTGAATGATTTTAATCTTTTTGTTAACTGGTGCTTTTTCCTTGACTTTGACTCCTCGTTTGTGTGACTTCAGTAAACTTTCTGTTACCGTGTTGAAGGGTATGTAACCCGAAACGTCGTAATTTGTATTTTTCGTTCAACTCCATTTTTTGTTCAACTCCATTTTTGGTTCAATTGTATTGCACTGTGTATTACCATGTTTTTGCATCGACCTATGTTTTCTCCAGTGCATCGCAGTACCTTAGTCCTTATATATATATATATATATATATAAATAGTCGCATTTTTAAATGCGACTATTTCCGCTTCTTATCATCTTCCTTCAATTTCTATGTCAGAAAGTCGCAATGTCACACCAATACTTCCTTATATAAATATATATATATATATATATATATATATATATACATATATGTATATATATATATATATATATATATATATATATATATATATATATATATATATATATATATATATATATATATATATATATATATATATATATATATATATATATATATATATATATATATATATATATATATATGTTCAGCTGGATAGCATCAACTTTGATCTCTGGTTGGGCTTGCGTCAAACGAGAACTGGTGCTGTTCCAAAAAATAGGCGCCTGCTCAGGAGGTGAAATACGAGTTGCTTCCTCTGTCATTTGAACAAGGGCTAAACCAACTTGGCCCTATGGCTCAGTGGTAAGAGCGTCCGCACTAGAAAGCGAGAGGTCGAATCCCGGTGAAGTCAACTTTGTTTTTTCACCTCAGCCAGATTTTCCAGCTTCACCAATTTTGATATATGTATATATATATATACATATATATATATATGTAAATAATTAGAAATAAATAGGAAACGATTGCTTTTCCCTGAGCATCGTATAAAGTGAAAAGAATAAATGAAATCAACCTCAGCGAAAAACTGACATACATATATATATATATATATATATATATATATATATATATATATATATATATATATATATATATATATATATCAGTTTGATTTGTTCTTTATGTTAACCCCTAAATTGATTATTTGGGAGAGGCATTTGTATGCTATTATAAGTCGCGCTTAATTTTCTCTCCTATTTCTATGGTAACCATATACTGCCTCAACGAAGTGAATCATTGTTAATTCGGATACGGTAGATGGACTTAAACGCGTAAAGGTCGAAGGAAATCTAAGTAGTTAGTTTCGATCAAATTGTTATAACAATCCCACGTGATGGCGATAACCATTAGGAACAAGGACTTATTGACCATTAACAAAGAAAAATCATTTTCCAAAAGATCAAGCATCAAAAGAACTTGATATTGTAAAAAAAGAAAGAAAGAAAAATTTAGCCTCACACCAAATTATTTACTGTCGACAAAGATACATACAGCAGTATGGTAAAAAATATTTAAGGATAAAAAAGTTCACATGAAAAACATCAATAAGGAAGGTAGAAATAAGGAAATCGGACAAAAAGATGAAAAAAACGACAGTAAGGAACATTAAAAAGGAGTATATTTTTGAAGTTCCCTCGACTCTCCGGCAAAAACCTTTAGACGAAACCAAACCTTTACTTCCGAAGAAGTTTTGCGTTCCAGAGCTATAGGCTACGTCCTCAAAAGGTCATCTCTTACCGTTTGACCAATCGCAAGGTCATTAGACCATTTACATCAATGGTCTGTGTCATGTATGGCTCTATTCTAGACTGGATGGAAAAATCAGTTACTACACATGATTTTAGTCAAAAGGTCAGAGAAGCGATGAGAAACAATAAAAAGAACAGACACTTGGCAAACAGGAAAGAAGTGTGGAATAAAATAATCTAAAGACGAGTCCAATCGCCTAATTATTCATACAACTCAAACTAAGCAGACTTCCAACCCAAAGACGATTTCCTTTTGTGGATCTTCCATCAACAACCCGCCCCAATCCCGGTCTGGTGTATAAGAATAACCTACCCCCAAATAGCTTTTCAGTGTAGTCAATGACACCCTTGACCGATCAAGATTATCTCTTGCCACCAAGAATTCCATCGGAACCGTAGCCCTCGTAACGCCTCCGTGACTGCAGTCCCCTCATAGCCATGAGCTGGCCGGAGAAAAATTCGTCAACGATCGCCCTTACGTAGCGAACAATATGGTACATGTACGAAAATGAATACAGACAATGGAGTGAAATGTCAACAGAAAAACGATTAATTTACTTACTTTTGTGTCTAAATAAGTCTTCGGTCAAACCAGTCGTCGAGGTACACACTTATCAACTGATTTTCACGATCGATTCCACCAGAATTTTCTCCACCGACGTTTGCCTCGCAGTTGCTATTAACAAACTCGTCAGCAATAACCGTCAAACTAAAGTGAAGTATATGAAACACTATTGAGCAACGAATCGATCTGTCATTTCTACTTAACAAATAAATGAAAATATAAATCTATGTAGCTATATATATAGCCGAACCCGAGCAGCTAGTGATGACTGCCGTTAGTGGGATCCTTCGATCAGCCTTAAAGTGTACCTCAAGTAAAAAAATTAAAATATATATATATATTAAAGACCATAAAAAACGAATTCTGACAGTTTAACTCCCATCTTCATCGGACATTCCTGATCTGAGATATAAAATGTTGAAAGTTATTTACTTGCGTAATAATTTGTGACTTTCTTGTGGTACAACTTACATTTCTGCTTTGTTTACCTTTAAAATTAAAAATGTTCCTGTTTGCTTGTACAACATGTTCCAAGGGGGGGGGGGGTTAATTAATTACATTACCCTTCAAGAGTGAGAGTCCTATCGCACCTTGGTACAAGGTGCAATGACGTTTAGAAAAACAAAGATTGTAATTTGAGTAGTACAACAATGACATACAAATTATTGCGCAATGTACCATTTTAAGTTGAGTGAATAAACTTTAACATTTTATATTTCAGCTCAGGGACATCCTATTTAGATGGGAGTTGAACTATTAGAATTCTTTTATTACATAGTCTGTAATCAGTGGCGTAGCCAGGATGGGATTTTTTTTGGGGGGGGGGGAGCCTAGGTAACAAGTGGGGGGGTCTGGTACCTTCGAAGGTCAGGCACGGCAAGACCATCTAAGCGGAGCGCCACCATCAGTTGGCGCGGAGCGTATAAGAAAATTTTGGGCTTTAAAACCCCTCCAGATGGCCGGAAACGGCACTTCCCATGTGTTTTAAGCTCGATGTACCCAGCCTTGAAATACGAATCTCATGTCTGCGACTTCTCAAATAATGAGGATAAAAAATCAGTCTATGAAAAATGGTAATACATACACTTTTTAGGGACCCCAAAACTGGGCACTTCTGATCTGTGGCCTGGGGGGATGAGATAAAAGGGAACCGGTATCTCCCTTTCCCTTGGGAAAAATTGTAAACTTCAGAAGGAAGTATATCGCAAATGCGGCAATATTTGAATCTAAGCGGAGCGCCACCATCAGTTGGCGCGGAGCGTACAAGAAAATTTTGGGCTTTAAAACCCCTCCAGATGGTCGGAAACGGCACTTCCCACGTGTTTTAAACTGTATGTACCCAGCCGCAAATGCGACAATATTTGAATGGATTTCAGCTTACCTAAGGCAGTACCTAACCTTTTAACAGGAAAACCAAAAGTAGTTGTTTCCTCCTCTGAGAAACTTTCTTTGCGTTAGATTTTCTACATGCAAAATGGTGCTATGTTTGGCAAAACTTTGAACTGATTATAGGCCTAAGTTTTAGGATTTTCCATTTTTGGGGAGCATGAAAAATATCAAAATATTTTTAGTTTTTGTAGAGATTTTACAAGAGACATACATACTACCAAAGAAACAATGTGCAAAATGGTGCAGTAGTTGTTCATTGGTACATTACGTAGTCAAAATTAAAATACTACGAATAAATCTCTCAAAATAATTGAACCGCAAAGCAGAAGTATGGATCATGTGGGAAACACATGAAATCCTGACCTTGTGGACATTTAACAAATCCCCTGGACGCCAGTGCCAACTAGTAAAAACAGGACTTGTCGAAAAAAAAATCGTCCTACAGTGGCACTTGTCATGGGCAGGAGTGAGGCACGACATAGACCTACTTGTTAAGGATGGAAGGGAAGAATTATCCGAAGGCAGTACCTTACCCTTATCTGCTTACGGCATATTTTGTGTTTGATAAAGTATAGGAATGGTCGTGTAAGAGTGGTCTCCAGTGTACAATTGCCTTATTTTCAGTAAATCAATCAGCCATCCCAAAGGCAGAAAGGGTCTTAACCTAACAAAGTCACAATAAAGTTTGTCGTCGAGACTTTCGTTTCATCTTCGAAGTGAAATGAAATAAACGACAGTGCAGATCACAAACGGTATCTAATTTAGTGAAAGTAGGCATTTTGAAGTTATTACCTGATTTCATACGTGTGCACAAAATGTGTTTTACACACATACATCCATGTTTTTTTCTTAACTTTTACACATTTTATTTATTTATTTACTGTTTTGAAGGAAATACTTCAAAGTTTATTTCCGTTCAAACATTTTATTTTTTCAATTACTTTATCAGAGGGCAAAAAAAATATTACTCTTATGAGGTGATGTAATTAATCAAGCCCTCCTTGTGCAACATGCTAAGCAAACAGGAAATGTTCAAGGTCATAAAAACACTTTTTAATTTTAAAAGGAAACAAAGTTATGTGAGTTGTACAACAAGAAGGTCACAGATTATGGCGCAATCGACCAATTTGTTTTGAGTGAAAAAAACTTCAACATTTTACATCTCAGCTCAGGGATGTCATATGAAGATGTGAGTTGGACTGTTAGAATTCTTTTCTCATGCTCTTAAATATATATATTTGAACTTTTTGACTTGAGGTACACTTTAAATTGATGTAAGCCTCGCTGTTGATTAAATATGCAACTCTGTCGAATACGTTATCAATTTTTAAATCCAACTTTTTTGGTATCTGATCGGAAGCGTGGATTCTAAGGTATGAGTTCTTGTTTTGAATAGCGGAGGAGCTTGTATCTTAATAATGAAATGCTGCAAGCTCCTTCCAAGATCCTTGTGTGATGGATTCGTGCTACAATCACCGATCACGTTTTCGTGGGCTATAGGAGATGTAGGCAAAGATAGTACGAGGTAGTTCTTTCAATGTAGAAGTATTCGAGTAATAGGAAACTTACAGACAATCAGAGTTTGACAGCGAATATAAACCTTTTGTTCCAACACTTCGTTGTCCCCTTTTTTAACTGATTATTTACTCCAGAATCAACAGGCTTTGAAGAAGTCTTTCAAGAGATAAGAAACTTTTAATTCTCTGTTACTTTTGTTGAATGGGGATTCAACATTTGTTTGATAAATTTAAATCAATGCGTGATTGTGGTGCAAAATTGAAGTCGTGTTAATCTTGTAAAAAAAACTCTGATTGCCCCCTTTAATTACGTATAAAGTACACTATATTCCACTAGCGTAGCCAGCGGGGGGGGGGGGCAGGGGGCAGAGTGTCCCCCCCCCCCCACAGAAATTTTGGGGACGCGATGGGCGATGTTGAAAAAATGAAGGAGAGCAAATAAAAAAATAAAAAAAAAATGAAAAAAATAAATGGCAAAAGGAGGGAGGGAATCGGGGGCATTTTTTTTTACAGTATTTCGGGGGGGGGGGGGTGGATGGCTCTTAGTCGTTACGATAAAGTATGCAGTCCCGGACGGCGACTAGTCTCCCCGATGGTTTACCTGTTTTTTTTTGTTTTGTTTTTTTCTCTCAAGGGACAATTTCCCTAATAAGAGCCCCAAATTTTCGGCGCGCTACGCGCGCTGTAGATTCACTCCAGTTTTTTCAATACTTCCATTCCACATATCTAGAGAGTGTAAGTCCTGTCAATTTTCCCAAGTAACATGTAGGCAGAGTACACAGGTTATGTAGAGGTCGTAAATTTCATCCCATATCACAAAGCCTAGTTGCTCTTCTCTTGTGTGTGTCATGCGATAGGTCAGTTGGTGAGCGACTCACGGAGCATAGTTTGGCTATTTTATTGGGTATTCCAGGTGATTTCGACACAATGTATGTTATCCCCGATACCGTCTACAACCCCTACAGTTTCTATTTTTTTTTTTTTTTAATGATTACATAGGCTACGTTATTTTTGTAAGCCTAGCAAAAAAATTTCTCGCGCTTCGCGTGCTTTGCAATTTCACGTTTCAGACTCAAAAGAACACTATCAGGGCGCATCTCGGTTTTCAAAATATTAAGTGATATTGTGCAAAATGTGCCATAGGCTGCAATAACATGAATAGTTAGGCTCCTTCATATCCCTTCTCACCACCCCCTCGACATAGGGGCTGTCGGAACTTGTGGTTGCTAACATGATCCGCCCCCTGTCGGGAATAATCTGTCACCTTCCCATGGTCGGTTTAGTTATTTTGGCTTTCAAAAGAGTTATTTCTGCGATAAAATCCAAAATGTTCGGTACGCTTTGCACACTCTTCCTCATTTCCGTTACCTAGAGCTAATAAAGTACTAACCCTTCCCACCTTTTCAAGTAAATTAATAAGTAGAATAAATGGATTAATGTACATGTCAGCAATTTCATCTCATTTCGCTAAACCAGGGACGTGTGATCTTTTGTGTCATTCGTGCGGTACGGACTCGAAAAAGGAAGTACAATCTAAGTTGTGCCCGATAGGGCCCAAATGCCGGGACAATTGACCTATATAAGCTTTAAATAAGTACAGGTTTTTTTTAGTGTAGGATAACCCCCCAAAAAAATTTTGCCCGCTTTTCCACGGTTAAATCAGTGCGGAAATATCTTCCTCTAGCATATACAAATTTTATGTCGTATATGACTCGCAATGGCAGGTATAGTGCACAGGTTTTCTTCAAATCTCCCTCACCAACTCATCGATGCCATCCTGGCTGTCGGGGCTTGGGGTCGCTACCCACCCTACCCCTTCCCCGTTCGGAGAGTGGCCCTTCGTCGGGCAAATCCTGGCGCCAAGCCTGGGGGGAAGACACATTTTTCCAGTTATGACTTGTATGTGTGTAATGAAGCAATGAACTAAAAATGGAAGCTGCATTTTTTGAGAGCGGCAACTATTTTGGAGGGGCGGCTAATTTCACTAGGAGGGCGTGTCGCCCCTCTAAAACCCCCTGTGGAGAACACTGGAATCTAGTATAAAAAAGAACAAAATATAGCACCATACTGCATCTAAGCTCTTCGAGAAAGGAAAAAATTCCAAAAGGGGAGGGGGCACCCAGGGAGACAAGCCCGTAGCCAGGGGTCCGCACTTACTCCCGCCCAGACCTATTTTTTTTTATTTTTTTTTTAATTTGAATGGAGTTTTGGCGTTTTTCAGGGCAAAATGTCATTTCCGCTGGTTAAGTCAATGTAAGCCTTATGAGTAGCTGTTTTGTTTCAGTGCAACACAATTCCCTAGGGCCCCATTGAGTTGTACAGTAACCCTCTTACAGCCACACACTAACTCTCGAGGGAATAAGTAAAACATTGATACAAGATTGAAAATGTCCAAAAATTCCAGCTTAGGTGTTCACCAGATCGCTCAATTTTGATGTAAAATTGCAACATCTCCTTGGGGTAGGAGCGGGAGAACCACACCCTCTCTCCGTTCGGACGCTCGGCTCCTCACTTGGGCGCTTCGCTCCCTCAAGAAAATGCCGTACCCTAGTGGCGGCGATGAAAAATGAAAAAGTGGGGGCTAAAGGTATGCTCAGCCCCTCAATATTTGTCAAGTGCTCCAATTAAGGAGCGGGGAGGATGTCGAAGTTGGGCAGAGCGTATTCTTGCTTAGAACACTCGGGAAGTGCCGTTTCCGGCCATCTGATCTGAGTGGTTTGTAAAACCAAAAATTTCCTGGTACGCTCCGCGCCAATCGATGGTAGAGCTCCGCTTAGAAACATGTATTAATATTTTTCATAGATTTTTTTTTTTTTCAATAATTGAGAAATTTCAGAAATGAGATCCATATTTCCAGGCTGGGAACATGCATAAAACACTCGGGAAGTGCCGTTTCCTGCCATCTGAGGGGTTTCTAAAACCAAAATTTTTCTTGTACGCTCCGCGCCAATGATGGTGGCGCTCCGCTTAGATAGTCCTGTCGGTCAAGATTGGGGACGATGAGTCGACTTTGCCCCCCCCCCCCCCCAAGAAAATCCTGGCTACGCCCCTGCTATATTCATGCTCCTTCATATTGCCAAAGATATGGTTCCGTTTTGCATCAAAGCCAATTAACAGGAACAATCATTTCTCGAGGGAAGGGATTTCTACTTCTCCTCTCATAGTACACTTTCTACCATTCATCCAAAGTAGAACAACTCATTATTAAGAATAATATCTTTAAATATATGATCACTGATTTCAAACCTTTGTCAAAACCAGATCTACAATTTTGCGCACAAGCCAACTTCATAAAATAAAATTTATTTATTCAAATAGGAAGAAGAAACCTCTCTCTGAGACTATCGCGGACAGGACCCTAACTAGATGGCAAAAGAATGCTACACTTCTTTCAAAAGTAGGCTGTAGACAAGTATATGAATATTTTGCACTCAATTTCTGGGTCACCTGAGGTGGAATTACCATATCTTTGGTGTTGTTTAGCTGCTAAAATGACATTCCATGACGTCAAAACATGAAGGTCTATGGAAATCCTAAGCTTAGGATTCCTATGTTAAGGTCTGTATGCGTTGACATCATGCAACGCCATTTACGAGGGAAAACAACGGAGGACGGTTTTCTCACGAGGAAAAACTTGCACTCGCGCGAACAATGTTCAGAATAAACATTATTTTATTGTAATACTGACAGCCGGGATTCCGGTGATCGACCTGTTAATTTACAGTTGCGCCATAATCCAATATCAACCGTAGCCTACCGGTAGATACTTTTATTTCTGAGCAAAAGAGTGGTCTTCAAGCGTAGTATTCAGGGGAAAATGTCCACATCCTTGCAGTCTCTGTAGGATCTTGCTCTCCATTGCAAACTGTAAAACAACGTTGTCTACTCAGAATCCTATAGCAGCCAGTAAGTGGCGGCTCTACGTGGGGCAAGATGAGGCATTTTTCCAAGTACTGTCCTTGTCACCACTTACGCCAAGGTAGATCAGTTAGGAGTTGGGTTAACCGAAAAAATAAATAATAGACTCTGTAGAGACTTAACTTTCCTTTCAGAGATATGCTAAAACCTCAGAGCTTCCGGGGGTTCGACCCCTGAACTCACACCTCCAGGAACGGGCGCGTCGGGCTCGGTTTCGTGCTTCGACCAACAACTTTTGCTCCCAACGTTATTCTTTGCCCTTAGCCCCCCACCCACCAACCCATTTTCAAATTCTGGCGAAACCACTTCTGTCCGTATTTTCACATTAAAAAATTACATTCTTTTTTTTTTACAGTAAAGGAGGCTCAAGAGCATATTCTTCTTCTGCATTAATCACAAAGCATAGCTACTTGTGACGTGTCATGCTTACCACAGACGACAACTTTTCTGTGGGGTCACATGCATAAGGTCTGATTTCCACATTGGGTTAGAAATAAGTAAATGTAGTTTATTTGGGGACGTGCAGGCCAAATCAGACCGTATCTGTCAAGTAGAAGTTTTACCACATGTTCTGGAATGGTGCCATAAAGATATTCACCTACCTCGAATGTCCTTTGTTCTGCGTTTGTAAGACGCCATTTCAAATGGCAAGGATAAACGCCCTCGTTTCTTGCTCTGAGTCAGACACAGGACTTTGTCCTCAAACCATCCTCAGTCGAAGATTTTCAACAATTTTTACATATAGAACTAATCAATCATCTACCTGGTCTGAGGTGTTTCGTTACATTTGTTGCTAAACGATGTATGTTATTTTTTATATAGACCTTATCGTTTTTTATACTTCCGTGAAATTGTTTGTGTAAAGTTTAATCTGTTCGAGAGCCAACACATGATACTTTTTTTTCCAAGGATAATATATACTTACCCTTAAGAACAGAGTTGTTACATTATCCGTCATTGATGGTACTTTTATATATCGATCACACGAACCGCCTCTTATCTCCAGGTAACACCGTGTAACAGGCGCGTAGCTAGGATTGTGTCATAGAGGGGAGGGGTGAGGTCATGGGGGGTGGGGCTGACATGAGGGCGACATGAGGGGAAAGTCTAAGGACAGAGAGAAAAAACGCTATTTTTAGGTGTTTTTTGCATTGCAAGGTTGGGTCATGGGGGTTCTGAGCCCCCCGTAGCTACGCCACTGCCGAGTAACCACATCTTTTGGGGTTAGTCGGAGTAAGAGAGGGTTTGAAAAGGTCACATATAGATCTGAACACGAGGTGCAGTCGAGGTTACTAAACGCTGCTCGAGAGGTGGGTTGAGATTGAGTTTGCAATGAAGACCCAATTAAGGAATATTCAGTGTGGCACATTTAGTGCAAAATTGTACGCCTTGCACTGTGTATTCAATAAATTGCCTCGTGTTTTAAAGAGGATTTCTTTATGTTAGGGCCTAGCTGATTCAATGAATACGTGCTTTTAATTCCATTTACGGTAAGTGGCCTCGATTTCATGGAGTTAAAGTTGTATTTCATCTGAATAGGCTTGAGTCGGAGGTACTCCGAATTTTAATGCGTTTATACGACCTTTCAAGGTCAAAGTTAGAGGCGATTCGTGTGAAAGGGGCATCGTAAATGAGCAGGAAGGACAAGGGTGAGGACCCCTAATGCGCGTATCTAAATCAGCTATGATTTCCTGAGGTGTCCGACATATCCAGTGAAAAGTCACTTGGTGTGCTTAAACTTGTGTACAACTGTATGGCAGGCAGTGGCGACCCTACTGTGGCTGGAGGGGCAATTGCCCACTCATATTTTATCCACCTCCAATTAACCGCATGTTAAATATGTCTTTACACTTGATCCGGATCTGATCGTCCGATGTTATCAGCGTATTGAATTACGTGTATGGCTTGATCCTGGTGCATTTACACTTGCCTCGTACTCTGATCCTCCTCTGTGCTTAAGCGAAAGTCGCTCCAAATGAATTACGAAATACAGGCACACGGCGCGTGCGCACCAAAATGAACAAAAAATAGACCCTGTACATGTACCATGCACACCGTACCTTATCTCACCGTTGATCCGGCGAGCATTTACACTACAAACTTAATCGCCTGCGCGGGGTCTGATCCTCCCCCCTTACTAGGATCAAAATCAGGCAATCAGATCCGGATCTGATCTGTATTTACACTACAAATTTGATCTCGAGCATGAGATCAGACCCCGCGCAGGCGATCAGATCCGGATCAAGTGTAAAAGCGCCATAAGTCAGTTAGGAGTAACGTAAACCGAAAAAATGAATAATATATCTTTTCCTCTAAGGATATGCTAAAATCACAAAGCTTCCGGGGGCTTCTCCCTGGATCCTTCACCCCCCCCCCCCCTCCCCCAGCAGAAGGTGCTTTGGGCTTGTCCTTGCCTTGCGTCGGACAATTTTTCCCCAACATTATTCTTTGCCCTTACTTTTCCCCGCCCCAATTTTGACATTCTGGTGCCGTCTATGATGACATGTGTTATTTCGGTCTAGTATTTTTCCGTTTCTATTCTTCAAAGGTGAAAATATTGTTGAAAAAATAACCCGAGATTTCGAAAAATGTCTAAAAGGACATTTCTCTACCTTGACTGCACGTTAACACAAATTGTCGCAAAAATAATGCAATTTAGTTTCTTGCGATTTTGAAGGCAAGATTCGAGCCAAACGGAAAGGCAGGACATTCATTGATCAGTAATAAGAAAAGGAGCTTTCTCATGCTCGTTGTGGGTTAGGAAATTTTGGCTTGTATAATAGTCTGGCATGTAAAATAGTCAAGACATCTCGGCATCGAACTCGCTAAGTTAACAACTATAACTAAAGCAAAATGGATGCAAAAGACAACTCGTCCCAAAACAATTTTGCATCTTTCCCCAAATACTTTGTCAATTTTTATTCTACCATTGCATATGAAAATGAATCGATTGCATATTGACCAGTTTAGGTTAATACAGAAAATTTGGGGTGATGATCTCTTCTAAAGGAGCCCCGGGATGCAGGGTAGCATACGTTACTCACGAGTCACGAAGAAGCATAGACCTGCTATGGGGACACATTCATCTGTGACAAGAGTGCTTTGCTTTATTGTTTGCAACTGCTTATGGATTTTATTGAAAAGGATTTGAAAAGGAATCATGTTACCAACATTTAGATGTAACGGTCCGACGGAGTGGAAAGGTAGTCAGGCTACTACGACAGCTTTTATACAATATCTTATCGCTGTATGGTGAACGTACGGAACTTCAGAATTCAAGGTATATAGAAAGTTTGCTCCACAAGAAATGATAGAAATTTCTAAACTTCATTTTGTATTATTGGTAAACTTTGTTACACTTTAGACATACAGATACTGAGCGCGACATATTCCCTAAATGCAATGTACCATCATGACACACTGAACTACGTACCTGTGCCCTATGAAAACAAAACGTTCAAGGCAACATAAACTTAATAGTTTCACGTCATTTTTATTACAGTAGGCCTACATATACATATATAAAGTAGAGTAAGCATATTGATATCAACAATATATGCTGGTACTGAGGTTTAAAACAAGCTACTACAGTTACGCCGACCATAAAGGGGGTGTGTCCTCTCTTTCTTCCCCGCGGCTCGATCCCTCCCTCTGAAATGGTTGTCGGCATAAGGACGGTAAACCGTATCAGCAGTCCTTGATATGCTCGGTGCTTCTGACAGCTTTTTTCTAAAAGTCCCCTCGACTCTCTGGCGAAGAGCCAAGGGGCGAAAACCAAACATTTACTCCCGGAGGAGTTCTGCTCCCTGAAGGAGCTAAACGTCCCAAATGGACAAGTACGCCTTCTAAAGGGCAAACATGTGTGGTCCTGCTCTAGACTGGCTGAACAGAACAGAAGCCACACCCTGGATGCAGTTTAACGTCATGCCCAAGACCCCTGGCAAAGGGTCGTTAGGCGAAACTTTCGACGAAAACTTTAATTGACAGCTGTTTTTAGTTCCTGCTTTGATTCTATAAGTTTTATCCTCCCTACGAGTTTTTATCATCCTACATAAAGGTATTGAATAGATTATTATGTGCAGAATAACAGTAATCACCATCACCATCAACTTAAAAGGCGTTGTCATTTTGTCGTTGAACAAAATGGAAGCGAATGGAATCGATTTCCATGCATCAATGCCAATCTGAGAAAAAGATGCCTAACATATTTGTTACAACGTGGCTTATGAATCTTAAATGGATGCACTACAATCAAAAGCTCTCTAAAGAAGTGTGACATTGCCTTTTAAAGGGGGGGGGGGGGGGTGGCCGACTCTCCAAAAACTCAGTGACGTGTTCACAGACGAATATGCTCGTGATAAGTTAACCATGGTGATCGGTAAATTCTCGAATTCGCTTTTTAAATTCTTTCGTGATGTGGGAGGATATTACCCAGCAAAGAATAATTTAGCAACTTTTCAGTGATGTTTTTCAATAGGAAACCCAAAGGTTTGAGTTTAAAAGTTTTTTTGCGATCTTGTTAGGTAACAAGCCATAGCATGGTGTGCTATTGCTAGACGCGTTTCGCCCAGAAAGATTAGTTTCGGGGCTCATCAGTAGCAGGGTAGTGTTACGGTAGGCAATGTTTGCCAAGAATGTCACGCAAACGATAGGACAAAATTATCCAAAATAATACAAGAAATTCATGGTAGAATTCAATGTAGAATTTATGAATAAAGGTATCTCTCAGATTGCCGCGGTACGCCGATATAAATTAGTGGCAGGCATAAGAGAGTTACGATGCGGTAGTCCTTTTTCGGTATAACCTTATACACCCGCGGTATTTGCGGGGCTGACTTGTCTGTCAAAGTTAACTATTGAAATATATTTAATCGTTGTAGGATAAGTGGTAGCGAGAAAAGGTGTAGGGTAGCTCGTGTTAACCAAAGTTATAGCCAGAGCGCTTGGTAGTTGGTGCAGCCGATGTGGCAGTGGAGCGTTCTTGTGCTATACTGCTTGCAATTCAGATAAACAAGTCACGGCATGCAGAATGCGGACGTGAAAGAAAATACCCAATTGAGGCAATCTGATTGGCTAACACGATATTTGGCAAATCAAGGTTATTTCGAGATCAAACAGCGGGTCATTTTGTGCTAAGTTCGGGTAGAAAAATGCGCCTTTTTTGGCAAAGTATAGCACATATGATCCAAATAAAAAAGCGGGATGCTAGAATATATGGTGATAGATCTTCAAAAAAAAAAAGGTTGAGAAGCAAAGGTGACCGTTCTCAAGTGATAATTCAGAAAAAAGTTGCAAAAAACTTTTGTACCGTTGGTTTAAACCGTATTGGTACTTCGGTATTTTAGCGAATACAAGAGTTCTGTTTATGAGGATGCGAAGTTCCACTAAAGTTAGTGGGAGCATATTTGGAAGCGAATGGCCTTTCTCCTGTGTAAAATAGAGAAAGATCACAACCTGAGGATCGTCTAGGATTCAAAATGTACCAGTCAGGCCGTCTCACATCAGAGATGGAGAAGCAATCAACATTTAAAGGGGGGGGGGTGGCCGACTCTCCAAAAACTCAGTGACGTGTTCACAGACGAATATGCTCGTGATAAGTTAACCATGGTGATCGGTAAATTCTCGAATTCGCTTTTTTTAAAGGGGGGGGGGGTGGCCGACTCTCCAAAAACTCAGTGACGTGTTCACAGACCAATATGCTCGTGATAAGTTAACCATGGTAATCGGTAAATTCTCGAATTCGCTTTTTAAATTCTTTCGTGATGTGGGAGGATATTACCCAGCAAAGAATAATTTAGCAACTTTTCAGTGATGTTTTTCAATAGGAAACCCAAAGGTTTGAGTTTAAAAGTTTTTTTGCGATCTTGTTAGGTAACAAGCCATAGCATGGTGTGCTATTGCAACCTCTTGTACCCGAGATAGTACTTTCATGTTGTATCCATGGATATGTACTACCGCCATGATCCAATCTTCCTAACCTTTCAGGATACGAAAATGTAACTTTCGTATCATGTGTCCTTCCTAAATGTGATGGGAGCGAGTTACTCGGTACTAGAGTACAACTGAATACAGGTTTCAATAATCAGCGGCACCCAAGATTTCTCTAGACGTCACACTCTATCTGTGTTTAGGGAGTCGCCACTCATGGGGGTTATTTTAGGAGTAATAGATGGTTTAAAAACGCCTTGATATTTTCTGAAAAGGTTAAAGGCCTTCTCCCCCCCCCCCCCCAAACTTTTGTAGTAGTCCAGAGAAATTCTCCATTGTCACAGCTCTTTGATGATTGAGATCAAGTTAAAAATGCAGAGTATTGTAGCTCATATTGCACATTATGTACCTTACTGAGAGTGATTTGATTTCACGTTGAACTGTTGCACTAAAACACTGTTAATTTTTGCCCGGCAGTGGCCGTGGGTAACCAGTTGTGACATAATATGCAAGCACATAGGCCTTATGCATTGACGACACTTTGACGTTATCCTTGGTGTAAAACAATGGGACAAGTGGCCGCACATCAAAGAATTTGTCCTGTCTATCAGACTATGCGCGTACTCAACCGGTTGACAGATCAGCTGTCTGCATTTGTCGTTGTTTGTTTGTTTTGTCCCTAAGGAGGGCATACATTTTGCTCTGTGACATTATATGCATAAGGTATATTGATAAACAGTAGTGTCTGTCTATTATAGCAAATATGAAAAATTGCAAAAATATGTTTAGACTTGCAATCCAGAAAATTCCGGAGAATGGGCGTGGTTGATACACAAAGTCTTCCTTTCTTGAATCTATAATTGCGCATTATGTGAGCAAATCTACATGTCACAAAACACTAACTATGATATGCGACCTGACTCGAACTCGCACTAAATGACTTGTTACTTGACTTGCCAGAAAACAAAAATGGCTTGATTCGGACTCGATTTGCTTTGCGCAATGACTCGTGAGCTGGATTGCAGCAGGCTGCATAACTTGAGACTTGGAATTGAAGATATTTGTCTTGAGACTTGACTTCCATTTGAAAGAAATAACTTGTCCCAATCTCTGCTTACCATTGGTGAGCGGTAGTATGACGAATTCAAGCAAAAGAATTCAAAACTCTACATGGGCATACAGAATTGCTCTCTATGACTTTTAGAGTGAAAATCACACTTTTTTTATAGTGAAATCAGGGACCATTCTAACTTGTAGTTAAAAATCAATAGAAAACCGTCATTCTGACTCTCTTATGAGTGAATATTTTGGAACCATCCGTCATTTCACTCTTTTGAATTAAACGAGTGCATATGTACTTGATGTAGTCAATATTTTGTGGGTATTCTTCATGTTTGATTTCACTTTATCGTGGAACTAATACTTCTCGAAACTACACGACTTGACTTGATAAGATTTAGTTTCGTTAAAACCAAGCTAAAACATATTAACAAACGGATTTCCGAAGGAATTGGAATCCCGGAGTCGTCTAGCAATACCACTCTAAAGTAAAAGGGGTGACTTGAATTCACTCTAATAGGGTGGAAACTATAAATTCACTACATTAGAGTATTAATTCACTCCAAGAAGAATGAAAGTCACTCCAAGAAGAATGAAAGTCACTCCAAGAACAGTGCCAGTGAAAGTCACTCCAAGAACAGTGAAAGTTACTCCAAGAACAGTGAAAGTCACTTCAGGAAGAATGAACATTCACTCTTCCATGAGTGCCTGAAATGATCACTAGTTTTTTTTTTGGGGGGGGGGGGGGGTTCAAGTGTGATCACTGTTGGCACTCCATCAAGAATAAAACTTCCCTCTTTGGAGTGCATTTAACTCTTTTTTTGGAGGGAATTTCACTATTCTTTGAGTAAATACACACTTTCCACTCTATTAAAAAGTGATTAAGTTCACTTTTTTTGTTTGGTCGGAAGGGGGATTAAATTTGTTGTAACGATATCATGATTTTTAAATTCAGTGCTGATACATATCACCATTATGTGGGCGAGTAAGACCCGGAAGCGGTGGAGTTGTGACAAAAAATGTGCCAGCCGTTGTGGGACATTTAAAGGGCCAAACCTCTCACCCCAAACTACAATTTTGGCACCCGGGTACCAAAATTCTCAATTGGCTCAGCTCTTTGGTTGACAGCTAATTCAAACAACATTACACAGCATGAACGGTACTTAGAGTGTTTTGATTATATAAATTGAGTTTTTCTATACTCACCTTGAAGCAATAAACTGAGACTGTGTCTGGATTAGGATGAATTTCAGACAATTGTGGGAGGGGCTTCAGCAAGAAGGTTAGGAGAATTGGTACTGCTTGGGGTGAGAGAACTGGGTCTTTAAGGTCACGGTATTTGACTAACCTTGCCAGTAGTGACGACAGAATTTCGAAATTGGGGGAGGGGCAAACTACGGATTAAAATTTTCACGCGCAGAGGGAAAAGGAACGCAAAGCAAGCACTCCTACGAGTGGGGTTCAGGAGCAAAGTGCCGGTGAGGTGCAAAAAAAAGTCTCAGAAAAAATGTTAAAATACCTGTAAAATTACAGAATAAAAAATAAACAGATACATAACGATTGCAGAAAAATACTTGCAATATTTGCCAGAATATTTCTGTAATCTTTATGTATCTCTTTTATTTGTTCTGTAAATTTAGGCTACAGAGATTTTTAACAGTGTAGGTATATTATTTATTTTTCGTATTACCTACCTCCTAACTGGCCGAACTTGTGTGCCAACTGGCGCGGGCAAGGAAAATTTGAGGGGGAAATGCCTCCTTATGCCCCAGTTGCGCCCCTCAATTTTACTTAGACCTGTTGGGTCGCATTACCGTTATCAGAAACTACCGTACTGTTCTAGTAGGCGATTACTCTAACAGGGGTTACTCATACCTACATCTACCGACTGACCGACTGCATGGTCAAGTGGTTAGAGCATCCGACTTGCAGTCGGGAGGTCGGGAGTTCAAGTCCTGGCCTGGTCATGACGAAGACTTTAAAAAATGGAATTGCCATTGTGCTTGGTGCTCAGCATAAACAATGCAGTCAGTGGGGAAAACAACTGAGCTACTGAGCTACAACTGGAAAAAAGCAGTGGCCGGCTTGACTCAAACCAATTGGTTGGAACCACGGACTTTCTATATGCATGGACAGAGCATGTAACGGGAACGTCCTATCCGTAGATTGTCGCCACCGACTGGGACAAAAAAGGCAAGATGGCCGCCGTAATGCTATAATTTGTATGATTTGATGACGACTGTGTAATGTTGTTAAACAAAAGTTAAAACTGAATGGGAAGCAATATCATATTTCTGCAATACGTGGGGTGATTTTGACCTTACCTTGCCATATTCAAAAAAAATTCAACTTGATTGCCAAATCTGGGTATTGACTTGAGCAAGTCCAAGCTTTTACACAAAATCATGGCACACGGCCATCTTGGTGCGCGTTTCTCCAACGTACAGTAGCGACAATTTACCGTGCAGTATGCTCTGTCCATGTATAGGAAGTTCGTGGTTGGAAATGTAAAACTCCATCTAAGTAACAAAATAACTCGTACTTACATTCTCTGTTACACGCCGTGGATCACCGACCTTGGAAAAACAAATTATTTATTGACCGTCAGTTCAATAAACTATATTGCTTTCCATCTAATTAAGAAGTAGCAGAAATATGAACTACCGGCAATAAAAATGAGCCTTTTATCAATTTCGTTGTGGGATATTGTTTTGGAAGAAAAGAGAAATTGAGAATTATATTCAACAGACAAATGACAAACAACTTATATATTTAATATAATCCGTTAAATAATGCTATCAAGCTAGTATAGGCTATATGTCAATATCATTTCATGATACTTCAATAGCACTCAAAATATTCTCCTCATGATTTTCGTGCTATTCATTCAAGGGAGATCGTGCATTGTGATTGGATGACAATATCTTGCATTACTTGGTGCTTGCGTGCCGTGTGAATATACAGTTGCTCATTATGACTTCGGTTTTTCTAAGGGTTATGACGTCGGGTTGACAGATCAGGGAAGTGATAACGGAGAACAAACAAAGTAAAGAGAGAGCCGATCATATAACAAGCGGGCATATGAATCATTTGGACTACATCGCAAGTGATATGCCAAAATGGCCGAATGGGCTTGGACTAGGCTACCTTACCATGTGAACTTTGGAAGTCACGATGATCACAATTTACCGTCGATCAAAACAGGGTATGACCCAAGTTCCTTTCTTGATGGAGCCCAATGACGTGTAAAGGAGTTTGACTTGACTCGAATGTAGTACACATGGTTCAAAACTGGATTTTTATTTATTCTATGTTTCCTTTTTGCATCATTACAAGACCATTAATGTTAACATAGCGAAAAATTTCACTCGAAATCAAACACACCACGTATTGAAGCCCTGATTATTTTTTCCCACCGGAATGCTTTCGCGACACTCAACTGGCAGCTCAAAAGGATCGCGATCCCCTAGTGTGTCGACTTCGAGTTTAAAACGGCATTATTCTGGCAACTAGTAGCAAGGTGTGGAAGTATTTGCAGCTGACTAGTTGCAAGCAGTCGCAAAACCAAGTCTCATGCCTCCAAACATGTTCTGTTGCATGAAACAGAGAGTGTAACTGATCACAACGGAATGCATAGGCTTAGGAAGCAATTTGACAGTGAGGGCGGAGCAATTTTTGGACTATGCAAGTCACCCTACCCCATTGACCAAAAGACACATTTTTGATGCTGGATTCTTCGCTTTTTTCTACCAGGAAGAAAGATGTTTTTAAAAGAAATAATTGTATGCTATAATTCATTTTTCAAATGGAACTGGGCACTAAAGATTGGTAGAATTCTTCTTTTTTCCGTACATGCTACAGTAGACAACAATTCCACGTCCTCTGCAAACAGGGGAACATTGATAACATTTTTATTCGAGTTATTATAGAATCCATCTACTCACAGACTATTTGAAAGGTAACTAATGAAAGGTGTATATGACAGCACTTACGGTCAGCAAATGATTCCCTGTCTGAAGTCTTTCCCGAAAGACTATTTAAGCGGAGCGCCAGCGTCAGTTGGCGCGGAGCGTAGAGGAAATTTTGAAAAATCGGACCCCTCAGACAATCGAAAATGGCATTTCTCATGCTTTTAAGTAGTAGCTATGCAGCAGTGAGGAAAAAAGACTTCTACAGGGGAAATGGGAAAGCACCCAAATTTTCCGGGTTTTCTTTGAAGTGTAAACACCACTGTATCACGGACGACATTTGCTTCGCGCGAAGTGCTCCGAAATTTTTGCCTTTTTGAAACAAATATTTGTGGCCATGGAGCTTGTACTGCAGACATTTTTGGATTCTGGGTTTCTTGTATAGGGAAATTTGAAAAGGTGGGGTAATACTGATCGAAGAATCTGCACTTCCTTTATTGGCAAATCTGAGAATGATTGCAAGGTGATCGACTGAAGATCGTTTTTCTTGAAGCTCTACGAACTGAAGCTCTCCAATAAAATTTTAAAAATTTCCGAAACTTTGTTTATTTTAGACAAACTATTTCAAAGTCAAAAGCTTATTTTGGAGAAAATTTCGAATTCTATGGAAGAAAATTTATAAAAATAGCACTGAAGTTGCCGGTGTCACTTGACGATCTGGTGTCACAAATACCAAATTTCGATTTTTTTCCTTTTCAGAGCTTGAAAAGATTTGTCAAAGTGATTCATGAGACAGCAATTATGCAGCCCGTTGAAGCGCGCGAACCGCAGATTTTTTTTTTTTTTTTTTGAAACAATGAATTACAAATTGGCGCTTGTATTGAAGAGAACTCGGAATTGAGAATATCACGTAAATGAAAAGGGTAAATGACTCGGGAAGTGGGGTGGGGGGGGGGGGGTTGGTTGGAAGCATGCTTCTTTCCCCCTCTTTTTTCACTGAAGGATGTCGCCCCCGCACCCCCCGCCCACCCGCTTCCTACGCGTAGGCCTACGCCTATGATGGAAAGAGGCTCGCGAAAATCAGTTTATCGAAATCATTGTTTCTTTGACATTACGAATGAAGAGAGCATTAAAGGTCACGATTTCGCGGGAATTGTAGGGAACGTTTTTTCGATCTGCGACTATAGTTGCGTAATATAGTCACCTTCCGCTCAAAAATAGGCAGCCCGTTAGTCGCTCGCCCGCACGACAAAATGCTTCCTTCGCAGTACTTCGCGTCTACCGAAGATTTTAAAGACCCCCTTATATCCCCAGAGGCCAGACCGAAGGTCCGTCAATGAACACTACAGAGGTAGACCCGGACCTA
The DNA here is from genome assembly GCA_037179385.1 of Holothuria scabra. NCBI lineage: Eukaryota > Metazoa > Echinodermata > Holothuroidea > Aspidochirotida > Holothuriidae > Holothuria > Holothuria scabra. The sequence continues at coordinate 34,418,900 of CM074185.1, read as the reverse complement.
ACCTCTTGAAATTTGTGAGCAGTGTCTGTGCATGTATAAATAATGGGGATGACCTCAGGTCAAGTTGAGGGAACAGTCATCAAGGTTTTACCTTATGAGCATTATGATGTGTATTGTGCGCCACCTGCCGCATCAGGTTCTGCCCGAGTTTATCTCAGTTACTTTTCTCTTGAAAAACAAGAATTTTTAAAATACAAATTCTGAACATGATACCTGCATAGATGCCTCACCTAATGGCCGGAGAGTGTCGTTTACTGCATTTTAGAGATATATTGCTGCTAAAAGGTCTCGTCACATTTTCATAAATCAAGAAAGTCACAGAATTTGGCTACACATAAGGACAGCCTGTAAAATCAATCTCACGTAACACAGTGCCCGAAAGAGTAAAATACTTAATTCGGACTGGAGGGTGTAAAAAAAATTATGGGTCTCTTTCGTTACCCATGAATGGGCATGCAGACAGGAGATGCATATTTGCATATGCAATGCAAGTTCAAAATTCTGCCCGTAAAATGATAGTTCTAAATGGTACTTTTGATCACTATGCAATGTGCTTATGATATCATAGAAGTGATTTTTATTTAAGTGAAAGCTCAAAGTAAGACCAGATTAGATTTCTCTCATGGGCATGTGAAATGCTGGGCTGTCTAAGTCGGGTCGCCATTTTTTCAGAAATTTTCTGTACGCTCCTTGCCGACTAAATGGTGGCTCAGTTATATAGACGCACTTGGTTGTCGACCTTGACAATAATAGGAATAGGTCACTACCGCAAGTTAATGCAAAATTTGTTCAAGTAGTTCTCATGCCACTCACTCAATCGCATTCTGGTAGTATTGGATTGATGAGGAGTAAACTGGTTAAAGATCCTCCATTACGGTGAGTACATATGTACTTCCTTCAAGTTCACCTTTCGGGTGAAAATGAGACAACTTTAGCTGTCCATATCTTGAGAACCACGCATCGAATTTCTAAGCAAATTTGACCCGCACGCGTAAAACTTTTACCTCTGAAAGATATCAAAACTTCAAGGAACTCAGAACTTCTTTTAAATAAGATCTCCATGATACTTTCAAGTAGGCCTAATAGAACATCTTAAAAAATATTTGATTTAAAGGCAGTCATTCGTCACCCTAAACTACAGTTTCAGTATGCATATATCAAAACTCTCAATTGGTACAGCTCTTTGATTGGCATCACATTCAAAATGCCTTTAAAGGCATATTTTCATTATCCCAAACAGTTCCAACTCCCCCAACCTACTTACTTCTAGCCCCTCCCACATTTATCTAAAACTCATCTTTATCCAGACGCAATCCTAGTTTATTGCTCCATGGCTTGTCCCAGTGGCCATACAAGTCCATAATGTGTAATCAAGACACTCTCAGTGCCCATGCTGTGTAATTTAGCTATGATGCATTGTTTGAATGTGATGCCAATCAAAGATCTGTACCAACTGAGACTTTTGATATATGCATACTGAAACTGTAGTTTAGGGTGACGAATGACTGCCTTTAATTCAATAAAAAATGTATGTGTGTCGAAATGATGAAATGCATTCTTTTGCTTGTTTAAGGGGATCTAAAATGTTGGTTTTATTAAGTTTCATGTGGATGCGAATCCCCGTTCTTGAATCATGCAAATAAACGAATTACATGAACAAAATTGTTGTTGGTCCCCCAGAAGTGTTCCAACTTTCGGAGTGAGCCACATCCACTGATCTATATTACTATAGATCAGTGGCCACATCAGGCATTTAAAAAAATGGTAGTGCGCCACTAATTAGGTCGTGGTCTTCATACCACATGATCTGTCACCTGACAAAATAACACAGCGTGATTGCGAAACCACATGTGCATCGTGTGTTGTGTGCGTATCCAGCAATAATTCACAAGTGAAATTTTATTTCAAAGCTAACGGAACTGATTCCAAATAATAGTCAGGTTCTGTTCTGAGGGTGATAACTTATGGGTTAAAAATTTTCTGTCAGTCGTTTCTACTGAGTTGAAGTTAAGTTTCACCTGCACTTCTGGCGAAGCTGTTGTTGCATGGCCGCATCATTGCACAGTCTAACACTCAGTCACACTCACACAGTAACAAACTGAGACGAGGCTATTAACAGGCTTACAATACTGGTACTGAGGCCGTGCCATCGAAAAGGATATAGCCTAGGCCTAAGCCTTGACTAAATCAGCTTAGGTGCTAGTCGTGGCGAAGTGTTTGATTTCAAAGTTTGTGTAAGAATATATACTATAGGCCTAGCCTAGCCTACTTTTCAGTGTGAAGAATTGAAGACTTATTACAATTGGCTCAGAAGGCAGTGGAAAATGGGTCCAAGATCATCAATTAACAGACCTATTACGGTAAGTATACTGCTAACAAGTAGGCTATTGTACACACGGGTGGTAGAAGTGTTATTTGCACAAGGTCTGTCACTCAACGCATTAAAGTTAACCTACACAATTCCAAACACTTCCACCTTGGAAGGTGTATGGCAAATGTACTTTCCAGTGTGGCCTAGCCTACTTTGACATTTTTAGCCATACTGTAAACCTCAAAAGACATGTTAGTCACGACAGAAACTAAAAGTTGAACCTAAAACAGCACGGACCAACTTTAAAACAGTAAAAATTACTAAGCAACTTTTTGAAATGTTTTGCATTAAAAACATACAGAAAGCTACCTACTGTAATATTGTCAGCGATCGGTTATAACTTATACCCATGCACCCCGCCACACTTGTGTAAGTTCTTTTTGGCTGTTATACTATCACTGCATACATGGTGCGAGAAAGAATGCATCAGCAGCTGCATGTGTTATTATCATCTGGTTCATAGCAGCCATTATTGCCATATATTTTGAAATGTCCATCTATTGGAGAAACGTACTTCACAGATGTTCAACAGAATCGACAGTTTTGGTAAACACATAAGAAAATTAAAGGATTAAAATGGAAGATTGATATTTCTATACATACATCTCAAATTTATTAAAAAACTGTTGATCCAGTAAATTAGGAAAATGATCATCGGATTTCAGGGAATAGTTTAACACAATTCATAAACATACACCTCAATGTGGAAGTACTGGAGAATAGGCTTCTGGCGAGAGTGGACTGAGAAGCTTTAACGCAGAACCTTTTTACATAAAAGTTGCTTGCAGTAATTCTAACCATTTCAAAGTGATAGAACAGGCTTCAACATAACCCCCACCCAACACCCCCGGACAAGTAAAAAACAGGCAACTACTGTGCTGGATGTTGCAGACTGCCAGGCAAGTACCCCCAGCCTTAAATTTCTGAGTTGCTCAAAATGGCATTTGTACTTTTAGACTTAAAAAATTATATGTACTCAACAGATTTGAATTGGACATGTAGATATTTATGGGGGCTAGTAGATTGAGAAAAACAGCTAGCCCGCCGGACAAGAACGAAAAAAAAAAAATTTGTCAAAGCCTGGATAGAAAAGGGGAAATTGTATCCGAAGAACTGGATGATGCTGTTTAAGGTTCAACTTAAAGGACATATGCTGTCATTCCAATTTGAAGAAGGATAGTAGCCTATACTAGTTTGTGAATGGCTCTTGACAATCATGTGACAATGTGTTTTTCACTGAATTGAAAAATTTAAATAATATATGAAGTGGTTAATGTTGAATGTTTAAGCCTTCAAATATCCCCAAACCTTCTTGAAAGATAAATGACAAAAAAATAGCAAAATGTAGTAGTTTCAAAATAATTTTGGGGTGACTGCATTGACCTTTAAGTTTTTGTGGTGACTAACAAAGTCTTTAAAGTTTTGCAGTAAGGCTAAAAATGTCAAAGTACTGTAGGCCAAGTGCTCTCCACGTGTAGGTTACATATGTGTTGAGTGACTGACCTTGATAGAAATACATATTTAGTGTACATACAGTAGTGCCTCGACCACCTGTGGTTGTATTGTACAGTCTTGTCTTTTTGGTGTGTGTTATTTATTTTCATGGATGAAATATTTCATACATACAGGCCTATACCTACAGTAATTTGATTAACCAGTATCACTTACTGTCAATGACTGGGGTAATCATCGTACACCTCCAGGAATAGGAGCCTATACAGTATATGCAAAGTATATACAAAAGCCTAACCATTTGTCTGTTGAGGATTAAACACACATTTTTTATCCAGATTCATCTACACTGTATTTAAGGTGAACAATTTCATTTTCAGATTGTACAGGATTTGAAAATAGATTATCTCTATTTCTAATGATATTTTTTTGAAAAGCTGCGGAAGTATTACCATAAATCTTGTTTACTTGGTTACATGGTGTTACCATGCCTTGAAACTTTAATGGTCTGTTTATTTATATGTTACACATGTTTTTACCTGTATCAGTTTTGTTAAGTTGAGTGACGTAGTATGTATCTTTCATCGTCAAAGGTAAGAGCTCAAAACTTTTGTCTTAAAACTGAGCTAGTATTGCAGGGTGCAATTGATACTGTAGTGTTCAAAACATTTGTTCCAACATCCACAATATTACATTAATTTTCAATCAGTTATAACAAGGCCTGTAATGAACAAATGAGTGGTAAACATTATCCATCATTATAGAATCCTTGTTTTTGCCAGTATTAAATCACTGTAAACATTTTGGAGTTTATACCAAACCACCATTTTCAGCAATGGCTGACAAATGTTGTCTCCAATTTTACTTTAAAAAAGTACACCATCACTAACATTTATGGTGCGCCATACTGAAGGATGTAGAATAACATGAAGTCTTCACAATGGAACCAAACTTCAGTCAGTCATTACAGTACATCTTTTATTTCCATCCAACTAAGGCATGTTTCATATTTGTTCATATTTGCCTTGTAATAACTTTTTTGACTGAAAGGTTAGTTAGTTAGTAAGAGGGATCGAGTTTAACAGTCCAGTTTCCAAACTATTGGTTCAAGTAGAGTAGATCACAGCCTTTTGTCCAGCAGTTGTTTACAGGCTTGTTTATCCTACTCCATTGCTTCTGCAGAACATCACCAGTGGTGTCATCAGACTTTTCATTCTATGGGAGCACTGGGGGGCACAACAATTTTGCAGGGGGCACTGGTAGACTTCATTCACGGTGCCATAGGCGCCACCGAGCGCGAAGTGCGAGGCTCAACAGGTGGGGTCCAGGTGTAAAGCCCCGGAAGCTCCTGGGTTTTGGCGTGTTTGTGAGGTACTTATGTGGCTAATAAAGGATGCTTCTAGTGACTTAACACTGGCCTAAAAATTACCTCAGGGTATCTTCAAGTAAGTATTTTGGTTATAAAAAAAGCCAGTGATTCAACTACTGTACCAAGAGAGGATCTGACTGACATTTTGAAAATGGGGGAGATGTACTATAGAGAAAAGCTGATTGTCAGTTCAATATGAATCTGGGTGAGGGGTCCAGGGGGCCAAACTCCTGGAAGCCCCTGGATTTTAAGGGGTTTGTGAGGTATAAAGTTAAGGGTAATTCTATTATCCTTACACTGGTTTAAAAATTACTTCCATGCATACTTCAAGTAAGATTTTACTGGTTACAAAACAAGTGAAACTACTACTACAGTAAGCAAGGGGAGCTGAACTAGAAAGAGAAAGAGAGAGCAGTTGATGTGCACTTACATGTGAACCTCTTCAGGAAAAATGTAGGTCTAATTCTAATTAAATGGTTACCTGAGCTGTGCGCTACCTTCAATTGTCAAAAATCAGAAGTGTGCAAAAAATTTTGAAACCCCTAAGATAGCAGGAAATGGTACTGTATATCCCTGGTGGTTTTGGGATATTTTCAGTTGGAAAGAATAGTGCCTTTTCTTGTCAAAAGAAGAATCGAAAATTCATAGTCACACTCTAACTACAGAAGACATTGTTTTTGAAAATCTCAAATCTCAGTTGGGGGGGGGCACAGGGGTGGAATCTCAGCTACGGTCAGTGGCGTCGCCAAGGGGGGCCAGGGGTGGCACGTGCCCCCCCCTGAAAAATGGTGTTCCCCCCTGTGTGCCCCCCCAACTGAGATTTGAGATTTTCAAAAAAAATATGTCTTCTATAGTCAGAGTGTGACTATGAATTTTTTAGGATTCGATTCCTCTGTTGAAAAGAAAAGGCAATAAATTTCCATGTTTTCCAAATGAAAATATCGCAAAAACCTTGGAAATGCCATTTCCGGCTGTCTGAGGGGTTACGTTTTTTCAAAATTTTCTTCACACTTCCGACTACGTCAATTAGAGGTGGCGCACAGCTCAGGTAACCCTTCAAGCAGGATTAAGCCTACATTTTTGATTCCTTGCCGAAGGCAGGCAAGGAATCTATGCGATGGTGATGACGTGTGTATGTGTGTGTGTGTGTGTGTATGAGATGCTTTGGCTTGTAAACACAATATCTCAAGAAGGGTATGTGTGACTACCCTCGTATTTGGTGTGTAGCTTGGTCACATTGAGTAGATGATCCCTATTGTTTTTGGTGGAGATCAAAGGTCATTTGGGGTCACGAGAGGTCAAAAGGTCAAAACCTTGTAAACACGATATCTCAAGAACGGTACATGTGACTATGCTCATATTTGGTGTGTGGGTTGGTCATATTGAGTAGATGATCCCTATCGATTTTCGTGGAGGTCAAAGATCATTTGGGGTCACGAGAGGTCAATAGGTAAATTCCTTAGAAATTGCTTGTAAACAAGGTATCTCAAGAAGGGTAAGCGTGACTAATCTCATATTTGGTGTGTGCATTGGCCATATTGAGTAGATGATCCCTATTGTTTTTGGTGGAGATCAAAGGTCATTTGGGGTCACGAGTGGTCAAAAGGTCAAAACCTTGTAAACACGATATCTCGAGAACAGTACATGTGACTATGCTCATATTTGGTGTGTTGTGTGGGTTGGTCATATTGAGTAGATGATCCCTATCGATTTTCGTGGAGGTCAAAGGTCATTTGGGGTCACGAGAGGTCAATAGGTAAATTCCTTAGAAATTGCTTGTAAACACGGTATCTCAAGAAGGGTAAGTGTGACTAATCTCCTATCTGGTGTGTGCATTGGCCATATTGAGTAGATGATCCCTATCGATTTTCGTGGAGATCAAAGGTCATTTGGGGTCACGAGAGGTCAAAAGGTCAAAACTTCGTAAACACGATATCTCGAGAACGGTACATGTGTGACTATGCTCATATTTGGTGTGTGGGTTGGTCATATTGAGTAGATGATCCCTATCGATTTTCGTGGAGGTCAAAGGTCATTTGGGGTCACGAGAGGTCAATAGGTAAATTCCTTAGAAATTGCTTGTAAACAAGGTATCTCAAGAAGGGTACGTGTGACTAATCTCATATTTGGTGTGTGCATTGGCCATATTGAGTAGATGATCCCTATTGTTTTTGGTGGAGATCAAAGGTCATTTGGGGTCACGAGTGGTCAAAAGGTCAAAACCTTGTAAACACGATATCTCGAGAACAGTACATGTGACTATGCTCATATTTGGTGTGTTGTGTGGGTTGGTCATATTGAGTAGATGATCCCTATCGATTTTCGTGGAGGTCAAAGGTCATTTGGGGTCACGAGAGGTCAATAGGTAAATTCCTTAGAAATTGCTTGTAAACACGGTATCTCAAGAAGGGTAAGTGTGACTAATCTCCTATCTGGTGTGTGCATTGGCCATATTGAGTAGATGATCCCTATCGATTTTCGTGGAGATCAAAGGTCATTTGGGGTCACGAGTGGTCAAAAGGTCAAAACTTCGTAAACACGATATCTCGAGAACGGTACATGTGTGACTATGCTCATATTTGGTGTGTGGGTTGGTCATATTGAGTAGATGATCCCTATCGATTTTCGTGGAGGTCAAAGGTCATTTGGGGTCACGAGAGGTCAATAGGTAAATTCCTTAGAAATTGCTTGTAAACAAGGTATCTCAAGAAGGGTAAGCGTGACTAATCTCATATTTGGTGTGTGCATCGGCCATATTGAGTAGATGATCCCTATTGTTTTTGGTGGAGATCAAAGGTCATTTGGGGTCACGAGTGGTCAAAAGGTCAAAACCTTGTAAACACGATATCTCGAGGACGGTACATGTGACTATGCTCATATTTGGTGTGTTGTGTGGGTTGGTCATATTGAGTAGATGATCCCTATCGATTTTCGTGGAGGTCAAAGGTCATTTGGGGTCACGAGAGGTCAATAGGTAAATTCCTTAGAAATTGCTTGTAAACACGGTATCTCAAGAAGGGTAAGTGTGACTAATCTCCTATCTGGTGTGTGCATTGGCCATATTGAGTAGATGATCCCTATCGATTTTCGTGGAGATCAAAGGTCATTTGGGGTCACAAGAGGTCAAAAGGTCAAAACTTTGTAAACAAGATATCTCGAGAACGGTACATGTGTGACTATGCTCATATTTGGTGTGTGGGTTGGTCATATTGAGTAGATGATCCCTATCGATTTTCGTTGAGGTCAAAGGTCATTTGGGGTCACGAGAGGTCAATAGGTAAATTCCTTAGAAATTGCTTGTAAACACGGATTCTCAAGAAGAGTAAGTGTGACTAATCTCATATTTGGTGTGTGCATTGGCCATATTGAGTAGATGATCCCTATTGTTTTTGGTGGAGATCAAAGGTCATTTGGGGTCACGAGAGGTCAAAAGGTCAAAACTTCGTAAACACGATATCTCAAGAACGGTACATGTGACTGTGCTCATATTTGGCGAGTGTGTTGGCCATATTGAGTAGATGTTCCCTATTGTTTTTGGTGGAGGTCAAAGGTCATTTGGGGTCATGAGAGGTCAAAAGGTCAAAACTTCGTAAACAGGGTATCTCAAGAACGGTACATGTGACTGTGCTCATATTTAGTGTGTGGATTGGTCATATTTAGTAGATGATCCCTATTGATTTTCCCAAAGGTCAAAGCTCATTTGGAGTCAGCATGTTCAAAGCCTGACAAGCTCTCCTGCACAGTCTTTCAAGAAAGGTCACTTGTAGGGTCCTGTAACTTGTCATGTAGATGGCACATAGTGAATACATGGTCCCAGAAGTTTTTGGTGGAGGTCAAATGTCATTTGGGTTCACGACGGGCAATGGGGATCTCAAGATTGGATGCCTTGCATGTGTACTTTGTGGGCACATTATTGAGCCCTGTTAATTGAAAAACATTGCAAAGCAATGTCAATGTGAAAAAAGGCCTTACATTTCAGCAGCAAGGAATCACGAAGCCTTTTGGCTTTCTGGTTCCTTCAGAGGATCATATCTAATTGCCCATCACCTGCCTTTCTTTCTCTTTATAGTCACAGTGCAGCTCACCTTCCTCAAATTGTCAGCCTGATACGCTCTTGAGAGTAGTTTCACTAAAGTTTGTGTTGTTATCAAAAATAAAATCTCACTCGAAATTGCCCTGTAAGTAATTTTTTAGGTGAGTGTAAAAACAACCCTTTTAAAAAACAACTTTAAAACCTTACAAACATGCTAAAGACCCAGGAGCTTCCAGGAGCTTCGCCCCAGGACCCCCACCAAAACTCACATTGAAGTGTCCATCAACTTTTTCTCTATAGATCATCTACCCCATTTTTAAAATGTCAGCCGGATCCGCTCTTAGTAGTTGAATCAATGGTTTTTTACTGAAAGTCTTACCTGAAAGTTACTCTGGAGGTAACTTTTACACCAGTGTTAAGTCAATAAAATTACCCTTAAATAACGTCTTTAATACCTCAAAAACATGTTAAAACCCAGGAGCTTCTGGGGGCTTCGCCCCCTGGACCCCCACTAAAATTCACATTGAAGTGCCCATTAACTTTTTTCTCTATAGATCATCTACCCCATTTTCAAAATGTCAGCCGGATAAGCTCTTGGTAGTTGAATCAGTGGTTTTTTTACCAAGAGGCTTACTTGAAGTTACCCTGGAGGTAATTTTTAGACCAGTGTTAAGTCAATAAAATTACCCTTAAATATCGTCTTTAATACCTCACAAACACGCAAAAACCCAGGAGCTTCCGGGGGCTTCGCCCCCTGGACTCCACCCGTTGAGCCTCGTGCTTCGCACTTGGTGGCGCCTCCGGCACCATGAGTGGAGTCTATATGCCCCCCATAAAATGGTTGTGCCCCCTCAGTGCCCCCCCCAGAATGAAATGTCTGGTGACGCCACTGGCTAGGGTCACACACAATTTTTGACCCCCCCCCTCAATGACGCCACTGAACATCACTCACAAAGGCAGTAGGTTCCATTTCTGGAGTCTTTGGTATGACTGCACCCAGAAATAGAACCCAGGCATTTTGTGTGAGAGGCGGTTGCCTTTACCGTTACATCAAACATGCAGTTGTTTGACTGAAAGGCTACATTGTCTATGATATTGATGAAAAAGTGCTGGAAATTAATGCTTAAAATTTTCATGTGACCATACTTCTTGGAAGCTCAATTTAGAGAAAATATCTCAAAACAGTCAAAATTTGCCAGACTCCTTTTGAAAAATTATTATAGCTGTTCTTAAACTATTCTGACCCCAATATTCAGTCAAGTACCACACAGTTTTAAACTGCTTTTTGGCACAGTACTTGCTGCAGGCCTACTTGGTTTTATTTCCTGTTTTGGTGTTAATTGTGTAATACATTTTGAACTTCTCTAATCTTCTTGTTTGTTTTGTTTTATGCAAGTTTTCAGTTGCCCTTTGTGGGGTATAATAAGTTGTTCTTATCTTATCTAAGCCTACATATTTGGTTCTGTATGAGGTTTTGTGCATTTGGTAATTGCAGGGGGAGGGACCATTGGGCCATGGGAGCCCTCACAATTTTTTTTTTCTTGGTAAAATCCTAAAAATACATAAAATTTTACCTCAAAAGGTGGCATATGTAGGCCTACATAGCACTAGATTGCAAATGGACACCTAATTTCTCAAAAATTTTCTGAGGGGAGAGATTACAGAATCTCTTCCTAGGCCCCTAATGCCTGTGTTTTTAGTTCCGTAAAATACACGAATTTTGTAATGTTCACTGAATTTTACATCAAATGGTAGCATATAAATATACCCAGATTGCATGTAAGGACACCCAATTTTAAAATTTTTTTTTCATTTTTTTAGACCCCTCCCCTTGCCAGTGATCACTCAGCATACTGCATGGCCTCCTTTTTAGAGAAATTTTGCCTATATGCCATTGGTTTTATGGCTCAGTCACTGATCAATTGATTTGAGTCACGCCAGGTGCAGCCTTTATTCCACCAGTTGTGGCTCACTGGCTTATTTTCCCTACTTCGGGTGTCCTGGTGTGAGAGTAATAAGCCTCTTTCAAATTGAAAACTAGGTGTGATCAGGATGCATGCACATGCTGTTCAGTGCTAGTATCAAAAGAAAATTCACTTGCTTGTCCTGTACAAGCTTTGACTCAAAAACAGCTAGCCATTCCTTACTAGGGTACTGTATAAGGCAGTTGGCTATCCAACATGAACAGAATCTCATATGATAGCTACATGCAGATATAGGCCTACTGTGTGGAAAATCTCACATAAACAGAGAAGTGGTCAAAACTGGTTTTGAACACAAAGCTGCCCAAACTCAGTTTATAAACTGGTTAAAACCACTCGAATTTTGTGTTTTTCTTACAGGATATTTTTCAGTATGCCCATAGGCATATATACTTGTAAAGTATTAATTAAGTGGAAGTCATAATCATTTATTCATGAGTGCTTTGACTGTAACCAGTTTTGGGGAGTGATTTTAGATCATTTTTCACTGGTGAATTCACCCCTTTCTTTCTAGAGTGACCTTAGGTCATTCTGTTTTCAAGTGCTAATTAGCAATGATATGGTTATTCATATTGGCATTAGAGTTATACTTTCATAGATTCCATTTTAATGGATGGGAAGTGTATCCTTGGTGGATTTATACTCAGCTTGTCTTTGCTTCTTCATGTTTCATTTTGTGCAGTTCATCCATCCAAGAGTAGAATAGGCACTACTGTAAAGGGAATAAATTTGATTTTATTTGATCAATAACATTTTGGTGTCTTAGTTTTCAAAGTACTGCACAGTACTGCTGTTTCCAGCACAAGTAATTCAGTTAATAGACTGCAAAAATGGTCATTCAGATGTCTGACTTTTTAGGGCACCTGAAAATGAAGTCGTCATCACCCAGGACATTACTGTAGCCTCCAGCTGGGGACCCCAAATCTTTATAACTGGATTTCCTTTGTTAAATTCAGGTTAAAATTCATGCAGTATGTTTTAACCAGTTTTGACTTTCATAGGTTCTTCCAAGTAGGGCTGAGTATGGAAATGTTTTTGGAGTGACCTGACAAGAGCTCTTACATCCTGAATTCAACACAAAATTTAATTTAGCCCTAAATTTGATTTTCAAACTTTTTTAGGTTCTTTGTAGGAATGTTTCTTTAAAGGCCCAATTTTCTCATCCCAAACAGTACCAATTCTCCTAACCTTCTTAATTAAGCCCCTCCCACAATTTTCTGAAATTCACCCTCCTCCAGACACAATCTCATTTTATTGCTTCAGAGTGAATATACATGTAGAAAGCTCAATGTGTATGATCAAAACACTATCAGAACAGTTCGTGCTGTGTAATATAAGTTTTGGTACTCTGCATTGTTTGAATTAGCAGTCAATCAAAAAGCTGAGCCAATTGAGAGTTTCTGTTACCTTATACTAGAAGTGTGGTTTGGGGTGAGAGGATTGTCCCTTTTAAGCCAACTGCACTAAAGAAGAGTGCATGCAGCAGTAGCATTGTTGTACTGTAGGAAAGTTTTGCAAGTTCCAGCCCTTTAAACACTGTAAATATAATTGAAAACTCACCCTTCTTGTAAGAAATTTTTTGACCAAGAGAACATTTAATTTGTCAGCTTCACTTTGGAATGAAACAGAATTCAGTGGAGAAGAAAAACTACTGTAATACTCAATTGAAGTTAGAATTCATTGTGAAGATTTCATGTTGTCTTGTCCATAACAAGGGTCAAGAGCAGTCACCCCAAACTTCTTGAAAGAACAGCTAAATTTCACTATTTTCTTCAAAGTATCTTTAATTGTAATATTTCAGGGCTTTAATATTGCATATGTTCATAGCAAACCAAGACGTTGCTCATATGGTAGCAAATTACATTTTGGGAGTGAAAAGTCACACAACTCCCAAGAGCCAATCAAAATGCAGGACAGTCACAACTTCAGGTTGAGGTTTCTGCATTTCCACTTAAGTTTCAGGCAGCTTAATAAATTTAAGTGGTTAGGTGTACTTTTTCACTCTAAAATAGTAGACTAAATTAAGTCTATAAAATAACCTGTTATTATAGTAATACTGTGGAAAACCAAGGTTTTCTTGACAGGCTGGATGATCACAACCGTATATTTTTCATTACAAGCCCAGTGACGTTTGCCCTTAGTAAGAAACCCCCCCCCCCCCAATCCCCCATTGCAAAAAGGATAGAAGAGTTGTAACATGGTTCACCCATAGGAACACTGTCAAATCGGTGCTATGGCCAAGTGGATAAAGGCAGTGGCATTTGAAGCAAGGAAGCTTAGCAACTGGGAGGTCTGGATTTCGATTCCTGGCAGGGTCAAAGTAAGGTTCATCCAAGAGCAATCTATGGTTTTCCCATCTGAACTGGCCTTTCAAAAATACCAAATTTGATCCAGATTGTTGAACTGGTTGCCACCTGGCATGAAGTATAAGCCAACAGCTTCTCCCACATTCGTGGTCACTTACAGTAGCGTCGTAAAGCAACTGTACATCAAGGTCTGGTTATTATTATAAAATCATTATCTGGAAAAGCAATTGGAATTTACAACACATCTTTTGCCCCTTGCAAATTCATCCCACCCTTAGGGGTGCACAATACTTAGGGTCATTGACTATGGAGGCTTTTCACATGACGTCATAATACTCTCCGGCGGCCATGCTGGAGTACATGTAACTACGTAGTGAACCACACTGGGTGCGCTTGCTCGTTGAATGTGTACACACCGTGCACACCACAATGTGCTCTGTGCAGTGTGTTCGGCATAAAGCCACGTGTATTTGTCATGAATGTCCTCCAGCATGGCAGTTCCGTTACGTAATTGCAAAGCCTCTATACTTGCTTGAGCTGAACTTGCTTCAAAAGTATGTACACTGCACAATACAGTAAATGAAGAGCGACACAAAAATTTGCAAACAGTTTTCAGTTTATTCAAATTTATTTCAAGTACATAATTTAACACATGATAGTACACTTTTGTGATTGCATCGCTACAGTCAGATTGCTATGCATTGCTAGGACATAATGAACGTTTGATAGAACATTTGACCAAATTAGCCTTAAAGCACGAAATTACAACGTTGAAACTTGAAAAACAATGAAAGTGGCCCCTACAGAACACTTTTGCTTATCAAATATTACAGCACATCCTGGTATTGGTAAAAAAATTTGAAAACATACATCTGTTATGTGCTGCCAGAGGGAAAAGAGACGGTTAATGAAAAAAAAAGGTTCAGCTTCCAGATAAGCAGGCATGTAGCCAAGACTTCTGAAATGGGAGGGAATGTAAAAGGATGTACCTGTTATGCAAGGTTGAGGGGAGAATGGCCAAGGTGATCTTTTTGTACAAATTATACATGGCACCCCCTCCCCCTCTTTTCCACTGACACCATGCCACAAACACCATTTTATTGACTCCACTCTACTGAAACCACTCCACTGACACCACCTTCAATGACACCACTCCACTGACACCAGTCTACAGACTCCACTGACACCACTCCTCCACTGACACTTTGCCTTTAACACCACTCTACTGAAACTAATCCATTAACACCACTCAAATGACACCATGCCACTGTCATGGCACCACTGTCATCGTCCCACTGACACCACAGACGCAAATCCACCGACACCATGGACACTGCCCCTGTGACACCACTCCACTGATGCCACTCTGACATGGCCTGCATCTTGGCAGACCATGCATGAAGAAAAGTTGGTGAAGGAGTGAGCCCAGTCTTGGCTTTTAAAAGGCTTGGCTTTAATAAATCTCCTAGTCTTTCACAATGATAGGTTGTTTGTGATGGTCACTGTATGTACAAAACATTAACATGACATTTAGTGAGGTGAAAATGCACAATCAAAACTAGGAAAATGATCCTATTCAAGTTCCAGCATTCATATGTGTAAAAAAATGAGCTCCTTCATTAACTCATGTTAGTGGTCTTAAACCTAACTTCTACCAGAGTATGTGAACAAGCTAAAATGCACAATTGCAAAATTAAAGCATGAACTTCAATTGGGCAAAATACTGTCCGCTGTTGGTACATCATGAAATTTGTGTGGACACAACACTATCTGTCAAGCACACCATGTGCCCTAATTGTGTAATAAGGTTTATAAACCCCAGTCCCAGTCCCATGAATGGATTACACATTTATACCATATACAGAGCATAAATATCAGCCCATGTTAGCCATTATAACCTTTAAAAAAAAATAATATCACATCTTACTGAATCTTGAAATTGCAAAGATTAATTGCACCAATAAATAAACAGAAAAAGCACATTAGTGGTGTGGTCTGAAAATTGTTTTGATATTACTCCAACGAAAAAAGCACAAACTAGTTTAAAATCATTTCAATGATATCTATACAATCCCTAAATTTTGCAAAGTTAAAGTATACAAAAAAAAATGCTCATGAAAAACTTAAAAAAACCCTGAGAAATTCGTCAGAGGTCATCAATGAACTACAACTCACAGAAAGCTGGACTAAATGGCCTCCAATAATGACATAAATAAGAGTACATATGCTATCATATAGCAAAAGTAAAGTACGGAAAACAAGCCCAGGGCTCGATTTTCATGTTTGTCAGATTGTCCATGACAACTAAATTTTCATATGGACAACCAAAAGTTAAAGGTTGGTTGTCCGATGGACAACCATTTTTCTCTCAGATGGAAGAAGTATAAAGCTGACTGATAAACTTTCAACTTTTTCCATCTACCATGTTTCAGACTTGAAGTGCTTTTGTCTCTCAAACATCCTAGCTTTTTATTCTTGAAGACCAATAAGACAACATAAAATGAACACAATTATTGTTTTGTAATTGTAAGCAAAATGTTTCGGACAACCAAATTTCATTGTGGACAACCAAAACTAGTGAAATGGTTGCCCAAAGGACAACCATAAATTTTTCTGAAAATCGAGGCCTGAAGCCAGTGAGTCACAACTAGAAAAAAAGCTGTGACCAGCCAGACTTAAACCAGTTGGTTTAACTGAGCCATAAACCTCATCCAAGTAACTAGCTATTACAGTGAAACACCTGGGGAGGGGGAGGCTTTAGCCCTAGCACTTTTTTGCCTTTGGAAATTTTAGGTTGCCTTGAACAGTTGAACTGTAAGATGGATATTTTATTTCCTTGAACTTTTTGGATTGATTAAAGGTCAAGAGCAGTCCATCCAAACTTATTTTGAACAACACAACTAAATATCACTATTTTTCTTCTTTTTCTGTTCAAAGTACTGTATCTTTTGTAAAATTTTAATCACTTCAGTATTGCATATATATGCAAGGTAAACCAAGTGGTTACTTCTAGAAAATTTCACATTTGAGGAGAAAATATTTTGTCATGTGACTCTCAGCAGCCAATAATGAAACAGTCCTGACAGTCCGAGTCTGCTTCACTACTTCAAGTTGGGGTGAATGCTCTTTCCCTTAAACCTCTCAGACTAATTATAAATAAAAATATTCTTACTTACTGAAGCACACTGCAGGCTGGCAAAAAAATAAAGGGTCTTGAATACTCATGTTTCTCTCCCCCTGCACCACCCTCTCTCCCTTCCTCCCTCCCAGGTTTATCCCTGATCATAAATTAAGCTCAGTACAAGTGAACCAAGTGAATCTAAAGAGTAGTCTTAAACACCTTTAAAAGGGTAAGGAGCTGTTTAACACTTGTATCTGCTGTTTAAAATCAATGGAAGACACAAAAGTGACTCAGATGTTGGAGTAAAGAAAGATACATCAAAATTGCACGGCTGAGATAGACTTCATGTAGAATACAAAGGTACCTTGTTTCTATGTTTGAATGTAGTGTGGAAAAATGCTTCCTCTATTTAATTTCTAGCAAGAGTAGGTACTGTATACATACTTTTGCAGGAAGTAAGCAATGAATGAAATGAAATCATATGAAACGTTAAATATTTTTCTTTGGCAAACATATACACTAGGTAACACAACATTGAATGTACTGTATCATGTTTCCATCACCAATGAAAATCATTGACTCCATATTTGTTCCATCATTTAACCTTGAACTGTTTAGCAAATAACTTCTGTAAAGGTACAGCATTTACAAACAACTGTGCCCATTATGGGTTTTTTTTTCATCATTCAAGCATCTCATTCACTTTATTCAAAATCTAATTCTCCTTCACCTGAGACTGCCCCTATCTTTTTTTTGCCTTCAGAACTGTTCACAACCAGCAGGTACAGTACGTGCACACCCTCATTACAAAGTTCAATCGGAGGCTAATCTGAAGTGACAAGTACAAAATGGCATGGGTGAATGGGAAGGGGGGGGGGGTCTTTTTTCTTCATATTGTGCATGTAATTGTCCCAAATTTCTTGAGCTCCCATAATGAAGCAGCCCCATTGACAAACTGTGTAAAATATGCTGTTCACCTCAATCATTTGCTAAAATCAATCACGAGGGCACAGTAAATTTTCTATTTGAGCCCATGTTTATAACTAAATTGGATGAGTACTGTCATTATTTTCAGGTGGTAGAGTAAGTGTAAGTGAAAGGAGGATTACATTCTACACCTGCCCATAATTTCATCACAATCAACTTGCTCTGGTCACTTTTTCTTTGAATGCTTTTGAATTGTGCTCGTTGTCCTTGTATAAATTATAGCACAGTTTTTACAAAGTATGACAAAAACATTTTCCTCATGAATGGCTGCCTTTAAAAGGTATTGTTCCATTGTAAAACACTGTAACTAGTGTGTATTAACAGCAAATAATGTGTTCCCAATCCATTTAATTCGAAACTTCATCTTGCAAGATCACATCACAGCACCAAAGGATCATGTTAAGACCTGATCTTCTCACCACAAACGGTCCTAGTTCTCCTAACTTACTTCCTTTAGCCCTTCCCACAACTGTCCAAAATTATTCATCCTAATCAAAACACAATCTCAGTTTTTGCTTCAAGGTGAATATTTAAGACCCAAAGGTGTTTATCAAAACACTCACAGCACAGTAAATACTGTGTAGTTTGAACTAGCTTTCAATCGAAGAACTTTGCCAATTGGGAATTTCTGTGGACCACAACAAAAATTGTAGTTTGGGGTGAGAAGATAAGCCCTTAAAATATTGAAAATTGTGAGGTGCATACACATATTTAGATACAGTGCCTACAACCACCTTCTCGCTGGAGTGTTTCATAGCTATCAATACTTACTCAAATAACGGGAAAGATTTATGGTACTTCAACATTTACACAATTGAGTGAAAGCAATTTCAGCCTCATTTTATTCCAGTTGGTTTGACACATACAGGCTCTGTAGATACTGTAAAACATTCCTCTTGAAAAATAAATGCTGAACATTATGACTATTGTCGTAGACAAATTTTGAACAATTCATAACGATAACAATGCTGTGCATCACAAATCAGCCTTCCACAAATTCAGAATTACCATTACTGAGGTTTGGTGATATACGAACAAAAGTGTCGATCATTTTACGCCTAACGTTCTCTGCAAGGTCTGGTACATCGTCCACAGTGAGACCTTTAGTAGGTATTGGTGGAAGAATTTCTATTGACTGCAGACCTGAGTTGAAGGAACAGTAGGGAGAAATGATGGGTTTTGAAGTGTACCTCAAGTCAAAAAATTCAAAAATATATATAAAAGAGCAAGAAAATTGAATTCTAACAGTCAGATTCCTATGTGGATAGGGCATTCCTGAGCTGAGATATAAAATGTTGAAGGTTTTTTGCACGATACAGTAATTTGAAAAAGTTTGTGGTCATGAATTTTGACAACTGAATTGAACCGTTAAAATACTCACTCAAAAAACATTTATCAGTATGTGGGATATGGGGATTGTCTAAGTTTGACCAACTGATACTGGCTTCTGGAAAAGCTTAACAGTTTTGAATAAATTTGTTGAATTCCATGAACAAACTCAATGAGCAACTTAAAGAAAGTATATATAGTTATTCTATAACAGTAATCCAGTTCTTAACTTGCTATGGTATACTTTTCCATAACAGGAAGAGTAATATATATGGTAACCATGTGGAAAAGGCAATCCTTTCCCCCATCCCCACACCCTGCATCACCAAAGCCACATTATCTGCTAGATAACATAATGGCAATGGAAGCCGACCCAAAATGCCTACTGCAGGAAAAATTGGAGGCAACTAAATCCTGCCGGCTCCCCCTCCCCCCATCTCCACAGTCCCTTTTTTTTCATTGAATATGTTGACATCCTTCATCTAGGTGTGCTAAAAATTTTCACTTCTCACAGTCACAGTGTTTTCAGGTGATTGATGGTGTGTGGTGGCACTTGCAGACCTCCATATTCAAGACTTTCATAATTATGCATTTTTTTTCACTGCTGTCCCCACCCACCCACCCCCCCCCCCCCCCCCCCAGCTATATGGCCCTTGGATCTGTTGTGGGTGTCTTGTCTTTCATATTGCCACAACACTCTCAGTTTCATTAAGCATCTCATGCTCACTCATTGCTGCTGTCACCATACAGTTGCAGGATACAAGCCTTGAAGTTTAGATTTTGCATTCATGCTATAAATGACACTCGCAGAAAAGTAAGGAGTGTGGTTGGAGTGCTGTTTTGTTGAACTGGTAGATTAATATGAGGTCCAATTCTTCATCTAGGAGTGCAAAAAATCATTCTCTTCTCAGTGATTTGCTGTGAGTAATGTTGTACCATATAGCACTTGCATGACCCCCAAATTCAAGGCCTAATGATAGAGAAGGCAAAATTGTAATTCTCATATACTTATCCTTGCTCACCTTTGGTAAACCGCCTGTGCTTGAAACTGAAAAATGGTTCTTGTGATGACAAAACAATTGGAACTATTGGTACCTGAAAATTAAAATGTAAAAATGAAAACAGTTGGAACGGTCTGCAAATTGAATGCAAAAAATGAAAAAGAAGCTATTGAACAGTAAAATGCTGTCATGAGCAACATGAAAAATTTGGTTCAGGTCGCAAGTTATGTTGCAACATTATGTTATAAATGGAGATGACTGTGACTGCAATCTCGGTACACGATGTAACTGTATGCAAGATGCAACCTTAAAGGGCCCACTTCTCTCACCCCAAACAGTACTAATTCTCCTAACCTTCTTACTTAAGCCCCTCCCACAATTGTCTGAAATACATCCTCATCCAGATACAATCTCTGTTTCTTGCTTCAAGGTGAAAATAGAAAAACTCAATTTATAAAATCAAAACACTCTCAGTCTCAGTACCGTTCATGCTGTGTAATATAAGCTTTGGTACTCTGCATTGTTTGAATTAGCTGTCAATCAAAGAGCTGAGCCAGTTGAGAATTTTGGTATCCCTGTACCAATACTGTAGTTTGGGGTGAGGGGTTTGGCCCTTTAAAGTACAGTATCCTTGATTGCAAACCTTTTGCAGGTCTTCAGTTTAGGAAATTTACAGGAAGTATAAAAAGGATCTTTGAGAGTTGTCAATTCTCATGAAAATTAGCCTATTTTGTGTTCACTGATTACAGCTGTGACACAGAGCATGGAACTCTGTAAAAGATGCTTATTTACAAATAAAATATTTACTCTCAGATAAGAACTATATACCTGTATGTAAGTAGGCTGCCTTTAAGTAACAATATCTACATTTCATCACATAAGTTCATGATTGTAATTTACCGATCCAATTTTAGGTCAGTTTCAAATGTTTTCACATGAGAACTGTATTCAAGCTCCTGTGAAAGGGGCAGACACAGGATTTGACAGCATTTGGGCATATTGTTTGAGGGCAATGAACTTATACTGGGAGAATTGATAGCTAAGGGGGATTGTAATCAAAATAAGTTGTGTAGGTGGTGGATCAGCTTGCATAAAACACAGTTATTCAGTCAACTACAGTACCTTATTACAGTACATGCTTTTTTGCATGCATGGGAAAAGGGGTGGGTTGTTACAGTACATCATGGAGGGTAACTGGAAAAACCACTTTTCAACAAAGCCATTGAAAAATTTATGCACTGTGGACACTTTGGTTTAAATTCCTTTTGTTTTACTTTATAATTGAATGTCCTGAATGCCCTTGAAATTTAATACTGCTACAGTGTTTGAATATCAATACCTGTAAATCTTGTACTACCCTACACAATTTGTAGGATATAACAAACAATGCTACTTCATATTCCTTGTTCTGGCAAAAAAATGCCATAATGCACTATATCTTGAGGAAACATTGCATAACTTTGTAAGTAAGGATCTTCCAAACAATGTACTGTATGCTACTGCCATGGATGCAGTTTTTGCTTCTTCACAGAGAAATTTTTTCCTCATGTTCTTAAGTCCAAAAAATTTTGCTTCAGGGAAATTCCTGCAAATATCATTCATTTTCATCACAAATTTCATCATCCTGATGAAAAAATGTAGAGTAAAAGAGGGGAACCAAACCCCGACCCATTGGGTCAGCCCTTTCTCCCCTTTTTATCAGTAAGGCCTGTCCAAGGGTTCTACTTTCAACATGTCAGTAGTCAGGCATAGGGCCAGTTCATCAGTACTGATGCCAGAATGTCAAAATTGGGGGGGGGGGGGCAAAGGACAAAATTTTCCAGTCACAGTTCAAACCTGCGGCCAAAGAAGCATGCCCCTGTGGGTGGGGTTCAGGGGGCCAGAAGCTCGAAGGGTGTTAGCATTTTTCTGGATAAGTCTCATACTTTAAGGAGGGAGGGAGGACAAGTGGGGGAGCAATGATAGTTAATTTGTGCGGAAAATGCTCCCTCTTGCCCACTGTAGCACAGCTACTGCAGTTCATAGGGCAGTATATGACTACAAAGCTATGAAATTAAACGGATATCACCCCAACTTGAATTATTGTAGTGTGCAGTAGTGGGCTATCCTGTTTCATGATTGGCTCTGGAGATTCATGTGAAAAATTTTCCTTCTCAATTGTGAAGCACTGCATCATCAATGTGCAACATTGAAGTTCTGAAATGTCATGAAAGGAACTTGAGAAATAAGAAATTGTTAGATTTAGATGTTGTTTCAAACTGCCGTAGTTTTGGGGCAACTACTTTTGTCCTTTACCTCTAACCTTCATTTGTGATTGGTTGGAAGAGCAAGGGATAACCAGGTGTAACCCATAAAAATTTGGAAATACAGTACATGTATACAGTTGGTTAAGTTCCTGCATATAAGGTTTGGCTCTGAAAGTACTGAAAGATGCTGCAAATGATTTCCCCCACTGTCTTAATAAGTTTGGAATCTTTTGTAATTTAAAGTAGTTGTAATAATGTGTATTTCCCCATTTGTCTGTGGGACCGACTGTTTGGTATAACGGTAGAGCATCCGCCTCTCACGCAGAAGGCCGGGTTCGCTTCCCAGGTTGAGTCATACCAAAGACTCTAAAAAAGGAACGTACTACCGTTGTGCGTGATGCTCCACATAAGCTATCCAGTAGGAAAAACAAGCCAGTGAGCCACAACTGACAAAAAGGTCATGGCCGGCTTGACTTGAACCTATTATTGGAAACTGGACCATAAAACTCCATCTAACTATAACTCCGATTAATTTCTACAGTACCATTTCATAGAAATTTTTAAACCTTAAGTAATTATGGGCAACTAAAATACACAGGGAACAGACTGTGTTCAGTTCTGCAAAGAGCTTTTGAACAGGTTGTGTACATTACCTGTGCCTTGACAGCAATATTAAAAGCCCCTTTCTTGAATGGGAGCATGTGGTCTTCACGTAGCTTCATCATGTTCCTGTGGCCTTCAGGAAACATCCATAAATTAACCTGAATATTGGATGGAGAAATAATTATATATTACCAATAATTTATAACTCCTTGTAGCTCTAAAACAGACAAAAAAAATACCATTGTCCATTTGCAATGAAAGTGCAAATTGGTACAGAAGACTTCCACTGTGAAAACATTAAACTATCACTAGAACAAAATAATGTTTTAAATAAAAGCATGTTTATTGTAGGCCAAGTCAGTTTTCAGTTCTCCCAAATTTCAAGTCTTAGACTTAAGTAAGTTACAGTAGTTTAGGTGAATAGCCTACTTTATACTATTATCTGTACTTGTAGAGACATGTTTTTTTGTTTCAAATAATATACAGTACATATAGTGTCACACAATTTGCAGGCCGCTCCTGAGTTGCTACAAGTCAATTACTTTGCATGTGACTCAAGCCATTCTGTTAAAGTGCTTCTATGAGGAAAGGTATGTTGCAATTCCTCAAATCTTTTACATTAACTTTAGAAAATGACTTGTAGAGCACAGGGTTCATACAGGTCCTAGAAATTCTGGAAAGTGAAGGAAAACTGAAATTTGAGTTTCCAGGCCTGGAAAGTCAGGGAAATTGAGCACACTTTTTTCAAAAGGTCATGTAAAACTAAGTCAGGTAATTTTAGGAAGGTTACTTATTGTTCCAACTTTTGAACGATCAGATACAATATTTTGAGGATAAAGATGGAAATATGGGACCTGACTGTTTTTAAAAAGTCCTGGACTTCTCAGTTAAGGTTCTTGAAAGTCATGGAGTTTTGTCATTTTGAATGTATACAAACCTTGGAGTAACGACTTGTTACAACTCTGCAAAAGACTTTAAAAAGGACATACTGTACATGTGAAATATGAAGAGCAAGTTTTTATACCTTTTCTTTAAGAATGATTTGGACGGTATCTTCTAAAGCCTGCTTAGCTTTCTCTGGGTTGCTGCGATCCACAAATATTGTTCCACATAACATGGCTGCCAACCCAAATGGACCTGCATACTTGAGAGATTTTTTCATCATACAAACAGTATTTTCAGGAATTACCTCCATCATACCTGCAAATGAATACAAAAGACAAAATGCACTTGAGACAGATGTGAGTTTGGTGTTGAATATACTGGCTGATGTATCTCTTTTTCATGATTCATCTTACACAGTGCTGGTATCAATAAAATATCAATAAAATATCCAGAATGGTGATACCAGGCAGTGGCATGTGACACTCAGTAGGAACATTACCAATCTTCAGGTGGCAGACTTGTCAAGTCCTGGTATTTAATCTAATATAATGATCTAGGATAGATGCTAGGTGGAAACACTCCATGAATATTGCCACAACTTGCTCTTGGAAAGGGAGATGGTGCTGCAGAATGTTAGCAACACTAATCCCAACCCTGACTACAATCCCTAACCTAACTCTAACAACGCACCTTATACTGACTCACAAGCCTTACACCCTCACCCTGACACCCTCACAGACCCACATTAGGTTCTAAAGTGTTACTTGACATTCTGTTTCACCATCATACCAAACTGCTTAGTTCACAGGTCACTTGATCAGCCAGATCACTAACTAGTCAGGAGATACTATAAATTGTGAGATAACAAAGAAAATGTGTGCCAAATGGACCATTTGTATTGAAAATTTTTTATAGAAACCTGCAAGAAAAAATGTTTATCCCAAATTTTGAATAAGGGTTATTTGTTTGACAGGATAAAAATTTCCCTGAACATTTTTGGTACCAAGGGAAGTGGAGTCTTTTAAGGGCTCCTGGCCAGGTGTTGCAACTCAGAAGAAGGTTGGGAAGTGCCCTCTACTTCATGCAGTAGGCCTATAGACGAATCCGGACAGATTGTGATGGGCTGATTTTAGTCGGCCATTACTGGGGTCCATCACCTTTAAACTTTAAATTTCCTTCCTTACCTGTTCCATGGATGGTTGTACACTGAAGCACATCTTAATTCTTTAAACTTCACTGAATATGAGGATTTGAAATTCACTTAGACAATAAATGAAGCCCATTAAAGACTGATGGACCCCACTAATGGCTGCCTACAGTCACTAAAAGCAAGCGCTAATCGGATTCGTCATACCAACAGGTTTTTCTACTTACCTATATTGTCCACAGAGCTTTGGTGGTTGCAGACTATTATAAATGGTCTTTCCCGTTTTAGATTCTCCCATCCACATATTTTCAGTTTTATACCGTATATATGCTTTATAGACATTCTTGTAAGAATTCCAGCATATCTGCAGGATTAAAACAAGAAAAAAAAATAACAATAATGAATTGAAAATGAAGCAGACAAGCAATGTGGGGGATTTCTTTTATTTTTTCAGTTTCAAAACAACCACTTTCAAGACATCATTCAAGCAAGGTGGTGGGGAATACAGACCTTGACAGTTAAGGCAAACAAAACTTGCAGATTTTTTGGAGACATTAACTAGGGTAGGCTTGCTGTAGTTGAGCTGACACAAGAGGTCCACCTTAAGCAAAGCTAGCTCATTCCCATATGCTTTCCTGCTGCACTCCCCTTCCTTTCCAATAAAAAAATAACAAAAATGATATAGCGATGTCTTTTGAAGGTTTACTGTAAGCTACTGTACTAGTGTACTGTGAATATTTTATAAGGAAATTGCCAGATCATGCCATTTTTTTATTTTGGCCAATTGAAGGGAATTTGTTGATGTTTCAGTCTCATTGCTTTGTATGGGGACACCATGAATGCCTTGCTGATGTGTATTCAACTTCAGGATGCACAAGGTCCAGGAAGGTACATACTAGAAAGTGAAAGTACATAATCATTTGCTGAAACTAAAACAACAAGATAGTGGTAGCATATCAGAATCATATCAGAATAAAACTCTGCAGTACATATTTATACTTGAATGTTGATTCAAGATCTTGATTTTTAGTCTTAGTGTGCAGAAGTATGAGTAAGAAACTATGTGCAAATTGGATGGAGTGATGAATACACGTAAAAAAGTAAAAATGTGTAAAAATGATTTGAAAATGTGATCATTTTATAGCAGAAACTAGTCTCCCTGAGATGAAAAACAAAATCTGTCTTTTTACTCCATATGCTTCTAAGAATATTCAGTGAATACAGTACTGCACAACAGGTAGTTCAAAATTTTGTCTCATTTGGCTGGCATAAAAAACTATGCTGGTGAACATGTACATGTTCACCTCCTCATCAAGAAACAGGAGAGGCATGATGTTCATGCCTCATTCTACATCAGCAAACAGGCCTTGATCAATGAAACAAGGCATGAACATTTTGCCCCTCCTGTTTCCTGATGACAGTTCCAATGTATGCCCCCCCCCCCCTAATATCCTTCATCCCAACCCTTCGTGCACCATTCCAGATCTGTGCAACTTCCTCACCTGGCATTGCTGCAATCTCCAGGTGAAAGCATCAGAACCGGTAGAGCAATGACACCAAGGATGCCAAAGGTTGAATTAAATATCCAGTATTTACAATAAAATCTTGCTGTTTTGCTTATGGCTAGAACAATTGCAAGTGCTGAAAAGAATAGAAGTACTAGTGCCTGGAATAGATCATTTCCTAAGATACCAGTTGAAGAGTTGCTGCTATCTGCCATCATATCTGTAGTCACAGTTAACTTCCAGTCAAATAGACTCAAACCGCCAATTAACTTTAGCAGTACAACCAGTTGTTGCCTTGGCCAAATCTCAGTCCTGTGCAGAATGTTGCAGGATATATCATTGGCACTTAGGCCTAGCTTGTCCTTTTATGGTGTATGCTCTTCAAACATCAGCCATAATTAAAACAAAGAGGTCATTATGTGCTGCCATTGCATACCCCAACATACCATCAAAATCCTTTCTACAGTCAAAACAGCGAACTGCCATTTTAGTTAAAATCATTCACAAATGAAGTAAAAACAGAAATATATACTGTAGGTAAAATGCCACCTTATGTTGTCCTCAAACTGTGATTCGCTGTCATGTGTATTGAACCGTGACCGTGGTTTTATCCGATAGTATTCACTGTGCTACATACAGTGATATGATCAAAATGCGATGTACTTACGCTCACAGTAACAGTGGTTTTTGCAATGTAGCCTAATTGGTACGTACAGACGGTACAGCACAGGCTACACATTTACTATTGGATATGCCATGACAAAGGCCAAAGGCCTAACGGTTTGAAATTTCATAGTAGTATTTGCTATAGATGCTACACTTAATGTTACAATTAAGTCGCTAGTCTGACGATTCTCATTACAAAAGACGAAGAATATCTCGTTTACACGGCTGCTTTCATGCCTTGATGTTGCGCCTTTCTCGCTTTTGTAAAGTTCATTATCTTGGTTTACACTGTTACAGTTGTACATTTATACTGTAGCTAACATAAGCGAAACACCGTTGCAACTCGGTGCTAGTAATAACGTTAGTTCCAGCATAAATGATGAAGACTCAAATCTTCCCCGCCGGTGTTTGTGCGAGACATGGCGCGGTAATTTCAGGAAAACACTATGACTCAAACTCAAGGAAGGGAATAGGTCCCTCGGTAATTTCCAATCGTAAAATTATATTGTGTAGACGACACTCCTATGAATTGAAACAGACGTCCAGCATCACACACATGCGTGTGTCACAATGACTTCGTTAGTTCGTTAACCTACATCTGGATAATTTTGTTCGCATATACAGTGCATGCATAGATAGCCTAGGCCTATCCCTCGGCCAGGGTTATAATAACAACGTGATCTCAGTGCATCATTGCCGCGGTCGCAGTGTTTTGGTTTTGCCTGCTGTGTCTGTATCGGCCATTCGTCAACTTCTTGAGCTCCACCAGCTACATAACTCTGACTCTATTAGCGACTGAGCGTTGGCTTGTTCTTGTGATACGCATGTAATGGGAGAATATACCCATATGATCATGACGGAAATTACGTCTTGCTGTTGGGGATTCTTTCTCAGCAGGTAGGAGAATACATGTACATACATCACAATCACAAAGGCGGGGGGGGGATAGAGAAGGGAAGAAAATGGGGAAGAGAAGGAGAGAAAGGAGGGGGAAGAGGAGAGGGGGTATGGGTATTGATGATGAATGTAATCAATAATTATAGTAGAATCCAAAATACCAAGACGGTGTCAAAGTGTATTAAATTGAGATGAAATAGCCCTACAATTTATCAGGGAGGAAATACCTTTTGTAAAAGTCTGAGTCGGTGGGTGGGTTGGATAGAGCGGAGTGGAAAGTCTCGGTGAGAAGGGAGGATAAGTTAGATAGATGGAGTATTACGGCTCAGTTTCCAACCAACTGGATCAAGTCGCGCCGGCCACGGCCTTCTTTCGAGTTGTTGCTCACTGGCTTGTGGGATTGGGGGGGGGGGGGGATGGGAGGTCTGCGTGCGTTTACTGGGGTGGTCCCTTCGGACTTTTGTCAGTGGACTGAAGCACATTCTTCTAAAATTTGAAGAATATGTGGTTCCATCTACAGGTACATGTTGAAAGGTATGGCTATAGGATATTGTACTTGGTGTGACCAACCGGGGAGTTGCTTAGCTGGACCAACTTCCACGAGGCCTGATCGTCGGCTAAACTTTTTCCGGTGGGGGGGGGGGGGGTACAAGTACAAAAATCAGCCGAATTTTTTAAATGCCAAGGCGTTACTGCATTATGGTAATCAATTTTGCAACTGCGTAATGCACGCCGAAACTTTTTTCTTCACAAATATTTCACAGTATGGAGGTCGTAGGTAATAGGAGGAGATTTTGGCATCTTTTGAAAAAAAAAAATGGTTTCTTGTATGCAGGGTTGTTTACTATTAAAACCATGATTTTAATTGAAAAAAAACATGATGTAATAAAAAAAAATCTGATTTAAATCGATTTATTTGATTTAAATCACTGATTTATATCGTGATTTTTTAAAAGATCAAAAAATTCAACAACCTTGCTTGTATAGAAAGTTTGAAAGTTTGGGGATTGCTGTAGAAACTGCCCTCCCTTTTAGCAAAATCCAGGAATGTCTGGTAGACTGAAAATTGTTGGTCTGTGAATGAGGATGTGAGACAAAATATACCCGAATCTTAGAAACCCCTCTAAGACAAATATTAGACAATTATTATCCCCGATAAATTTTAAAATTTGATGAAATTGACGGTTTGCTGCATTCTTGTTTTGATTACTTAAAGGAAAGCTTGAGCAGAAACTTATAGTTTTCATCCATGTAACAAAATGAACTCCTTGACATAATCTCTTGAAACGAGCATTCAAACTGAAAATCCAAAAGTCACAGAACCCGTTAAAATTTTGAATTTTCTTGTGTTCTGACTTGTAACGGTTTTGTGCATAATATGAAACAGTGTCTGGTCACAAATTTTTGAAAACCAACTTTAACCGCTCAGAACTCACTCATAAAACAGTTTTTTGTGTGTAGGGTATAGGGATTGTCTAAGATTGACCATTTGTCCATATATGTGAAGAAAAATTTAAAATTAACAGGTGTGGAAAAATTTGTTGAATTTCATGAAGCAACTCAATAAGCCGCTTTAAAGCCAAATAAAAATGTTCATTCATATGAGGATATGTCGTAAAATGTGCTTGCTTTTGTTGAAAATCTAACGTCTGAACACGTTCATACATTGGGAACCACACATCAGATTTTAACGCAGATTTCACCAGAATGCTTAGGATACTTCTGACTTATCAAAACTTGAGATTTGATTTGGACCTTGGATCCTTCTTCTAATCAGTCTTAGTCAGATGGATCACCAGACAATTCTCATCGCGTAGAACAGTACATCGTGTTAGGTAAGGCCCGTAGTCCGACAACCCAATTTTTCCAACGAGGTTAGGCCTATTGCCATTTTGATTTTCAGACATGATAGTGATTTTTTTTTCAGAATCAAGGTTAGGGTCAGGTTTTAGGTTGGGGTCACGTCGGTGTAGCTTATTTGGTTTGTTGAGTTTCATAATCCGGTGAAAGAATTCCACCCACATGACTCTCGCGAAAGGAATGTTTCCTACCAACAAAAAAAAAAAAAAAAAAATCTCCAAAACAAATCGTTCTCATAGAAGCGCTGCCCACATTCAAAGGAAAATATAGCTCCGAAATTTATATGCAATCAGATTTCTACGTCAGCTGAACCAATATGTCTCTTTTTTTTCTTTGTAATGTTTTATTTAGGCACACGAAAAATCTTATCAGTTGAAGGGGTAATAGGTTAAGAATGATATCATATCGCATCGCTTCCGGTTATATACTGTAGCATTTGAGCGGTTTGGTATAGGTTCCCTGAAATGAAGCGAAATTCACGTGAATCTGTCTCCACTGATGGTGGATGGTTGGTGGGGGATTATCACTTTTTGCAAATATGTGGCCCTTTTCCCATTGGACCTCTGCCCTTTGAAAAGGGGAATTGGAAGGTTTATAAATGGCAAATAGAGCCATGTTTGGGAGCAATTTAGCCCATTCAGTGTCGTGTCAATTCGTAGTCTATGCTGTATTATTTACAACCTTTAAGTCATTTTTGAAAAAGGTGGAACTTATTGGTGAAATTGTCCTCCATCCTAAGTAGTGAGTGAAAGCCTCCTCCCCATAACCCACGCCTTCCCCAACCCCTTCTATCTGCCTCCCAATTTTCCCGGGCCTCTATAGGGCCTCCCATAGGGTCGCCAAGGCAGCCTCCCGATCTTCTCCAAATTAAACCCAGGGGTGGAAAAACAATTGACGCATGTGTTTATAGTACAGTCGTCTTTTGAACTGAACACTGTAGGACCTGAATTCATTCTAGTCACATCCACATCTCACACCCCAGGGGGCTTTGTCAAACTTGAATGAGTGGGGGTCACTGCATCGGGACAGTGACCCACCAGAAGTCACTTATATGACGAACTGAGCGAACGTTGTTTTTTTTTTTTTTTTTTTGAAGGGAAGCTCTCCGTGTGGGCGTTGGGGCCAGGAGACGTACCGTGGGCCCCTGATGTGCTACGTAGATTACGCTCTGGTTGGGGTTCAGGAGGAATCCCCATCGTTCTGGGTTATTTACACAACAACGACTATTTGAATAAATCATTTAATTGTCATCGAATGACACCGACATGGCACTACAAGCATATAAGGATTGTAAAGCTGTGTAGCACAAAATTGAAACGAAAATTTTATTTATGAAGACCCGGCTTCTTTTCCAAAGTCGAGTCATACCAAAGGCTCTAATATAAAAATGGAACCTACCGCAGTTGTGCGTAGTGTTCCGCATGAGTAATGGGGTAGGGAAAACAGGCCAGCCAGCTACAACTGAGAAAAATGCCGTGACCGGGTCGACTTGAACCAATAAGTTGGAAACTGGGCCGTAAAACTCCATTTAACAAATAACAAATCTAACCTATTTCATGAATGGCTGTGAGGAACAGGTAACACCATTTTCGTCTTCAATTGTAAAATTTACCATGAATAGATGTTTGATTCGCCTTGATCGAGTACATTATTTAAAAGGCGAGGCCAGTCGCCCTAAATAAGTGCAGGACAATGTCCTCCTCATGATAAGCTCTTCAGGGTCATGTGACAATATTTTTCCTACTCAAATGTGAAATTTCCTAATATTGAAGTCCTAAAACATCATGAAACATATTTTGGAGAGAAATGCGAAAAAATATTGAGTCTGCGTAATCACGGTTGCTTCAAATTAAGTTTGGGGCTTAAAGTTTTGAAACATCACGAAAGATACTCGGAAGTGAAACAAGAAATAAAATCGTGAGATTTGCTGTTTCAAGACTGTTTGGGAGACACTTTTTGCCCTCTAAAAGAAGGGTTTAAGGTCATATCAAGTTTTAATATGTTAGAGGGAGGGGTCCACATTCTAAGCATTTTGGTGAAATATGCATTGAAATCCCATGTGCATGTGGTGCTCAAGATATATATAACATGGGCAAGTAAAGTTGTTACATTTTCAACAAACAGTAAACTTGGAGCAAACACATATGACATCATAACCCCACATTAATGGACAGCCTTCTGTTTTTTCTTTGAACTTTACAGTTTATTTTCTCCTCAACAGTCCCATATTATCAAAATGTGATTACACAATTAGCACTATAAATTTTCAAACTTTCCATTACCCATTGAGAGGTCCTATTCCTATTAACATCAAGGTCAACACAACAGTCTGCAAAACAAAGGGAAACAAAGCATTCCATATCAATGTGAGGAAGTGGTATAATATATGATGTCCTCGAGCTCACTTTGGAACACAAATTTAGTAACTTCATTTGCTGATATCCAGAGAAATAAATATCCGATAAGAATGAAAATTTCACCACATTTAGTAGATTTGGTTCTTCTTTCATATGTGAAAAGTAAACTCTTGCTTGAACTTCCCCTAAGAAACCATCCCTTGGCAGGTTTCTGTTAGCGCAATCCTCAAAAAGATATTGTAACGATTGAATTATCGCGCGCCCAAAATGTGATTTTAGCCGCACGATTGATTGATAAATTGACAGTGAATATCCTTTTCTTCAAACTTGATGTATAAAATACAAATGATGTATTAATGGGCATACTTTTTGATATCCCTATCGCCGTGTAATATAGTTGAGCCAGTTTTTGCAAACCGGCAAGATCTGGGACTAGGTCAGTAAAATGTTCCCGTTTATGTAGACTACAGAAAGTAAATAACGAAGTACGAAATTACACCCAGAAAAAGTTGTTTGTATATCAAGACAAAACTTCGGGAGTATCATTTGGTTTTGCCGAACAGCTCTTCGTCATCGAGCCGGGAGGACTAGAAAAAAAGTTTTGTGTCAATCGTAGTAATTTCAGTAACTTGTAATAATTGTTCATTTTCTACGGGGCTCAAAAAGTACGTGTACACTGGGGGGGGGGGGGGGGGAGTCACTTCCACCCAGAAGTCAGCGGCCCGCAGAGGCGGTGTCAGGGGGAGGAAAACCGCCCCTATATATTCGCAAGAGAATGTGACAAGAAACGAAAAAGGTAGAAAAGGAGCACTCAACTGGTTGTGGTAATTACTGGGGATTTAAAGTCATCAAGGCAGTGTGCAGCTACTGCTGCAAGGTCTAATAGAGTGCTTGGATTGATCAAGAGGAATTTCATCAGTTTTAGTAAGGATATTGTACTTAATTTGTATAAGCAGTTGGTAAGACCCCATCTTGACTATGCAGCTCAGGCTTGGAGCCCCTTCTATGAAAAGGACAAGTATCTTTTAGAGCAAGTTCAGAGGAGAGCAACTCGCCTTATACCTGAGGTGAGAAATTTACCTTATCATACTAGGCTTTAACATCTTGGGCTTACCACTTTGGAGCTGAGAAGGCTTAGGGGGGACATGCTCCAGGTTTACAAGTTTCTTTCTGAAAGGAATCCCCTTTTGACTTTTAGTTATTTAAGGGTTCAAAGTAATTCTCGGGTGCGTGGGCATTGTAAAAAGCTGGAAAAGCCTTTTTAAAGCTTGACATTAGGAAGTTTAGTTTCTCCCATAGAGTTGTCAACGAGTGGAATTTTCTGCCAGATTGGGTAGTTCGCTCCCCCGGCGTCAGTTCACTGCTCTAAGGTTAACATTGACACGATTTTCCATGACTGTGGTAGAATCTGATTGTGTGGGGCTGTTGCCAAGCTTTGGTGCTTTGATTTTTGATTAGGGCTTGGACTTCAGGGCATGTTATGGGACCTTGGCCCTCCTTTGCCCTTCAACCTGTTATATTATGTTAACTCAGGAGTTTTCCCCCAATCCAACTACTCTGGCACCGTGACCCCCCCCCCCCTCACACACACACATGTGTGTGATCCCATTGGGACCACGTCCCAGATCGTTACTAGAGTGTACCTTGCCTCTCTATGTGACCTCTTTATAAAGATTTTCTTCCACGACTAGCGTCCAGTAATTCGATGTTTTGTGGAATGCATTACCGTACATTAGGGAGCTGCAGCTCTGATTACATGCAGTGTATAATGTAGTATCAACTCGGCCGACGTTGCATACCGTATAGACTGAGTATCAAAATGCACGTACAATAAAGTACCTATCTGTTTTGTAGTTCATGAACAACTTACCTTAGATTACTTCGATCTCCCGGCTTTGCGAGCATTAAAATTGAGCAGAAGACACCAAGTATCAAGAAACAGTTCGTGTATAGCATGTATCTAATGTAGAAGAAAACAGCCTTTCTGAACCGAAATACAGCAGAAGTTATAAGGATACAAGCTATAAATATCAATATCATAGAGAATAACTGGAACAGACTCAGTTCAGTTTGACCAGCCATCATCACGACGAAGATAGTAGCTCCCGAAGTTTGAGTTGGTGCGGCGGTTACTCGGCCATTTCCATTAGAATTCCTCAGCCATGGTCACGTCTGGTGAACCCAGTCGCCAAACACCAACACCGAACACCGATGAACTTGAAAAGTTTGGAAAACGTTTGTTTAATTGAAAGTTATTTTAGGTAGCTCTCATTTGATGCAAGTCCGTCTGTTTACAAACTTCTCATTTTCATGTTTATAAACAAACCGACCATGCACAGAATCAGTCTCTGAAGGCGATCTTCATTCAACCTTATAGTCTTGTTACGTACACCCTCTCTCCTCCTTAGTCACATTACACATTGTTAGTAACTTCCCTTGTACTTCACCGTCACGAGAGTGACGTATAAAAACATCGTACCATGGTTCTATTGCCTGCTCTGCTTGCTTCCTGATGCCATGTGCTGGCAGTCAAGACAGTTGTTATCCACTGTAGGGTGAAAAGTTCGATCACCTTCAGCAGACTGCGGCTGTTGTCTATACACTGATATCGTGGGTGGTAGGTTCGTGTTTTGTAATACTGCACGATAAATGACGGAATTCATTCCTAGATAAGTAGCATGGAATAGTTATCACCTGTGCAGCTAAGGGTGTAACTGACAGTCCTTTTTATCAGACAGCTCATTTCTTCAGAGTGAAGTGCTATCTTCCTTGGTCTGATGAATCGAAGCAGTTGCTATTTGATTCAAGTATGGAAGCTATTTACTGGTAGACAATAGCGTTCAATCGATGGTTTGAGACCAGGGAGCTTACAACTCCATCGGTGCTTTGACCAGCTCAGTGTATACATTCATTACAGTAATCAATGTATTACCATTGAATTACTGCTTCAGAGGTACCGTAGTACTTTCATGGTTATAATGCTATGAAAAATCAGGTTACCCAGTTTGCCACAACTGCCTCCGTGGCACCATTGGGCAAGTTGTACCTGTATATTTGCCCTGTGCTGTTGCCTTCGGGCGTGGTGGCCATTAAGGGTTGTGTGGGATGATCTTGTTTTTGTTTTCTTAGCGGTTGATGTGAGGTTGATGTTGAAATCGGTTGCGGATGAGTTGGTGTTGGGTGGTGGGGTGGGGTTGGGTGTCTTTTTCGTTTGTTACAGACCTTTTGGTTCCCTGTTTTGTTTGTGGATGGTTAATGGGTAGAGTTTGTGTTTTTGC
The DNA here is from genome assembly GCA_037179385.1 of Holothuria scabra. Lineage (NCBI taxonomy): Eukaryota > Metazoa > Echinodermata > Holothuroidea > Aspidochirotida > Holothuriidae > Holothuria > Holothuria scabra. The sequence goes on along the minus strand of CM074185.1, from coordinate 34,383,505 downwards.
CCGGCCGGTTTGAGTTGTCTATTTGTTGCGACGTGCCCGTTTCTAAGTACGTTTTAAAAAGAAGACTGCTAAATGAACAACTTGATCCCTGTTCATATCATGGAACGTATAGTAATAGTACTCAATACTTCCATGCTTCTACTACTAGTTCCTGGTAGACGGTCTACATTTTATAGTTACACACAGTCCCCGGCCAGTGGCGTCACCAGACTTTTCATTCTGGGGGGGGGGGGCACTGGGGTGGCACAACAATATTCCAGGGGGGCACTGCTAAACTCCACACATGGCGCCGTAGGCGCCACCGAGCGCGAAGCGCGAGGGTCAGCGGGTGAGGTCCAGGGGCCCGCCTTAGGGCCCCTGGTGGGGTCCAGGGGCAAAGCCCCGGTGGGGGTCCAGGGGGAGAAGCCCCCGGAAGCTCCTGGGTTTTAGCGTGTTTGTGAGGCACTAAAGTCGCTATTTAAGTGTTCTTTTATTGACTTGACACTGGTCTTAAAAATACCTCCAGAGTAACTTCCAGTAAGAAGTTTTGGTAAAAAGTGATTCAACTACCAAGTGCAGATCCGGCCGACATTTTGAAAAAGGGCGAGTTGAGAAAAGAATTGATGGGCAGTTCAATGTGTGTCTCGATGGGGTCCAGGGGGCGAAGCCCCCGGAAGCTCCTGGGTTTTAGCGTGTTTGTGAGGTATTATTTAAAGTCGCTATTTAAGTGTTCTTCTATTGACTTAACACTGGTCTCAAAAATACCTAAAAGGTAACTTCCAGTAAGACTCTTGGTAAAAAAGTGATTCAACTACCAAGAGCAGATCCGGCTGACATTTTGAAAAAGGGCGAGATAAACTATTGAGAAAAGAATTTGATGGGCAGTTCAATGTGTGTCTCGGTTGGGGTCTAGGGGGCGAAGCCCCCGGAAGCTCCTGGGTTTTAAGGGGTTTGTCAGGTAATTCAGGTCGTTATTTACGGTTATTCTGTTGTCTTTACACTGGTCTCAAAAAAAAACTTGCAGTGCAACTTCAATTAAGAATTTATTGCTAACAAAACTAGTGAAACAACTTTCAAGAGCGGATCCGGCTGATATTTAGAAGAAGGAGAGCTGAACTCGAAAGAGAAAGCAGTTAGATGTGATCCTCTTAAGGAAAAATGTACGCCTGTATAATCCTGCTTGAACGGTTACCTGAGCTATGCGCCACCTTCAGTTAGCGAAGTTGGAAGTGTGCAGAAATTTTTGAAAAACGCAACCCCTCAGACAGCCGGAAATGGCATTTTCCAGGTGTTTTTGCGATAATTTTAGTTGAAAAGTATGAAAATTACTGCCTTTTCTGGTCAAAAGAAGAATCCAATCTTAAATATTTTCATAGTCACACTCTGACTAAAGAAGGCATATAGTTTTTTTAAAAATCTCAAATCTCATTTGGGGGGGGGGAACACGGGGGGGGCACACGATTTTTCAGGGGGGCATGTGCCCCCTGCCCCCCCCCCCTTGGTGACGCCACTGTCCCCGGCGGAGCTAGGCCCATAAGCCGGGAATGGCGAGTCTAGGAGGGTGTGGCCCTCCAATAAAGAGGGATGATTTTCTCCACTGGCTGGAACACATTCCAAAGGCTTTGTATCTTAAAACGCTCAAATACACAGTTGAAGATGCAAAATGTCATTGGAGTTGAATGATACCTGTACCCAATTCGGACTCGGAGTTGTCTGATTTCCCACCCCTCCCTTACTTCCCGCATATCGAACAGTTTCGATCATAAACCTCACAAATGCGTGATGTGTGTGTGGGCGCATGGTGTATATATTGTTCGGTTTTTCGCTTAAAGGCCCAGTTCTCTAACCCCAGACAGTACCAATTCTCCTAACCTTCTTACTTAAGCCCCTCCCACAATTGTCTGAAATTCATGCTCATCCAGATAAAATCTCAGTTTATTGCTTCAAGGTGAGTGCGAAGAAAACTCAATTTATATAAGCAAAACACTCTCAGTACCGTTCATGCTGTGTAATATAAGCTTTGGTACTCTACATTGTTTGAATTAGCTGTCAGTCAAAGAGCTGAGCCAATTGAGAATTTTGGCACCCCCGTACCAAAATTATAGTTTGGGGTGAGAGGTTTATGTTTCAAGGTCTGGCTAATTTGGATTTGTGATGTTCGTACTAGGTTATTACACACCCAGTGAATACTTTTTTGATTAGGCACACTCTTTAATTTTGTCGTAAATCATTAATTTATTTCAATTAATGTCTATACTCAGAAATGTGCTTTTTACCCCAAATTTACATAATTTAAAGGATTAATACTTCTATCCACAAATATATCGAAATGGCTAAACCCGTTTCTGGTAGCTACATGTCATAGGTAGCAGAAGGAAAAGAGTTGGTTTTATTTGGATCTATAATTTTGTCGTAAACCGCGTTTGTGTGGCAGGAAATTACGCATTATTTTGGGGAAATTTCCCCAAATTATGACGTCACAAAATTTCGAAATCATCAAAAATCATGTATTTCGAATGAAAATCGGCGTTTCATGGGCTGCTTTCACCTAGACATTTCATTTTGAAGCATAACTGATTAAGCTCACCTAAATTAGAACAAAATTAAAGAAATTTTGGTGTGAAATGAGCAAATGATCGTTTTTGTACAAAAATTTTCGATATGTGGTAGTTTCGAAGTCTGTTTCACACCTTGTTCTTGGTATGGTGGAAACATCATGTGTTCGGAATAGTGGAAACTTGCACCCTGCAGAATTTTACTCTTTCGTCATTCCCTCAAAAGATAAAACGGGGTAGGCGATTTGCACTAGACGCCCACTCGATTAACAGTTTCCATGGAAACAGATTACTCGATTTCGTACATTCAAGTGATGTATCGGAGTCTCATGATGATTGGGCTGGGGGTTATACACCTTCAGGTTGCGACGTCTCATGCATGCAATGATCCAAAGTACCCATAAAGGACCCATAAAGAATCGAGACTACCGTTAAAAATGCAGGCAAGGATTCATTGTAAGACGAACAGTCTTAGTATAAAACAAGTAGGAAAACTACACTTGGAAGGGTGAGACACATGAGTCCGGCATGATTAATTTGCTGGAACCATTTAACCGATAACGGTTTACTTTATCGTTCGACCCGTTCGTTTGTAATAATGAGGGTGTAAACAGGTTCGTAACCAGGGAGGCGGAGGGTTCAGCCCCCCCCCCCCCTTGAACATATTTTCCATATTTTTTAATGTTTATTATAGGGATGTTGGAGGCGCGGAGCCCAACTAAATGTTGGACTCCGCGCCCACCCCTTGTGGTTCAGATCGTTGAGTCTTTCAACGCACCCTCTCTTGAAAAAAAGCAGTACAAAATGGTTCCTAAACTGATAGCCTGAAACATGTTGTGGGGTATGGAGCCAATCGCTGCTCATGTGGCACGCGATATTTACCCATGTTACACACGATCCTTTTGGGATCAGGAACCATGTGTCGGTGAGGTACAGCCGAGGGGTAACGAGCCCCCAAAATGTAGGAACTACTGCAGAACAGGGATGGGGAATGTGACATTGTTTTTTGAGCAACAGGTGCGGAACTTTGCCTGCCATCGTCAGTCATCTAGAAGCATTAAAATCAATCAGTATCATTTTTCGTATACTTCGGAAAACATGGAGACCCAATTTCAATGTTTTGAAGTGTCAAGTTAACATTTTACATACCAGTCTACTATTCAAGCAGTGAATAATTTGCCTAAATTTCTCTGTAAATAATAAATTTCTGTTTATATACCGTTCTATCATCAGACAATCGCCAAGAAAAAACGTTCCGGATGTCGTTCTATGAAAACTCTAAAGAAAAAGAAGAAGATTGCAAAGAGGAGGAAAGTGCAATGGAAAAAACTTATTCTACCAAACATGGAGGTCGACGATAACACAAATAGCACAGCGCCCTCAACTCAAACGTAAGTTTTTGGGCAGTTGATAGTTTTCACAAAAAAGAACGAATACGTTTCTAAAAGTCTCTTATTTGAAGTAATTTATTTCAAAACACGTATACTGTAAATTATATTTAACGTAATGAGCCTTGTCATATATATAACCAATATGTGTAGAAATCGGAGTTTTGTAACGTAATTTTTCTACGCAAGTTCGTTTTGGGTCGAGACTTTTCTTGGCATAATGTTCCATCTAAACAAAGTCGGTTGCTCAATTAGCGGCAAACGGCTTGAGAGCTATTGCTGTTCCCAGCTACCCCTGCCACCTTGAGAGAACGTCACCTAGTGGGGAAACGTTGCTCGTAACTGGTGGGTCCGACCTTTTGCGAACCCTGATGAAGATTTGCTACCCGCCCCCAGCACCCGCCCCCAATCGAGGTAGAGTATGCAGTTACAAGGAATCACAAGAGCTCGCTAACGGTTGATCGCTAAGTGGTTGACCGGTTTGTACAAATGTAGTAGTCTCTCCGTTTCATTCCAGCTAACCATTTCCTTTAGATTATGAAGAACAGTTGTTAAGTTAGGTAGCCATTTAGATGAAGTTTTACGGCTCGTTTTCAAACCATTTCGCTGAAGTCGGGCGGGCCACGGCCTTTTTTCAGTTGTGGCTCACTGGCTTGTTTTTCTCCATTCCATTACTTGTGCTGAACAACAAGCACAGTAAGGTAAAGTAGTATCATTCACGTTTATTATTCCGAAAGCTTTGTGTAATTTTAATTGATTTTAGGAAAATACAGAAGTCCAAACCAATGACAGGAAAACAACGGCGAAAGCTGAGGAAGAAAATGTCACGTCTTGCTGCTAAGCCAGAAAAAATGGAAGGTAAGATTTCTTTCCTCGGTATGCAGGGAATAAGATGGGTGACAAAATGTCGACGAAATGCTTCTTTTCATGTCTTTTTCAAATTTTCGCGGTGATCCACCGAAAAAGCTTGAATGAATTTTAGCTCGGAATGTACAGGTATCTTGGCGTATTTTAGTTGATTTTGCATTACTTAATTATTTCCGAATAGAACCAGCCTTTTTCGGTCGCATTTCGAACCGTAATAACTTGTCGCCATTGAATACAATCTTGATATCAGTTGCCATAGAGCATCTCCTTTAATCCTTGGCAATGGCTTTCAAATTCACTTCACAGGAAACATGATTTTGTGACTCTGAAAACATCTGAACGTGAATGCATGCACCATATATACATTTGAATTTTGTATAACAGCTATATGCAAATTCATTAATGAATTTTGTCAATCATGTCTCGAATGATGTTGTGGATTAGTTGTAGTAAATGTAATTTTATGTTTTGCAATTGATCGATTTACTCCTCACGTGCAATATTTATAATTAGAAACATAATGAAGATTACATTGTTTTGAAATCATTGTAGAAAGTATTTCAAAATAAGTTTTGCGCTTCTTATTCACAATCACCACAGCCACAGTAAAAAAGGAGAGACACGTGTTCGATGCTGCAGTGATCACTGATAGCTCATTGATAGTGATTTCACTGAAGTCACAAGCCACGCCCCTTTCTTAACAGTCGGGCAAAAACCGTAGTGTAGTACGTGTATATGGAGCTTAGAAGCAGCTGACGACCGACGTGACTTCATTTTTTGCCTGGCTGTGGGCGTGACTAACCAATTACGTGAAAACACTGTGCTGTAGAGCGCTTTCACGTTACGCCGCAATTGGTAAGACACTCCCTCTGCCGGGCAAAAATTAACAGTTTCAGTCCAAAAGTCACAGGTGGGTCGTCAGCTGTCCTCTCCTCTACACTAAATGTGTACTAGACTGGATTTTACACGTCAAAAGGGGTGGGACTTTTGACGTAAAGTGACAGCACTCTATAGCATAGGGAACATAGCTAATTCGATGGATTCGGTACATTTTATGATTGAAAATTGCGGGAAATGGTCCTGTATTACGCCACATGCTGTACAAGATTCCACACCTACCCTTCGGTAAACTCCGAATCCCTCGATTTCAATGCATTGTGAGCCGCACTGGAATTAGTTTCTGGTCAAAGGCCATTCTGTACATCAAGAGAACAAATGTATCTATCCCGCCCGTGCATTTAACAGAGAAACAAACAGAAAGTTAAATCTTGATTGAACAGTTGAAATAACATCTCATATTAAACTCATACAGTTTAATATTTGACGATGTAGGTTGCGACACGTCTGTCCCCTGAGATAAAAGTCCTATTGTATTTTCCATCTTTGTATTCGTGCACGCTCATCTAACTTTTTGTTGACCGTGATATAGACACTTGGTTTGGTTAGATTAATTGGTCCATGATAACAATGTAATGCAAAGTATATAGGGGAATAAAATTAGCTTTTTACTTGCTTCGAAACAGACACGAACGGGACAAAGTCCCTGACGTAAACCGGAACTGACAAAAACACAAAGACAAAAAATTTTTTATAGTGACAATATACGACTTTACAAGTAATCACTATACAATGCACGGAACACCATTAAGATTGACCAGGAGCGGGTGACAGTGACACCCCAACGACAGGAAACCTCAGGTCGAGACCACAGAGGCCCACCTTCGCGATCACGGGTACTCCTGTGCCTATTTCGCAAAGGGACTGTCACAATGTAGCATGTATTTAACCACTTTGACGTATAAAATACTGTATATGTAGTTTGTTATAGACCTTATGAGTATGCTGCCACATAGTCAAAAAAAAAAAAGCGCACTCCTTAGGTCATTCTCCAAGCAGTGGGTACTCGCGCCGACTACTGCACATGTTCCGTGAGTTTCCTCCAAACAGGGCTTCAGCGTGAAGTCAATGCACGAGGTCTAAAAAATGTAGGTTTTCCACCTGACGTCATTGTCTCACATACTATGATATTGTGGCTGTCACTGATCATGCGCAATTTGTGTATAATCGATATGCATCCACAACTAGCACTACTAGTTTGAAAATTCAGCATTTCCTGCGGGGTCACAAGCTCAAATGCAACTATACGTGTTTCATGTCTGCTTACCTTGCCAGCGTTTACCCCGTGGTCGACATTTTCTTCTTTACGAGACCACTGAGTCCACAACTGCCACGAATGACCAATGTGCACATCACGTTTTGATGTATTGCACGCAATGGGTTGATTGTTATACCAAGGATGCGTAACCTTCAAAACAGAAAGACGTACAACCAGTGTTGAAACAAGTCACGACTCGAGTCACTCCCTCTCAAAATGATAGTGACTCGATAGAATTCAGGAGTAATTTCCCCATTGAAATAGTACAGTGACTCGAGTCAATGACTCGACTCGAGTCACTTAAAAGTTTGAAAATTGTGACTCAGTCACTAATCTAGTGACTTGATTACAACACTGCGAACAACACCTCGGTGTTTGTAAGTGGGATACTGAGGCTTGAAATGAATGAACAATATTATCGTGAAATTGTCAGGCAGTTATGACTACGAACGTAAGATACTAGTGGGAATCCCCTTGCAAACATGTTTGAATTATGTGAACTTAGAAAACCACAGATCACATTTCACGAAGTAGCAGAGTTGGTGTCATTAGCAGCCTCAAAGACAAATCAGAAAACACTGTAGTGAACACAATCTTATCTGATGGATAAATTAAAAGCAATGTTTAAAGAAAATCCGGTCCATGGTCCGAAACACATGAGAGCCCTTGCTCTAGATTAATCCTAAAATTAAAGGAGACTTTAGTGGACGTTTGATTGGGATTCTACCGACACGTCATACGAACGGAGGGATTATGTGTATAGTGTGATGGGGAGGTAGAATATACCACTATGATAAAGTTATACGCCTTTGTTTTCCAGTGTTAGGTCAGACGAATAGCCAACTTCGAGGAACTAATAAGGGGCAAGAAAGGGAAGGGTGGTTTCTCTTTATTTTTAGGTGCATTAATTTTGATCACGTGGTATTTGTTTCTTTCTAGGTATAGTGAGTGTAAAGAAAGAGGAAGAAACAACCGAGGATTCAGAAAACGAGATGTCAGAGGATGAAGAAATGAAAGAAGCGGAATAACTTACGGAACACCTCCAATGAATCATTAACTTTTGTATTGAAGATTCGGACAGAACATTGTGAAAAAGCGAGTTCTAAAATTCATACCCCGAACGGAATTGTGGGACAATAAACTGACTCCTTTTCATACGACATTTCCCTTTGTTCGTTCGTTCGCATTTTCTTTGTGCAGAACCAGTGGCGTAGCCACTGGGGTGGTTTTGGGGGTTGACCCCCCCCCCCCCAATGAACCAACCTTGAAATGCAAAAACACCTAAAATAGCGTTCTTTCTCTCTCTCTCTCTTCAGTTTTTCCTCATGTCATGCCCCCCATGACACAATCCTGGCTACGCGACTGCGCAGAACACATTTTCACCATAAACCCTTCATCTGTTTGTGGTCAGCCTCGAAGGGACAATCAGAGTTTGTTTTTACTGCTTTTATTCTGCATTGCACTCTTATATTGAAATTAAACTAACAAAAAATGACATGTCATCAAGGTCTGACGTTGTGATTGGTCACCGTATGGATGAGGCTGCCTAGTCTTGCATCTGTGTGGAATATTTACCCGAAAAATTTTGCGAAGTTCCCATTCAACAGTTATTTAGACAGAATTAACGTTTCTTCTCACTTGAAAGACCACTCAATGTCTGATGGTTCTGGTATATAATCAGTTGGAAAAAAAGGAAAAATGAAGTATGGGAGCAAAATTTAGAGTTGTTGAAGTGGCCAAAGTATTCCGTATTTGTTCAAGATGGAGTAAATGTACCACAGTCATCTTTTGACGATCCATGGTTGGGCAGAACCAAAGATTTGAACTTTCTTCCTGTATATTTTCATTTGTTAACATGAGTTATGGCACATTATTGTTACAGTTGATTTATAATGCCCTCGGTGTTTGGGTGATACTATCACCACCGAATTCATGAACAGTTTTGTATAGTTCCATTTAAATTTTGCACCCCCCCCCCGCCCCTTCAAATGTTGCCTGCGTAGCAGACTGTGGGACATATTCCTTGATCAGTCATATTGTGAAACCTTGAAGGGGGACTGAACAAACCGAGTCCGCTCCGCGGGGTACTTTAAACGGTTACTTTTCGAAGTAGGGCAGCCATCAATCAAATCTGGCTCCCCTCTATTGAAACTTCCTTGTCTTATCCCTGATTAATAGACCATATGCATTGACGACACGCTGACGTCATTCTTGTGGCAAAACAATGGAACACGTGACCGCACGCATAATAATTCGCCCTGATTGTGTAGCAGACTATGCGCGTATTCGACTGGCTGACAAATCAGCTGTCTTCATTTGTCGGTGTTGGCGGTTTGTTTTGCCCCCAATTGACGGCGTACCTTTTGCTCTGTTACATCATATGCATAAGATCCATTAATGTACTTTGTGCATTTGGGCACTGATGAAATGGAATGGTCTTAAAGGGGGTGTGACATCCCTCAAACTAGGAAGTTGCAATCAATTATCTTCACAAACATTATTTGAGAATAGCCTCAGAGATTAAGTACGGTTGATAAGAGCGATTTGATTAACATTGATTCAAACAAAAACGACCACAAATTACGACTTCAAGTTATGTATACTGGTTACAGATGTTAGTAAGCTGCAGATTATGTAGGTTTCGTATATTATAAGTCACCTTGAGTTGACTTTCAAAGTATCCCAGATTGTCAGGTTCGGGTGATTTGAAAAGACTGAAACCGCCATAGCCAGGTATTTATTTAAAGATTTACTAATAAACTGTCGTTTTGTCATGTGAATGTCACGTCTCTGGGTCTTCTATTGAAATTTTCATTACTCATTAAGTGATAATGTGTACAAAGTTTAGTAGTTGTAGTATGTGGAAATTAAAACATAACGAGAAAAAAGTTTCTCATTATCTCATCTTTTTTAATGCTTTTGTTAAGCTGAAAGACTAATGCTGACGTCAAATTTATTTCAATGACACTTGTTCCTATATTGTTCTATGCGGGTGGGTAGGAGGAAAATTTTTGATACGTGTCTTTTTGGTTCCTTGTTGAAGTTGTGGAAGTCTTTGCGGTGGCGCTGTTGTGTGTATACGTGTGTGAATGTGACGCTTTGTTGTTAACAGGTCATCCTTTGAAGGATAACTATGAGTGATCTCGCACTTGGCAAATGGATGCCCCATTGTAATAAATCTTGGGTCACCAGAGAAAGTAAAAATCTGGTAAATACGACTTTCGAGAAGGGCAACTGTGAGGAATATCATACTTGGTATGTTAATGGCCCGTCACTCAGTTAATCTATTCTAACCATTTTCAGTGGGAGTCAAGGTTTATTTGGGATGATCGAGAGGTCAAAAATCTTGAAAATATGAAACAAGCCAAGTCTGCTTAACATTTAAGTAATGATCACTTTTAATTTGTGGTTAGTGAAATAGATGTTTTGTTCGGTTCAATTACTAACTAATCGTTTTAAGTCAAACTTTTTCCAGTTGTGGCTCACCGGTAGTAGCGGCGCTACCAGGGACGACAGGGGAATTTTTGTACTCAGATTATGACCTTGCTCCCACTTGCTCTCCCAAGTTAACTCAGTAAGGAGTTAGATTAACCGAAAAATGAATAACTTTCCTGTGACTTAGTTTTTCATCTTCCATTTCAGCTTCCAAGGACTTCGCCCCTGGGCCCCCACCTGCAGGAGTGCACGCTCTGGGCTCGGTTTTCGCCCGTAAATTTTTACCCAAACATTTTCCTTCCCCCATAGTGGCCCCAACCCCCAATTTTGACATTCTGACACCGCCACGCTCATCGAATTGTTTCCCCTGCTAAGCACAATGGTATTAGGTTCCGTTTTTAAAGTCTTCGGTATTACTCGGCCAGGAGTTAAACTCCGGACCCTAGGCTACAACTTGGACGTTCTGACCACTTGCCCGTGAAGTTGGTATACGTCAAAAGCTATTTCTGTTTTGGGGTCACGAGGTGCCAAAACGTAAAAATCTTGTAAAAGTGGTATCTTACTAAGCTATGTTGGATCTCGTAGTTCACATGCATAGTTGTAACGTGGACAACTTTGATCATACACTGCTTTAGTCGAGTGCCCACCTTTCGAGACTGAGGCACTGTCATTAGACCGATTCAGAGTCACAAGCCCGGAGTTCGAGACCCCAAAAAGGCCGGAAAATGTTTATGCATGACTTAAAACATCACCTTTCAAATGATTCATTTTACTGCCTTTATATGTTTCGTACTTCCTATCGGCGAAAAGGCAAGGCAGAAATTGACTGATTGGTGTGTAGAGGAAATCAGTGTAGGCGCGTGAATGCTTCGTCTGAAGGTAGGACAGTTGGTATTTTAAAAAATACAGATTTTGTTTTATATTCCATTAAAAAGTTAAACCCCAGATTTCCTCTTTCACTACTCTGCTCTTTTAAATTTAGGTAGGGCCCATTCACACGATTTTTTTCTTATGTGAATAAAGGAAACGGATGCCTTATTGACACCAAAATTTTTGTGTGAAATAGCCACAACAATATAACATATAAATATATCGACTTTCTTATTGTGAATGTTGCGGATTCTACAGGCCGTGCACTCGCATAGGTACATTTGCTTCTAATTTTTTTTTTTTTTTTGAGGGCGTCTTCCTTTCGAGGGTGTCGGAGCCATTTCAGTATGGAGCAGGGGTGGCGCCGGCGGGGGGCCGAGGGGGCCATGCCCCCCCCCCTTCGGGGAACACTGCCCCCCCCCCCCGTCGGGGAAGATCGGCGATTTCGTCGGGGAGGCCTAAAAATAAAAAAAAAATAATTGATTAATCAATTAATTACTTAATTGATTAATTAATTTAAATTAATTTTAATTAATCAGTTAATTAATTAAAATACCTAAAAGGACTGAAGTTACCAGATGGATGATCTTGAACACATTTTTGTTTTGCAGTGCTATTTTAAAGCATATTGGGAATCGAATTTCGATCACTTATTCTTAGCTCTGTTATACCTCATTCCATATGTACCTTAATTGTCCTATCTCATTCCCCGTAGGGGAAGGGCGGCATTTTTTGCGGAAGGCCTAATGAAGAACGTAAAGGACTGAAGTTATTGGATGAATGACTGTGAACTTTTTTTATTCATGATTTTTTGTTTTTCGTTTGTAACCCTATTTTTGATGCATCGATTTTAAGCCCAGTACACACTACGGCGATATCGGATCGGATTACTATCCGATTTCTGTCAGTTTTAGTTAAAATCTCCTCCATCCATTTTCGGAAAGAACCAAAAATTTGCAATTCTGTGTATATATACGATCGGTATGAGCAGAATACGGAAGTCAAATATATACTTCTTATTTCGTGACGTCACATTGTCAAATAGCTTTTATCGAACTACGCGTATCCGATAAAAGTTGTCTGTGGATGTGGCGTCACGGAATAATTGGTACAAGTTGCTTGGAATTTCGTAGTCTACACTGGTTGGCAAATTTTTGTTTCTCTCCGACCAAAGATGAAGGAGATATTAATTAATTAACTCTTACAAAAATCGGAGCGAAATCCGATCCGATATCGTTGTAGTGTGACCTGGCCTTTAATCGGTTTTAATCACTTCTTACTATTTTTACTATCCCTTCTCCCATCTTCAATCCGTGCGCGCAAGGTCATGCCCCCGTTGGGGAAGACTCCCCCCCCCCCCCCGGTTGTTGAGAGAAAATCCAATTTCATCGGGGATCTTTCATACACAGGCCTACGATAAAAAATGTGGGCCTGATAACTTCAGTCACCCCCGACGATCTTCTTGATTTTGCTTACTAGGAGACCATATTCTTCAAGGAAACTGACAATTCCAAATTTTCCTTACAAAAAACGGACAAGTGGTTTTTCATGCGCAGGCATTACCCAATGGTCTTTTTCTAAAGTCCTCCCGACCCTCTTGCAAAGGTCCATTCGACATGCATTGCCCAATGGTCTGCCATCTGTCCTGTCCCGACAGCCGAATTCTAGAAACGGTAACGAAAATCGGCCAGGCCATTTTGGGCTACACATAATGATAAACAGTGGCTTGAATATGTCTCCCCTTAAGTCTGACTGAAAATTCATTTCAAGCCACCTTGTAACGTGACATTTTTTCAGATACGTTGGAAGTAAGATCATTTTGTCTGGAGTTCGGGCAGTCACGAAGAAAATTTCATCTTTTTAGTGGATATTGCAATTGAATATTACAAAGAATTCTGGTAGAGTAAAAAAAAAACAGTATGTTTTTGCATATAGTTCCCCCCCCCCCCCCCGAAAAGAGAAAAGTCCATTACATCTAATTGTAGCAGTACCTTACCTTTTATGTGGCAGTTTTCTGATCACTTACCAGGTTGTTTTTTTCTATTAAAGTGAAATTTCTATTTCAAAGGAAAGCTCAAAATAAAGACTGCTAAAGTCTGGGAAATGCCATTTTCGGTTGTCTGTGGTGTTAGTTTTTTTTAACAATTTTCTTTTCGTTCCGCGCCAACTGATGGGTGGCGCTCCGCTTAGATAGTGTTTTGGTCGAAAAAATTACTTAACAGAACAATGCATGCTTGCATATTATTCTTCGCTTTGGGGCAGTATTACAAAGTGAAAATTTTATTGCGAAAGAAAGCTCAAAATAATGACTGTATCGGTACTTTGTTTCTAGTTACCAGCCCGGTCGCGGAAATGCCTTTTCCTGCTTTCTGGAGGTTCTTAATTTTTCAAAAATATCTGTGCGCGCCACTTGTAGTTTTTCGGGCAATATTATATTTTCCGGACAAAAGAAAAACAAAACAATTCTGTCCCCTCCCAAACTGAAACACTCCCGTCGGCCTATGTCAGAACTTCAAATATATGGGAAGCCAAACATTTTCCACGGAACATTTACCAATATGGTCCGAGGGCATTAATCTACCTGATGATATTCAGTAACCCCAACAAAGCTGTACAAAACTACAGATTACTCCCTACTTGATTTTTCTTATAAGAAGGTCAAATTCTTCCATAAAAACACCAAATCTGTCATAATATAAGTTTCAGATTGTTAAAAGTGGCAAAATTTTCCAATTTTGATGGATACTCAGTACAACAAATAACCAGACAACTCTGTTAATCACCCCGACATTCTACCTAATTTTGCTCTTGAAAGGCATATCACTTAATAAGGAACCCAAATTTTTTATTATAACCTTACCAAAAACCAAATTGTCTTATGTTAAATTCCAAAATTTCTGCAATAAAATAAGCTCTTAATTTACAAATCTTGGTTCAAAAAAGGATAAAAAACTTTTCGGGCAAAATTTAAGTCTCGTCTTGAGATAGTACGTAGGACAACTGAGAACGATTAAATGCATAACCCCAACAGAATTTCAGCTGTCGCGTGTAAAACGCTTTTGAATTTGTTCATATCAAGGATAGATTCTTCAATAACTATCCCAAATTTTTAATTGTCATTACAAAAGCCAAATTTCTTTCAAAAAATAAACTTCAGATTTTTAAGTGTTTGTTTAAAAAAGGCCAAAAATTTCGGCGCGCTGCGCGCGCCTCAAATTCTGTCAAGTTACGTCCCACCGGGACTAACACATCGCCTTGGTCGGGGCCTTCAACTGCTGCCCCCCCCCCCCCGTCGGGGAGCTTGGCCCCTTGTCGGGCAAATCCTGGCGCCACCCCTGGTATGGAGCACATCATAACGCCCTTTGTGGGACTACTTTTCCCAGGAAGCCGTTCCGATATGGTGGTGTGCTCCCATAACTTACCCTTCGAGGGTTATAAGTACCGAACATTTGTGTAGAGAGTGCATTTGGGACATGAGTTTATCAACGAACAATTGTGCCCAAACATGACGACACACGTGAGGTTTGGAAGCAAGGAGGTGCTCTATTGCTCTAGAAGATAGGTGCAGGTACCTCTCCGTTGAATTAAAATTTGTTCGTTGACCAATTGAACTTCTTTCTGACTTATAGCTACTACCTTAAATTACTGCTTTGCCTGTTTACCATATCATCAAGTAATATCTCTGATACATCTGCTACACCATATGTTTAACCCTAAATCTTCCCCCCTAATACCTAATCCACACTTTTTACGGCTTTACAAAGAGGAAAATGCGAAACAAATCTATTCAGTTAGCATGTACACTGACGAGTAACGTATATGGGTGTGAGTGCATTCTGATTCGACGCTTGGCTTGAAAACACGGTAATGTCCATTCGATCTCACTGTGGCTGAGCTACATATTTTTGTTAGAAGGGGCGAGAATGGCGAGAAAGGAAAATTTTTATCCTCTCGAGTGTCCTTTTGGGTCTTTCGGGTGCGAAATCACACCCCCTTCGTCTGTTTTTCGAAAACTGGTCGGTCTCTTCAGAGATATGTTCTGCTTTCAGATGGACAGATGGAATCGAATGCTCATAAATGACCCCTAGTAGGTTCAGTGGGACCAAACTCTACGAGGCAGAAGCTCTGAGGTGTCAGCATGCATAGTCTATCTAGTGGGTGAAAATACACCCTCAGGATAGGTGTACAATATTATTTTTTCCGTTGACTAAGTGAAGAATCATCAACTAACAATTGTGCCAAAAACATGACGATGGCACGTAAGGTTTGGATACAAGGAGGTGTTCTAGAGTAGTTAGGATAATGTATTGTTATTATCAATTGCACATCCATGAGTCAGTGCTCAAGCCACCATCCACCCCCTCCCCCCTCCCCGAGTTCTACATATGATGCAGTTTAAGTCAACATTAACATTTTTTGTGATTCCATAATCTAAAGCCTTTTGTTCGCCCAACTTCTTCCATATATTTACCAAAACGATCGCTTACCCTTGAGTTGTGTTGGACGGAAAACATTTTAGAGAACTATTGAGCTGGTCATGCTTACTGACTTTGAAGTGAATACAAGCATAATATGTTTACAACTGGCACTTAAACCTGTTAACATGAACTTGGATTTTATCAACCATGGTTTCCTGGACTGCTTGAAGTTGACCTTATCCATAGCCATACAAGAGTAATTACTATGATCGGACTAATTTTGAATGAGTTATACCAGATATTATGAGGAGGGGGGAAAGCCAGTGCAGCGGTGGGGCAAGGGAAGTATTTGCAGTGCTGTAGCCGAGTCCGGCCGGGAGAGTCCGAGCCACGAGTCCGACATTTTCATCTTTCAGAAGTTCGAGTCCGTACTTAATAGACTCGAGTCCCTGTACTTTCTCCATGGAGAAAATATCACCTTCTCTGGCTGAGTTCTTCAAATTCTGAATCACTGTAGTCCGGGTCCGGACTTGACTACAGCCCTGAGTATCTGAAACATGCCCCTCATGCCTTCACCTAATCTCGACACAAGTCTTCTGACCCGTACACTTAAGTGTGTATTGGTTCTTACGTGACGTTACCACCTCCCCATTCAGCTAGTTACTTTTATTCCATGCAACAAAGAAACCTCGTTCTTTTGCTGCCTGTCAAATTACTTGTCTACGTCCCATTACAAGTGTTTGTTATATTGAACTGTATAGAACGAAGGTTACCTGAAACCGCGCGTTCTGAAAAGCATATTCTTTTCCAAAAATGAATTGCATGATTTTGATTTCCTCCAAGAAAACGATATTCATCGTCTTTATTTATTCTTCAATTATTCTTCTGACGTTACTCTGGTGTATAAACGTGAAATGGTCGCATGGGCAGCCGGGCATCAGGTACTTGAGGTAAGTAGATATAAGTATTGAAACGTCTAGGCTAGACCTTTAGACGGTACCGGTATTTAATTTATCAAAACTTTTAAGTAAATGATCTGCGTCATGTATGTTAAAAGGGTGAATACATTTTAACTCCATATACCCGATACATTTTGATGTAGGGGTATAGGGTGGGGATGGCCGAGAGCTGGAGAGTAGGCCTATTATATAAATTGAGATCTATGTTCCCATAAATTACAGAGTAATTTTAATCATATGCATAGGTGTAAGCGTTAGGAAGAGAAGAAATAAATGGGAATGACATTTATATGTACTTTTGTAATCATTGTTGTAAATCAAGTTTTTTTCCAGGAGTGACATTCGTTGTTACGCCTATGGGGTTTAAGTGCATTCCCATCAACAATTATTTTCTTTGTTTCTTTCTTCTGCACTATTGTAAAATGAATTAGAGAATGGATTTTGATAATTAGTACCGGTAAACTTGGGAACGTGTAAAATATTTGCGAAATCGGCAAAATATACATTTTAGGCTAAACAGTGCGTCCAGATTTAAAAAGGCCGTGGCCGGATCGTCATGAATCAATTGGTTGGAAAGTGGGCCATAACTAACTCAACTAACCAAAAGAGATTTAACCTGTCGAAACTCCCGTGGTGACCCAGCAAGTACCTGGATATCGACCTGACCACACTACGATGCGTATGAGTCTAATTTGATAAAGGGGACCCCTTGAATTTTGCGCGCCTTGCGAGAAAATTTTTGTAATGGACCAGTTTGTATGTACACTCTATGGATATGTGAAACGCCAAGCATGCAAATACAAGCATGCAAATACTATTTCAAGTCATGTATTCTTCACTGGTTACATTTTCGGGGAGAAGGGTGGGACTGGGTGAGGTACCGTAAGTACGATAGTGGGCACGAACAAAAGTTCGTTACAAGGGGATGAGAAGGCCGATATCTTGTTTGCTTCCCCCCCCCCCCCCCCCCCCATGAGGGAGAATTTTTGATGAAGTTTAGTTGGCCCACTAAACTGGTTCTATATTAGAAAAAAATGACAATGAAATTGAACTGTACTTTAGTAATAGAAAATAAAGAGGTGGGCTTGCACTCTTTACATATCACTTAAATGACAAAACGTGCATCCAGGATTTGCATCGAGATTCCCAAAAGAAACCCATGTACAAACTCACAAAAGTGAGGATCCACGCAAAGACGTTTTAGTTTCTGTTGGTGTGTTTCTGCGTGGTTGTTTATGTCAATGATCACCAGAGGAACCTTACGGTGAATGAAGCCCTGGAATTTTAGTAGTATTAGAACGATTTGAGATAGAGTATGATATATAGGTGTGACTCGGCGGTTGAAAATACGTCTCATATTACAGTCCTGTACAAAATTATCTGGAACAAATCCCCGTGCCCCGTTCTGAATGTTAGCCTTATTTTGACGGAGGGGGAATAAAAAATTGCGCGCCTCAGCAAAAGGCGCACTCTTCATTTTTTCAACAATAAACAAAGAATGGTTGGATCGGAAAACATGCCGAAAATATGTGGCAGGTCGAACAAATTGAAGTTAGACTAACTGGGCCTTTAAATTCCATCTAACTTGGACTCACTGAATAGAAGTGTCCCAAGAATTTTGCCAAGGATTGTAGCTCTGTAGGATAAAAGTATCGGTGCTAATGAGTTAGTTTGTTAAATAAGGTTCTAGTACAGCTCAGTTTCTAAACAACCGGACCTGCTACGGCCTTCTCCCAATTGTGGCTCCTTGGCTTGTTTTTCCTGGTCCAAAAATGCCATATTATAATTCTATAACCTTTAACATGACCATACCAATAACAGCTCACTGCATGACTGTGCTATGAATATATGAAACCGGTAACCTATGCACATATAGATCCGAGTCAGGTGTTAGAATGCATTGCAAATATCTGAAGCAGAACTCCGTAAACAGAGCTAGAATAAATAGATGCCTTTGTGACACATACAATAAAGGTGACGATAGAACTGTATAGAAAGGAAAAGTAATTGAAAAACACGTGACAATTAAGAAGTGACACAGAGAAAATCTCCTGTACACGCTGATTTGACTTGGTACACTCTAAAAGTAAAAGAGTGAACTTAGTCACTCTTTGATAGAGTAAAAAGTGTAAATTCTCTCCATTAGAGTGATTATTCACTCCAAGAGGAGTGAAACTCACTCCAAAAGACTGAAATTCACTACAAGAAGAAGGAAAATTCACTCTTCCACGAGTGCCTGCAATGATCACTCTTTTTTAAGAGCGATCACTGTAGGCACTCCATCAAGGGTAAAAATTCGCTCGTTTTAAGAGAATTTAGCTCTTTTTGGAGTGAATTTCAATCTTCTTGGAGTGAATTATTACTCTAATGGAGTGAATTCACACAATTTTGCAACATGTTTTGCAACATAGTTTTGCAACTGCATTAGCATTGGATGCCTTATGACCATATTTCCTAATGTCAGATACATTTTGATCCTTCATCTGTTTAGGTATTATTCACACTCTAGAACACGATTTGGGTTGTCACAATTTTCCTTGTGCTGTTTGGCCGCCATCTTGAATTTCAAAACGGCTGCCATTTTCAGTGTATTTTTCCACTACTTTTGAATATAAGGTACATATAATAAAGGTTTTGGAAATGATGATAAGTTCATGTGCTTTTAGTGTTATCGATTTCAAAATACCTCTTTGTTTCATAGCTTAACCGCAACTTACTCTGCTGCCCTCTATTCGATGGTCATTTTGTTGTTTCCGTCATCTTGATTGACCGGAATCAGTGCAAAGTGTAGAGTAGATTGTAGATAGCGTTAAGGTAAAAATTGCTTAAAATTTTTTATATCGTATTTTACTGTGACAGTTGGCGGCCAGTTTTGTGTTTCCTCTGTTGGTTGACCTTTGTGATCATGTGGCATAAATAAAGAGGGTAGCGAAGTACACTCGCAAAAACGGAATTTTCAAGGGCTATTATCTAATTTTTTTAGTATGTTATAATTTTAACATTGGTGTCCATTTTGTTACTTTCGCCGTCATGTTAGATCTTAATCTGGAAAGATATGTTCAAATAAGGGCGTCGATCCGAGGGGCAATTATCCCCAATGAAAATATTGTCCAATAATTCAGGCAGGTTAAAAAAGCAGACAGAGTTAAGGAAAAGTAACAGTGTGTGGTACACAGGACTTAATGACTTCGAGAGAACGTCAATTTGCATGTATGTGCGTGCCAATGTGAGAGTTAATGGATCTGTGTTTGTGTGCATGTTCTCGCTTGCGTTCGTATGGGTGGATTGCTTATAGATATGAGTCCTGTCCTTTCCAGAGTCCGACCGGCTGATCCACAAACCAGATCGACGCCCCTGTGTCAAACCTACGTTTTGAATACTTAAAGGGAAATATTGCGTTTGTTTTGCAAGGAAAATTATCCCTTTAAAACTTATATTTATTGACACAGAGTGAAAGATTGTCAAAAATAAGGCAGTATGGTAGCCGCCTCTTCAAGAAATAAGTTTCCAACAGATAGAAATTCAGTTGTTTGTTGCTCAAGAATTATTTGTTCACCCAAACTTTCAACATTTCAAATGATGCAGCGCCCATGGCTCTTCTTGCGCATAGTATTTTGAATAGATGTAGCTATTGCTGGGGTCTATGATTGAGACTGAATTGTTAGATAGTGTCTGAGCCATTTTCTTTGTACTCTTCTTTGGAGCATTTTAAACACCATATTTCCCTCTAAAACAGAATTAAGGGACATTAGATGTACCTATGGCCAAAAAATTTTTCAACAATTACTTTTGTTATTAGAGCTAATTGACATAGTTTATCATACTGGCAGCCATTATACTTTTCCAACGTCCTGATTGATCTGAATTCCAAAAAAAAAAAAAAGTTTTCAAAGATAACTTCAATTGTCTATTTTAAAATAAGGCCATACTAACGGCTTTTCTTCCAACTGTGTCACAGGTACTTTTTATGATTACGTCCATGTTATTTTTCATACATTTTAGTTGCTATGATTGCGCGGTCTTTTTTTGATGAATTCAAGATGGCGGCCAAACATAATAACCAACATCACAAGTTCACAACCTACATTGTTGTTTCTTTGGAAACTTTGCTCTCACTTTTGAGTTTTCAATGTCATACGTTTTATTTCATGAAATTCCAATTTTACTCATGTTAGCTCTTAATATGTTGATTTCAATTACTTGTCTAAAAAAGCAACAAATTTTGGAAGCATTTTCTTGCCCTGGAAATGAAAAAAAATGGAAATCGAACATGTTTAACACCAGATCATCAAGGGACACAGGTGCATGTACAGAGCTTTTTTCTAAATTATCTGCCTAAAATTTCAAAGTTTTTCCAATACACGCTCTTGATTTTGAAAGATTTGTCTAAAAAGAGCAACGAAGTTTCGGAAACAACTTGAATATATAATTGGAGGGACTCTACGCGCATACCATAAATAACATTGTGTAACAACAATGCATTCTTCATACGCCGTGCAATCTCGGATTTGCGAATAGGAAGTGTAAATATTCAATAATCACTACACTTCTCAATTTCTTCAAATAAAAACCAGAATCCCAAACTTTCTGCAATATAAGCTTCATATTTTCTGGCAATAATTTCGGGGCGTTTCGGCGCGCAAAATGCTTTCCTTATAGAGTGCGGTAGTAGTTTAAACAAATTCGGAACAATTGTGTGCTTGCACCCCGGAAAAAGTCTAGCTGCGCAACAGGGGATGGTGTATGTCCCATCACAGATATATACTGCAATTGGTGACTCCTGTTATTGAGACCATTGCGGCAACCCTGTGTATAACAGTGCCCACAAGTTTTACCCGAAAACGGTAGTGGTAAATTTTATCTGGTAATTTTCTGATCATTTTGCAATTTGCTCAACATTTGCTGAAAATTTTTTGGAAACGAACGCTCAAAATAACGATTGATTCTACCTACAAACCAGGGAAATGCCATTTTATGCTGTCTGTGGCGTCGCGATTTTCAAAATTTTCTGTACGCTGTACGCTCTACGCCAATAACGGTGGCGCTCCGCTTAAAAAACTGCGCTTCCTTTTCAAGCTGTCCCTATGGTCCAGAGGCTGGCTCCGCCTTTGGTCCGACTTTTCTTTCACACTAGGAAAAGCTATCTCCAAACACATGCTGACCATCGGCCATCAATGGCCTACCTAACAAGAAATCCGCTTAGATCCACCCTTGCCTGAAGGTCCCGATACTGATATGCTAAAGTGAATCAAGGCGTGGCCAGTTTTAAGTTCTTGGGGGGGGGGGGGGGGTGTAAGGATCCTTTCACCCGATATAATATGCCCAGCTACACGTATAGAGGTTATGCACATGACGTTAGCGTGTTTAAATTTGGCATACTGGACGGAAATGATCATGCCATGCCTTATGTTACCGAAACGCACAGACAATGGCACCTTAGTACCGGTAACAATTGTTGTAAACTGGACGGGTGGATGGTAAATCAGAAAGAAGCGTAGCGCATTGACGTCGGCGCATAACCTCTTTAGGAAATTGCCTCTTCCATGTCCATGGTTCCCCAGTCTGCCAGTTACGGTTGTCCGGGTTGTGGCGAATGTATTTCACCAACACACTTTTATGTATGTCCTACTTTTTTGTATTTTCTTTATTTTGTAGTGTTTTATCCACTATTCCGGATATTATGCGAAAGGGTGTACATATTCCGAATACAAACAAATTATTAAACAATGTCACCGGTATCCATTCCGCATGCCGTTTCCATGGAAACATCGATAGCGTCGTTCTTATAAAGACTCATAAGACGGCTAGTTCAACGATCGGGAGTATCATTGGACGGTATGGAGTAGAAAGAAATTTAACTTTTGCATTACCACGTGATTCGAACGCCATGTTTGGTGATATACCTTTTAACTCAACCATGTTACTATCGTCTCCAAGCACGAATGGATTTCACTTTCTGATAAGTCACGTGCCTTTCAGTCGGACTGCAGTACAAAAAGTCATGAAACCGGAAGTCAAATATATAACAATCCTCAGGGATCCTATAGCACAGTTTTATTCAGGAGTTCATTTCTTTAAATTAAAAGACTTTTTCAACATTTCAGATGATATTTATGGAAAAAATTTTGATCTAAAAGGATTTCTAAAAAGAATATCCGAATGTACAACATACTCATGTCGCGTGATTTATAATGGTCAAATGTTTGACTTAGGCTTACTTACTAACACGATAACTAACATGTCTATTACAACCGTAGAGACAAAGATAAAAGAAATCGAGGGTGCTATAGATCTAGTCTTGATTCAAGAATACTTCGACGAGTCTTTAATTTTGTTCAAGAGACTGATGTGTTGGAAATTTAAGGATATAGTATACTTATCTCAAAAAGTTAGTAAAAAACGTGTTACCCCACCGAAGGAACACGCTGCAATAATTCGATCATGGAACTTTGCAGACACACTTTTGTTCAAACATTTCAACGAGACACTTTGGGAGAAAATCGACCAGTATGGTCCATCTTTTAGATCGGATTTGAGGAAATTTAGGGAACTGAATCGAAAAACCAGCAGAATATGCCTTCAAAAAATTAAAGGAAACCAAATATATGATGCAAAATCTCGACGTAAAAATCACCGGACCAAAAGAAGGAAGGCGAAAGGTGAAAGATTAGATAAGACGAACCAATTGTGTGACAATCTTCAAAGAGACGTGTATTCTTACACGAAGCTTTTACGAGAAAAGGAAATGTCGCGCCACTTATAAAATATTGAGACTGACTTTGAAACTTAATCTCAGTGATGGTTGGTCCGTGCATTGAGTTACCAAATGCTGTCATTCCAGTTTAAATTGGTGTATAGAGATTATGCACGTGACGTCAGAGCGTTTCACTGGATGGAAGTGATCAAAGGCAGTCGTTGTGTTACCGAAACGCGCGCACAACAGCATCGTAGTAACAATTGTTGTAAAATGGACTCCTGGATGGAAAGAGAGTAATGTGCGACGCAGTGACGTAGGTGCATAAGTCCTATTGGGCAGCCTGCCGTATTTCATGATTGGCTCTTGACAGACATATGACAATGCTTTTCTCACTAAATTATGAATTTTATGCAAGGAACTTATTGCTTTACCTTGGATATGTGATACTGAACTTATGATATATCATGAAAGATACTTCGAGACGAAAAAAGAAATCTGTGGAACCTGGTTGTTGTATAAAAATCAGTTTGAGGCAGACGACTGCTTTTGCTCCTCAACTTTTTTTTTCTTTGGAGGGGCGGAAGTGTTGGTTTGACATGCGAACAGCCTCTATACAGGCTTTTCACATGACGTCATAATACTCTCCGGCGGCCATGTTGGAGTACATATTATTACGTAGTAAACCACAATGGGCGCGCTTGCTCGTTGAATGTGTACACACCATGCATACCACAATGCACTCTGTGCAGTGCGTTCGGCACAAAGCCACGTGTATTTGGCATGAATGTCCTCCAGCACGGCGGTTCCGTGACGTAATTGCAAAGCCTCTATTCGGTTATCTGCGAGCACAATTAAGCTTGGGTAACGGAAAATTCCATTGTGACGAGATGTAAGCGTGCGTGCATTTTCAAAGCGAGTTCTGTACGCACATAATGCATTCTCTGTGTGCAGTTCGAACAGGCGCGTAGCCAGGATTGTGTCATGAGGGGGGGGGGTTGGGGCACGAAATAAGGGAAAAGTCTAAGGATAGAGAGAAGACAGAAAAACGGCTATTTTAGTTGTTTTTGCATTGCAAGTTTGGATCATGGGGGGGGGGGTTCTAGTCCCGGTCCCCCCCCCCCCCACGAGTCCGAGGTAATTGACGCGTACTTCCGCGTGTTAGAAAAAGAACGCAGTAGTTGATTTTGTGTTGTAAGTTCGTAAGAATGTAAACGCGTGCCTTGTTGTGCGCTTGTGAAGATACCATAGAAACTGACCAATCAGTGAGTCAATGAACTTCAAACCAGTCGTTGTTCGTTAATGTTCAAATGTTCTTACGTGGAAAGCCTCGAAGAAACCTCAAACTGTTTCACGTAAGTGAAATTTATTGAAGAACGGTGTTTGTAGGAATTGCAATGTTAAAAAATCACACGTATTTACACTACCGGAAGATAACAATTAAATGTTAGCTTTCAAAACGACTGATCAGTGATCAGCACTTCCGCTCCTCCGTTTCGGCCTCCGTGAGGAGTCACCGCGCCATTTTAAGTTTGGTATCTATGCTTGTAATATCTTTGCTCTGTGACATCATATGCACAAGGTCTATTCTCTACATTCTGCGTGCAATCGCGAGGTCGCTGCCGGCGCAAAACAAAGGCATGCACGCATATGTTCCTGCGCATGCTCTTTGCCAACCAGTGCCTACCAGTGACGTAACCGTCAATGGTCCATTTGTGATGACTGCATTTCCCCTTGAAAGGAGTATATTGGGTTTGTATTTTTGATATCTAAATAAAGACAAGTGTGTCGAATTCTACTACCCCTCGAAAATGCATATTATTAGCATAATAAGTCAACCTTCACATCAAATAGTTAAGCAAAAAGGTAAAATTTTGAATTACTATTACTGCAGTTTGATGTGGTTGAGTGTATAGTTCGTTAAAGTGTCGGTGGTAAAAAGACTTTTGAAGACCAAGTTGAACCGTTAATTTCTCACTCATGAAATATTTTATGCAGGATATGGGGGTTTTCTTCATCATTGTGTGTCAAGGAACTTAAAACAGTGCAATGGAAAAGCTTGGTGAATTTCATGAAACAACTCAATGTACCGCTGTTAGTATGACCTTGTAAGTTCTTATTGTCTAAACTAGCCATGTAAAAGAAAATTCCGTGTCGATCCAAATGTATTTTTGATACAATAGAGAAAAACATACTCTAAGCATTCTCATGATTTTTTATTTAATTGGCCATGGTCTGTTCGGTTCTCAAGGATATAACTAATAATAAAAATAATAATACACAGTTCTTATAAAGCGCAAACCACACTGAAGTCCCTTTGCGCTGAGAAAAGAAAAGATGAAAGTCATAGACAGGAGAAAAGGTAAGATTTAAGTAAGGTCTTAAAATTTGCGAGTGTTCTTGCTTCTTTAACTGTAACAAGGAGGTCATTCAAGAGACAAGCAGCAGAGTATTGGAAAGAACGGCAACCGTAATAATTAGTACAAACTGGAGGAGAGGAGAGTAGCAGTTTAGAACTGGAGCGAAGGCAGCGGGTAGGAGTGTAATTTTGGACGAGATCTTGTAGGTAAACAGGTGCAGAATTGTGTAAACATTTAAATGTCAGCAAGAGGACTTTGTATTTAATCCGATCAGCAACAGGAAGCCAGTGAAGGCTAAGGAGGACTGGAGTTATATGATCGTTTGGTTTTGTAAGTGTAACTAATCTAGCAGCTGAGTTCTGTATATGTTGTAATTTCTTGAGACGAGAACTTGAAAGCCCATAGAGTAAGCTGTTGCAGTTATCGAGTCTTGAAGACACAAAAGCATGAACTAGAGTCTCAGTGGTTCATTGATCTAGGTGTTTTCTGATTTTTCCAATTTTATGGAGCGCCAGAGATGCAGCTCTGCAAACATTATTAACATTTAGATCCATTGTGAGGTGACGATCAAAAACTACACCCAAGTTTCTGGCATGTTGAACAGGTTCAATGTGAGCAGGTCCAATCTGGAATGACTGAACGGGAGATACGGATCGAAATTTTGAAGAAATGTGAATAAGTTCTGTTTTGTTGTCATTTAGTTTCAGACCATTAGCAAGGGACCATGATCGGATGTCTTCTATGCAAGCTTCCAACTTTGATAGGGTGGAACAGCTGTCAAGAGATTTTGGCATGAATGAATAAATTTGAGTGTCATCTGCATAAATCATGCTGTCGATACCATGGGATTGAATAATGTCTTCTAATGGGGCCGAATACATTGTGAAGGCCAGTGGACCGATGACAGAACCTTGAGGGACACCTTCCAAGGGAACATGTACAGCAGATTCCTTGCCGTTTATGGTAACAACTTGTGAACGGTTTGTAAAGTAAGATATGAACCAGTTTAAAGCTGTGCCAGATATATTGTAGCGGTTCTGAAAACGCTCAAACAACAGCTTATGATCAATGGTGTCGAATGCGGCAGAATAGTCAAGTAAAAGTAAAACAGCTTCATCACCTCGATCTACAGCGAGCAGGAGATCATTATAAACACGAAGCAATGCCGTTTCAGTGCTGTGGTAAGCTCTGTAAGCACTCTGGACACGACCATTGAGATTGTTCTTGGAGAGATAGCTTTGAATCTGGAGAGAACATGCACGCTCAATTGTTTTGGCCAGAAATTTGAGATTTGCGACTGGTCGATAATTCTTGAAGACATTTTTGTCCAAGTTCGGCTTCTTTATGATGGGTCTAATAAGAGCCCGTTTGAGAGAGTCTGGGAAATGGCCATTTTGCAAAGACAAATTAACAATAATTGATATTATTGGCAACAGAACATTAATGGATTTCTTTAATAGGAAGGTAGGTATAGGATCAAGCTTACTAGACGATGATGGTGATTCCATTATTATTTTCATTAACATTTCCTTTGAGACAGTTGAGAATTCTGAGAGATTAGAAGACGAAATGTTACTTCTGATCGGGATGTCTGACATAACTGATGTATGGCTGTTTGCAATTTCATTCTGAATCTGCCTAATTTTATTAGAAAAGAAGTCCGAGAACTGATTTGCAAGCGCACCATCATCAGAAACATTAGGTAATGTAGTTGATGATGTGGGCAGAGTGAGTTTTCCAACTTTTAACTAAAGTTACCATATGTTCTACCGGAAGTCAACTTGAAACGAACCAATGGTGGCACCAGCAAGGGAGGGAGGGGGGTGGGGCCATGGCCCCCGTCGGGGAGCAATGCCCCCTCCCCCCGTCGGGGAAGGTCGGCGGTTTCGTCGGGGAGGCCTAAAATAATAATAAAAAAATAATAATTAAAAAAAGAGAAAAAAAAAGAAAAAACCTACAAGGACTGAAATTACTGGATGGGTGATCTTGAACATATTTTTTGTTCTGAAATGCTTTTTAATACATATCGGAATGGATTTTCAATCACTTCTTCTTAGCTCCGTTATACCTCATTCCATATACCTTTTCCTGCCTTCTCCTCAGTCGGGGAAGGACAGCAATTTCCTCCGGGAAGCCTAAAAATGAACGTAAAGGACTGAAGTTACTATCAAGAACTGTTTTTTTTTCTTTATGAACTATTTTTCTTTTGAAACGGTATTTTAATGCATATCTGATCTGTTTTAATCACTTCTTACTAGCCCTGCTATCCCTCATCCAATCTTCAAACTCACAATTCCGAATTTTCCTTACAAAAACAGACGAGAGGTTGTTCATGTGCATGCAGTGCCCAATGGTCTGCCATCTGGCCTGCCCCGACAGCCGAATTCTAGCAACGGTAATGCATGTCGACCAGGCCGTTTCAGCTTCACATTATGATAAACATTAGTGTGAGAATGTCTCCCACTTAGTCTGACTGAAAATTCATTTGAAGCCGCTTTGTAACGTGACATAATTTCAAATACGTTGGAAGTAAAATCATTTAAAGCCTGGAGTTTGGACAGTCACGTAGAAAATTTCATCTATTTAGTGGATTTTGGAATGAAATACAACGAAGATTTCAAATAGAGGCAAAAACACTTGTTTTCAATTGTATTCAGTTCCGTTGCAGAGTTTTCCCCCGAAAAAAAGAAAAAAAACATTACATCTAATTGCAGCAGTACCTTTTATCTGGTAATTTTCTGATCATGTAGCAAGTTGGTTTTTTTCTATTGAAGTAAAACTTTCATTTCAAAGGGAAGGTTAAAATAACAACTGCTACTAGTTACAAGTCTGTAAAATGCCATTTCCGGCTGTCCGAGGGATTAGATTTTTAACAATTTTCTGTACGCTTCGCGCCGGTTGATGGTGACGCTCCGCTTAGAAAGTGTTTTGGTCGCACAGATCACTTTAACAGAACCATTCAAGCTTGCAAATAATTCTTCGTTTTGGGAAAATATTATGAAGTGAAAATTTTATTGCGAAAGAAAGCTCAAAGCAATTACTGCTTTGTTTTTAGGTACGAGTCCGGGAAATGCCATTTCCTGCTATCTTAGAAGCGGGGGTTTCCAATTTTTCAAAAATTTCTGTGCTCTGCACCCTTATAGTTTTTACGGGCAGAATTACATGTTTCGGACAAAAAAAAAAAATCTGTCTTCTCCCAAACTGAAACGCTCACGTACGTCTATGTCAATAAATGAAATATAAAAGTTCAAATATATATAAGAAGCCAAACTGTTTCCGCGGGAGAATTTTTCACTATGGTCCGAGCAGGTGTGAGGCTTAATCTGCATGATGATATTCAGTAACCCCAACAAAACTACAGATCACCCCTACTTGATTTTCCTTTTGAGACAATTCTTCCATAAAACCCCTAAATATGCGATAAAATTACAAGTTTTGTCCCAATGTAAGCTTCAGATTGTTAAAAGTCGCAAAAAAATTCCAATTTCGATGGATGCTCTGTACAATAAATATCCAAAGCCAATTCTATTAATCACTCCAACATTCTTACCTAATTTTGCTATTGAAAGGCATATCACTTAATAAAAAAACCCCAAATATTTCATAATAACCGTACAAAAAATTCTTTCATTAAATTCCAAAATTTCTCCAATAAATAAGCTCTTAATTTTCAAATCTTCGTTCAAAAAAGGAAAAGCCTTTTCAGGCAACCTTCTTAGTACGTTAGCCTAGTACAATTAAATGCGTAACCCCAAAATATTTTTAGCTGTCGCCTACATAACTTTTTTTATTTTGCCCGTATGGATGACAGTTTCTTCAATAAACACCCCAACTTTTTAACGGTCCTTGCAAAAGCCAAGTTTCTTTCAAAAATTTTAAGTTTTGTCTTCAAAATAAAATCCAGATTATTAAGTATTTTTTGAAAAGAAAGCCAAAAATTTCGTGCGCTACGAGGGTCTCAAAATCTGTTAAGTCACGTCCCCTAGGGACTAGCTCCAAGCCTTTGTCGGGGTCTTGAAATGCTGGTACCCCTGTCGAGGAACTTCCCCCTTCTTGTCGGGGAAACCCTGGGGCCACCCCTGAAACGAACGAGTATGATCATGATGCCATGGCTTCATTTTGACAATCAATTTTGATTTTCATTTATTTGTCTTCCTTTCCTTTTGCCCTTGGGTTTAAACAGTCGCTATTGCCCCATAACAGCATAAGGCACATATTACACTTAAAAAATCATCTAGTCAAAGCATGAGGCACGAACCGGAATCTTGTCAAATATTTGAAAAGATTCAAATTGAAACTATTCCTTTCAGTCATGAGTCGAATCTAGTCAAAGAATTGACAAGATTCCGGTTAGTGCCCCAGTTTATTAAATTCTTCACAAATTTGACTAGAAATTTTTTCAGAGTGTAAAAGTATTAAAAAAATTCCACTGCAAAGGATACAATTGAAAAGATACAGTAAACCTCGCATAGACAACTTGGGCCTAGTTTAAGCAGCAATTAGTTGCGGCACTATATCTCATCTAAACACCCAGCAGCTGGATCCCGAAAGATAAATTATAAGGAAGATACACTCTATAGTCTATACTATCAAACCCTTCCACACGGGCGGAGATCCCATTCCTTGCCAGAAAATAAATATGGCAACCCTCGCTTATAAAAGCTATATATACACACATGAAAAGCTTGTTATCGCGTTTACACTTGAAACATGACAGTAGACCTATTTCGTAACGTAAAAAACCAATTGCACAATGTTAAAATGTTTTGTTGTATATTGTTTGAAAGGCACAGCAGCCTTACTAAATTTGTTGTAAGAAAATATCACAATGTAATTGGGGCACCCAAAACCATTGTTAGTGGGGCCGTTGTTACGGGATCATAGGCGGCGGAAGATTTTTTATTGGGGGCACAAGTTTTCGCAGCCGACTTAATGGTGACGCCGTCAGGGGCCCGCTTAAGGGCCCCTGGTGAGGTTCAGGGGGAGAAGCCCCCCGGAACCTCACCGATTTGCATGATTTGAGAGGCTCCAAAATGGTCGAAAATCATATGCAAATTAAGAATTCTTAACTATGAATTTAATGCAGGAGTGAGGTGAGGTAAGGGACGAGAAGAGAATCGTGAAGTACCTTGGCATTTGATTTAGGAGAAACAAACTTTACAGTAATTTTTTAGGGGCCAAAGCCAAAACGTTGAAGCTACTCAAAATTGAACATGTTATTGATAATTCGAGGCAGAGCATTTTTAAGAGATCCAAAGTGTTTGGGGGCATTTTATCAATAGGGAGTTCTATTTAAGATCCCGGGTCCAGGGGCTAGCAACAGGGACCCGGAAGCTCTGACATTTTAGGCTTTTTAGTGGTCTTAATGGAAGCAAAGAAGAACCTTTGTATAGGTATTATGAATAATCCTGAAAGGGACATTTTAACTGGGGAAAATGTGTGTCATTGGGGCCAATAAGGGGACTGGGGACATGCCCTTCGCTCAGCCGTTAAAAGGCCCTGATTTGAGAAGAAGAAAGATAATTCGACAAAAAAGGAAGGTAGCTTGCAAAAAATTTTGTTTTTACTGTTTGAGGGTCGAAAGTAAACTCTTCTGCATGTAATCGTTAATGTGAGGGTCCAGGGGGAAAAGCCCGCGGAAACAACTTTTGCACTCTCAAGTAATTATTGAGCCAAAGAATAGCCGAAATGTAAAATAAAAGCAACTTAATTAAAAATTTATTTTGCGACATTCAGTTATTGGGGGCAATGCCCCCCCCCCCCAAAAAAAAATCTCATAAAAAATATTAGCGGCCCCTCCCCCGGTCCCCGCCTATGGGAATGACCCCCGGTGTCTGATAGTCTGGTAGGATTATCATATGGAAAGCACGGTGACGTATTGCATGTGCCGCATTCAGTTTACATGTGTTGCAACAGGGAGCTGACATTCAAGTCCGTGGTAATATGCCAAATGTGTCAGTCTGTGTCATGTTTTTTTTTTTTCTTTTACGTAATTGAACGCTCCATGTCCTCTATTCAAAGACTGTTAGTACAAGATATTTTGCAACAAACGGAGGCTGATCGATGATTTGTTGATATAAGACATAAAAATTGCTTAACGGAAATTTTTAAAAACCAACACTGATGTCCTCATCCTTCCACAATTTCCCTAAATGTCTTATTTCCGCCACCACCCCACCCTTTCTACTTGTGGAAGCACTAGACCCCTTTACTAAGGTTGTTCCACGGACTTATATACATGGACAGAGCATGTGACGTATACGTTCTATCCGTAGATTGTCGCCACCGGCTGGGAAAAAAAAGGCGCACTAAGATGCCCGCCGTCTTCAGTCTTCAGTTCCCAACTCCAAAAGGATAAGACAGCCATCACAGAGTGCACAGATAACAGTTAAAAGAAGTCAGCAAGGGCAACACAACCAAAACAAAAAGTGCAACTAGGAACTAAATCGAAATACAGACAAAACCACAAACCAAACAACCACAAAGCAACCAGTGCAAGTAAAAACAAACGACAAGGGCCCTAAAGAGTTGACTGAATGAGGACCCATGTATTTGTCGATGGGTCTCTGATCCACCTATGGGAGAGGATCCAGTTAGAGATAGCAGCACGAAAGGATGAAACAGACGGTTCAATCTTAATTACATGGGGGGGTAGTACTATTCCAAAGGCGAGTACTTCTAACAAAAAACTGGCATTTGAATGCCTCAGAGTGCAGGGCCTGAACATGATTGTAACATTTAGCATGCCTGATGGAAGGGGTGGTAATAGGTGGGAATGGAATGTTCACAAGGTTGTTTCTTATTTTGTAAAACATACAAAGATCAGCTAAGGCCCTACGGTGCTGCAAGGATTTCCATTTTAGAGTCTGGGAGATTTTTGTTGAAAGATCTGCACTTAATTAAGCTATAATCATAGTAATTAAGAACAAACCGTGCTGCGCGTCTCTGAACTGCTTCAATTTTATCTATATTCAATTTAGTGTAAGGATTCCAACACGTTGAAGCATCATAATCAAGATGAGGACGGATAATAGCAAAGTAAGCTGTAGTTTTGATTTCTCTAGAAAACATGTGCAGATTACGGCGACACAAATTTAAAAGCTTAGTAGCCTTGTTTGTGATCTCATCAATGTGTTTATTGAAATTCAGTTTGTTGTCGAGAATGACACCAAGATACCTATCGGAAGTAACTTCTTCCAGGTCACAAAATTCAGAAGCAGCCATAGGTGTACTAATATTACTTTGCGCAAATCAGGGGAAGTAGGAGTCGTGGAAGAAGCATTTTGGTGGTACATTCTGTAGATAAAATTACATCTTCAAGTTTTACGAGAAGTTATACGCAGTAGTAGTTTACACATGGAAACATTGGAAACATTGCCGTGAAGCTATAAATCGTCTGATTTGAGGACGATTCTCTAATATTTTTAGCAAAAGTTAAAACTGAATGGGAAAAAATATCATACATCTTCAATACGTGAAGTGACCTTACCTTGCCAAATTACAAAAATATTTCAATTTTCCAGCAAAATATGGTGATATTCTTGAGCAAGTCCAAACTTTCGCACAAAACCATAGCAGGCAGCCATCTTGGTGGGCTTTTTCTCACACGTACGATAGCGACAGTGTATCGTGCAGTATGCTCTGTCCATGTATAGGAAGTCCGTGGGTTGTTCTGTTGTTCATCATCATTGCGTTCCCCGCGTACTATATAGTCGACATAAGATGTGTTCGTCACTGCTGGTGTTCAGTACAGTGAATTCAGGCATACAATCATTGCTAACAGTAATCAGTAAGTTCAGAAAGGACTAGCCTACCGTAAATCACGTCAGGTTCCCTACACTCTGATTGTGAAGACTTAAAACTCTATTATCTTTCACTAGTAAAGAGGTATTATTCAAAATGCAACCTTTCTTTCTAGATTTTAGAACAAATCCCTACCGTAAGGTGTTTTAGTAAAAAGAACTGTGTAGCCTATGCTAGTAGTAACGTTTAGGCTAACGTTAGGCCTATTCCCGCACCTTACCGGTTTACGACCTGCTTTGCCTAACGTTAAGCCGCTCAGCCTTGGGCTAACGTTAGGCTATACCCTTGTTTCTACCAAATTTTGTTAAGCCTTGGATAAGTTACTAGTTTATAGGTATATGCTACACTACAGTAAAGCAGTTGTGGTTGGGGGAGTTACGCAGAACATTGCCTTTGCCTTTATGTTACATCCTATTTCATGCGCCAATCCGAGAACCCAGCAAACCAAAACATGCATCATTGCATGATGTTTGGACGGTATGCCAGACGTACTGGTATGTGTATGTGCTGTAGAGTAGTGCTGAAAAAGCCTAAATTCCCCTAGCTATCTTATGCAAAAAAAATTGCTTGCGGCATACCTGGGGCCTTTACAATACAAAGCCTAGCTACAGCATACCATGGGCATTCTCAGCATACGCATACACCATACAGTGTAGGCCTACTGTGTCCATAATAGAGTAGGCCTATGTGTTTGTATATGGCTGAAAATGCAACGGTTGTGCAAGGCTGAAAGTTAACGGTGGTTTGATCGTCCGTGAAGAGTAAAAAGTGTGTTCGACATCTTCTTTCACTCTTTTGACTTGTCCGACAGACGAGTAGATTTTGTACTACACTACTAGCCATTCATGCACACATATCCTACACACATCGAAAAATAGCCTATTTCTCAAAAAATTCCCCCAAGAAAGTGACAGTAAGACGATGGTATCGCTCGTCATTCATCACTGAACAGTTCAAGTTAAAAAAGACATGTTTTGGTACTTTCCACTTGAGGGTGTTTGTCTTGGAATCTTCATTGGTGAACTTACGATAAAGAGCTGTTCTGTTTAACTCCTTGCCTTCATGTTTTATTTACACCTACTTGCACGTTTTGTGTTCATCCATCTGTTGGCTTGTAAACACAACCCGCTTGATTGCAATACATTCAGACATGCAGGCCCTGCAGACTGGCTGTATTTTATTGCAGCCCTAGCCTAACCAAGTACATTGTTGAAGGTACGTATGGGAGTAGTGTCGTCAAAATCAGCATTGAAAAAAATTATTAAAATTTGGTGCTGGTTGAAACTCACCCTCCACTAGTTTTCAGAGTCTTCAAAGACACATACAAACACAAAACCGTTGACTGCGAACACTCAAACCCTTGCCAAATATGTCCTGAGTGTGTTCATTGGCAATATGATAGAGTAACTCTTTGTTAATTCTAGCCTAACGATATCTTATTTTATGAGACACCCGACCTGCCGCTTACGATTCTGAAAGAAACTTCCACACCCTGTTGAGATAGCGGCTTATAAAAGTTGACATAAATTAAAATGTTCACTAGCACATCGCTTAAACTAATTTTTGTACCGAGTACTTGATTTAATCAACCGTTGGTGTTTACACAAATCAAGCATCATGACTCCATGTTCGTTTAAAAGGTTCAAGTAAATGCAACACTGTGGGAAAAGTATATGTACAAGTGTGATGTGCACATAGCCATGCATTTATGTTTGCCCGATGCCAGGCAGTAAAGCTGCGCGGGGAACACGTTTCCGGGGCCAAACTTTGCAGTCTTGCAGTGCACCAGCCTGAGCTAGTATAATGATCTACCAAAGCAAATAGAAATGGGCCTCCGTTATTCTTGATACATTTATAGAATACCCTCCTTCCAGCAGGGCAGTTTTTCAAGTCGAGTTGGAGTTGCAGTCAAGCATGTTCAAATTATAAGAGGGCCCAAGCCAACTTCCACTGTGACTCCAATTTTACTTTCAAAAATGTCTTTTATTTTGCTGCCTTCCAGAAGATCTGTTCATCAAGTTGAGTCAGAGTAACCAAGCGTAGTGAAGCCTCTGTCACTGGGATTGGACTCCACTTTCAAATCTTATTGTGATAGTTGATGTCATTGCAACTCCACTTTCAAATATATCGCATTGATCAGTTGAAGACACTGGGACTGTGACTCCATTTTCAGTTTCAATAACATCTTGACATTTGTTGTCACTGCAACTCCATCTCCTTTTTCAAGTGATTACCAGTCATTTCACACCCTTGTCAGTTTGCCCTCAACCAGTTCGTCCCAGTTGTTTTGCCCTCTTGCCAGGTAGCCCCCTTGCCAGGTACCCCCTGTTGGATGTCGTTGAGCCCGAAAAGTGGAGGGTTCCCCCCCCCCCTCTTCCTAAATACTTCAAGAGTGTGACGTGGAACAAACTGACCTTAAAATGCAGTCATGATAGTTGTCAAAACAGTTTTCACAAGTTATGACAGTGCAGTGTATGTTGAAAAAAATGTAACAAAGAAAAGATACCAGGTTCTAGAATACCACCATTATTTACAAAAAATACACAGCGAGTTTTCAATGACACCGCCGTCAATCATGCTGTCTCACCTTCATGTCTTAGTCCGTTGCAGTTTGTTGATTAATCCCTGTTTACATTGAGGCATTGGAAGTGATTATATTGCAATTAACTTTAATAGACTTGATATTTTCAAAAAGTATTTTATTTATACTATAACAACACTGTAAAACTATTTGGTGGAATTCTGACAAAAACGAAACCACCTTTCCAGTAAATTTGCATTTGCAATCAACATTTCCAACAACCAATCATATGTCTGGTTGACCTGGTATTCTCTTGCATGTTCACAATTATTAATTAAGTTTGACATGCAATTTTAGCTTTTTTTTGACTGTTTTCTATTTTTGCACCATTTATTGGAAATTATTTCTAGTTCCAAAATAATTAATGCATTGAGTATGGTTCAAACTTTTGCTATACTTGTTAAGTTCTTGCTCTAAGAAAGGGAATAATTTTTGGCAATTTTTATACAAACTAGAACGTGAACAATGCATGTTAACAACTCATCCCAAGTAACCAAGGTATGCTCTTTCACATCAGTAACCAACCATGTATTGAACTCCTAATACTGGACATTTATGTCAGTAACAGACATTCAAGCAAATGTGGATCTTATAATTGGAATAAACCTCTTACAACAACAGCATCAAATATACAACTCTAGAGTTGCTGCTAAATATTGCATTCAGTGTTTGGGTCTGCTGAGGAAGAAGAAAGGGCAATACAGTGCGATGGCTGTTCGATGTGGCAACATCTGGGCTGCAACACCTGGGTGATGGAAGAAGAGTACAGCGGAGAATGGGGGAGTCATCGACTGGGCTTGTGCCTGGTGCTCAAGCGAGGCTGTAGAGGAGGGAATTCCAGTAGCTGAAAGCCCAAAGGTTGATGATGAATGAGGCCAGTACAACATTCCCAAACCCATCAACGAGTCCTAAATTGGCAGAATGGCCAGTAAAATCCTCAACCAAAAAAGGCATATTCAGAAGTGAAGTGTAGCATCTGGAACCAAGAGTACACCTTCAACGTGAAGAGAAGACGTGCTACAGGAATTGATTGGCAGTGCACTGCAAGTCAGAAGAACAGAAAATGCCCTGCAATGGTGGTACAGCGCCAGAAGACAGAGTTTTGTGCAGGTCCAAGTGGTCACAATCACTGGGCCACTGCAGGATCAACAACCCTGGTGAAGGTATGTGCAGCAGTGAAAGAGAAGGGAAAAGAACATCATTGCAAATCTTCAGCAGCCATCGTTGGTGAAGTTTTGCTCAAACAGAAATGACGAGTGCATCAGTACTATCAGTGCTGAAGCCAGACCATCTAGTCAGAGTGGCAAACGGACTACAGCAGCAGTTGAGACCAGCTGATCCAGTTAACCTGGCCTTTGACATTGACAAAAGACACATCCCAGATGGGTTTCTTATTGATATTGCAGTATGAGATTGGTGACACATGCTTTTTGCAACTGACGAACAGCTACACCTGTTTGGAAAGGCCAAAGTCTGGTGTGTTGATACCACTTTCCAGCTGTGCAGGCCACCATTCACTCAGCTATTCACCTTAAATGCATTCGTCAAAGAGAGTGAAAGTTGCAAACAGATACCATTCCTATTTGACTTGTTGTACAGCAAGAGGAGGAAGGATTACAGAAAGATCCTGAAAAAGTTGCAGAACCTTGTCCAAGAACATTGAGTCCAATAAGTAACAATGGATTTTAAAAAGGTACTTTGGCCAGAGTTTGGGAGGGCTTGTCCTGATGTAAAGCTGCAAGGATGCTGCTTCCCCTGGACAGAAGCGGTGTGAAGAAATGTGCAGAGCCACGGGTTGCAGAATGCCTGCAT
The DNA here is from genome assembly GCA_037179385.1 of Holothuria scabra. Lineage (NCBI taxonomy): Eukaryota > Metazoa > Echinodermata > Holothuroidea > Aspidochirotida > Holothuriidae > Holothuria > Holothuria scabra. The sequence continues at coordinate 34,345,629 of CM074185.1, read as the reverse complement.
GAAAGACAATGACGTCCACAAGAACATCAAGAGACTTATGGCTTTGCTATTCCTGCCACATGAGTTTATCCCAGAGATGTTCCACTACTGTACCTAAAATGCTTGGCTGATTCAGATGCAATCAAGAGGGTTGTTGACTACACCAAGACAGGGTTCTAGCCAGGCCATTCAAACTGGGTGCTGCACCCAGTTTGATTTTAATTCTTTAAGTCAGCAGCACCCAGTTTGAAATTTCACCACCAGGTTTAAATCACTGCCCAGTTTGAATTTCAACATATATATGCATACTCTAAACATAGGCTACACTGCACAGTAACAGACACATAAACATTCAATTGAATGATTGTACTGATATTGGAAATATTAAATCAGGCAACTGACCACAGGCAATGTCATTAAGATCTTGAGATACAGTACGGCCAACATCATGTGAGAATGATGCAATGTCCATTAACTAACTTAATGTCCCACCCGGTTTGACATTTTTCCTGGCTAGAACCCTGCAAGAGCATGTGGATCAATGGCTCAAGGCCACCATCAGCCTGGATTATCTTCATGCAATCAGTCAGAACAAACAATGACATAGAGAGATGGCATAACAGACTGAATTGACAGGCCATTGGGAGATGCAAGTTGCTGTTCTACCTTTTGCACAAGGAAGCAGATTGATGTCAGTTCAAGTGAGGCTGCTGTCTGACTGTAAACTTCAGAGATTTGAGAAGAAAAAGTACCAAGAACTTCAAGGGAAGATTCTGGCCACATGGGACCAGGGAAACCTCTTGTTGAGCTTTAACTTGCATTCTGTTTGACGAGATGTAAACTGTCTTTGATAGAGTATGGACAATATGGAAAAAACATGGTCCTAGAACTGGAGAAATTTGAACAATTAACGAGAAATTTGGCCCTGTTTGTGCTATGCACTTGTAAAATTAAGGCAAATTTAACTTTCTTGCCGAGAAACACACTTATGTTGTTTGTTTCTGCACCCTGTCTTTCGGATTAAAATACACTGCAGTGCAGTGGTACCACCCGACAGAAAACTGAATTTGAAAGGCATCCTCAGACTTTATGCTTGACTAATAACTATGTCCTTTGTATAGCTACTTTCTTGTGCAAAAATAGCTAATACAGTATGTACAAAGTGAATGATACAGTATGTTGCAATTATAATCAATCTTGTTTTATTTTCAGCCTTTGGTAAAGTCTTGAAAAGACTAGATGGAAGGTATTGATTCAGAAATAAAAAGATGACAGATAATATCTGCTGGATTATACCGCCAGGGATTTTCATCCGTACTTTCCATACTTTATTGACATTAGGAATCTTCACAACATTGTGTGTCACAAATACAGGTAAGTCCTGTCAAAATAAAGCTCTTAAACACCTTTTACATTGATGAAGTCCAGTACTGGCCTTTTTTACTTACAGGGTCAGTGATGTGTGGGGATATGATTTCCCCTAAACTAAAAAGTTCCTATGTAGCAACTCGCTGTCCAAACATGTTTGGGTATAGCCATAGAGTTCTAAACAAAATTGGAAGCTCCACATTGACAGGGGGCTAATGGATAACTTACAAACTTTGTACCTAAGGAAAATTGTTTTAGTCTATGATGAGATTATAATGCCTTCAAGCAGGCTTCGACAAATCCCCCGCCCGACAGCCCGGGACAAGTAAAAAATCACTCCGGCAACTACCGTGCTTGATGTTGCAGCCCGCCAGGCAAGTACCCCCAGCCTTAAATTTTTGAGTTGCGCAAAATGGCATTTGTACTTTTAGACTTTAAAAATTATATGTACAGTACCTAACAGATTTGAATTGGGCAAGTAGATATTTATGCGGGCAAGTAGACTGAGAAAACAGCTAGCCCGTCAGACAAGTACGAAGAAAAAAATTTGTCGAAGCCTGCTTCAAGTTACAGGAGGTGAAAAAGTCATGTCTCAGATTACCTAGTTACCACAACTGCAGCTAGGCTTGGAACAGTTGTTACTTTTCCAGATTTCTCAATGGTTTCTTACCTATTTATAATACTAACAAGTTGACTTTGTAGTTGACCAGTGTCCATAAGTGGTCATCCAATTGTGTTTTTTTTCTCATTGTTTTAAAAATTCCTTTGACATTGTATTGAGGATACTGTTTTGTTTATCTTTTTTAATTTTGGTTTTGTTTCTCAACAGATTTGCATCAAGCCTACAAAGATGGCCTATGGGCATACATAACATTCTATGTGGCATTACTGACTTTTACTTCAATTCTGTACTTTGTTTCAAGTCTTATAGATCCAGGATACCTCCCTAAAAAGCAATATGAGGTAAATATATTTACATTAATAAGTCATTTAAAATCAAAATGAAGCTGTAATGTTAAAAAAAATAGTGAAATGAAGCAAGTAGCCAAGATACGGGGTGTGAGGGCAGGGAGTGGAGGTGGGAGTGATGACCCTTTGTCTCCAATAGTAACATGTATGATAAGTTTGTGATTCATTCCTGAGGATTGCAGTTATGCTAGGCTCCATCCCTTGTTTGGTCCTGGGGCCCATTCCACAAAGAGTTACACACAATCTTAAGTTTGATTCCCCATACTTAAGTCAACAGTAAATCAAACTTAAGATCGTGCGTAACTCTTTGTGGAACGGGCCCCAGGTGTTTGGTGTTGAGGTATAGCATCTGCCTCTTACCTGGAACAACCAGGTTAGATTTCCAAATGAGTCATTTACCAAGACTTTCAAAATGGAACCTCCTGCTGTAGTGCATGATGATCTGCATTAGTCAGATATGGCATAGGGAAACCAATCCAGTGACCCCACAATTGAACAAAAGATCCTGGACACTGTTAGATTAAACCAGAAATTAAGAATTTGAGTTGTCAACTGATAAATCAAAGCTAACCCATGTTTGGGCCTTCCTCACAGTTACAAAGTCAACAGCTACTTTGGACATGTGTAAACTCCATTTGATCCTTGATAAACTCTTGTGTGGTACTCACGTCAACATGGCTCTTTGGTCACAACCTATGAAACTATTTCTGAAAGTGAAACTCAGTTTGGGGGTGAAATAACCTCACCAATACTTTTATACCATCTTAAAGGGCAGGAGCAGTCATTCCAAACTGAAGAAGTGTAGTGGACTGTCCAGTTTCATGATTGGCTGTTGGGAGTCATGTGACAACGTTTCTTCTCTTCAAATGTGAAATTTACCAGGAAAACTGCTTGGTTTACCTTGAATATGCGATAGTAAAGTCATAAAATGTAATGAAAGATACTTTGAAGAGAAACAAGATGAGAATTGTGTTATTTAGCTTTTTCTTCAAAATAAGTTTGGGGGACTGCTCTTTACCTTTAATGAGAACATAGGTGGTCTTGAATGACTTTTTGTTATTTGTGTGTATTTTGGGGTTCATTCTTCTCCAAGAGTCATGGCCTGCCCATGTCAAAGCAATTTGTACAGCTGGAGTAAAATAATGTATGAATATTTCCACAAATCTTTTACAATTAAGAGACATTTGAAAGGTATAGGCTGAACATATCTTTTCAAATTTAAAGACATTTAAAATGTAAAAACTGTGACTGGTACAAGACATTTGTGCTACTAGTGTTTATAGAATGGTTTGGTTTTATTTAATGAAACAAGATGAACAGCCCCTAATTGAGATGTAGCCTTTGAAAAACTACAATACCATGGTAGAAAATAGGGCTTTTAGTTATTCTTGGCACCAGGGAGGAAGGTGATTGCCCTGTTAATGTTTGAGGACAGGGGAAGTAATTTACTTACTTTTTTGTTATCACATCCTCTATATCTGTGTGGACTTACTTCTCTTACTTCCTTTATAGGTTCGTAAGAGAACCATCAGCTTTAGCAGCTCATCATCTGAATCCTCTGATGAGGATGGAGATGATGAGAGAAACAAAGGAGAGAATTCAAGCATGTTGAAGAAGAAGAAAAAGAAGAGACCAGGGTCACCAGGGGTCAAACTCAGAAAGTGTCCTGTCTGTAAAATTGAGGTTTGTCCAACTTCATTAAGAGTGTACTCATGAGCCTGCATTAATATACTTTGTGGAAAAATACAGTCGGCTGTAGAAGCCGATTGAAGCAGTAAAAGGCACGGTCATATTTCAGTACAGTGCTGTGGTCCGGGTTGGTGAATCGTCACTTCCTGTGACAACAGCGTTTTGGATTGAAAATAGATTATGTATTTCAGGTATTCTGCCCATGGTGTAGTGCAGAGATTGTTTCCATGCCAGCAGTAAAGTGTGCCTATATGCTCATACCGCAGTCAGTTGTCGTTTTCACTCCATTGTTGCTATGGTAACAAACTGATGTGAATTATGTAATGAACCCATAGAGCTTTGAAAGATAAGCATTATTCAACTCTATGAGTACTGTTTCTATGATTCACCTGGATGAGAATAGGGTAACCATTTGTGGGGTTTGCACAGGTCCTTGAAATCCTAGAAAGTCAGGGAAAACTGAAACTTAAATTTCCAGGCCTGGAAAATCAGGGAAAATGAGCAGTTTTTGAAAAAGGTGCTGAAGAAGGAAAGGAACTTTAGTGAGTGGACGTATTGTTTCCATTTTTCAGTATTTGATTAACAGCCTGCCTGCTCTGTTCCTCCAGTAATGATACTTGTAAAACTAAGTTAGTATTTTGGTAAGATGAGCAGTGAGAATGCTATAAGTGCACTGAACCAATTTGCAGAATTTATCCAGCTTCATATTTATTTAATCCAATCGCTTCATGTTTTTACACTTTTCACTTTCTCACACTTTTAGTGTACATCCCTCATCAAATACAAATGACTCCCCAGGCAGCTGACTTTCACCAGATTCATTGTATCATTAGTCTGCTCATAACAAATGCAAGTTATTGAATAACTGAAAATATATATTCATTAAAGGTAGTGTGACATGTCACCAAAAGGTCCTGAATTTACTTGGTAGTTAAGGAGCAAGGTCTCCTAAGGAAGCATCCATTGGAATTATGTCAATATCTTTTACCTTTCTCAAGATATACCTCTTCAAAGTTTGAATGTTTCTGAAGCAACCTGTTGCTTATGCAAAAACAGTGATGCTGAGTGTTGCACAGTGTTGACATTTCTTTTGTTAACCCTATATTAATTATCGCTTAATTACTCATCAGATTGTTTATGGTTTGGTGATTAATACTTATGATTTTCAAGGACACAGTTTAAAATTTCAAAATAAACCTTCAGGAAATACTAATGTTACAATTGCCCTTGAAATGAAGATTGCAAAAACAAAGGATAACATCAACCGTATATGGCATGTCCCTCCCATGACATCACAAAATTTACATATTAAGCTCATATCTATGCATGATTAAGTGTAAATCAGAAATAAACCTGTAAAATGGCCAATTTTTAACTGATTTTGATGGAAATTGCAGCAATTTTCTTGGTTTTCCACGCTTTTTACATCAAATACCCAATTTTGTCATTTTGGTGTCACACTACCTTTAACCTGACCTCATCAAAGTCCAGAATAATAGAAGACACAGAGTGAAAAGTACAGAAATGTGACCAAGTTTATATAGAATTTATAGTTAATCAAAATATGATTAGATCATGCTTGGCAAAGCTAATATAAGCATTAAACCATGACCTTTGTTGGCAATTAACAAAAGAATACAGGCTTAAACCTTGAATATTGTACTTCACAGTAGTATGTAGTGAAGAAATTTGGTGCCATCTTTTTTATTTGACCATCACAGCAACCTGTAAGGACCAAGCACTGTGAGGATTGTCAGAGGTGTGTCCGCAAGTATGACCATCATTGTCCTTGGTTGGAGAACTGTGTCGGTGAAAGAAATCATCGCTTCTTTTGGATCTTCCTACTTCTGCAATCAGCTTTGATTCTGTGGACCTTGAAAATAACATGGTAGGCTGATTTTTTTGAACTATTTGATGTCAGTGTTGTTATCATATGAGATGATAGCTGCATCCTTCAACATGGTAGTAAGTATGTGACAGTGTTGGTTACATTATCAGGGCTGAAAATTGATGGAGGGCATTGCCTTGGAAATTTTGACAGAGGAGGTCTTTTTAATGATGACATAGTGGCATGCTTTTTGAAGGCCACCAGGCCTCTTTACAAAATACCAAGCAGATAAAACAAAATCTTCTTTTTGGCCTTTGTGCTCTTTGAGATGTAAATTTTCCCGGAAAACTGATATGAAAATGGTTTTGGACCAGTAATGTCTTATTTCTAGCCGCATATCACCATTTATGCTGCCTATTTGCATATTATGCTGGGGATGTAAATTTACCTAAGGCATAAATGCTGAGCATTACAGGAAAAATACAAATTAATTTTGTAGCTACCAGAATACAATTGCACGAATGCAGTATTTTGTGACTGCAAATCTGTGTAAAGGATATCACGAACCAAACAACTCATACAGCATTTGATTTATGACATGAATAAATGTATGTTATTTAGACTCAACACTAATGTGTGGGTTGTTGCCTTCAAATATTGTAATATTTTCATTAATTTGAAATAAAAGAGAATTGCAAGTTTTGTGCAGCCGTCCTCTGGGCAATATGTGTATTAACGTGATGTTTTTCCACTGACTGACCGATGGTCAAGTGGATTCAGCATCCAGCTTGCAGTCAAGTGGTTGGGAGTTTGAGTCCTAGCTGGGAGATACTGAATACTTTAAAAATGGAACCTACTGTCATTGTGCTTGGTGCTCAGCATAAGCAATGGAGTTGGAAAAACAAGCCAGTGAGCCACAATTGGACAAAAACTGGCCATTGCTAGCCTGAATTTCACCCATTGATTAGAAACTGGGCCTTAAAACTCCATCCAACCTGATCTAACCTTTCGTTTATCGGTATCATGGATCACTACAAACAATCACAAGCTCCATCACCAGCAAATTAGGTGCAGATTTGGGATGGAATACAATTATCTGTGATACAAATACAAGTTCAACACAGGCTGTGTCTGATCAAATGATCATTTTTGCATTGTTTTATGGAATTGTTTATTTCTAGAAACTTTTGAAATGTGGACTAGTCAATTAACCCTAGCTTTCTTAGGATGCTACTTGGCACAGTCAAAATAATGCTTTCCTTTTTATTTACCCAGGAATGCTTTTACCCGCCAGAAGAATTTCACCGACTGGCTTCACAGCAATGCTATCTTCACCTTGGTCTTTCTAGTGCTGGTGGTTGCAGCAATGGTGGTGATATCCCTACTATGTTGTCATTCTTTTATGCTCTGCAATAACCAGACCACCTGGGAGTTCATGTCCAGACATCGTATTACCTACTTACGCAACCTGGACGAATCCTTGAATCCCTTTCATGAAGGCTACTTCAAGAACTGCATCAAATTCTTCTTTTACTGCCCCTACAGGAAGTGGGAGGTGATGATCGAGAAGTACTGCACCCCTCATGGTGGGGTTGTCTGATTCCCCCCTCCACACCTCCCACTGAGGTGGTGTTGCTTGACTTTTGCCACCAGACATATGCCAGCTTGTCTAAATCTTCAGGTTCATTGCTTTTTCTGTTTTAAAGCAAATAGGTAAAGAACAATGCAGGATCAAGGAGTGGTTTTTTGTTCAGGCCTTATGTTTCTGTGGCCTTCGTTTGGTTTAACAAGGACCTGAAATTGTGTTGATACCTAAAATGCAATCAAGGTATTTTTCCTTTCAAATTAAAGTGTATATAATTTTTCTCTCAGATTTATTTATTTTTGTGAAGTTAGTGAAGAGATTCAATTTTTTGTTCTCATTTATCATTTACATAAGTGCATTTTGAGATAAGTGATTATATAACCTCATAGAGCAGATGTTGTTCACATGTATAGGTTGATTTACAGCCACCATCAAATATCACAAACTCACAAAAATGATTTGACCTTGTTTTTCCAAGTTTCTTTTGAAATATAAGCCTATAGCTTTTTGTTGACAGAAAGGGGGGTGATAGTTGGGTGTTACATGGGTTGTGGCTCTTGCATGGTAAGGTTATTGCATATGCTCGTATAACTACTGGAGGCAGTCAGGCAATTGGACTCTATGGTAGTGAAACAGAAGATATCCTCAGCTGGTAAAAGCCTACCCACCATGTTCTTTTAATGTGCAATGAGTTGGAACAATAATGTACTTGTCTGCAATAGAAGAGCCTATCTTGATTATTTCTTGTGATGATTTGGAAAGAACAATTTTTTCCTGGTACTAAAATTTTACATAATAAAAGGAAAAAAAAAACTGTTTGGTTTACATGCACTTTTTGTAGTATGTAAGAAGAACATGTTTGAAGAAATTCACAAGATTTCCAGATAGCCAAGCTAAAGTGGTGAAAGTATCTCACATAAATTCACCCAAACTTGTAAATTTTGCTGTTCAATTAGAATTTGGAGTTTGTGCTTTGTTTGATGCAAACATCATTTACATTTTATGACGAAGGTCACAGATTCTATTATACGTCTGTATTCATTTTGTTGTAAAAAGTTACTTCAAGGAGGTTTTTTCCCTTTTTTTTTTTTTTTTTTTTAATTCCTTGCCAAAGGCAGGCAAGGAATCTATGACATGGTGATGTTGTGTGTGTGTGGGTGTGAGCCTGTAAATGATACCTTGCCAGGTACAAGGCGCTCACAAGAGCTCAAGCCTCGCATGTCTTTCTTCACCTCACGCAGAGCTCGTAACTGGCATAGCTACCCGAAAATTCAGACACTGCAATGAGCTCTGTCACATGATATGCAAGAGCCCGCCCTCACTCGGGGCACTCACGTGCTGCATGACTAAAACCGCTAAAAGGGAATTCCGACCATTTCCTTACGGGGAACAGTTCTGTGTACCCTGTAAGGCATTGAATACGCCTATGTGCTGTATGTGTGTGTGTATGTGTGAGCCTGTAAACGATACCTTGCTGGGTACAAGCCGCTCACAGGAGCTCAAGCCTGGCACGTCTTTCCTCGCTCACACAGAGCTCGTAATGAGCATAGCTACCCGAAAATTTGGACACTGCAATGAGCTCTGTCATGTGATATGCAAGAGCCTGCCCTGGCTCGCGCCATTCACGTGCTGCATGACTAAAACGGCTAGAGGGGAATTCCGACCATTTCCTTAAGAGGAACAGTTCTGTGTACCCCGTAAGGCATTGAATACGGGTATGTGCTGTGTGTATATGTATGTGTGTTTGTGACACTTTGCTCGTAATCATGATATCTGGAGATAGGAATGACCAACACTTATCATATTTGGTACATAGATTTGTCATGTTGAGAGGAAGAACTCTATCGTTTTTGGTGGAGGTCAAAGGTAATTTGAGGTCACCAGAGGTCAAAGACTGAAAAGCTTGTAATCCCGATATCTCAAGTTAGGGTTGACCGACACTTTTCATATTTGGTATATAGATTTGCCATGTTGGGAAGAAGATCCCTATCATTTTTGGTGGACGCCAGAGGTCATATGAGGTTACCAGCGGTAAATCTGCGAAAACCTCCTAAAGTGCTTGTAATATCTCAAGTTAGGAATGACAGACACATTTCATATTTGGTATACAGATTTGTTATGTTGAGAGGAAAAGCCCCTATTGTTTTTGGTAGAGGTCAAAGGTCATTTGAGATCACTGGTGGTAAAATTGCAAAAATGTAGAATGTGGCTTGTTAACACGATATCTCAAGATAGGAGTGACCGACAGTTTTTATATTTAGGATATAGGTTTGCAATGTTTAGAGGGAAAACCTTGTTTTTGGTGGAGGTCAAAGGTCATTTGAGGTCACCAGAGGTTTAACCAGACCAGAGATCATGTCAGTTATTCAGAGGTCGTGAGAGAATTGAAGAACCCCTGTGATTTGGTCGAGGTCAAAGGTCATCTGGGGTAACTAGGGGTCAGTGCATGTTGGGATCTGTAGGGTATCAACATTATACAAGTGTTTTTTCGTCTTTGTAAAATGAATCCTTGTCATTCTGTGCCTAAGTAAATTGTAAAGACAAATCTATCAAACACTGTCAATTTGAAAGAAAAAAGATATTTCAGCAGCAAGGAATCACTATGCCTTTTGACTTTCTTTTTTCTTCTTTTTTTTTTTTTTTTTTTTTTTGTGAAGTAGAGTTTTATGTTACAGGGAAAAGGTGACTATTTTTTCAGCTTTCAATGCAAGTTGGAGCACTGTATGTAGATAATGCAGCTTTAGCCAATGTTATATTATGAATCTATATTGAATTGCAGTTGGGGATTGGGAAGTGGTATCAAAAGATAGTACTAGTGACACAGCTTCTCAAGGATCCCCTGCTCCCCCTCCCTGTCCCCCGACAAACTTACGTGGATTCCATGTTCCCTTTCTGAATACTAGGTTTCTATCATGAAGCACACCTTAATTGAAGTGATATTTGCACCCACTGAAACTGCAACTGGGTAGCAAAGTAATTTAGCCCAAGTTATACACATATACTTTTTGGGAAGGGGAATTGAGGGTTGGTTTATATTTTTGTGGAGGGGGGGAGAGAGTATGGTGGTTTACTTGGTTTCCTCACAGTTCATAACTGAAGAACAGTGTGACTAGTTGCCCCTGAATATGTTACATTGTGATCCTCAAATGATTCAATTAGTTGAGATGGTATTCGTAAGAGTTATTTAAAAAATTAAAATAAAAAAATTTCCCACTTCTTTGACTTCAAACCTAAGTTACTGATACTCATTATAAATGGTATGTTTATATAGATCTGAGTTGAGGCTTATCATGCTGAGTTAAGTTTACGGTGCTCTCCAATTTCAAAATGGATTTCAGCATTGTCATTGAACAAGGTTTAATATTCTGATATGGTACTGGAACAATGTTTGAATAAGATTAAAGAAATAATATTTCCATTCTGATTTATTCAATGGTAACTACTAATTAATATTTCATGGGAAAAGTCAACACTTGGCTCAGAGTGGTAAAATCTCAATTCATAATTTCGCCAAAGCTAAATTAAAATGGATTCACAACTAAATGGGTGTTATAACTATTATTCTAAGAGTACTGTTTTTGTTTCTTGATGATATGAAGAATTTAAGCAAATTGAAAGGTATATTTTGTGTTGTTCAATGGAACATCAGCTGTGATAGTGAATCTAAATACCATGCATATGATTATGTTTGTGTGATGTTAAGAAGAATTGTTGGTCAGAAAAATAAAGAGGTGGCACTGATATTTTTTGTGGGATAATTTATTTCAGCTAATTGTTGCACTTAGACTATTGATTCCTAATACATGGGAAGTTAACCAGTCAATGTGTCGTGGGGAATGTTCAAGAAACATGAGACCCAAGTAACCCTATACACGAATCCAGACAGCAAGTGATGGTCTGATTTCAGTCGGCCATAACTGGGGTCCATCACCTTTAAATCTTTCGATTTTCTTGCTTACCTCTATCATGGATGGTTATACACTAATTTGTATCTTAAATTCTTCAATTTCACTGAATATGAGGGTATGAAATTCGTGTAAACAATAAATAAAGACGATTTTAGGCTGATGAACCCCACTAATGGCGGCCTACAGTCACTAAAAACAAGCGCTAATCGGATTTGTCTATATAGACTTGTTTGGGATGAAATTTTGTTCAGTCATGAAAATCTGGGTTAATCATTGAAGGACTTTGAATGATACTTTCCTTACCTACAAACCCCAATTTTAGTTGTGCTTGCATAGTAATTGTTGAGAAATATCCAGGAAGCCAGGGACATCGATTAACATTGGTCTCTTTGTTATTAGGATTTGTCTCTTTGACTTTGCCTTACCCTTATTTTAACTTTTAAGCTTTTCATCTCCCACCACTCTCCTTATCTTCAGGCATGAGATACTTCCTCTTTTTAGAGGAAATTTCCTTTTTTTATTCATTCCTTTTTTTTGTGCACAAGTTTCTGTCATAAATGTCTTTTAAATCTCAGCTTTTAAATTTGAACAAACAGCCCTCAGGGGTCTATCCAATCAGAAGGCTGTATTGTAATGACATCAATGCCAGTATATGCCCTTAGTGCATACTCGTAGGCCCTAGCCCTGGTGCCCGTTTCTCAATTTCCTCTCCTATAAGAACTTCAAGGCTCATCTCTGTACCGTATCTTAAATTCTTTAATACAAGCAGTAAAAAAAGTTATTAGATATGATGTTGCATCTGCAACTGATGTTGTAGAAGGAATGACTTGAAAGTAACAATGTGAAACTGGTTGGCTGGTGATGATGTGAATAAACTGCCATTTAAAACATTACTACATATTTTTTTTTTTTTGAGTCAGGGAAATGGTGTGGCAGGGAGAAGATTTACAATGTGAATTCAGATTGGAAGACTCCATTATTATGTGCATCTTTACATTCTTAAAGGCCCATTTCTCTCACCCCAAACAGTACCAATTCTCCTAATCTTCTTACTGAAGTCCCTCCCACAATTGTCTGAAATTCATCCTCATCCAGACACAATCTCAGTTTATTGCTTCAGGGTGAGTATAGAAATACTCGATTTATATTATCAAAACACTCTCAGTACCGTTCATGCTGTGTAATATAAGCTTTGGCACTCTGCATTGTTTGAATTAGCTGTCAATCAAAGAGCTGAGCCAATTGAGAATTTCGGTACCCGGGTTCCAAAATTGTAGTTTGGGGTGAGAGGTTTGGCCCTTTAAATGACCTGCAGTATCCCCCAAAAAAACATTTGAGAATTGCCATGTATGTATAAAAAGAAAAGGAACTTAGTGAATGCAACCTGTTTGACATATTTAAAATTCAAATTAAGAGTCATTCTAATGTGTCTGTAACTAATTACAGTATGTGCAGTTGGTTTAAGCAACAACCAAGACTTCCAAAAGTACTATGTGCAGGCTGTTGTTGCACTATACAGACATTGTGTTTGAAATAGGGAGAAGGGGTAAAAATAAACTTGGAAGGAATCTTTGCCTATTTGGGAGTAGGATTTGTCACCCTTTAAGCTTATTTTCTTCAAATGGTACAGCCTTTATTCATTCTGCCAGCTGGGAAACATGAAATGAGGCACAATTAGGTTGCACCTGCTGGCAGAGAAGGGTGAAGAGCTTTGTGGAGGGAGGTCTTAATATGTGTCATGGAGAAAAGAGCCATGTGTGCTTTAAGCTTTAGTCCAGTGGTTCTCAAAGTGGTCCCTACTGCCCCTGGGGGCATTGAAAAGTTTCAAGGGGGTGCTGAGGAGTTTGCAAGCAATAGGGGGTGTTTGCATTGACTAGGGGGTCCCTGGAGGTTCTCATACATTTGTGCAATAAAGGAACCTAGGAGGTTGCAGAGTGGTTGATGCAGACTGTCTTCTCTGAAAGGTTTAGCAACTACTGACAAAAATTTACCCAATATAAAACTTCTCTGGGTCATTTTGGTGCTGGAAATTGAAAGTGGAAAGCTCAAAGCCAAAGACTTATATAAATATGATGGCATGTTGGGTGGGAGGGGGGTGTTGGATCAGTCATGGATGCCTTATGGGGATGGTATTTTGAAAAAGTTTGAGAACCACTGCTGTAGTCCTTCCTGCAAACACCCAAGGCCTACCTTATGCACCCATATGGCAGCCCCATGGTTTATCCTAAGTTCTTGCATAGTTATATTGTAAAGTATACCAAAAAGAAAAACACACACTAAAAATGTGGATTTTTAGGTCTTGTATTAAAAATATTTCCCAATAGTTCAAATTTCAATACAGTCATAGTTATTGAAGCAAATGTCTGTTACTGTTACTGTTAATAACCCTACTCTACAAACATGAGCAATGCAAGATGCTCTTTGTACAAAAGACCAAAAAAGAAAAAACAAAATAGAAAATGTGCAGACACAGAAATTGAATATTTACCACCTATTTTAAATATAACTTAATATTCTGAGTTATAAGACAAAAATATTTCATTTGAGTTTTGTTTTATTTCTCCAATTTATAAAAAGTACAAAAATAGCAAAAAGTTTTTTGTAAAAACGAAGTATTTAAGTATAAAATATTGTAAAAACAGCAGTGTTGTATGTCCCAAAAACAATAAAAAAAAAATGGTCTTTGCATGTGTTTAAACTTGTTTAGGTTTTGGTTCAGTGGGACCACAAAAAAGACCAAGTTTGTCAAAGTCTGACGGATTATTAAACAAAGGTTTAAAAGGATATCAATGCCCCAGATTTGAAGTATTGCTAGTCAGTATCCACAAAACTGTACTGATAAAAAACTCTCCTTCCTGACAGCAGTTTTTAGTACGTTCAGTCCCTAATTATTAAATGATACACACTTTTATTATCAGAAAAGTATTCAATAAAAAGTTGTAGCCATGTGAAACTGACAGAAAGGCATTCTAATAGAGTTGAAGTTACTGCAGCATCTCAGGATAATGATGTGCACAATATTCCCTCCCGGTTTTTCCATTTACACAGAGACGTCACAATCCCCATCTCTCGCTAGGATTGGGAGTCATGTTTTTACAAAAAAAAAAAAAAAAAATGTGAAAGCTGGGCTCTCACAAGTAGCTCCAACAATCTACAAAATGAGAATTTCACCCTGGTTATCAAAATTCAAGATGCAAGGGTCAGGCAGCATGGATGTCATTACTTGCACAGTACAGTTCAAAAAGACATCTCAACTTGACTCTCCTCTGATGAACCTGAGAATCAGAACATCACATCCAGGGAGGGGTAATATCACTTGCCCCCTTCCTCCTATATCCCCTTCCCCACCATTTCTATGGGTTGTAAAGAAAGTAGTCAGGATAGCAGCTTTGACTTCACATCGTTACCTGGAATCCACAGCTTTCTAAACCCTGGGTCCAATGTTGCTAGGGTCTGGGGATTCATGGTTTTGAATAAGTTCCTGGCAGGGTAATACACACCCCACCCTCCACCCCTCCCCCAATGTTGGAGAGGCTGTTGATTCTCACAGAGATTATAAGTTTTCCTGTGATAACATGTTGCATGATTTTGCTGGAATGGTGTGAATAAATTAAACCATTAGCTGCAGCACAATCACTTCAGTTGATATAAACGACATTCTTCATCAACTTCAAGATTTGCAGTTTTAATGCAGTTCCTGATAGGTGTAATATCCCTCTTCCTATCCTAGGTTTGAGAAGGTGATGATGCTCTCAGTGAAATTGGATTCATATAATACGTTTGATAACTCTACAAAATAAAGTAGAGAAATTATCCCACAAAATAAACTGCATGTACTGATAAGCTGAGGTATTAAAATGATACTTTACAAATTTCTAAGACAAATTTAAGTCATATTTATGGCCTTAAAAAGATGTTGCCAATTCGATGAAGTTCTGAACCAAGTTTGATACAGAAAAAATCTCACATCCAAGACTTATTACTCATGCAACTTATGAGGAAGCTTTCATCAAGTTTATGAGAAACAGACATCACCAATCTGAAGACCAAACTTTTGTTTGGAAGCACCGTAATCTGATGGAGAAAAATCTTTTATTGGAAGCTGGTCTGGTTTGAGTGTGTTAAATTCAAAAACTGTTTCAGCTACGCTCTTTTTTGATCTTTTCTGTGGAAAGAAAAATTCAAGAACAAAATTACTTTCATTAAAATTTACTGAAGGGTGCACCCATTTATAGCTACAGTATATTACTACATTATTCTTACTAATTGCAATTAACTGCCCTGTATTGAAAAGAAAAATGATCAACGTTTTTAATATTCCAATTTAAGGGCCACGACAGTCTCCCAATCTTATTTCAAATTAACAGCCAAGTCCTGCAAATTTTGTCTTATTTCACTTGCAAGTTTCTTCAGTGTAGAGATGTCAACATTTACATCCAGAAATCAGGGAGGTCTCACACAGGAATCTGGGAGCTTTTTTAAAATAACATGCAACTGAATGAGGGAAAAACTTTCTTGAATCAGGGAGGTTGTCATATTTGCTACCTGGAGTGGACAAAAATCCTTGAATTGTCAGGGAGCCTCCCTGAGAATCAGCGAGAGTTGGCACCTCTGTCAATGATATATTTCAGGACTTATACATTGCATATTTAAGGGAAATCAGTGAGTTACTTTCCTATATTCCATCATTTTGTGAGAGAGATATTGTGATGTGACGTCAAGAGCCAATCAGAAAATGGTAGACTACACTAATGTAAAATAGGGGTGTTAGCATCTACTCTTTAAGTAAAAAACTAAACATTCTGCTTTTTCAAAGGTCCTCTCAAATTTCTGGAAAAAGAGACCAAAGGCAGTATGACAAACATCTTTCCCAAAAGCACCTACGTTCCCAAGGGAAAAATTGCCCTTGACAAGCAAGACTCATCCCTTAGACATTCAGATCTCTTCAGACCTCTTTGCCAATAATATATGTACAAAAATGGAACATGTTGCAGATGATCGACAATGCGCAAGGGACACACAAGCACTAAACTCGTTCACATGAATCTATAAAATCGCTTGGGTGTATAAAAAGACTGATCATGTCACTTCCATTAGGCAGAACGGACCTCATATGCATTTGTGGATGGAATTAATTAACATTCCCCACTGCACATGTACTTGTGGAACCTCCTAATCCGAACAGTCAATAACCACAGGGTCCTTGACAACTTTAACACTCATTAAAAGTCATGGGTCTGCTCTCCAAAATTAACAGTGGCTTTGCTTGCCCCCCCCCCCCCAGATATGTGTGTATTAAATGGAGAACTACCCTTTGTTTGCGTGGCTGTCAGAGAGGTTGCTCTCGTGCATTGTTTGCTGATTACAGGAGGTCGGGTTCGGCTTGTGGTAAATACACTTTTCTGGCAAAAAATACAGGAGGCGGGCCAGGTCTTCCTAGAGGATCATTTTGGCGTAATGTCTGCTATGTTGTTGCTTTGCAACTTTCAGATAATTTAAGCAATGCTGTATTTTAACTACCTTAGGTCAGAAAATTGGAACGTTTTGGCTTTTACTAATGGTCCTAAAGCTCAGAAACCAGAATAGTTTCACTTAAAAGGAACAGTTTGCAAGTATGCTCTATATTGTATCACATCAGCAGCATCTAGCAGTTCTAGACTGGCTAAAAATAGTGCCAAATACTTCACATACTCTACCGTCCTCCCTGACCAAATCTACTCTGTTCATTGACCTGTTAACAAGCTTTAAAATCATTTCCAATGCATTTCCACACAAGACAAGATACCCAACTAACTTGTATGTTAAAAGGGAGGATCCTTGTCAACGCCAGATTAAAGCAATGAGCAGTTGTGGCAGAATTACTCAGGAAAATCAGAACACTCTTGCAAAATATACTCCAATCTACCTTACAAGTAAATGCCATAGAAAATTTTGTTAGCAAAACTCTCACAAAAATGGTGAAGCAACAAGTTTCTTTCCCTAAATTTACCAAAAACGGTCACATAATATTTGTCACATGGTTGAAAGGAGCCATCCCTGAATTAGTATGACCAGGCCCATTAAATTGATGAAATGGGGTGGGAAGATGGCATATATATATCAACTTGATCGCGCATTAGGTCTGCCATACCTTAGTCTTAGGAATGAGACTTAAAATTTTCTAAAACCTCACCCAGACAGTAAAAATTCCCCTCACCATGTTTACTTCCAGCCCCATCTCCAATTTAATGGGCAAAACAGTCACCCCAAAGTATTTTGAGTATCAAATAAATCTCACAGATCTCTATTTCTCTTCCAAATATCCTTCCTAATTTTGGAGGACTTAAAATACTGGTATGTATACTCAAGGTATGGTACAGCAAGCAGTAACTCCTAGAAAATTTCACATCTGAGAAGGGAATATATTGTCACATGATTCTCAAACAGCCATTCATGAAACAGGATAGTGTACTACACTTTTTCAAGATGGTGTGACTACATTTTGCCTTTAAAAAAAAAAGACTAGTACAGCTGCACTGCAAAGTTATGGTAGCTCACACTGAGTTTAGCAATGAGTTAGAGAAAACAAGTCAATGTGCCACAACTGGAAAAAAGGCTGGGACCACCTCAACTTAAACCGAATGGTTTGTAGCTGGGCTGTAAAACTCTGTCAAACTAATTGACTAAGTTGCTGAAGGCCACCCCCACAGAGCCATACTTTGTGTGTCTGTTTGGGAGCATGACTGACTGTAACAGTCATTGCTCACCAACCAGAGTAGGATGAGTTAGTTAGTTAGTTAGAGTTTTATGGCCCAGTTTCCAACCTATTGGTTCAAGTTGAGCCGGCCGCTTTTTTTTTTTTTTGTTCAAGTTGAGCCGGCCGCAATCTTTTTTTTTCAGCTGTGGCTCACTGGCTTGGTTTATTCCGAGACAAACTGCTATAAAACATCAACCTGAACATTCATGGCCATTTTTAAATGCTTAAATGGGCATATAATTGGTACTGGGAATAGTTCTTGACGAGATTGACGACACACTTAACAGTTCTTACAATCCTTGGGATCGAGAGATAACTTTGCATCATAAAAAACAAGCATGAACCTTGCTTGACAAATCTGAGGTAATGCTGCCATATAGAAATCTGGCCTCCTGATCATGGAAAGCCTAGTCATGCAATTAATCTGTGAGAAAGGCTGTATTTAATACCCAGTATATGTTGTGGGTAATGGGTCTGTGTATATATACTATTATAGTATATAATATATGTATTGATGGAGAGAGAGAAAAGGAGAGTGAGGGGCAAATTGGTGCTAGAAATAGGAGAAATTTTTCAAGAAGGAAGAAACTGACCCCCCCCTCCCCTAAACTTTGCTTGGTTACCATATAGTTGGAGCTACAAAGGGCAGGAGATTCATACCCCAGACCTCTTACTTCATACACTATGGGGAGGGAGCAGGATTCTCATGCCTCTGTAACACAAGCCATATTGTGATATTAGTGAAAAACAGTCTCTAAAGACTGAACCAACTGGGTTTTCCTTCAAGAAACCCTGCTATCTGAAACTAGAATGTTTATCTAAAATGTCTGTGGATCTGCTAAAATTAAATGATGCAATCCTGACATTCTCAGTGAACTAAATAAGAAAAGTTGTACACTCACCTTACACTTATCTTTAATGACAGTATATAATGGATCATCTCTTGCTATCGTATCATCGTTGGAACCTAAAAACTCCAATGCATTCTCGTAGGAATCTGTAGTAGCATCATAGTAAGCCACAGACTTTAAGCACTCATATGTAAATCTTGAAGAAGAAATAATAACAGGAATAATTGTCACATGTAGCAAATCAACAGTTGAAGACTGAAATGGATAATGTGGGTGATGGGGGTGGAATGCCATCATTAATGACAGTTTTCCGTTGGGGATAAAAAGGGGATGTGATACTGCCCTCTAATATATCTGAAGTGTAAGTCCTAACTATTAGAAATGTATACATATTTCATAATGAGGTCAGCATTCTATACAGAAGAAGAGAAACTTGCTAAAGACTGTTTCCAACAGCCACACCACACATTTGTTTCATTAGAAAGCATTGGTGTAGCCAGAGAGGGGACTGGAGGCCATGCTACCCCCCTCCCTGGAAATCTGAAACAAAATAAGTTGAAAAAGTTACCTTCAAAAGAATCTGAATGTTATACCACATAGCATCTGGGGATACATAAATATTCAAAAATTTCTCAATGAGGACGAAAACCCTCCCTTTTAGATCCCTAGCTCCCCCCAGGCCGGCAAACAAGTCATGGAATTGCCACACCCACCACCACCACCCAAAAAAATGCTGGTCTTGTTAGAGTGACAGTGTAACTGCTTTTCATTTTAGGAAAGGAGACCAGGAGAAAAATCCCCCTCCCCCCCCCCCCCCCCCCCAAAAAAAAAAAAAAAAAAAAAAAAGAAAAAAAAAGTCCTGGCTACGTTTGAGTAAAAGTGAGGAGAGACCAGGAGAAGGATCCTCCTCAATCCTGGCTATGTTAGAGTTGGAGTGTAAGCTTTACATTTCATTTTAGGGGGGGGGGGGGAGCTTTTTGTAACATCAAAATGTTACCATGTCCTGTGTAAAAAGACCAAACTGGGTGTACCTCAATAGTGTGGTGATAACCCACATATATGTAATATGTATAATGATAAACTTACTGCTGATGAGCACTGTTGGACATTAGAGCCAGAAATCTGAGTTGAACTGGTGATGCAACATATCTTATAGTGAACCCTTGCGTTAACTCACTAAACCAACGACTCGTTTTTTCATAAGCACGAGTCTCAACCTGTAAAACAAAAGAAAGATTTTTTTTATGTTCTCAAATATATGTATTATGGTATGGTATGTGTATTATTTCAACCCATTTATGCAATGCGATATCATGTGGCTATCTCTCAGTGAAAGAGGACACACGAAGCACCATACACCCTTTCCTGAGTGACCATTCTGTTACAAATCTGATGCCCTTAAAAACATGGCAGACACTTTACAAAGCAGAGATACAAATGTTGCAAAATAGTAAGAGGAGGGGCCATTTACTTGATACATAATTATTTCACATTTGGCCCCCCTCCAGAAAAAAAAACACTTATGCCCTGCCCCCTCCCCAAAGCCATTATTCTCCACTGAAGGACCCATCCAGTATTTAATACTTGAAGTGAAATGTAATCGCTTTGTCAACTTTATTGCCAGTATTATTGGTGAAAATAAAAAAGCGTAACTCACAGTAGCAGTTACTGGTGACACACAGGTCCTGCCATCTGCAAACTGACACGATGCCTGGAATTTATCTCCCGTTCCACCACCGTTTGGATCAAGCCAAAACATCCCTATTTAGAAAAGGAAAAAATCTTGGCAGTTGTAACATAGACCACATCAATCACTTTCAACTAGGAGTTGCCTCTATTTAATTAAAATGGCAGTTTAAACTTAGCAAGCGGTTTTCATTTTGAAACATCAGATAAATCTACAAATTTTCTATTTATTTCAATCTACACAAGAACTGAGAATGATGTGAAGGGAAACTGTAAAACACTGCAAAAATTCTTTCTGTGCTAGGACAAACGCCTGGAGGGCTATCCCTTCCTGATAACTTTGCTACATGAATACAAAGGACCATTCATGACTGATATTACTTCAAACTAAAGTGATCACAATTTTTCCTTTAGGGAAATATTGTGTTTGTTTTACAAGGAAATTTCATCCTTTTCAAACCAATATTTATTGGCAAAGAGTGATAAATAATTAAAAATAAGGCAGTATGGAAGCCTTCTTCCAAGAAATAAGTTTTCCCCAGATAAAAATTCAGTTGTTTGTTGCCCAATCTATAATTTGTTCACCCAAACTTTTAACATGTCAAAACTTTCATAACTCTTCTTGTGCATTATATTTTGAGGATAGGAAGCTATTGCTGGAGTTTATTGTTGAGACCCAATGATTTGATAATGACTATAGCTATTTACTTTAAATGATTTATTAGAGCATTTTAAAAGCAGTATTTCCCTTTAAATGGCAGTCTAGGCCTGAATTGGCAGAAATTTGTAGCAAAAAGCATAAATTACCCATTTCAAAATCATTCCACTTTTTTTCTCATGCTGGGAAAAGCCCCTAAGCTACTTTTCAAATTTGGTACCCACCATAGCAGGCACATGACAGGTTAGATGGATTAAGTCAATTTCAATGGTGTATTGTGTGTGTGCATTGATCCATCAATCTGCTCAGGAAATGTCCAGTGACCAGCACAGCAGAGGCATTGTGATTGTATTCTTCTAATACACTGAACACAAAAGCAGTGATAGCTCTCATGATTTATCTTTTTTCTGCTTGGGTACTTCAAAATTTTCAAATGAGCTAAGGGGCGTTTCCTCTCATGTTTCCTGTTTTTTAATGATAACATCAAAGGATGTTGCAAAATACTAAAACTTTTTGTATTTATTTCAAGGGCGGCAATCAACAAAACTTTGAAATTTTTCTAAACATATCCCCAAAAATGTGATACATTATTACTTGATGGAAAAGTCCATACCTACCTCTTCATTCTTGGAATGAAAGACAAAATGAGAAGACATTCTAGTCAACATTTAAACCAGGAAATCCAGGAAATAAGTCTAAATTTTTAGAGTATTGAACTTCTTTTTGAAAAGGACTGATAGAGTACAGTCCTTGAATTTTGAGGTATGTTTGATCATGCTGTCAGATTGCTTCTTGCGAATGCAACATAGACACCTCAGTAGATCAAAGTGTAACTGATACTTGAGTTTGTTACATGATCTGTGCCCTAAAAGGATCTATGCTTTCGTTGTGTTCACACTGCATGAAAAACAATTAACACGTGCCTGACGGCACTGTAAGCTACCCCAAAATGTTATGTAACTTTTTGCATATTTTAATATATTTGTTACTGTCAATCAGTTAACGAGATGTGAAACATGACTATATCAAGTCTATAGGTAGTAGGCTTCATTACCTCCCTGAGGTAATAAGATTTAATCAGACAGAGAAGGACGATGTAACAAAAGTTAAGAAGGAACATTTCATCCTGTCGCACACCATCCTTCACCCCAAATTTCTCTGAGGAGTGATATTTCCTGCAAACCTAGATAAAGAATGGGAACTTGGAGATGATACCTAAAAGTTCAATAAAACAGTACACCTCTCACACACTTAAATTTCCAGAGCAGTGTTGTAACAAGTCACAACTCGAGTCACTTCCTCTCAAAATGATAGTGACTCGATAGATTTCAGGAGTACTTTCCCCATTGAAATAGTACAGTGACTCAAGTCAATGATTCGACTAGAGTCACTTAAAAGTTTGAAAACTGGTGACTCAAGTCACTAATCTAGTGACTCAATTACAACACTGTTCCAGAGGAGTGGAATTTGTAGCACACCTGGAAAATTTAACTCTCAATGCATGCTAGTATGTACTCACCATCCTCTAAAGCTGGGTTTGTTTTATAAAGGTTTGCACAGGTTAGTCCTGGTGAAGTCTCTGTGCCATTATTTCTACTGCCATTCTCCACAATAATCATCTTGTCCAGTCCATCTAAAATACGCAGTACCAGTTCTTCTGAAAACAACTGTCATTAGGGAACCAGTATAATATCAATAATCAATGTTTATAAAGAATTCTTTCTGTAACCTATTTAATTTCAAATATTCATTCAAGATGCTTCAGGCCCTTAGCCAAGGGGGTCCAAGGGGGGAAAAGTAACCCCAAAAATTGCCCCATTGAAGAATTTTACATTTTTAAACACCTTGAAAATATTTTTTCTCTGTTTGGAGCCATTTCCCCCCCCCCCCCCCCCCCTCTGTCCGGTGTCTGGTATTGATTATGGACTACCATTCATCTTTGAACCATAGAAACAAACTGGAAAAATACAGAATATATATAAGTCTGTTTTCTGTCGGGCAAAGATGGGAAAAACAGTCATTCACTATTTGTTTTTCACTTTTATTTTCATACAATCCTCAAAATTTAAAAAAACAACAACATAACTTTGGTAAAATGTCCATTTAGAGGAAAACATGAGAGTAAAGACTTATAAAAATAGCAAAGTTTTTAACTCCAAATCTATCAGCTTGAATATATCAAGCAGGACACTAAAGTTATTTAACAAGGATGGTATTAAAAGTAATAAATAGGGCAGAAGTAATTATATATATAATCTCAAATATCTATATGACTTACCATAAAATCATTTGCAGTTGCTGGGGGTCCTGGTGGTCCAGCTAAACCCTGTATAAACAGGCAATGAAATGATTATGGGTCAAACAAAAGGCACATCCCTCATTGGTTATTCTGAACAGTGTTTGAGCATTATGACACTATATAACCCCTTCATGTTGGTGTGTCATTAAATCTTGACTGACTGACTGACTGACCTGACTGACCTGACTGACCTGACTGACCTGACTGACCTGACTGACTGACTGACTGACTCATTGGTTATTCAGTCAGATCACTTCTCCAATGAGAGCTTGACAGTGCGGGGAGATATTTTAAGATTTTTAGGGAAGCATGTTTCCCTCCACTTTGCCATTTTTGCCATTTTTTTTTTCAGTTTGAAAGGTAGTAAGTTACTTATATGAGAATGGTTAATGCTTGACCCTAAGTGACCATGCAAACAGGGTTAGAAGTATAAATTTTAAAAATTCAGTAGCTGGTAACTTTCTGTGGCACAAAAAGTGATCCCCTATGCCCAGTTCATGATTTCATAATTGATTTGCACAATCACTCTTTCATATCACTTTCACATAAATGATGAGACATGCATATTCAGTGTAAGGTACCTGAATAACTTTTCAGAGAATTACTAGTACACTCATTGCCAAGGTTTGTTTTTAAAAGACAAAATGGTTCAGTGGGGGCAAATAATTTCCTACATGCATCATTATGTAATGAGTATGCCCCCTTAAAATAAAAATGGGACTTAGTTCTGTCTCAGTTGCCTGTGTGGTTCAGTAACACACAAAACTTGAAAAGTAAATAAATGGCACAAAACTGCAGTTACAACCACAATATCTGAACATGAACATGTATTGTGGCTTCAATCATTGTTCAACTTAATTTTTTTCTCTGCAAATCAACAGGCTTTTTCTTCTCAATATGGGGCACTTGCATGCCAAGCAATGAAAGCCATCATTTGGAAAAATACGTGACCCTGTGCTAAGTCTTGTCAAGAACTGTTCTCAGTACCAATCATGTGCCCATTTAAGCATTTGAAAAAGGCCATGAAGGTTTACACTTAATAGCAGTTTATCTCAAAATAAACTGAAAGAAAATGTAGCTCTTCAATGCTCTATAAGCAATTTGATGCCCTTTTTGCCTTTACCTATTTCAGAATTTGTTGTAAGTCGTTATTTGAAAGCCAAGGTTGTTAGGCTTCTATTGTATCAGAATGGTAATCAAAACTGCTGCTCATGGGAGCAGCTAATTGATGCAAAGAACTTGGGTCAGGTACTAAAACTGGCAACCAAAGTTTTTCCCTAAAAACTGTGGCTGCCATGAATGATCTCCTTAAAGGCTAATATTCCATTATGATGAAAATTTCCCCATCCTGACATATAGCATACAGAAAAGAAACACCATACACAGACATACATACTAATACACAAAGTATGGCATTGCTATCATGAATTAAAGGGTCTTTCAACCACCCAAGGATGTGCCCACGCCTGGTGGCACTGGGTGTTGACACCTTGCACTATTAACACATTTCAGCTGGCACTCATCCCAAAGTGACGAAAAACACCCGGCACTGTTTTTAGTTTCCTAAACCATTAGAAAAATTCCTACAATTATTCAAAATCATTCAGTAACATCCACAGTAGTGTTGAGCTGATAACAGTGAATATCAGAAATTTTCCAAAAGGGGGGGGGGAGGGGACACCCTTCCCTTAGCCTTGGCCTAGACCTCTCCCCAATGATGCCTTCAGATTCAGAATACCTGGCCCTCAGAATCAAATAGCCATCACATCCCTGATCATGTAAAACAAAACATGTTTCTATTCTTGAGTAGCTAAATCAAATTGTTACACTCACTGCTTCTCCTTTAGGGCCAGGAAGGCCTTCATCGCCTTTCGGTCCCTTGGGGCCCTGTAAGAGAAGGAAGAAAAATACACTCAAGAGATCGATCTTCACTTGCAAAAAAAAATGGGGACATAACCTTTCCATGACCAACTTATGAGAAATCCATGACATGCAGGGCAAGAAAAATCTGAAACTGAAATATAATTAAGCAAGGATTCAAGAAAATTAAGTAATGGCCTACAAAATTAAAGTTCTTTCACTTCAAAATTTATAAATTTTCCTTAACCCAGAAAGTGCTATCGTAAATTTCAAGTGAAAGAAGTTTGAAAACTTTTCATTAAAAAATTCTGCCCCTTGTAAATGGGCATCATGACTTCCCCAATAGGGTCATGACTTGTGCGATTTTTCAATGATAGAAAACCACAAATAACAAACTGACCTTGAAATTTCTTCCAGGTGTTCACAGCCCAAACAAAGACTATGGGTGTACTTTTATGCTGAAAATGTCAAGGAATAATGCCGTTTGTAGTTATTAACTCACTTTTCCTTAATTTGGGAACATCAAAACATTTTGTACCAATGATTGGCTTTTGAGAGTAATGACACAACATTTTTTCTCTTCAAATGTAAAATTTACTGCTTGGTTTACCCTGAATATGCAATATTGAAGTCTTCCTTGAAGAGAAATGTGAAAAAATTGTGATATTTAGCCTTTGCTTCAAAATAAATTTTGGGGGACTGCTCTTAACCTTTAAGAAAGAGGGTTTAACCCTTCACATGTCATATTCATTACACAGTGGAATAACCATCATGACGAGGAGGAAAGAGAATAACATTTGATGAAGAGTTTGACAGAATTTATTTGCTTTAAACCAAGAGGTAACTATGTTCACCTCCATTTTTGAATCCAGCAGTATAGTGGCTCATTTTTATAAGCTTACAATTCTAGTCTTTGTTCCAACTGCGAAAAACTCCTAGAAATACCATGGTCAGTTTGTTATTTGAAGTTTTCTATCATTTCAGAATTGGCCAAGATGTGAAGCTATCTGTGCACAGACAAGTCATGATGTCCAGTTTCAAGGGACAGATTTTTCTAATAGGTAATAACAGAGGTACCATGAGTTCATCTACCAGATGTAGGGGCAAACTAAAGAAGACATTTCATTTTAGACCCTTTGGTGTGGCATTAGCTTTAACAGCACCCACTTACAATTACCCACTCTATCACTGGGTGCTTACTATTATTGGTACCCATTTTACTCCTGGGTGCTTAAAATAATTGGTACCAATTTTACCCCTGATAGGTGTGGCAGGCAATTAAGTTATGAAAGAATTTTTCAAACAGACAAAATATAATGACACAGGCAAGGTCAAACAAACAGTGCCTGGATAACAAGTACAACAACTTAACCAGTAGACATGAGCACTCACAGGTCAACATTACTGCAGAATATTATTACAAGTTTTTCTATTTATATGAACATTGCTTTCCTTAAATAGTTAACTACAACCATTCAGATATTTAACTGTATCCTAAACCGTAAAGTAGCCCTTCAAATTGAAAGTACCAGTGTTTAAAAATTTAAGATCTCATTCACCCAAGAATAGGTAAACAATTGGTGGAATATCCACCAAAAAGTAGCCACATAATATCAACACCACAAATGAAACGCCATTCCAATCTCTTACCGGTGGTCCATCGTTCCCAGGTGGTCCTGGAGGTCCTGGGCCACCAGGTTCCCCTGGCAGATTTTTCTTGTACTGCAGACGAAGATACAAAAAGACATTGTCAGGGTAACGATTGAAAATATATACACTTAAATAGCACAAAGAGATCAAATGCTTTGATGAAAGCTGTTCTAAGTACACAAATTCATTTATTAACCACCCTGACAGGCTTCTGTCAAATTGTAAATTGCAAAATTTCTACTGGTATAATCAGTTCTTACATGATCCCTAAAAATTAATTCTATATAGACACCAAATTCTTAACGGTAGGTAGTCAGGTTTGATATGTTTTCAAGCTTCAATAGCTCACTTCAGTCTGTAAGGAGCTACACCTTGGTGTCACATGAACAAAATACAGCTGGGTTCATGCATCTTCAAAATGACAAAATTCCATGACTTTTCCATGTATTTTGAGGACTGTGACTGATATTTCCATGACCTTAAAAAACTGTCAAATACCATATTTTGTCTTTTTTAGGCTACATTACCTATCTTGACATTAAGAAAATCAGAGCAGTAAGTCCATGTACTAAAATTCCCTTATTTTTCCAGGACCTTTGGAAAAAGGCCTTATTTTCCCTGATTTTCCAGGCCTGAAAGTTCAGTTTTTATTTTCCTTGACTTTTCAGCATTTCCAGGACCTGCACAAACCCAGAACAAGCATGTGTCTGCATATGAAGAGCCCTTAAATGGCTACAATAGTACTGCGATAATCATAAACACTAGTCAAGACTTTCATCGATCATCAACACTAATTAAGACTTTAATCAATCATTAACACTAATTAAAAGTCACAATTAAGACACATAGTAATCAATCATAAACTTTTATTAAGATTGTTCTCCTGAAAGAACTTATAAAACACTGAGATGTTAAAAGAATTCCTACCTTCTTCCCTTGCTGTCCTTTTGGACCTGGTGGTGCAGCTCCCTTCTCCCCCTTAACCCCCTTTGGGCCCTTTTCAAAATTTGGGGGTCCTGGAGGTCCTGGGTCACCTCTTTCTCCCTATGAAAAGAAAATGTTGATGAAGTTTACACCTGCTTTTAATTAAAAAACAAAAATTTCTTTTTGAATGATATGCTGATGCATATCATTCAAAAAGCAATTTTTTTGTGTCGGCATGCAATCTCTGCTGTGCATATAAACACTTGTGTCAGGTTCAGACTTCGTGTAAAAAGTTTACCATCTTGATGTATGGACCTTACTGTCCTACAAAATCCTGAGCTAGACATAAATTGTCTAAAACCGTTTCATAGGCTTGGAAAGAGTATACATGAGAGAGTAAAATTTTGGCAGCACCAATCATAATTGCTCGGTCAAAAAGTGGTGGGGGTATGAGCCTCGTGTCCCCCTCTCCCTTGGATATGGGCATAATAGTCAAGTAGAGACCTAAAGAAAGCTTTCAAGCTTATCTGATATATCAGGCCTGAGCTGAATTGAAATGAACTTAAATGAAACAAATAGCATACTTAAACTAAAACTTTATCCTTGATTTTCTTATGGAACCTGCAGCATGCTGTAAGTTAAAGGGGGCAATCAGAGTTTGACAGAGAATAGTAACCTTTTTGTTCCAGCATCTTGTTTCCCCTTCTGAACTGATTGCTCACCAAAATATGGAAACATTGAAGAGGTCTTTCATGTTAAAAGAAACATTAATTTTGTGTTAACTACTGTTTAGCAAGAAATTATGTGAATTTGTTCATTAAATAAAAAAGGAATTCCTCACCTTTGGAGCTAAACCTAATTCACCTTTAGGACCTTTAGGTCCTGGTGGACCCTGTAAAGAAAGATGTAAGGAATACATTATAAGGATTACACTATAAGCATTATATTTAGGTGGAGGTTTTCAGTCCAGTTTCCAACCAATTGGTTCAAGTTGAGCAGGCCATAGCCTTTTTTACAGTTGTGGCTCACTTGCTTGTTTTCCCTACTCCATTGCTTATGCAAAGCATCACTCACAATGGCAGTAGGTTCCATTTTTAGAGTCTTTGATATGACTCCACCTGGGAATCGAACCCGGGCCTTCTTCATGAGAGGCAGATGCTCTACCGTTAGACCAAATACACAGTCTACATTATATAAAGGGAAGGACTAATAAGACATTGTACTACAGGGCAAGCTCCCAACTTCTACTTCAATCAATTCTTCTCTAACATCATAAACACTCAAAAGTTAAACAAAGTTAAATTCTGGCTAACAAATTTTAGTGTAATGCTTCAGCCCACTCCTTAAAAGATTAGTCCAGAGTCGAATTTATTTTTGATATGTAAAGTGGGGAACATATTCTGAGCATTCTGGTGAAACTTTTATTCATTTCCCATGTCTGGTCCTCTTGATATTGGCAACTGAATGTAGCAAATCTGCAACACAGACTGAACTTGAAAGCAAGCAGACATGATGTAATGGATTTACATTGTTGGGCAATGTTTTAATTTGAAATTAATTATTTATTGAAATTTGAACTTAAAAATTTTTATTTGAAATTTTATGCAACTTAACTCTGACATAATGATACCATAGGTGCATCCTAATACTAGGGCAAAGGAAAAATGTTGGGGCACAAAAATTTTTTTGGATGCAGCTTATTTTGAAGCAAAGCTTAATCTCATAATTTTCTTCTTATTTCTTTTCAATGTATCTTTGGTAATATTTTACGACTCCAACATTGCATACTTGAAGTAAACCAAGAAGTTACTCCTAGTATATATTTCATATTTGAGGAGTAAAATATCGTCACATGACTCTACAGAGCCAATCATGAAACAGCACAGTGATGTACTACACTACCTCAGGTTGGGGTGACTGTATTTCCCAGCTTTTTCCAGTAGTGTCTCTCTGGTTTGTTTGCCCTTCAAGATTGATTTTTCAATTGCATTTGGAAAAATTATCCCAATTCTAAATGAATGTTAAGCTATCTATACTATTGCAAGCACAGGCAAATAAACTACCATTTGATTAATGGTAGGACTATATACTATCTGCAAGTTTAATTTAATTCAATAAAATTTGAAATCAAAATTACACTATGTTAAAAGTGGTAGGTACAACATTTGATAACAAAACATATGTTACCTGAGTAAAGTTTGCTGGACCAGGCAGACCAGGTGGGCCAGGTGGTCCCATATCCCCCTAAATGAAAAGACAACAGGATTATTAAGGAAGTATTATTCAATACAAGGATTTGAAATCGTTACAACACCAACAAGGTTAGTCCAACTTTTAAAATTAACCTTGCTGTGGATTTTTTTTTTTTTTTTTTTTTTTTCAAAAAAAAAAAAAAAGATCAATGTCTTTAGAGTCCCCACAGGGTGTCCATATTTATTTTCTGAAACGGAGGACAAGTACTGCCAGTTTTGGGAATATTCTAAGGGGAAGAGGTATCCCCCCTTCGGCAATACTTCAAGCAACATCGAGAAAAACTGTCAAATAATGTGAGAAATACTTGAAATCTGTACATTCCTTGCAATAATAAACTTTCAATGCAAACTATAGAAAGAGAGTTTCTACAGTCCATTATACCACAACTCACAGACAGTGATAAGTCAAGAGTGGACTGGTCCCACAGTAAAACAGACCACTAGTCCTTAAGACATACCTAGGCCTGGCCTGGGGTGCAGATGTTCACAAGAAATAAAATCCAGTTTTTGGAACATATAATGAAGGCTTAACGGTGTCAAGTATCAATGTTAAGCACTAGTCACACTACAGCAACATCTGATCAGGTTGGCTAATTTCTGGCTCTTTCTGACCAGAGATGGCAAAGATTTTACCTAAAACTGAAAAGATAGCATTGTAATCCATTCCAATCCATCCTACATGCTGTTTCAATGCCCATTTCTGAAATGCAGCCTCTTCTGAAAACTCAAAGTCCCATTGTGTGGTTGTCCCAGCAGATTTTTCAACTAAGTTTATTTGGAATGATTTTTTGAAAGCTTGTGAAGTGGTGCATATGTAATCTCTCAAACAATAGACTCAATTGATAGATACCAGCGAGTGGCTCTGGCAACTTGTAACAACCCTGGGGATAGGTGGAGAGAGTGGCACAGGGGCTGTATTTGACCAATGGGTCCTGTTCGGGCATGTATAAGACAATGAAGCTGTAACCAAGCAGCCATTCAAACCTGCTCCATAGCAGTCTCATAATTAAAAGATAAAAATTAACCTCAATGATTCCTGAAGATGATTAATAGTACATGAAGTATGATATCACTCATGTGTCCACCCATGCTGTGACATCGCTTCTTGAAAAAGCAACATAGACACCCCAGGACATCAAAGGTGGTGTGGGGTGTAACTAATATCTGAGTTTGTTACATGATCTATGGCATCGTATGAGCTATGCTTTCATTGTTTTCACACTGCAAGAAAAGCCATTAACAGATGCTGACTGACCCTGTTAACTAACCCCAAATGTTACGCAACTTTTTGTGTATTGAAACACGTCTTTTACTGTCAATCAATAAATCAGATATGAGACTTGACTCAATCAAGTCTGCATGTAGTGGGCTTCTTTTCCTCCCTGAAGCAATAAGAGTTAATCAGGCAGAGAAGAAGAATGTAACAAAAAGTAAGAGGGAACATTTCATCATGCTGATAATATTCGCAATTATTTTTCCCATAGGGTCTAGAGCCTTACACTACAGCATGATTTTCGTTTTTGCAAAACTTTTTTAAGTTAAGAGTCACTGTATGAACTGTTCGATGTAAACCCAAGAAATTCTGTGGGTAAAGCACTTTCTAGTCTAAATCTCAGAGTTCTTACTTTAGTTTTGTTCTAAATAGCTGAAAAGACAAACATCACCAACCTTTGGACCTGGTGGTCCCATTTCACCTGGTAAACCAACAGGGCCTGGTGGTCCTCTTGTTCTTGGTCCTCGTTCCCCAGGTGGTCCTGGTGAACCTCTGTTTCCCTGCATGGAGATATCGAGTGTAGAGTTGACCACTGATTTTCATTTGAAAAACAAGATATTTTTATAGATCCATCTTGCTGAATCATGGTTGAAACTAAAATTTGCTAAAACATAAGCCTACTTTTAAGTTACTTGTACAAGTCATGGTCTCTGAAAACAATGATTCAATAAGAATGGTCGACATTTCCTGAAAGAATTATACACACCACTCTAAGATATCTTCCTTTGACTTCCAAAAGTAGCCCAGCCCTTCTGAAAAGCTCCTTGGATCCATCTTTCAAGTCACAAAAACATGTGAAATACAAACTTTTGACTTTGAATGTTTTAAGATCTGCAGTGAGCACTCAGTCTATTACAGAAAAAAGTCTGAGATTTTTATCCCATAATTGTTCCTAAAAGGGGCATTCTACTATGATACTAATTAAGATACTAAGATTACAATGTCTGCATGACACGTGATAATAAGCAGTTGAAGGATAAAACTTGTTAGAAAGCTGTATTTTTGGTATTTTATAATTTTTTAAATATATATAATTTTTTTTGTATTTTGGTACATATCTGGCACTGTCAATCAATTAGTTAGATGTGAAAGCTTACTGTATCAAATGTGTAGATGTACAGTAGTATGCTTCATTTACCCCCTCATATGATAATACGTAATCAGGCAGAGATTGAAGATGTTCAAAAAGTATGAAATGAAAGTTTCATTATGACCTAATGAGAGTTGGAAAAATAAATTCCACAGCACTTGAAAAATTATCGTTTCCACAAAAGTTTTACTAATACTTTCTCTTTCGTACCTACCATACCCAATTCATGTACAAAAAATGATCTCCAATACACAATTACCTCTACCAAATTCTGCGGGGAGCATTTTAGAGCTTCTTGAATTTGAAATAGACTTTGGTGATAAGGATTGAAGTCCCACCATTAAAGACATGCCATGCAAGGCCCTTTATAGGAATACACACTTCCAAAATTCTAAAATGCCGATACTTGAGCCTTAGATCAGGTTTCCACTAGAACTGCTTACTCTGAATTAAGCACCTCCAGCATATACTGGAGCTATGGCTGAGTGGATAAAGGCGGTGGCATTTGAAGCTATGAAGCTTAGCAACTGGGAGGTCTGGAGTTCGATTCCTGGCCGGGTCAAAGTAAGGTGGGTTTTTCATGCAAGAGCAATCTCTTGTTTTCCCATCTGAACTGGCCTTTCAAAAAATACCATATTTGATCCAAATTGTTGAGTTGGTTGCCACCAGATGTGAGGTTGTAATTCTCCCACATCCGTGGTCGCTTAGCGTAGTAAAACAACTGCCCTTCAAGGCCCGAATATTATTATTATTATATATTATATATATATATATATATATTATGCAGAGATGCTTATCAGGCTTGTGTAAAAAAGCTATGCTGTCATACACTGAATTTCTGTGTATACAGAACTTTTCTGGAGAGAGATAATCAGCAATGGAGGGATACAAAGTTCTGGTAGTAAATGGAAGTAACTGGACATAGGCCTCAGGAAAAAGCATGGCTGCACAATTCTGTTAAAATCTCTATTGAGGCAATGCTTAAAATAAACAGAATGGTCACAACATCTTTTAAAGTACAAGTCACAACATAATAAAATATTACAACATGGGTTTTCACCAGGGTTGTCACCAGACCATTTTGAGAGCTGGGTAACTTGTGATCACTGTCCTGAGGGAGTGGTCTAAGGTAAGTCACTGTTTCATCTCCTCTTAAAAAGTTTTTGCATATTGGGGAGTGTTTACAAAAAACAAGGAACTATCACTCAGTTCTAAAGAAATCTAAGCATTTTACTAAGTGATGTAAAGAAATTTGTGCCAGGGGGTGATGCTGATATTGATGGTGAATACTGGTTAAGGTTTTGAGAGCCGGGGAGCACTGCCCGGCATGGTTACAACCCTGGTGTTCACTATCCTGCTTCTCTTACCTTTGGTCCTTTACTTCCATATAATCCATAACCTCCGGGTCTCCCAATTCTCCCCTCACGGCTATCTCCATCCGGACCTCTACGTCCCTTTGGGCCAGGATCACCCTACAGAGAGGTATGTTACAACACTGTCACTCTTTGGTCAATATTCTCTTCAACATGCATAAATATTAGGCTTTGGGACATTATGTTACCGAATTAAATAAAAAAGTAAACAATAACAAGAGATATCAGGAGACACAGGTGAACGTGGAGGTGAGCTAGTTGCATATTAAATTGGAAAAAAAATATCCCTCCAGGCTATAATGGTAACCAATAAGCTCAGTTGAACTCATTGCTTTGGCTTTACATACATGTAACAATGAGTGGAAATCCCAAGGAGAATACACCCCTAATTTTGAACATGCCTCCAGTGACTTTAACTTTTCATCCATATATTCAGTCTAAACGACCCTTTGCCATGTCAAAATAATACGCTGCAGCTGCCTCAGTGGCTAATGTAGCTTGGCTGAGCAAAGCTACATGCAAGTTGAATTTTTTGATATTATACTTTTAAAGGGCCAAACCTCTCACCCCAAACTACAATTTTGGTACCTGGGTACCAAAATTCTCAATTGGCTCAGCTCTTTGACTGACAGCTAATTCAAGCAATGCTGAGTGTCAAAGCTTATATTACACAGCATGAACGGTACTGAGAGTGTTTTGATCATATAAATCGAGTTTTTCTATACTCACCCTAAAGCAATAAACTGAGATTGTGCCTGGATGAGGATGAATTTCAGACAATTGTGGGAGGGACTTCAGTAAGAAGGTTGGAGAACTGGCACTGTTTGGGGTGAGAGAACTGTGCCTTTAATACCACTATCCCAATTTTGGGTACGAGTTTTGTCTAAAGTTGGGCCTAAATCATCACTTTCAGTTCAGTATTAACAATTTCACTGTTATGGAAAATATCTGTTCCCAAAACAGAACAGTATGCTTAATTTTAAAACCTCATTTACATAGTAAAAGGGCAAGAGCAGTCCCCCCAAATTTGGATTATTGTACTAGTATGTTGTGTAACATGATTGGCTCTTGAGAGTCATGTGACAATATTTTTCTCACTAATTTATGAAATTTAAGAAAACTAACTCATTATTACCCTGAATATGCAATCTTGAGGCCCTGAAATATTATGAAAGATACTTAGAAGCAAAATAAGAAGAAATCTATGAGTAAGTTAGTTAGATGGAATTTTACTGCCCAGTTTCCAACCTATTGGTTCAAGTCGAGCCAGCCACAGCCTTTTTCCAGTTGTGGCTTACTGGCTTGTTTTCCCTGCTCCATTGCTTATGCCGAGCATCACGCACAACGGCAGTAGGTTCCATTTTTAGTCTTTGGTATGTCATGACCTGGGAATAGAACCCAAGCCTTCCATGCGAGAGGCGGATGCTCTTACCATTAGACCAAACACACAGTCCTAAGAAATCTATAGGACTTGGCTGTTGTTTCAACATAAGTTTGAAGTGACTGCTCTTATCCTTTAAGTCCTGATTGTGAAGGGCTATGATTTATCAATCATATGTATGCTGTGTGAGGAGGTACATATCACAACTATTTTTGTTCTCCAGCTTCTGTAGACTCACCTGTAGTCCATATCTTCCTTGCCTACCCTTAGGTCCAGGTGGACCCTGTGGGCCAGGTAATCCCATGATACCCTGAGGACCAGGAACTCCACTTGCCCCTCGCAGTCCCTACCTCCAAGAAAAATAAACACATTGAATCTAATATACACCCATTTCTTGAGAAGCTCATAGCTAAACATGATATTTTTATTTGCTGGAAATTATAATTAAATGCAATGTAATCAATAAAGTTGTAGATTAAATACTGCTTGGGGTATACTTGCAATAAAAACAGGCTAAATACAGTAAACCCTCAATGAACAACAATACTCTCATTAAGAAGTGCATGAGAATTCTATTTGGTCTTTTAATCCCTTTAAACTGAGGTAACACTGCAACAAATTTGGATCATATTTTTGAGTTCTTATAAAATTTTCTCCATCTCCGTTCACAAAAGAACACAAATTTGCAAATGGGTAAATATATGATTTGTAATACAGGACTCATGATTTGTAATACAGGAATTAAATTCATAATAATTATTTCATGACAATGCATCAAGAGACAGCTTTTATCTGACACCTGTCATTCTATAAAAGCTGTTTGTGTGTATGATGTCACAAAGAAATTAGTTAGTTTCTCAACTTCATCATAGAGCTCTGATCAAAATTGTTCCTTTACACAGGTTGGCAAATTTTTGGTCCTTTTGGTCCTTTCCCACCAGATATGGAGGAGATTTATATAACAACTCAAAGAATTTAGATTGGAAATCCATTTGAATTCATTTTTGTGTTACACTGTCAATTACTTTTACAAGTCAAGATTGAAAATTATTTTGTGATGTGACTCAAAGCTGCTGTGACAATTAAGCCTTTCTCTAGACTATCTGGTAAAATTGTAATTTGGAGTGGGGAATGACTGTCTCCAAATCCAGCAAAAAAGTTGAATGGAAGTCACATTAAATGAAAAATCAAATCCCATGTGCCAGAAATCTTTTTTCAAAGGAAAAACTGCATGCTAAAGGTAGTATTTTGAAGACTCATATTTGTTCTTTTTCATACCATGCTTACTTTGAACATGACAGAATACAATGTCAATTGTAAATTTGTCACTTTTTCTTGTACTTCAATAGTGAGTTTACTAGACACTTTCTCACCTGTTCTCCTATTGGGCCTATGGGGCCCATTTCTCCCTGTGGTCCTTGCATACCCTGTGGTCCTCGAGTTCCCTTGTCCCCCTTTTCCCCAGGCTGTCCTGGTATGGTGCCCTGCAGTGATGGAAAGAAAAAAAACAATTTCATGATGTTACAGAAAGGGAAATATTACATGTACTGAACAGAAAAAGTGTAAATTCTGAAACAGTAGCAACAGCCGTCATGAGGGTGAAAAGAAAATAATTTGTTTTTGTTTTAACATTTGCACCAAGGATAGGTCTCAGAGCACCCAAAAAATATTACCTCTGCAAGGACAAAGATCACTTGTGTGTGCTGCATGCATGCTCTACACTTAACTTTTTGTGTTTTTTTAAATATACATGTTACTGTCAATCAATTAATCAGATGTGAAACGTGTTGTGAGTTTCATGTCCTCCTAGAAAAGATGAGAGGTAATCAGGCAGATAAGGAGGACGTCACAAAAAGTAAGAAGAAACATTTTATCATGTTGGCAAGATATGCTAATTTAAGGTTATGTAAACTTACGTTTGGTCCAGGAGGTCCAGGTAATCCCGGTTGGCCTTTGAAACCTCTTGTCCCCTGAAAAAATTAGATCCCATAGAAAATATCAGAACACATCTCATCATCAAAAAACAACCAGAATAAAAACTTGCACTGTTTTATGGAAATCACAACTAAAACATGACATCTGCACATATTAATTTTCTAGAAATATCACAAATTTAGGTCCACAGTTTTTGACTTGGTAAGCTCAAATAACCCCATGATGAAGACAGCTCCTTTGAGACTCTGATTCCAGATTTACTTGGTACAGGATCGGCTGCCACCTGCAGTGGTGAGTTCCCCAAAATCATGTGACAACAATTT
Source organism: Holothuria scabra (assembly GCA_037179385.1). Lineage (NCBI taxonomy): Eukaryota > Metazoa > Echinodermata > Holothuroidea > Aspidochirotida > Holothuriidae > Holothuria > Holothuria scabra. The sequence continues at coordinate 34,308,012 of CM074185.1, read as the reverse complement.
TTTACATGAATTTTTTATATTTATGCAAATTAATCCTATGACTACCTTGAGAATGTTGCATCTCTGCTATGAACATGCAAGGTATTTCTACTAGAAATAAGAGGAAATCTGTACTGTTTAATTCATGTGATATCAAAGTAAGTGTAGGGCAATTGTTCAGTCCATTCAAAGGTCTAATTCTCTCACCCTGAACAGTTCCAATTCTTCTAACCTTCTTGCTAAAGCCCCTCCCACAATTGTCTAAAACTCATCCTCATTCATTCAGACACAATCTCAATTTATTACTTCATGGTGAGTATACAACTGCCCAATTAATGTGTAATCAAAACACTCTCAGAACAGTGCATGCTGTATAATATGAGCTACAGTAGTCTGCATTTTCTTTACTTGCTGTCAATCAAAGAGTTGTGCCAATTGACAATTTCTATACACTACCAAAATTGTATTTTGGGGTGAGAGGTGACTGCCTTTAATTAAAGGGCATGAGCAGTCCCATTCTTATTTTTAAACAACAGACAGTTTTTGCTACATGGCTGAGGCATTTGATATCATGTAGAGCTCTCATTGAACAATTATTATTAAAACAATTAACAAAAGCCATTTCAGAATTCTTAGATGAAGGTTTCGCCATTTCCACCTACCCTTCCTCCAGGTAGGCCCACTGGGCCTTTAAAGCCTTTCATTCCTGGAAGACCCTGTGAAAAAGAACAAAGCATTTGAAAATGGGTTGTTGAGAACTAAAAGTGCATAGGAAAGTCACTCTCAAGTGGTATGTCAATGTCAGCAAACAAAGAAGGGTAACACTTCAAAAATATCAATACATTCAATATTTTCCATCTTTGAGTCCCTATATTGATTCTTTGCACATTTGGCCCACTTACCCAACTAACCCTGCTAACCCAACACCCCTATCTCCCCTGCCCCACCCAACTTCATTCAGTGCCTTACCTGGTTGCTGGCCTGCCACAGAATCAAAGCATCTTGGAAGAACATCCACAGGTCCTGTTTGCTATTTTTTTTTTAATCTAACCATTAAAAGAATCTCAAAATGGTTTTCTGGGCACCTACCCCCCACCCCTTCCGGGTCGGGGTTGTAGAATATGCTCACTGTACATCCTTCCCACTTGTAGCCATTAAGGTAACAAAAGGAAAGGACTAGCACAAAATTAGAAACTGAACCAGGACCATATTGAAACTGTACCTTTCTATCTAGTTGACACTATTCAACAAAGAGAGTCTTTAAACCTCATAAAACTAACTGAGCCCTGTGAAGTTACAATTACTCTGAAGTTTCTTTTTCATGGACTAATTAAAGTTTGAGATTTTCTCCTTTTTCAAGGGGTTTACTGAGATGTAAAGTTGTAGAAGATTTCCAATGTTCAAAGAATTAGTCTTGAAAGTCTAGTTGTAATGTTTTATTTACGTTAATATTTTTTTTAACTTCAGTGCAACACCTCCTCATAGGAAAATTAGTAGGGGGCACACTCCCCCTCCCCACTTCTTCACTTCAGTATGTCTATGAGCCTGAAACTCACAGTCGACCACTTCATAACTCTGAGTGGTTGAGTGATGGCCTCTTTCCCATGGACACAGCCATATATGTACCTCTATATAAATTTCTTCCAAGATTGTTTTGAAGATTTTTGTCACTGCCTGCAAAAAAATGTAGTTGCTGTTATGAAAAATTTCATCCAATAGTTTTATAAGATTTTCTCGGGAAGGACTGCATGCATTGTAAAAATATAAATGTTTCCCCTGAAACAATCATATTCTCTAGATTTGATCTGATATGCGGAGGCTTTACACCACAATTTCAAACCTTTTTATTTAACCTGATATCTGTCTCTCTTTTTCTACTTGTGGACACAACTCTTTAGACTACCCCTCTTACCATATCTCCCATGAGTCCTCTGGTACCATTAGCCCCTGGAAGACCCTGTCCACCATCCATGCCATGATCCCCCTTACGTCCAGGGGGTCCAGTTTCGCCGAGTAAACCAGGGTCTCCTGGACGTCCAGATTGTCCATCAAAGCCCTTCTCACCTTTGTTACCCTTCAAAGTAAGAAAGGAAACAAAAAAATGATTTTATACAGCAGATGTCTATGTGTCTAATTAGAATTAACAAAACAGGATAACAGTGATATGAGCAGGTCACAGCTTTAGTTTCAAGCACAGCCAAGCAGCCAATGAGCTAGTTGTAAATGTTGGAATATCCCTCAATCATCCCAAGTTTGTAAACTCATAAACAGAATAACTGTAGACATTTTCAAAGTCTTGGTTCATGCCTTACAGTCAATTTTACGGACACAATAACTGGAAAAGAAAACCCATTGCAAAGCTGCACCACCCCTGTGACCCCAGATGGATCCAGGACCCATCACTTTTTAGCTTGCAGTCTAACTTTGGGAAGGGACCCACCAATTGGGAATCAGGGAACCAACATGACCGGCCAATGACCACCAACTTTTAGCTCCATACTAACAATACCGTTCACAATTTTGACTCAAATCAAAATGAACAGATGGATAAGCAAATGAAATGTGGGAGAGACGGGTGGACATACAGACCCACCGACAGACAGACAGACATCTTGCCATGATGCCATTGCTTTGCTGGCTGTACAAAAGCAACTGAGAAGAAATTCATCACGTATACCTTTATTCCTTTTGCTCCGGCTAGACCGCGTTCCCCTCTATCACCCCTCTCACCAGGACGTCCAGGAGGTCCCATAGGTCCACGTTCTCCTTCATCACCTCTTTCGCCCTGTTTGACAATAAATATTTTATGATCATTACACACATCATTATTTCATAACATATAAATGTTATATTTACCACTGAATGACCATTGCAATGCAATCTCATCTGGCATATTTTAATTCATATTTCACAATTCACAATCTTGAAAAGAAAGTACTGAAAAGTATCAAATATTTGATGGTCTTACTTCCCTTTCCTCTGAAGTTGGTTTCATCAAGCAGTCTGATTATGTGTGATTGAATTGCTTTCTTTGCAGCTCTATCAAAATACCCAAACTGCAGTTCCCTAGCCCAACTACTAATACTTTCCTAACCCATCTCAACTATGACGAGAGTTTTTTATGTGAAGTTTCCTTGGAATGCATACAAACTATATCTTTGGATGTACCTGTTTATATTTTAATCTGCCATAAAGTAGCTTCTAAAACCTTATTTTCCACAGATTCATACTGACCATAAGTTCAAATGAAAGCTTAATGGCATGTGCCTGTGCTGCACACTAATTAAGGGACTGTGCATGCAATATGCCAGCTTAGCTAAGTTTGTGTGTCCTGCATTCTTCCCGCATGTTTGGTCTAGCAGAAGAGCATCCCCCTCTCAAGCAGAAGGCCCAGGTTCGATTCCCAGGTCGCGTCATACCGAAGACTCTAAAGATGGAACCTTCTGCCATTGTGAGTGATGCTATGCATAAGCAATGGAGTAGGGAAAACAAGCCAGTGGGCCACTACTGGAAAAAAGGCTGTGGTCGGCTTGACTTGAACCAATACGTTGGAAACTGGGCTGTAAAACTCCATCTAACTAACTTACTAACCCACAGATTTCTTATTTTGCTGCTAAGTATATTTCATAATATTTCAGGACTTCAGCTAACTAACCTGCATTCTTCCCACAATATCCTTTGAAGAAAGAAAATACCAAAGTAACTTCTTTGACAAAGATAAAGGGGCTGAATATCAGAGATTAAATGAATAAATCTGTACCTACCCTCTCACCTTGTTCCCCTGGGAAACCAGGAGGTCCTTCGACCCCCATATCACCCTTCTCAGCTGGAATACCAGGTTCCCCTGGTTCCCCTTTAGGACCTGCATCCCCCTGTTAAGGAACAAACAGTGAATACACAATCACATCTTGTGAACAACTAGAAGAACTAAGTATTTCAAGGCAAATAATAGAGAAAGAAAAAGAACTTGGATATGTTAACAAATCTGACATGGTATTCTTCGCTCCCAATGCGTACACTCTCCGTATTGTACTATAATCACATAATATGTTTAACGAATATCCTTACTGATTAGCAGATTGAGCAGACGTACTGTTAATAGACCAGAGAGAATGAAGCTCAAATTTGTTACCAGAAGGAAAGTATCTACAAAATATCAAAGAAAAACCAAAATTATTAACCTACATAAGTTCGTCTACAACGCATATGCCACACTGAATCATGCATTGCACCATAGATATAAATCTCACTATTTTTATCCACAATGCCTGCCCCTTCCACACAACCATCATCCTACTACCCATTCCCAATCCATCCCTCTCATTCCAATTCCATCCCCACTAGGAGCCTCTCTCCTTAAAATCCGAACACTTTGACCGGTCCCACCTCAAAAAGGGGAGGTCAGGTGTAATAAAATCCTTGTCCAGTTGGATACACAACAAACTCATGTTCTTATTTTTTCCCATTACACCATTAATTTTTTTTATGAGTGGGAATGACAGGAAGTCCAAGACCAAGTTAAATTGGGTTAGGAAAAAGATGAACTGTAAAGGACAACAAAAGTAGTTTCTTTAAAGGTGAATATTGTGTTTAAAATGCTCCAACAAAGAGTACAAAGAAAATGGCTCAGACACTATTCAACAATTCAGTCTTAATCATAAACCCCAGCAATAGCTACATCTCTTCAAAATACTATGCAGAAAAGAGCCAGGGGGATTGCATCATTTGAAATGTTGAAAGTTTGGGTGAACAAATTATTCTAGAGCAACAAATAACTGAATTTCTATCTGTGGGATACTTATTTCTTGAAAAGAAGATTACCACACTGCCTTATTTTTGATAATCTTTCAACCTGTGTTAATAAAAAAAAGGATGAATTTTCTTGCAAAACGAACACAATATTTCCTTTTGAGGAGAGGAGTTCCTGATGCCATATTTCTAACTTACAAGAGGTCCCACATCTCCTTCAAATCCAGGAATTCCCATGATGCCAGCATTTCCTTTCTCTCCTCTTTCACCTTTTTTACCGAATGGTCCAGGCCGTCCAATGGTACCCTGTAAATTGAGATGTCAAAAGGAATATCACTGGAAAAACATACTTTGAAACTTTGAAAGCAAATTATATCTACAAAGGGGTAGAAGATTGTAGACATATTTATTTAAGGAAATGAAAAATGCTTTAAGGGCAAGAGCAGTTCAGCCAAACTTACTTTGAAGCAACATCTAAACCTTCCACTTTTATTCTTATTTCTCTTAAAATAATATTTCATGATATTTTAGGTAAACCATTTGTTACTCCCCTGAAATCTATAATTTAGATAGAAAAAATATTGTCATGACTTTTAAGGTCAATCACAGGACAGGACAGACTGCTGCCCTTTCCCCAATTAGGGTAACTGCATGTTCCCTTCAAGGGTAAGTGCAGTATTACTATGAAGCTGTTAACTCTTCTAACAACCTTTTCTGCCCCAAAATATCCAGCAAAGATGCAATAAAAATTCAAATAAAAAAGGTAAACTTCTACAGTTCAAATTTTACATTGTATTTTGAATTTTGTGTGGTCAGTCCCTCATATGGAAATCATTGAATACTATTCGATGAGATACTTCAAGATAGCTACATACTTTTGCATTTATGTAGTGATAGAAAACTTTCTGAGAAGTTGTAAGTTGTATTATGATAGTTCCACTGTGCATCTCATAGCATCTGATGAGTAATTACCTAGGCTGCGGAAATTATTCTGCAATCCCCCCCCCTCCCCTTGGTCCACTTGGTCCTTCTCAAGCATGTTGACAAACACAGACAAGTCAGATATCCATTTATGGAATGAGATAATTTTGATTTGCTGTTACTCATCAAGACAGTTCCAATTCTCCCAACCTACTTACTTACTTCTAGCCTCTCCCACAAATGTCTAAAACTCATCCTCATCCAGACACAATGCCAGTTTATTGTTTAAGGACATACCCTAGTGAGCATAGAAGACCCTAATGTGTAATCGGATTCCTTTCGGTACATACAGTATATACTGTATATCTCAAATGTATTTCTTAAAGAAATACTTGCTTCAGTGGCACCATGGCATTAAATGGCACTATCCTAACTTATCATACATACGTTTACACCCTTAGGTCCTGTTGGCCCAGGGTCTCCAGCTTCACCTCGAAGTCCCTGAAAAGATTGAATAGAAAAATTTCAAATGGGCTTTAAAATTATGACATAGTGAGCACCAGCAAGCTTAGTGATCTACCCAAAGCTACACATGCCCAACTCTTCTCTGACCCTTTGTACCTGACCCTAGCTAAAACAATGAATAAAAAACCAAGAAATGCTTAGTGAAAACGCCTTTAGTCAAAAAGACTCAGAATAAATGTACAACACTTGAAATTTGAAGATGATAAAACACAGCAGGAATACCAACAAACCTGAAAAACCTCCCACCATTTTGCAGCCCTAAAATAGGCCAAAAACCCACCCAATCTAGCGGGGTGTCAGTGTTGCATTCTTCAGAAGCAATGTGACGGAATGACAATGGACTTTGAATTAAATCAAAGACATCCAGACATAACTTACCATTGGACCTCTTCCTCCTGACCTGCCCTGACTTCCTTTATCCCCTTTTGGGGCCTTCAGAAGGGAAAAGAAAGAATTAAAACAAAACATTTTTTTTGACATGAAATAACACAAAACAGAAACCATGATGAATTGGTCACATTAAAAATGAAAAATTGAGTTCCTTCCTTGCCCAATTAATTCCACAACTTGAAGATCAGCTTCTAACTGACAAAACTTCTACATGACCTAATTTGGGGTAACCCGAAGGGGAGGGGGGAAAAATCTGATCATGACAAATTGGTCACAGTAAAAATATATACTTGATTTCTTTCCTTACCCAATTACACAATTTGATGATTGACAGACAGTAATACTTCATGCAAAGACATTTAATCCAAGTCAAGAAACCCTAGTCACAGCATTACATACAGAGCACCCAGAGGGGGTTTTAATTGCAATCCTGTCCAAAGTACCGTGTAATTTTTTGCAACCTAAGTGGACTAGAAGCTCGGTGAAGTGATAATAACAGACTTCCAGCAGTGGGTTTGGAAACTTGATATACATCACTTGAACAATAGATTACTGAGGTTAGAAAATCAACTTTTTAACCACAATAGAAACAGCATGATGGGAAAAGTGCTCCCCACTGATGATCAGACAAAAGCAATATCCCACATAGGCATTTAGTAAGCTCAAGGAATCCCTAGCCACAGCATGCAAGGCATGGAGTGGGAGCTTTGGTTACACCCCTGCCAAATCCACAAGCAATGCCAGCCCCAAAAGGTCAAAACTGTGGTCAACTAAGGGCAAAGGAAAATGTTGGGGAGCAAACGTTTCTGTGCAAAGAATGACCCCCAACGGGAAGCATGTGCTCCTAACAATGGGTCCAAGTTTAAAGCCCTGATAGGGGTCCAGGGGGGAAGCAAACAAAAGCTCTGAGATTTTAGCATTCTCTGGCTCAAGTTTTTGGAATTTCTGGGTCAGTTTCAGGAGATGTACGTTATTTATCTTTTGGTTGACCTAACTCTTAATTGACCTAGCTTTTTCTTTTTTGGGGGGGGGGGGGATACTGAGGGGAGAAAAGGAAAAAATCTGATTAGAAGATGCCTAAATCATGGAATGCTAGCGATATCATAAAAACACATTAACAAATATCAACAATAAGCTCAAGGAGGGAACGGATAACCCCCTTCACTACCTCCTTAGCTATGTGCCTGGGTTTGAAAATAAAAAATTTAAGTATTAGTCTAGCATGGAAACCGTAATGACAAAGACTGCAAAGTGTATGTTATCACTCATATCAAACAAACTTCTGCACTTCAGAGGAATAACCCTCTCACCTGAAACATTTCCAATTCTCCTTACCCACTTACTTAAGCCCCTACCACAACTGTCTCTAAAAACTCATCCTGATTCAGATGCAATATCAGTGTATTGCTTCAGGTTGAGTACACAAGACCCCAGTATGTATTCAAAACACTATAAGTACAGAACATGCTGTGTAATATGAGCTACAGTACTCTGAGTTTTTTAAACTTGCTGTCAATCACAGAGATGCATCACTGGAGAATTGTACTACTAACAAAATTGTAGTTTGGGGTGATAGTTGACTGCCTCTAAATGTACAAATGCCTCATTCTCCCCCCACATTTGTAATTGATCACACATCTGTATAAATCCTCAATGTATAAATAATTTGAAATGAAAGTAACTTTCATTACTTTTTCCAATATTATCACTGAAACAACTGACATAAATAATGCATACCGGTCCTCCGGGTTCCCCCATCTCTCCTTTGGGTCCTTGTTCCCCCATAGCGCCACCATAACCATCCACTCCATCGAGACCTGGGGGCCCCATTGGACCAAGTTCTCCTGGTATCCCAGGCTCTCCAGGAGGGCCTTGAACTCCCTAGTATTTGAAAGACAAATAAAATCACATAATCACAAAGGATACATGAAACAACACATTAAAATTTTTGCCAGTCCTTTCATATCGAAGTTTGACTTTAAATTTGAAGGGATGTTGAATTGAGAGACCTGTCATGTATTACTACAAAAAACAATTCTTCCTAAGGCTAATCAGGCATGGTGATAAAATGGTCCGCACCTCATCACATTATCACGCTACCGACCAATTACACAGTGGTGTAGCAAGGCACGTTGGATTGGTGAAAAAGTCCAGGGGCCCATTTCACAAAGAGTTATGCACAATCTTAAGTATGATTTACTGTTGACTTAAGTATGGGGAATCAAACTTAAGATTGTGTGCAACTCTTTCTGGAATAGGCCCCAGGAGTCCTTTAGGTTCAGTCAGTGTCCATTAAATTTTGAACGGTAATAAAGATGAAAGAAACAATGTAAGCAGCGGAGCATTCAATGAGGGGCACCAATGTTGCAGATTTGGGGAACTATTTAATCTCCCCTATTTTTTGACCAAAACCAGGAGCCATGAATAGATTTCTTACTATGCAGAAAAGACTTTAACAAAACTAGCAAATGCTCAAAAGCATTACATTTTTTTATTCCTACTTTTAATCATATTTTTTATTCCTACTTTAAATCATATCATTACATTCAAAATGCAATTTCAGTGTAACAAATCAGGACTGGGTAATTACTATCCAACAATGTGCCAACTTACCTTCAAACCAATTGGTCCCTGTGGTCCTTTTTCTCCCGGCTGACCCATTCTCCCCTGTAAGGAGACAAAATAAAAGTCTAGTTTTCATAGCAGAATATGGAAAGGATTTAATACGCAGATTTGAATTTAATAATTTTCTTCCTTTTAACAAAAGTGATCGACAGTAACATGACCAAAATACTAAATTATGAGAATCCTTTTCCCAAAATTGACTCTTTTGCACTTAAAATGGTTTTCTTTAATCACACATACCGGAGTACCACTGAGTCCAGGTAGCCCCATTCTTCCAGGAGCACCAGGCGGTCCCTGCACAGAAACAAAAAAAAAAAACAAAATATGGACTTTTTCTTGAAACGTTAAATCTTCTAACCACAGCCACAGTTCTAATTCTCCTGCCCTATTTTCTTCTAGCCACGTCCCTGAATCTCCCACCCTCTTTTCTTCTCGCCACCCCCCTGCCCCTCACAAGCCTCCTAAGCTCCCTGTGGGCACAATTTTCTAGATTGCTGCTTATAAAGGGCAAGAGCAGTCATTCCAAACTTATTTGGAAACAAAAGCTGATTCTTTCCAATATTTCCTCCTTCTGCGAACAAATGCCTTTCTTTATCTTTCAATACGTGATAATTGCATATAAAAGGTAAAAAACAATGAGTTACATCCCATAAATTTCACTTTTTAATAAATATTGTTGCATGACTTCCACAAGTCAGTCAAAGAAGAGTAAAGACTATTAGATTGATATAATTTTGAGGTACTGCTCTTTTCCTTGAAGGGCATAAACCTGGTGATAATACACAAGGCCCTAATGGGTTTTCAGAAAAATCTCTGAGCATGATGTGTCATATAAGCTACTGCCTTTAAAACTACACTTATTCAAAGGGTGGGTTCTCATAAATAACATAGCACAACACAACAAAATCCAATGTAAAGTAACGTAACACGGGGTAACGTAACGAAACATAACATGTTTATACTCACAACAGATCCTTTAGTTCCATTTTCACCTGCGAAACCAGGGGTCCCAGGTACACCTGGTGCACCTCTAATGCCAGGTATACCAGGAAGCCCACTATAACCTCTTAGGCCTTGAAGGCCTGGCAAGCCTGGTGGCCCTGGGGGACCTGGTTCACCCTGTCAAGAAGGAAGTATAATGTGGACACCAAATTGAGAACACAGGTCAATCAAATTTCCAAGATATCAAATCATCTTCAAAAACACCACAAACATGCAACAGCATACCAAAGGTGCCAAGGTGGGTATTGGGGCAATTGTCCTTACTCCCCCTTCACCCAAAAATAAGGGGGAACTTGAGAGAAAAAAGGGGGAAGAAAAAATAGGAAGAAAAGGGAAGAGAAAGGGGGACAGAAGTGGCGGGCACCTTTGGAGACCAAATGTAGCACATGATGAAACTTTCCTTCATACTTTTTGAAACATCCTACTTCTATGCCTTTTTACATTTTATTGCCTCATGGAGAAAATGAAGCGCATTACCTATGTACACACTTGATACAGTCAAGTTTCATGTCTGATTGATTGATTGACAATACCAGATACAGAACAAAATAAACAAAATTGAATTACAGAACATTTGGAGTTAGCTGATAGGTCAGTCAAGTATGTGGTAATTGCTTTTCATGTAGAGTGAACATAATAAAAGCATAGATCACCTGAGGGCACAGATTATGTAACAAACTCAGATACCAGTTACACCCAACACCACCTTCGATTTACTAGGAGGTGCATTGCATTCTTCAGAAGCAATGTCACAGCATGCACCATTCTTCATCTATAGCCAACCATCTGCCAGCAAAAACTTTTTAAAGCGGAGGAGTAATTTTTTACTAAAATCTCCCATTGACCTCTAGAGGCACGCTTTTCAGGTCATCAAAGCCCATAGGACATCCATCACTTCATGACATGTGTCTAAGCTTAAGCCATGAAACACATATGTTCCAGATGGTCAAAGTTGTCTACATAAGTTTACAATGGTTCTAAAGAAAATATCTTTAAACATGGCACAAAATCTTACCACTCAATAGTCAATACCTCTCAAACTTAAATACAAAAGATTCAGTCTTAAAAAAACTTACCTTGATAGAGAGACCTGGCCGTCCAGGGGGTCCTACGTAACCAGGGTAACCCTGAAAGATGTGAAAATCATAATAAAAATGATGATGATGAAGATGGAAATAAAACTGCTTGTTAACTTCCAAGGGACTTTGAAGAAATGCTGGAAACCATGATGCCAAAATGCCGCTGTGGTTCCGATAATACATTCAACTGGTGCTATAATGCTCCCCTTCTTTCAGTCATTGGGAAAATGCTATCTTAACATGTAAGAAGAATTAAAGCTTTGTGTTGCCATGGAACCTTAAAAATTCTTGGAAAATTCTAAATTTTGAGTTCTGGTGACTTTGACCTTTACCAAAAGTAATCTTGGGATCATCCTCTGGCGCCATAACAAGTCTACAAAGTAGGAAATGTATCAAAGTTTTCAGACTTGAGATACCACATTACCAAAGTTTTTTAGATTTTGATCCCTGATAGCCCCAGGTGATCTTTGACCTCCTCCAACAAACAATAGGATTCTTCAGAATATATGGGGCATCTATGTGGTAAGTTTGAAAATTGTCAGACATTCCTATCATGAGATATTGCATTAACAAGCAAAGTGTCACACTGCACACTAAACAGACATACATAGACACACACACACACACCATTACGACACTGCATTGATCTCTCTTATCATGAAAACCAATGATAACCTCAGTTTATAACACAAATAATTAAGATCTGAGCTCGTAACCAGGAAACTTGTACAAAGGAATAGGAAATCTGTGGTCAAAATGCATGCATGCTACCAGCCTGCCAGCACTTTCATAAATAATTTGAACAATGATAGTTGAAAAGTCAGACAGACACAACTTTCAGAAGTTATCAAGATGCAAGAGTCTCTTCTGCATGGCTTCAAAAGCAAATTTTTCACGATGACAAAAAACAATGAATCAAGCCAAAAGTGAAAAAAGTAAAAATTACCGGCAGTCCACGTGGGCCAGCAGATCCATTTGCTCCGGGTACCCCTCGGTCTCCTTGGATCCCAGGATTTCCTCTCATCCCTCGAGAACCTCTGTCTCCCTAGAGTAAGGAAGCAAAGATATCAAAAGACCTCATTACATAGGCCATAAAAATAATGTTGTGCACTCCAACTTCTATGTAACTCTATAAACAAATCTGCAGCCAAGTTATGATAAGACTTGTCAGCCATGTTTGGGGCCATCAGTATAATTAGCTGTCTCATTCCTTTTGTCTTTCTGCACCATGGAGAGTAGCATCCAATCCAAATCATGAGTTAAATCTGCTAAATAGGTTTGGATGTGTGTATTCATTTGTGGTATTGTTAAAGAGAGGGATGAAGAAAGTTGAGGCTGATGCATGGCTGATGTTAATATGACCACCTCTGCCTGTTTACATTTTTCTATTCCAAAGGGACAATGTATTTCTACTCACAGTCAAGTAATTACTATAAAACAAGATCTGCTATTATTATGAAAATGGTCGTCGAGTGGCAGAGTGGTTTGTTCCAGCTGCTGTGCACATTGTGATTCACATTGGCATGGGTTCAAATCACGCTCGATGTTCATGGATTTTTCTCTGGGTACCTTGGCTTTCTTCCCACTTGGCATTATGGCTTGCCACTAAAATCATTTGCATGCCTGATGAAACACCCTCCAGTGGACCAGTTAATTAGCTGATTTGCCGCCCTTTTATCATAAACTTTTAGTAACATAAGATTTAACCACACACCAACACGAATATGTTATATAGTGTCATACTGTTTAATACTTTTTAAGTATTGTTTATCATAAACAGTTGTATGACAATCTGCCATAAAGTCAAGAAGGACTTCTGATTTCTCGCAAGCTGGGGAATCATACATGGAGCATATCAGTAGATTCAAACATTGAAAAGATGCACAAGATGTCAATAAAGGTTTCTCTTCAAGAGAAAAAAAGATGGATCCCAGTTCCATAGATACCTTTCTCAGACTTGAGTCCTCTTCACTCACACTAATTATCTATACTTGTTTCATTACCATTTGACCCAATTTGCTCCATTTGGAGTCATTCATGGCATACAATCTCCATGGTTTAGGAGTCGAGGGGGGAAACCTCTCCCCTCATACCCCTCTCTTCAGCTTTCCTACCATAACTTGCCATACTCCTTTGATTGCAATCTGTGGAGATTACCTTATTCACAGGATGTTTGCACCCATTCAGTAATTATTTATTCATACTTACTTGTTCTCCTGGGAGACCAGTTTCTCCTCTTAAGCCTTGTTCACCTTCCAATCCCTGGGTGCATGAAAATAAAAGAAAATGATTAATCTCTTCTAATCATTCACTGTGAGACTGGTAATCTATGGCATTACAACACCAAACCGTGAGCATGTAATGTTTACACTTCCTGCCCAAAATTTTCCTCCAGGAGGCATCGCTAGATATAACACTTGAGGGCTTTCACTTCAGTCACAAGCCCCGCCCCTTTTGACTTGCAAAATCTAGTCTATTACCTAATTAGTGTAGCAAGCTGAGAAGCAGCTGACTATGCACATGTGACTGCATTGCACTGAAACATTGTTGATATTTTCCCAGCAATGGGTGTCGCTTGTCAATTACTACAGGAAAAGGAGTTTGATATCTTTGTAAATTATCTTTGGTCACACCACTAATAATAAATTTATTTTGAAATACCCTGCGTCCTGGTCTTCCACTTCTCCCCTGAACACCTGGATCGCCTCGATCTCCCTTTTCTCCACGTTCACCCGGTGGTCCTGGAGAACCAGGTGACCCAGTCTTACCCTGCAAAACAAAAATCAACATGATATTTTAGTTTTATTTTCTACATGAAGACCAATCATGCCATTGAAGATCAGTCCTAAAATTCAGTGGAGGTGTAATAATTTGACACTTGATAGCAAACTATGTTCTGCCAATAGTAAGATTTACCCTTGAGTGCACAAAATTGATCGACCCAGTTACTGAAAGATTGTGCTCACCTTCTCTAATACTGATTAACTAGTGTTCCTATCTTGCATTTTCAATTACTCCTCAATTACTCAGCATGTTGAACATAAAGGGCTAATTAATTACATTGCCCCATTAAAGTAAAAGCAATATCACACCTTGGCACAAGGTGCAGTAACTTTCAGAAAAACAAACAAATACAAAGATTGTAATTTGAGTAGTACAACAATGACATCACAAATTATTGCAAAATATACCATTTTCATTTGAGTGAATAAACTTCAAGATTTTATATCTCAACTCAGGAATGTCCCATGAAGATGGGAGTTGGACTGTTCGAATTCATTTTCTTTAAAATATATGTTCATATTCTTTAAAGAATATTTTTGAACTTTTTGACCTGAGGTACACTTTGTCTTTCTTTTCCTTTCTTGAACTTTTACAATTAATTTTACAATTAGTTTATAAATATCAATTATCAATGCTGACTGCATGGGCAATGGAATTCAAAACTTTTCATTGCTTTGAGCAAGTGTTATATGCTAAAGTAATCAAAGGATAAAATAATAGGGTGAAAAGTAAAGAATAACAAAATATTAGTCATGACTCCATGACATACATCCCTGCTTGCTTCAAGCTCCCTTTTGGAAGAAGATAATTTGACTTCAAACATTTCAAGTAGATCAAATTTTTCCTCATCATTTTTATTATCATTAATATCGAATGGGCAACTGCCTTGAAAAATTACAGAACTTGAAAGTAGCAAATCAAGAAGCAAACAAGATTTGCGCACACTATTTACTCCGATAGGGTAAACCTACTGGAGTTTCTAATCTCATTTTTTGAATTTTTCATATCTTAACCCTTTACCGTTGTTTGGGTCCTTTTGGACCCAGACAGAGCGCGGCCGTCACCCATCTTCGCTGTTTCACGCGGAGCTGGAAACTGCGAGTAGCTACCCGAAAATTTGGCCACAACAGCAAGAGACAATAGTAGAAGGTCACGGGGTCAATGGCCTACGGAAGCTGATGGGGGGCGTGCTACGTCCGCTTTTCCGCCCACTCCCGAGGCGCACAAATATGCCCTGATCAGAGCACAACGGTAAAGGGTTAATCCACCATAAAATTGTGCCTCTGGTCTTTCATAAATAAAAAGATCAAAATGGTTTAGAAAACGAATTCAAAGAAAAGGTTCTCTGTCAATTTATTCATATGTGAAAAAAGGGTTAAAAATTTAAATCCAACACAAAATTGATCCTGTGGCTTTGTTTCCTATCTCATTAAAGTATTTGAAAAAGTTTAAAATTACCGGTGCCCCTGCAAATCCTTGCATCCCTTTGATGCCCTTCACTCCAGTTAAGCCTTTGTCTCCTTTCTCCCCTTTAAATCCAGTCATGCCATTCCTACCCTGAGAAAGAGACAAAGAGTAAATAAATGACAAAAGAGAAAAAGAGAAGAGAAGAAAAACATCAACAACTTTACATCAACAAATCTCCGATGGATCGAATACTATAAAGTAAGAGGCAACAGAAAAAGGGAGGATTCGTAAAAAATGTCAGTCATATAAACAATTTCCTAAGATTCAAAAAATGTAGAGCACTAATTTTGATGGCTCTCAATGAATTGTCCAATTTTTATATGAACAAATTGGTTGCAAAATATAAAATGTACATAAAAATAGAGATGTGTATGTTGCAGAGAATGGATTTATGTTACATCCTGGCAAGTCACAATTTGTTAATTCTCAAAATTTTTAAGATGTCACAAGGAAGTATCAATAGTAACAGCTTTTTTTGAAGTTAAACACATATTTAAGTCACATCAGCTTTGAATTTGTCACATATGTGAAACAAAATATTTGTCAGTGATCACAGTGAATTTCATAATTAAACAATTTGTGAAAAAAAAGAAACCACTGCTTGATGCAGCATAAAGTAACCATAAATACACGATCATACAGGACTCTTTCTCTCAGCAGGGGCTGCGGAACTTTTGCATGACTCCAGATCCCTAACCAGGACATAATCTCTGCCCAACGTAGGCACTGAAGTCTGAGCAATTCAGGATGGGTTTTGGCCCCGTAGGAGGGATGCCATGTATAAACCTAACAAAACACTAACAACCTAACTTTAAAATTAAAATCCATGTATGATGAGTATTGAAAAAGAATTAAGTTACTATCACATCACCAGCAAAACAATGGCAATCAAGGGGAAGAGAATTAAATACACCTAATTGAAAACTATTGTAAAGCGCTGACACCTTCCACAGCCAGCATGTTTGGCAATAGCTTCAATTATTTGATTTGCTTAGCTGGTGCTGTGACAGAGGGTAATATTTATTTAAATGGGACTTAAAGACACACCCAACACAAAAGTGTCATATTGTGTGTCTGCTAGACCAGAAAAGCAAAGTTCAAATCCAGTTAAAAATATGGCTGAAGTTTGATTTCAAATATGGTTCAAGTCCTCCCCTTGTTAAGTTGCCTGTTATGACTTTCAAGCAGGGAATACCATGAGCATATTACACAACCCCTGTCCACAGCCTTGTTTGACAAAGGAAAATACGACAAAAAGTACACTGACCTTCATTCCTTCTGGACCTGGATACCCTGGTTCTCCTGGTGGACCCTGACTGCCCTGTTCGCCTGGATCTCCAAGTCTGCCATTAGTCCCATTCAATCCCTGAAAAAAAAGAAACATGCATGACAAATCTTCATACCAATTAAAGTGACAAGTATAACTACTTTGCTCACCTTTAATGTGCACATTAAATGGACAAGTCTTTTAAAGTTCAAAAACTATGATTTATTTACACCATCTCCCCCCCCCCCCCCCATCCACAGCCCAAATGATAGGAAAAAAGGTTGTTTCTTTCAGCACTAGCTGGCAAACTTAATTTTGTCCTTACAGTATCTTTGTTTATGATTGAGGGACTTCCAGCTGGATTTGGTGATTGATACTTAATCAAGGTTCCCCGTCAAAATGCCTGATTACTGCTTCAGGGCACACCCCTGGTGAGCACACAAGGCTTTAATTTGTATTCTACACACAAGCCAGTACATGATTTTTACTATGAGCTACTGTGCAATTTTTTAATTTAATGTCACTCAAAGAGTCATGCCAATTGAAATTCTTCTAAACTACAGATAAAATTGTAGTTTGTTTAGATAAATGACTGCCTCTTATCTCAGGGATACAAACTCCTTGTTTTACATTTTGTTTCTGGTAGCTATAAAGACATATTCAGAGGTACTTATGATGCAATAACAAGGGAGATTTTGGAGGAGTTTTCTGATTTCCCTAACCCATTTTGTTGAGGCAACTGCCTATTCTCTTCAAATACCACCTAACCTATATTTCACAGCCTCTACACTTCAGACAAAAATTACACTCTCCTTTTTTTCTGCCATTTCCCAACTTTTACTTCCTGGCAAATGAATCCATGCAAGTGTGCAAGACCTTCAGATTTAGGTAACAATGTAAGAATTTATTTTGTAACAGTATTAGCTGATGTTGAAATTGAAAATAGATGACAGAGATATAAAAGATTGATTTCCCACATATCATTTATTTCAAACATCTAACACACTAACTGTGATAAAATATACAAACTTAAAAATAAGGCAACAGCCAGAATTTTTACAAATCCTTTAAACTTACGGGAAATCCATTGACTCCAGGGGGGCCATCAGCTCCTTGTGGTCCATCTTCTCCCTGCCATAAATCAACCACAAAAACATTGACAACATTCATCAATGACATTCATCACTATCTTTGAAAAGTTTACCCAAAATGCACCTGGAAGCATATGCTGCCTGAGGAAAGCAAAAATTACATAGCCATTGGCTACACATGGACTACAGACAAAGGGTGTGATCCACTCCTATGTTGATGCAGCAGCTAAGACCTTCTGGGTTCCGATGCCCCCTTCCCTTTCCCCTAAAAATTCTTTTGACTCCTAATGAAACCTATTCAAACAGGTTTCATTGGCATTACTAGTAATTCACACTGTATGTCCAATATATACCAAAACAAAGCAATGAATTCTATCAACTACTTAATTTAACATGAAAAACAATTCAGTTCTGCAACAGCCCCCCCCCCCACAGCTTCACATGCACTAACATAACTCTGACCCACCTAGCCCACTTCACCTACCCTTTAAGACCATCCCCCCACACACCCACACTAACACAACTCTGATCCAAAGGGCTCCCCCACTCAACCTATCCTTGGGAGCCCTTTGGACCATCGTGTGGCCACCACACCCACTTAAGTTAATAAAGACCTAAAGCTATATGAGTTACTTCTTTGAAACACAATGAAGTATGATATCTTACCATCGGGCCTCTTAAACCCATTATACCCATCATTCCTGATTCACCTCTTTGACCAATGGGGCCAGGTCCTCCTTTAACTCCAGGCTCTCCTCTTGGGCCCTGATAAATAGGATCAATTAAGACAATTAGGTGTTGATATCTGTTGAAAAAACTTTCATTAAAGGGGTAACATAATTATAACACATACTTTCTATACACAGCTCAAAACACCAGCTACAGTGGTATCCTCAAAGTGCTTTCCCTATTTCAAATTTTTTGCAACCTAGTTTAACAGCTTTCAACTGGGTGATGATGGATTCAGGCTATTTGTTTCACAAAAGGAAAATATATAGAATTACTCTCTTATATGCTTCACAGCCACACCTTGTACAAAACTAACTCTATGAATTTTGGTTGTGAAATGTAGGACTTGGACTATTGTTTCAAAGTGTCAACACTGAAGTCTTTAGTGCTTCTCGTTACCTGTAATGTACTGCTGTTAGAATGAGCATCTAAAAATACTGTAGCTAAACACACTAGTTTGTAACTATTACATTGAGGTAGGACCCTTTCAAAGGCCAATTCCAACTGCAACTTGACAAATGAGTGAACCCTTTTTCTTCTTCACAGTTACTTAGCAACGTCAAGTGTAGACCTACATGTCAAATTTCCCTAGGCTGCCTATAAAAATTTTGTCCACACCTTCTTGCTTCAGTGAACGAAGGTCATTAAAAACCAGATAAGAAGTTGCCCTACTGCTTGCCTTTTACACCTCGCAACAGTGGCACATCTGACCTCTCTTATTTCACCTTTGTTTACATCTTCTGCTAGCTGCCTCTTGTCAAGCTTGTGGTTTCTTGGAGCTTGCTTGAACAGTAAAATTTGTAAAATTTTGATTACTCCACCAAACCTCGCTTTTGGTGGGGACTCGGGTGAAAACTAATAGGGTAACAAATTTCCTTGTGTGCTTGGTAAGTGTTCAACCTTCCAAATAAAACCTTTCCCATCCGAAAGCAGACAGGTCTATTCACCATAAAATTCTGACCTATGAACTAGAAAATACTTACACCTTCCCCATCCAAGCGCTCACGTAAGGACTGTACTTCAGAACATTAATTTTCTTTAAAGTGACAACCCCATGCAATGCCCAACATTAACAATACTCATTTTTCCTGTCAGTGAAGCTGTTTTGAGGGTAAATAAGGGCAACTACTGCAGATGACGTTTGAGCCCAAGGAAATATGGAACTGGTCAAAAGAGGAAACAGGCCTAAGTGAAATTTTTTTTGAGGGGGAGGAGAGGGGTGAGCCACCCAAAGGAAATTGTTCATATTATAATTGTGTGGGCACAGTTGTCCACTCACAAATCTTAAATCCCACTATGTGAATAAAGGATTAAACAATATACTGCTTAGTAAGTCTTTTCCACCAGCCTGGCAAAATGAAATATACACAAGTGGAAACATTTTCTCTTTTGCTAATCAGCTCTATTCAGAACACCCTTAACAACAGCAAAATCGCATCATTATCTATAAACGTCTTTCTTGTTACGTATTTCTATATTCTGTGTTCATTTAGGGCACCTATCGTTTAAAAGTATGAACATTTATCTAACCAATTTTCGTGTCGGACACTGCCTTAAATAAAAAAATATTGACGTTTGGTGTGGGAAGGACTATAAAGCACCAAATTCCAGCTTCAAGCCATTGTTCAACAAGCCTTCATTTCGTCAAATTGTGTCGGATCACAACAGGGTAAACAATACTTTGTTGACTCACTTGTCAGCTTTAAAATCATGTTAGAACTAATCTGATTGGTTCTTTCTTTTTATCAGACTGTGTCCTTTATAAATAGTGTATCCATTCAAATATCGCCTACTAAAAGTATTCTGTATGATAATAAGGTAAACAATGACCATGTGAGGGTGACAACACTTCTTGGTAGGGAAAATATGTAGCTTACGCTACCATTGGGTACATAATGTTGTTTACTTTTTCTTAAGACTGACTTTTATTTAAAAAACTCCATGCAATACAGGTTTCTTCTACAGAGAGCCTTGTATTTTTAAAGGATGACAATGAAGAAGATTTGCGGCAAGTGTACTAGTCATAAAAATGGAACTGTCTGAAGGCAGGCTGCTGAGGGTGTGAATAAATGAACTTCTTTGAAGTAAACTTGTGAGGGAACATGGCTTCACGTAATCCTCTGCTGTGTGTGTGGTTCAATCTCAAATCAGGTAAATGCCCAAAAGTGTTTCCATATGACAAAGTAAAAAGCTCTTAAGCCAGAAGAGAAATAAAAATCAGTCTCTAACTTACCATCTCACCTCTCAACCCAATAAAACCAGGTTTTCCTGGAGGGCCCTGTAACAGATATTTGAAGATCATGTTTTCAGAATTTATGTTAGAATTTAAGTAAATTAAATACTTAATCTGGTGACATTCACTAAAATAGCACTTAACACATCCATAAAAAGTAAGTCCTCCAAAGAGATGATAATTCATCCATTCTGTAATAAATCTATCAACAGAATGACTATCAATTAACCAATCAATCCATCTATCTATCTATCTTAGATGTATCACTAAGAATTTTTAGTTAAAAGAAACTGTCTGCAGATAAAGAACAATCTTTAAGTTGATTATATTTGAGGCCAGTGTGTCCTACACAATTTCTGTGATAATTCTGAACAATACTATCACAGGCCCTAATAAACTCCCTTCATTTTTATCCTTTATTTATCAGCATACACCTAGAGTACTCATAACCCTTACATGTCAGCTAACCTGAAGGTATACATAATTCATATTTTGAGTAATTATGCAGCAGGTTCTGCACACACTAAACAATTCCATGACTTTTCCATGACTTTCATGGACCTTAACCTCATATTTCTAGAACTTTTAAGAATGATCTTCTCATATTTCCATCTTTTTCCACAAAATAATGTATCTGAACAAGCAAGACAAGAGTAACTCCACTTCCAAAATTAACACTGGTTGACAAATTTTGTGCTGTTTTCGACCTGAGATAGAAGAGATTTTGAAAAAATCTCTCAAATATCAGATCGGAATCCCCTCCCAATTCGTTCAGTGTGGCTTAACACACTATGCATAAAATGAATTTTGGTTCATCCATGACTATAAAACAGACAAACAGATGATAGTGGAAAAATTTTTTAGCATCATGACAAACATTTTCAGAAAATAATTTTTACCTGAGGTCCAGGAATTCCAGGTAGACCTTCTCTTCCAGGTGGGCCAGGCAAGCCCACAGCACCATTAATAAAACTAGCCATGCCTTTAACACCTTTCCTACCCTGAAAAAAATTAAAATCAAATCCAGGATTCCTTCACTTCAGGTAAAATCAAATTTCATTAAGTATTCACTGCTAAATTATGAGCAACGTACAACTATGGTTATCAAACCATGGCTGAATTTACTAACTTTCCCTATTGGAATGTAAACATACAAAAAATTACATTCTTTACAACATTTCATAAATATTCAGAGTAACTTTTCATAATATTTTTTTTTTTTTGACAAAAAGTTCGTTACTTTTGAGGGCTCGAAACATGAAAGCTGCATTATCCCCCCCCCCCCCCCCAAAAATGTGACATGTAACTACAGACAGCATAATCTGCAATGACTTTTTCTGTGTGAGGGGCCAGATTCACAATCTTAAGGCTACTTAAACAAAAACTTTCCTAAGTCTGACTTAAGCAACAAGAGTGCATAAATTTGTAAATACTTAGAAAAACTTCATGCAACGTTCATAGTTGTTGCAAATACAAGATGCAGTGGCAACTGATACACTGGCAAACTGTACCAAGGAGCTGTGTACCATGTTGGCCCATACCTGTCTCTTCAGAAAATGGTGCAAGTCATTTTCATGATTAGAGGCAATGTGATTGGATGAAAATGTGACAGCACAAGCTGCAATTCCTCAGTCCAAAATAAAAAGCTCCTGTGCAGTTCATACAAAATATTTTAACTTGGAAAACTTTTAACACAAAAATGTGTGTGAATCTCATCATCAGATTCAGTGATTGACTGGAGAAAGTTGACTTTCCAACTCTAACTGAGATGTTCACCATATGAGGCTTCTTCTAATGTCAAGTTTACAAAATTTTGATATTTTGACCTCTCATAACTGGCCCACTCATAGGCTATAGGTATAAGATCAGTAAACACACAATCTTCTTGAGATACAATGTCTACAAGCAAAGAGTATATTCACGTGCATACGTACATGCACATACACAGGCACAGCATACACACACACTACCACATTAACTCCTTTTGTCTGTGACATGGAAGCAAAAAAAATAATAAAACAGTCAGATCAAGAGACAGGAAGACATATAAAGAGAGAGACAAAAAGATGAAGGCAGTCATATAAGATCATGATGACATAAAAAGAGAGATGGCAAACACCACAGAGACAGATACAGAGAGATGAACAGACAGGAAAACAGACAGACAGACCAATAATTGAACAAACCTGTGCACCTTCCTCCCCATCATCCCCTGCTGGTCCAGTTGCACCACGTTTTCCCTGAGAAAGGAAAAAGAATACATCTGAAAGTAAATGCAGCCATGCATCACAGTTTAAATGAGCAGTATCCAGAGAGGTGTAGGGGGAAAGTTGGCTGGCATTTTACAACATTCTTGTTGGAGTGTTGTTAAATCTCATCCACATATTTTCACACAAAAACTTCAAAATCAATCTTTAGAATTGATTTTTAGTATAAACTAAGAGAGACTGTGAAGTGCCATTTCTTGCAATCTGAGAGGCAGTTTGCCACAATTGTCCCTGTATGCCACAATTTCCAATTGTGGAGGAGAAACGTAAAATCCAACTTATATACTTTTTGACAGTTTTCTGAGGAGGAAAAGGCTTTATAAATGTTGAACTATGAAACAACCTCGCATAAAATTCCCCCTTTTTTTTCTTTAAATTTTCTTTTAGTTTTCTTGCTATTTTAAGATAAGCTCCTCTTATTCTTGAAGTGAAAATTTTATGAAATGAAAGCTCAAAATAACTATTGCTTTGATTCTACTTACAAGCCTGGCAAAATAGCATTTTCAGCTGTCTGAGGGGTCATGATTTTTCAAAATTTTCTGTACACTCTGCACCTACTGATGGTGGCACTTAACTTAGATGGTGTCATTTCTTCTCCTCTTGTCCCTACTGAAAACTTGCTCCTATCAGCCCCCCCCCCCCCCCACTGAAATCAAAAAGTCTGGTTACACCACTGAATGGTCACAATATAACATTACAAAACATCTGAACTGCCAGTTTAACCCTTTACCGTTGTTTGGGTCCTTTTGGACCCAGACGAAGAGCGCGGCCGTCACCCATCTTTACTGTTTCACGCAGAGCTCGAATCTGCGAGTAGCTACCCGAAAATTCGGCCACAACAACGAGAAAGACAATAGTTTAACGTAATGGGGTCAATAGCCTATGAAAGCTGATGTGGGGCGTGCTACGTCCGCTTTTCCGCCCACTCCCGAGGTGTGCAAATATGCCCCGATTGGAGCACAATGGTAAAGGGTTAACTTAAAGTATCTGCACTACGGGGCTGTGCACACACGCAAAGACAGTGGCATCAGCTTTGCAGTAAACACACTCCACAGGCTTATTTTAACCCTTTACCGTTGTTTGGATCCTTTCAGACCCAGACGGAGAGCACAGCTGTCACCCATCTTTACTGTTTCACGCAGAGCTCAAAACTGCGAGTAGCTACCTGAAAATTTGGCCACAACAATGAGAGAGACAATAGTTTAAGGTCACGGGGTCAATAGCCTACGGAAGCTGATGAGGGGCGTGCTACGTCCACTTTCTCCGCCCACTCCCAAGGTGCCCAAATATGCCCCGATTGGAACACCACGGTAATAGGTTAAAAGAAGTCAAAGAGCTGCACAGCATGATGCTAGAAGCAAATTGCAAGTTTTAGCGATCTCAAGCTGTCAACTAATAATCCAAATTCTACAGTATCACAGAAATTCCTGTTCACGTATCTTGCGATCCCACTTCAAAGACTATTTGCTCAATAGAGCAACAACACTGGTTTAAACAAGGTTAACTGCCACAATTACAGAGACAAGCTTCTCCCGAGATAACGCCTTTTTCTCGGGTAACATTGGCTAAAACATCCTATTTAATTCTAGCAGCATGGCAAAGATAAATAACACGTTGTACAACATTTTTAAAAAAGGTTTTCTTTCTTTGTTGAAACCTCTCCTATCCTTCACTTTTATATCATTCGATCTCATCAGCTATACAACAGAAAAATAAATTTATCTTCATTAAATCTGCCCTAAAATCATTGGCCAGCATTCAAAATTATTTGATAATCAAGCTTAAATGACCCAAATAATTCATACCACAATCAGTTCTTGGTACCAAGTCTACCTGGAGGCATGATGAGAGATATTTTCCATTCACGTAGTTATATAAATCTATTATTGCTATTTTATAATTCCACATATGTTTTATCAGCATACATCCTAAGGTAACCAGGTGACATCTAAACGATCGACCTCCTTTCAGCCTTTACTTCACAAAGCTTTGACCTGCTTTTAGCCTTCACTTTACACAACCAAATATAAAACAGCCCTCTAAAATAAATTATGACTTCCATTTCCAATTGAGATCTGACCCACTTTCTAAACATGCAATTGACCTTTGACCTTACCCTTTTGCCTTTAGAGCCTTTGGGTCCAGGTTTTCCTCTTCTGCCTCGTTTGCCCTGGAGTAAAAAATAACAAAATAGTAATAAAGCAACAAATCTACGCGGCTGGAAGTTAACAACAACACTAAAAATGACAGACTTCTGGAACACACATGAAAATAATAATTGTACGAATCTGTAGGGCTTTTTCGCTGTTGTTGTTCCATTTTTCTTTTCTTTTCACCACTGATCTGTTTATTTCTAGAGGGTAGCATCAACAAGACAGTGAACTCAAATTAATATATACAAACATACCATTACTTATAAACACCTCTAGAATTCAGCCTCTGTTGATGATATTCTTTTCAGAGGTTAGATCCACATTTAGATCCACAAATTAACTACTTTTTAAGCTGGTGGATAGCTTTAGTAGGACACTGTGGAAGAGGGAAAATGCAACTTAAATCAAAAGGAAATCAAGACAGACTATTACTATGGTAGGGGGAAGGAAGCAGAGTTAAGTAGTCATCGAAGCCAGCAACCTCTACCCTTAGGACAAACAAAGCAGTTTGACCAAAGAAAAGAATTACAAACTCAATTATCATCAGTAAAGGAAAATGAGCATTAACAGTGTTTCCATGAGAGGGAGATAAGGGGGAATTTGTCCCCCTTTTCAGAAGAAGGTGGGCAAAATCCCCTCCCCCCCCCCATTTCATTTCCATAAAAATTAAAAAATTGTCAATATCTCGGCATCGTACTACAAAAGAAGACACTTTTGCAGCAATGTTCAAGTAACATAAATATATGGCCTTTAAAACCCTTCAAATTGCACCTAACAGAGGTCTTGAAGAAAGCTTTTGGCCCCCTAAACCCACTCCTAACTTTAGCCCAGAACAGCATCACTTTGGACTTAGGGTTTAGCAGTAATAAATTCCCCCCTTTCTTTTTTAGGTCACTGGTGAAATTTCTTTACAAAGTTGGGAGGGAGGATTAATTCTGAGGTTATTCAAAAATGGGAGGAGCACAATGCCTTTTGGGGAACAATATCATTGCCCCTTCCCCCATTTTATCTGCCTTTGAATGCTCAATTAATGACATGTAGCACAAATATGACACAGCAATGGTTAAGAGGACCACTAGTCTACCAGATGATTTTTGTCTAGGGAAATACATATTCAATTATAAGATAGAAGGAGGGAAATAGACTCCATTTTCTAGAGGATATCGCCCACTCTCAGTTGCCGCTTCATCTTAGGTCTCCACCCTTTTCATCTCTGCCATCTTTGATGATGAGGGGTTTCTATGGAAACCACTTTTACAATCAAATCTTGACACTGTAGCTTTGTCCCACTCAACAAGTGGAAGGAAGACATCAAGTTATCCTCCAGCTAAATTCAGCATCATTCTGTTCCTTCAAGTGAAATCGATACTATTCTGAAAGCTAGGAGGTTTGTATAACGTCTTTGATGTTTGACAGGGCATGGTACATCAGCAATCCTCTGGGTAAAAACACTTTTCTAGAGAAGAATGGTCGCCTATGTGATATTGAGTAACAAGCAAACCATTCAGGGTAATTGCTCTTTTTACCCTCCAGCCTTGAAAAACACTTTACAATGACTTTTTACAGGTTACAGGCAATAACATTGAGTTCTAGCAGATACTTCAAACAAATTTAATCAGGTTCACCTGGTGTTAAATGAACTAATCTGTAAGTGGTTGTCATAATTTGACATGAAAACGGAAAAGATCCCACCTGAGCAGAAATAAAACCAGGGTAAATAATGCCTGCTGCAAACACTACAGACCTGTACAAGTAGCAATTCAATTTAATACTTTATTATGATGTGATTCTTCTTATATGAACTTATGAAAACACACATCACTTTGAAATAAAAACACAGAGTAATAGTCCAGAAATTTGTGACATATCAATTCCCCTAGCATTTTCCTGTGCAACATGAACACCTCACTGAAAAACTCCATGTGAGGAATGCTGAATGTCTTTTAGGCACCTTTTTAACAAAGCACTTTTTGCAACACATATTCATCCTTTTCTCTTGTATAAAAAGGTATCTGAATTGTTTGTTTATTCTCTCTCCTTCAGTATAATTTTTACGTCTGATAAAGCCTTTTTTCCATGGACAAAACACTTAAAAGAAGGTGGCTTCATTCTCTGCTCCAATTTTCATATGCCTACCTTCCGCATTAATTTTCATTCAGAGGGTCTCTAAAATTTCTCTTTTTTTCAGTTAGATAACACGAAAAGACATCCTTTAAATAGGCCTACTAATTTGCATGAAACGTTTTCGTATTAAAACAAGAGAAGTTATTCATTCAAAAGAGCCAAAAATCAATTTGAATGGTCAATCAT
This sequence comes from Holothuria scabra, assembly GCA_037179385.1. Taxonomy (NCBI): domain Eukaryota; kingdom Metazoa; phylum Echinodermata; class Holothuroidea; order Aspidochirotida; family Holothuriidae; genus Holothuria; species Holothuria scabra. Next base: position 34,280,441 of record CM074185.1, on the reverse strand, counting down.
TCTAGTCGAACAAGACATGTAAATGAGAGGCGAGTTTCAAACAGACCTATGCATTGCATTCAACTACACGACCCAAACTCTTTACATACTGTACTATACATGTGTAGCACAATAAAGCTAATATGTGACAGCTGTAACACAGACTCGCATGTTCATTTTTCTCAGTGTTTTTTTTTTTTTTTGCTGTGTTTCTACAAGCTCTTAGGAGGTAAACAAATTCATATGATGCCTGGTTATAATCAGGTAGTTTGATTAATATGAAAAGAAGGCTAGTTCAATCTTTGATTTATCTACACATGTGCACCATGATTGGTCAACTGTATATGTGTGGATCACATGTATTGTGTTCTTCACGCATGCAGCAGAAGCAGCACATTCAGATTGTCAACACTCATGAGTATGATAGAAAAGAGAAGTTTAGAAACTCTTCATTTCAGAGAAGCATAGCATGAAACTCCCCGTATGATCCATATCTAGGGAAAGGATCGAGTGTAAGTCTACCCACAACCTATCTTTAGAGAAATCATCAGTGCCACTCGATAACTAATCAGGCTTTCGGAATGCTGTATAGGCTTGATTACTTCTCTTGTGAGAGTCAAGAACTCTTTTGGTAGGCAAGTGCAGCCAGGAAACCACAAAATCAATGGACCAGTCAAGCAAATCAATTCCTCTCTTCCTGAGTTGTAGCTACAGTATCAACTCGGAACCGTGGTTGTAAACAAGGCTTCACAGTATGCAAGGGCCGCAGAGCCAATTTTGAAGTGCGGGGACTAATCATCGAAGCGACCCAATGTGTCCAATAAAGTGAATGCAGATTAAGGCGGCCCAAAATGCCCACAGCAAAAAAAATTCAGGGGCTAAAGCCCCCTTGCCCCCCCCCCCCATCCCTATCTCCGCTGTCCCTGGTATGGAAGAATCAAAGCATCCTTTGTAATACATGAATTTTATTCATTTTTAAATCTCAAGTGTGTTCATGCATACCCTTTCACCCCTGGGTCCACGCAGTCCTCTGACACCAACTTCTCCTGGTTGGCCAGGAGGCCCTGGAAGACCTGGAGGCCCTGGTGGTCCATTTGGAGAGGGACCCATCTAATTGAAAAGAGAAAAACATAATGTATCACATATAATGCTGTTGAGTATATAAACTATATAAAGCTTCTCTTGTTATTTATTATGCCTAATAAATGATAAATATTCAACAAAGGAGATCCTTTCCCACATAACAACAAAAGATTACGGGACAGAATTCTGGCACACATGATTTTTTACTGCTGTAAAATACCATAGACAAGACTAATATACACCAAATTACTATCCCCTAATCCTTTGTGACTGCTATTTGGAAAAGCATCTATTAAGTTAGTTAGTTAGTTAGATGGAGCTTAACCGCCCAGTTTCCAACCAATTGGTTCAAGTAGACCTGGCCACAGCCTTTTTTCCAGTTGTGCCTCACTGGCTTGTTTTCCCTACTCCATTGCTTATGCTGAGCACCAAGCAAGGGTCTATGAATGCTAGAAGTTAAAAATAAATATAATTGATGTGACCACTCAATGCTCCAGGTTGTTTAAAACAGTTGTAAGTATGAAAACAATACACAATACACAGTTTAATGAACTGGTCCTTCTTAAAATAATTTCCATTTGAGTTCTTTCCTCACCCAATTACACAATTTGATGATAGGAAGACAGATATACATGATGACCAGTCTAGCCCACTGAAGATTGGTCCTAAAATTCACAGGAGGTGTAATAATTTGACACTTCATAGCAAACTTACCACCGCCCCAAAAGTTCTGCCAATAGTAAGATTTAATAATTACTACACAAAATTAATTGACCCAGCCACTGTATGAATACAATGTAATCCATTGGTCACCAATTAACCCTTAACCGTTGTTTGGGTCCTTTTGGACCCATACGGAGAGCGCGGCTGTCACCCATCTTTACTGTTTCATACGGAGCTCGAAACTGCGAGTAGCTACCCGAAAATTGGGCCACAACAACGAGAGAGACAATAGTTTAAGGTCACAGGGTCAATAGCCTATGGAAGCTGATGCGGGGTGTGCTATGTCCGTTTTTCCCCCACTCCCGAGGCATGCAAATATGCCCTGATTCAAGCACAACGGTAAAGGGTTAATCCTGAAAATCGCTTTGCAGTTATTAAACAACCAATCTGTGCAGTAGCTATAGCATTCAATGGAGCCAATGGTACTAACTCGTGTAGATATTTAATCTCCTCTGTTTTTGGCCAAAAAACGACAGATATCCATGATGACCACCACTGATGTCCCCCACTCCCGAGGCATGCAAATATGCCCTGATTCAAGCACAACGGTAAAGGGTTAATCCTGAAAATCGCTTTGCAGTTATTAAACAACCAATCTGTGCAGTAGCTATAGCATTCAATGGAGCCAATGGTACTAACTCGTGTAGATATTTAATCTCCTCTGTTTTTGGCCAAAAAACGGGGTGTTGAGTGGTACTTTTTATGGGCATTGATGATTGCAATGTAATATCCAATATTGAGAAATTAAATCTAGTGACAGGAAACCCCAGCCACAGCAGGCAGAGGGAAAAGGGTCTGGTCCTTATTCTGCAGGGTTGTTACTCCGAAGGGTCATTATTCTGAACAAAATGTTTTAATTCAGTTTTTATTTCCAAAGATCGTTTTTCTGAAGGATTGTCCTTCCAGTTTAAAAAAAAAAGGGTTGTTATTCCCAAGAGACATTATTCCAAATCAAGAATATAGGTTGTTCTTCTGGTTTAAGAACCCCCTGCTGGCATATGGCCATCACGTTTTCCTTGTGGAATAATGACCCTTACTTTGTATTAAAAAAAAAAAGTTTGAATGTTTCTGGAGCAACTTGTTACTTATGCAAAAATAATGATGAGAAGTGTTGCACAGTATTTCCTTTCTTGTTAACCCTATATTTATTATCTCTGAATGTCTCATCAGACACTTAACAGTTTGGTAAAAGATACTGGGACAGATTTCAAGTTTCCACAAAGAATCCTCAGGACTTACTAATGTTACATTTGTCCTTGAAAGGAAGAGTGCAAAATCAAACGATAACATTAGCTATATGGCATTTCTTAATTTATAATGATTTTTACATCAAATACCCAACTTTGTCTTTTTTCATGTCACCAGACGAATAACTATTTGCAAATTCAACTGACTGATTAACTAGCTGTCTGCATTTGTCGGATTTGGCTTGTTTTGCCCCAAAAGACGGCATACTTTCTGCTCTGTGACATCATACGCACAAAGTCTGTAGCATGTATGCAAGAGGCATGGTATTGCACGATATACACAAAAGCCACCTTAAGGTGACTGCGAGGCAGTATATGACAGTGCAGCACTGAGCGTATTACCACTACTTGGTATGTGTAGTAGCATTAAAAAATTGTATTAATTATGCCCAAATCATAGGCCTAAAAATTGGCAGGTATGACAAACTTTTCCAACAGGCTTATGGATTCTATGAACAAAAGAAAAGAGGACCCATGCATGATACATACATCTCCTTTGGCTCCTTTTTCTCCTTTAGGGCCCATTTCTCCAGGAGGGCCTTGAGGTCCAGGTGGCCCTTGTAGTCCAGGTTCCCCAGGTGGGCCTATGGTAATGTTCTGCAAAGATATGAAAATATATGGGATATCCTCCTTTAAACTTCAAAAAATTGCTTAATATTTGAAAACTCAATAAAAAAGATGTAAATCTGTAAGAGGCAGCTAGAGAAATAAACACAACATGGTGCAAACACCTGTGTAGGTTGAATCTGCCACACTATTGTATTAAAGAATTCTCACATGAACACAATATACATTTAAGAGGCTTCCTACATTATGAAATGATTGCTCTTTAAATCATCTTCAATCATTAGAAGTAAACAGTTGTCAAACAATAAAAAGGTTGTAAAAAATGAAACAATTTCCTCACATTTTTGAGAGTTAAGCATTTCTGACAAATCATTAGGACTACCATATTATCCTGTTGGACCCTGTTGGATAACCAGATTTTTTGCTGAATGGAAATGGTTATCGTTTGGACAACAATTTCACTTCCCAAGGAAATACACTGATATTTACAGAGAAAGTATCACAATATTATTACTCACATACACACATACAAACACAATAAACACACATAAGACAGTGTCAGCATCACAAAGCCTTCTTTAGCCCACAAGCAAACAGTAAAAAAAATCCCAGTGTAACCTTGAAAAAGATTTCTTTCATTGCTTGCAAAATTTCTGATGTAAACCCACATGCCCTTGATATAAGAAGTCAAGGTCAACTAAGGTTTAGGCTATAACATTCATTGTAAGAGTCATTTCTAAGAATTTTAATATATTGGCTTGGGTCACTTTTTAGAACTGTCTTCACAAATGACACAGCCAATTCCCTGCAATGAAGATACAACTTAGTCAGCTGTTTAACTTGAAAAATCCACTTAAATTTGCATTAAAGCAAGGAAGCCCACCTAATAGATACGTCTTCACTGAAATTTTGGAAATGTTCCCCCTAGCTAAACTTTGAAATGACGTGTCAAAAGCTATTCATAGAAAAGTCTGAATTTTCACAAATTTTAATTGGAAGGACACCCTTGAAATATTTAGAGGCATTTCTGGTCTAAATGTAAAATGCTGAAAGGTTTAAAGAGCTGGTAATGCACTATTAAATCTCTTTCGAAGGCTATCTTTACATCTGCTTGCCTTAGGGTGAGTTATTGATAAACCAAGAAAGTTCAAATCCAGAATGGGATATTATTTGAGACAAGATGTCGTAATGAAATGATTTGACAAGAGCCTTCTCAATTCATGGGTGTTCCTTCTCAACTTTACTATCGATGAAGTTACCAAAGACGTTTGTTTTAACTTCTTGACAAGAAAACTAGCCATATTTGAGAGGTCTCAACAAATATAGTCATGCTTGGAAAGTCTCAATATTTGATGTTGACAGAAACGGAAAAAATATTCCCCCCCCCCGCTGAAAGTTCAGGAAAAAGAACATTTTTTCTAGGCTTGGCAAGTGAGGAGAGGATGAGGGTGGATACCTGGACACCTTTTATCAGAGAACACAGCATTTCTTAACTACTTGTCCAAGTCTTAAACTTTAGGTTCTCCAGGTGCACTACAAATCACACTTGCCAGAAATTAAGGAGTATGGTAGGTGAACTGTTGTAATAAACTTTAGTGGATTTATAAGCACTCCAAATTTTCATGTAAGCATGTAAGTAAATCATCAAACTCTGTACAGTGGTTTGAGGTGAGTGATGGTAAGCAATCACATTCACACCCTAAAGGCCTGCTAATCAAGGTTAAAGGGCCAATCCTTTCACCCCAGACCACAATTTTTGTAGAGGTTAGCAGAAATTCTCAATTGACCCAGCTCTTTGATTGGCAGCTAGTTCAACCATGATTGATATGGGTCATTCATGAATTAATACGACAGGATACACTTATTCTAATTGGGACCATATGCATTTTAATTCATCTATAAATTTTGTGTCCGTAAATAACAGTGACCATTCAGATTAACTTTTGGAAATCCATAGTAATTTTAACAACATTGCACTTACTACATGATTACATGCATATTCATGCTCTATTTACATATTTGCTGGCTCTTTTTCCAGAGACTAGTTTTGCTACTGTACCCTTACAAATCAGTTTTCAGAGTTAAAAGAATATTCCGTCCCCCAACCCCCTCCTGTAACCAAGGAGTTACACCCAACTCCTTGCCCAGTATTAGGGAATTCTTCCAATTCATTTTGGCTAAGTGAGTTTGGCTTGGTATGGTCTACTAGACTTTCACATCGCAACTTCTAATTTTCTGCTTTACTCCAGCAGTTCTCACAGCTTCTTTTTCTCTTGTCTGCTATGGCATCCTTTTGCCTGCTCCATTTCTTATGCAACCCATAACGAACAATGGCAAAGGAAACACCCAATCCAATAGGTTATAGGGAGTAAGAGAGCCTTTTCAACACTGGCTGTAAGACTACAATTGCAAAGCAATTATACTGTGGCAATATTTCAGGAAGGAACCACACATCATACTACTTGTCCAATATTCTAGGAAAGAACCACAAAGAAGACAAAGCTTCAAAGCATCACTGAGTACGGTATTTAAAATTGACAACTGCAGAAAATTGACAACATTTATTATTAATAGATTTTCTTTCATAATGTCAAAACTGGTGTTACTTGGCATCAGCACATCTCCTAATAGCACTATAAGACCTAATACATGTCATTGGCTGAGACAAATTGGTCCTCAAACCTGTCAACAATACCGGCAGAATCCCATCTTGCAATATTATTTGAGAAAAGACCTCCCATTCTAGTCATTTGGAAACAACTCTTCACTTCGTGGGTGTTCTTTCACGATGTCAAAACTAGTCTAACTTCAAGATGGGTCTTATGAAACAAAAACAGGTACTGTGAACACAAAACCTTACAATAGCATGACCCCATGCCATGAATGAGAGAAGAAAACTCATTACTTATTTTTCTGATTTATTCAACATTTTGTACATTTGAAACAAACAGGACTAACTAAATATTCCGTTGGCATTGTTCAAACATTAAGAATTTTACCATTCAGATGTTTAATCTAGAAATATATATAGAATCTAGACATGGAAAGAGTAAAAGTTTAATCCCAAGGTTGCAGTGTATTGTGAAAAGTAGGGTCTGGTAGGGAAGGATAAAAATGGAGAATGGGGTGGGAAACATCTTGTGGCAGATACTGATCATGTCTTCCTCAGATGGATTTTATCCAGGGTTGTCATACACACTGACATTCTGAATGCCAAGAGCACTAAGCATTAACATAATTTTCAAGCAGAGCTAAAATGTAGTTGTGTCAGATTTTCTTTTTAGGGTTAATTTTACAAGCATTCACCTATTTTCATTACTAAGTACATTTGCAGCACATTCTCCACAGGGAGTAAACTGGTGGCCTTTCCAGGCTTAAACCACAACATCAGTAGTGTAATTGGGTGAATAGGCAGTTTTCACACCATATCTACACAAAACTTCCTGATTCAGGAATCCACAAGCTGTAACACTTGCAGAAATTACCATACTACTTTTACAACTTCTTCAAAGCTACAGTAAGTCTTTACAAAGAATTACTGGCAATCAGCTCTCACCACAAACTACAGTTTTTGTAGAAGTCAACAGAAATTCTCAATTGGCACAGCTCTTTGATTAACAGCAGGTTAAAAAAATTGCAGAGTACTGTAGTTCATATGACACACCATGCACTGAGAGTGTTTTGATGACACACTGGGGTTTTGTATACTCACCCTGAAGCATTAAACAAAGATTGTGTCTGGATGAAGATGAGATTAGATAGTAATGTGGGAGGGGCTTATGTAAGAGGTTAGGAGAATTGGAACTGTTTGGGGTAAGAGTACTAGGCCTTTAAGGCAAAATAGTTTAAAAGAGCCCTGAAGTCAGGGGCTCCTCAATTCTTGGATTTTTCAGTATGTAGATTTAACACAGTTTAATTTTAACTCCCACACCACGCTCTATGGGATCGATCCTGTAAATTTAGATCTGGCATTTAGCACCATAAAAGGAACTACCCATGGTGGGGCCATGATGGTGATGAGGTGATCCTAGCCAGGTTGCTTTGGTACTAGGGTCTCTGGGTGTAACACTGTGAAAAGATCCTTCACCTGGGTTGATCATCACCAGTTATCTAACTTTTGTGGTGTCATTTTGTCCCCTTTCTGGTGTACTGACAAATTGCAAAATCTACAAAACTTAATGGTTTATGAGTCTATGAGCGACGATACTTACCTCCAATTTATATATGTATTTCCCTAATTGCCTAACAATACCCATCTGGCAGACACTTAGCACAGGTGGCGCCCTAGCCCATCTCACTACCTCTCCCGCTCATTCCTCCTTTTGCCACACCCAAAATGGATTATCCATTTTAAATAGCAAATGTAGTCTCAGTTGAAAGATTTTTGCATTCATTGTTTTAATGTTTCGAATTATAGAAAATTTTTATTCCAAATTGATTTCAATTATTAATGATTACTGGTAAACATCACTGGCCAAAAATTCCATTCGTTACTATGCCAACATTGCCAAACTTTTACATTTGCCACTATGCCAATTTGGAAATCTTCAGTACGGCATTAAGGGTATGATTTAAAACACCCGGTCTTCCCACTGTTTTGCAATTATACTGGGTTTCACCCAGAAATCTAACATTCCTGTTTAACAGATCCGTTCCATTCTTTAGTGCCGTACTTAGCAAGGTTAATGATGACCCTTTACTCACATTAAATACTTGCTCCATCTCTTGCAGCAGATATACAACAGTCTCTTCATCATCATTAAGTAAGAGGAGGTCGATGAAGCCACCTGGAAGTCCAGCAAAGCCTCCGATTAAAATAGGATTTCTTGTCTGTAATAAACAGGACAAGAAGGAAACTGAATCATTTTCTCTTTCACTTAAAATATAACTTTAATAGCAATACTGCTCAAAGCAAATATCCCATGAACCCCCAAATTCCCAGGATTGGGAATCTAGGGGTCCTGACGCTTACCCCTTACAGCATTCACACAGGTAATTCCACTCACCAGCAACTAGTCCATATTAAAATGCACATTTACAGTACAGGGCGAGCCGAGTTCCTTGAAAGAGAAATGTATATTTTCAAATATTAACAGCTTTTGAAAATCATTTAGGTAATCCTACATGATTAATTGCTCATAAAATTCAAGACATATTAACAACATCTTTCCTTTGACAACACATAATTTTATGTACTGTCAGTCAAATCAAGCATGTATTGTCCTTAAAGGGGAAATGTAGTCACCCCAACTTGAAGCAGTGTATTGTAGACTATCCTATTTCACGATTGGCTCGTACCAATCATGGACATTTTTTCTCCTCAAATGTGAAATTTTCTACAAGTAACTGTTTGGTTTTCCTTGAATATGTGATATCGAACTCCTAAAATATGATAAAAGACACTTTGAAGAGAAATGAGAAAGAAATTGTGAGATTTAGCTGATGCATAAAAATAGGTTTGGGTGAATTGCTTGCCCAATAATACTATTTAATCAAAAGAAATAACATCCTGTGCATAGACATTTAATCCAGCTCAAGGAAACCTTAGTCACAGCATGCAGAGCATGGAAAGGAAGTTTCGTTTTCAATCCTCCCATTTCCAATCCATATCTGTGTAATTGCTATAGCGACCAAAGGGGAAATGGAGGCATGGAGAAATGATGACAGATCTCTGGTATTGGGACTGGAAATTTCATATACCACACTTAGACAATAGAAAAGTGAGGTTTCAAAGTCAACAATTTAAGCAAGTCCATTCAGCATGCATGTATCCGATGAAATTATGTTTGGTTCTCTATAACTAGTCTTCATGCATGGTATGAATGCCAGCTGATCGAATCTGAAGCATTACAGATTTAGCTCACTTGGAGTCTGGACAAACTAATCATGGCCTTAAAATGCTTTCTTGTTAAGCAACTGACAAAAAGCCACATTGTAAGAGATTACATGGTCCAGTGAGCACCAACTGGTGTTTGCGGATTCCTATTGTTAAAAAATCAGCCAAGTCATGACATCAGCCAATTCATGACGTCCACTTTTCAAGGGGAAGAATTCTTTAATGGAAAGGATGAAATCATATCCTTCACACTTTATCAACTCCTCAAAGCATGACTTCCCATGCTACTGTATGATATTGTTTATTGAGAAATCAACACAAAAACCCTAATAGCTCAAAGGCAGTGTGGGGTGTAACTGATATCTGAGTTTGTTGCTTGATCTATGCTCTAAAATGAGCAATTCTTTCCTTGTGTTTACTTTACATGAAAGGCAATTCACACATACTTATCAAACTAAACCCAAATGATGTGTAGGTTTTCGAGTAACTCTGATGTACACATCTGTCCCTAGCAATAAGTACAAGTAAAGGTTGACTACATCAATTATACATGTAGTGTGCTTCATTTTCTCCTTGGAGCAATAATATGTAATCAAGCAGAGAAGGAAATGTTTCAAAAAGTGAGAAGGAAAGTTTCATCATACATGGCAATTATACTACAGACTACCATCATATGTATAGTACATGTACAGTAGATGTCCAGACTTGGTTTAAACCATTGCCATTACCTTCACATGCCACCTATATCTACCAAGCATAGCAGGTTTGAGATAAATGTAATTCAATCTTCTTATTTTGTTGATAAAGTAAACATTGGTCAATATTTTGTTTTTTGTTTGTTTGGTTTTTTATCCAGGGAAGCTGGCACCAGATACCCAAGTTGCCTTTTTTTTTTTTTAATTTTTTTTAACATTTTTTTCATTATTTCACAGATATCCTGCTAGATAGTAAGCACTCAAATATGACTGCTAACACCTTCCTTTCTTGTTATCTGTTCAACAGTGACACCTAAAAAACTTGGAAGCACTGAGGATTCGTTCTGTTGTCAGCGAAGATCACAGTAGGTGCGCCGCATCTTGTCTCCTTTTATCAAAGTCATGTTCTGCAGTTAGACCTCAAAGGGCACTTCAGAGTCACCCCAATTATCACATCCCTGATCATTTTGATATAAATTGGGCATATTTCAGTCCTACTTATTTCAATATCTACAAAACTTCCTTCAGGGTGGTTATTTTCTCTGAGACAAATTAAGTTGGCACACAAGTAAGGTAATGGTGCAGGGGATGGACCCTTCTATTATTCCTTGGTTTGCAGAATACAACTAGGGAGGCCATCGGCATACCTCGCACGGAGGTGTGGCTGCCCTCTCTGCACTGTGCTATTACTTCGCCTGGGTTAGTCGTAGGTAAGTGGGGATAACTTATGTAAATGGGGGTAGGAGAGGACAATGTGGATTATATTTTATCCCCCTACTTAATGATACACATAGTTTCCATGAAAACACAGATAAACGTTTAGGCTTTTTCAAACAGTTTCTGTAGAGAAACAGTCTGATATTGTAGTAATGAAAATCACGGTAGGACACATACTTCACATCAGGATGACTTCACACTTTGCTCAGAAATCCTGAAAGTTTTAAAATCATGTGTACAAGAACTGCATCATTGAAAAACTTTTTTGGAATAGGTCAATTTTTAAACTGGGTATTATCATGACCTCCCCAACTTGACCCCTAATACATCCCCTCTCCAGTACCTTTTTGAATTCAATGCATTTGGTGCGTTGCCTATGAATGTTGAGGTATAAAGAGGTACAAAATTCACACTTGCTGAATAGGATTTTAGTTACACATTAACATATTGGTTTTGAGGAACAGGATTCTTGCCAAGCATTCAAACCAGGCCAATTTCAAAAACTGAGATTTGAAATTCTTCAACAGGCCAACAATGGAGACAACGGTCAAATACAATATCAGGTCATGGTACATTTATAGTACCTGATGGCCAATATTTATTGGTAGAATAAATTTCGTGTGCCACTTGATCCTGGTGCATTCTTATTTGTATTCTGCTCTGATCCTTTTCTGTGCATAACTAGTTGCTCCAGCAGATTTAACTGACCTCAAAATGAAGTAGCCTACTTTGAATCAATGTTGACCTCCCATTGATCCTAGAGCAGTTACACTATAAACTGTGATCCATACAGGTTTGATCCTTCCCTCTTACAAGGATCAAAATAGGGCAGTTAGATCTGTATCTGATCTGCATTTACAGTAGGAATATGATCTTGAGCAGATCTGGAAGGGATAAAAATGTACCATGAAAATAGAATTGAAACTTGTTGTAACTTACTGGTGGTACATATGGCGGTATACAAGGATAAAGTTCTTCACAGCTGGCTTCTGATGTATCTGAAGGCACATAGTACATGTGTTGTATATAACCCTGTACAAATTGAAAGAAAAGAAATTCAGTTGAGAAAAATTTGGTTGTATAATAAGATGGGATTAATCCCTGTGGTGTAGCTCACCTTTTTTCTAGGGGAACAAGCACCCCAATTTTTTTTTTTTTTTGTAATGGCAAACACCCACCATTTTGAAAACAATTTGCAACTCACAAAGTGCACCAAACTTACTTTACAAGGGAGCATACATATGTGGCAATAAATTGCATATAGGGACACCAAATTTTTCAAAAATTCTCAAAAGGGTGGTGAACACCCCCTTTCATTCCCTCCCCCCCCCCCCTTCTCCTCTATTGACCACTTCCCAATGCTGGAAATCACAAAGCTTCTGCAGGCAGAACATCCTGGACATGCACTGAGAGAAAACTTGACTTTGCACTGCTGGGAGATCCTGTTCACTTTTGCTGTACACAATCAAAAGGGCCGGTATTGCAAGAGACAGTGACTTACCAACAGTGTCCCTTCATGGAGTGGTCCATACACCTATTTCCAAATAGCAATTACAATGAATTGTGGGATATAGTTTTGGGTGTACGTCAACTTTCACCACAGTAAAATGCCATTGACAAAAATGACAAACACCAAAACTCTATCCCACAATCCTTTGTAACTGCTATTTGGAAATAGGTCCATTGTTAGCCTTTTTCAACTGGCGCAATAAAAGTGATAGGCCTATGACTTTAAATGGTTTACACATCTTACTACACACTACTTACTTCACACAATACAGTGGGGGAGGGTTGGATGGCAATCAAGTATAAATCTTTGAAGATTTTATGAAATTTTAAACATATACTTTTTTTTCTTTCTTTTTTTTATCTTTTTCCTTTAATTATTCCCAAGTTTTCAGGCCATTATAACTTTTCCACATTGGCAACCATCCAGCAAAAGTATGGTCCTGTCTGCTGGTATAATGTATTAATACCACAACTGACATATTGCAAGGCCAGTCATGGAGTGGTCCATTGACTGTCCTAAAACAGGAAATTGAGTTGGTGAGTGAAATGCACTTTTTTTTTTTTTCAAAAATGTGAAATTTTGTTTACATACCAATGACAAATGGTCAAAATTAGACAATCCCCTCATCTTTTAAACAAACATTTAATAATTGAGTAATAAGGAATTCAATGTAATTTTCAAAAGTTCAGGACCAGATGATTTTTAAATTAGGAAAAACCCCTACATACCAAGACACAACATTAAAACTTTCAAACCTTTTGCCCAACCACTGGATGTGCAACTTGTCTAATTGTGTTAATACTAAGCATTATAGTGTGGTTAGAACCCTCCAAAAGTTCATGCTGTGTAATAAAAGCCTTGGTGCTCTGTAAATTGTACTTTGGGGTGAGAGGATTGGCCCTTCAACAGTTAAGTCATTCACTCAGATCCCCCAAATATACCTGGTCCAAGTAACAATAGTACTCACATTAAAAGGATCTGTGCTTAGGAGATCTCTTCTGGACCCTCCAATCGTCAACAAGCCATCTGTTGAAAGTTTTAACTTTTTAGTGAAGGCTATTGTGTTGACTAACTTACAATCTGAATAAAGTGTAATGTATGTTGAATTTACAGCAACACTAAGCTTGTGCCAAGTACTGTCAGCAAACTCTTCTGAATAAAATCTGAAAGGTAAAAAAAAAGATAGTAATTTAAAAAGCAACATCTGTCATTCAGTCATTAACCTACCAGTATGAAGTTTCAAACTTATTTTATAACTAGAAAAAAAAAATTTTTTTGTTTGGTTTCATTCATTTTTAAAATAATTTTTAATATAAGAGTTTATATGTCTGTATGTAAATAACTTAAATAAAAATAAAAATATAAAAGTTTGTATGCATGTATGCAAATAGGAATTGACAAAAGTTAAAGGAAGTACACAGACAACTCCAGAGAATTTGAGAGACTATAAACAACAAGAAGAAGAGAGAAAAATAAAACAATAAACAAGCAAACAAACACACGGCTTCTACAGTTGCAAATTCAAGTGTTGAAGAGCAAAGGAAACAGTAAAAAGAGAGAAAGACCACTCCATCGCAATACCCAGCCCGTCCTCCCCTCCTCACCCCAGCAATGACAAAACAGAAGAACAAGAAGCACGATGACAAATGCATACTGTATTAAAACATTCCTGTCGAACCATTTTTATGCATTGTTTGTTTACCCTATACACATGATTTCATCTTACTAAATCAATTAACTAATTTTTTTACATATACTCAAAAAAATTCACATACCATGAAACCTGAAATATGACATGTTACGAGTATTCACAAATTATTTATGTATTTTTTTATTTTATGTTTTGAAATTGCATGATGTTTGACAGTCCTGATTTTGAAAAGGAATAGACAGAAATTATGCAAGCGGCAAATCACCAGCAGTATGTATAGAATACTGTCTACCAGAATGTGAAAAAGGTATTCTGACTGAAACACACACCAAAAAAAAAAAAAAAAGGAGGATTTATTACTGCTAACTTGAAATGTAAAGTCCCAATGGATGCTACGCTTAACTTACGAGTGGGTTCAGGGTGACAAAAGCTTGCTTCTAGGCCCCTATAAAGTGCAAATTTGAAGGGTTTTAAAGGCCATTTATTTATGTACATTCAAACATAGTTGTAAAGTTTTCTCTTTTTAAGTAGGAAAACATGATTTTGACAATTTCCTAATTTTTATGGAAATGAAAAGGGAGATTTTGCCCAACTTCTTCAGGAAAGTTAGGAATAAACCTCTCTCCTTACCCCCCCCCCCCCCCACCCTTCTGGTGGAGACACTGCAAAATCTATGATATGAGCAGTTTACTTTACTTTGAACCAAGTCTCACTATTTGGGTATTCCATCACGAGGGCACTTCAAATAAATATTATGTATTATTTATTTGAAATGAATATTTAAATCACATCTTTATCAAAAGAGTGACCTCATTTAAATTTTTGGTTCACACAGTAGCTTGTGGTGGCAGTCAATGAAAATTATATTTGTTTTATTTGTGGCAAAGAATTTGACTTTCACTTCTAATCTTTTTCAAAACACACTTGGAAAATGTTGTCCACTTAAAGTTCAAGAGGAATTGCCTCAAATTACTTTGATGCAACTGCAAAATATCACAATTATCTTCTAATTTTTCTTCAAAGAATTTTTCATAATATTTTAGAACTTCAATGTTGCACATTTAGGGTAAATCAAGCATTTGTTACTTGTAAATTTCACATTTGAGGAGAAATGTTGTCACATGACTGTCATGAGCCAATCATGAAATAGGATGGTCTACTACAATACTTCAAGTTGAGGTGACTGCTCTTGCCCTTTAACAACTGAGCATGATGAAAGTTGATCTAATATGGTATTCCTCTTTTCCCCAAAAGACCTTAATTTCCTCTCAAATGAAATCTTATTTGTCAAAGCAACACCTGGTGACAACCTAACAAAGAAAATCTAATATAAAGAACATCTAATTGCTGTTTTAAATAAACGTCCTTAATTGAAGGAAATTTGACCTACATCCAGGAATCACCCAATATGGGCACATTTAGCCCCTCTGTCACATTCAAACATGGCAACCAAGGATGTATAGCATTCATAAAAAAACAAACCTTAGAAGTCCCAACTCCCACACTTCATCAGGTTCAATTATTGAATTATTGTTCTAAAAAGACGAGCTATGTGCCGCTACTAAACCAAAAAATCTCTCCACTGATACAGAAATATGAGGTACCAGCTTTATCTCTCTTTACTTGCTATCAGTTCATCGGAGATAAAACCCACTCAATTGACCTTACACCTTGGAACCTCCAAATTGTTAGAATAAAAAAATTGGAGGTGTGAGAAAACAAGACGTTCCAACATCAGACGGCATGCTGAGCAACCTAACCCTGGATAAGAGAGCAAAGGAGGGTATAAAATATTGCGGTCATCATAAAGCAATCATGTTTAATAAAGCAGAGAGGGATTGACAAGAATCAGTCCCTTCTGGCTATATGCACCCCAACTGCAGAAAGTGAAAAATATAGCTTTTTTGATTACAAAATTCTATAATGTTTGCACTTTAGAAACAGGGCTAAGTCAGATTCAACAGTAGAATATGCAAAGTGTAGACAGGAGAAAAATGTGGGGGGGGGGGGGTGGGGGGAAGGGAGACTAAGAATTGGGGGCTAGAGTGGGATTACCCAAATGTGAGAATGAATTTTTCTCCCATTTTAGCAGGTCCATCTTAAGAGCAAGCAGAGGTGAACCTGTGAAAAAATCATGTTATGAGTATGTTCCTACAAAAAAAAAAAAAAAAAAAACACAAATAGTCATGTTTATCACATAGGGCCCCTATGACACAGGGCCTTTTTTTATTATTCTGAAAAAATTAAGGGCTAAAAGGTCTCAGATGATTTACATGAATGGGAAAGTTAACATTAACACTACCTATAGATGATGAAGGTAAGAGAGTTCTTCATATTAAAACATTAGGTGTCTCAAGAGAGATGCTAACTAAATTATTTTTGTAATGGATGAAGTCCAAGTAAAAAATAACTACCGTATATTCTGTAATAAACGCCCCCGGGCGCGTTTCATTTTTGAAAAGGGGGGCGTTTATTTGAGGGTACATTGTAATAAAAAATTAACTAATCAGCATCGGTAAAATTCTGCCATTCAACCCATCATTACCACCGATTATTTGTAAACTGAAAAAAGGGCACAAATATACTTGAAACTTGCTCTTCATTTCGTTAAAATTCCTGTGAATACCGTACTCAATCCTTCCCGCCAAAACGGAAAGCATTGATAAGCACAAACGTGTAAATTATACCCCTCCCATGAGCGCGATCGTTGGTTATTTTCCCCAAAACAATGTAGTATAACCTGGAATTGTATTCCTTGCAGTCTGGAAAAAGTGCCGCGTAAGTTGCTGCACAATTTGTTCTGTACAAAAGCTCAAGTACAGACTATCCGAGCTGCAGTGTTTGGCTGTATTTCCAAGTCCCAAAGCTTACCATGTATATCTGTGCACGTTTTGTACACGTAGCACCTAGAATCTTTGGAAGTTCGGTGGTTATTATCCTGCATAAATTAGGCCATTTCTCGCATTCCTTCCCTAATGTTATTTGCAGTAGGACTTATGAAATGTGAACGTCATCGCCAACGAAAACAGCGATGCACGTGGTCTCATGCAGGCTACTTCTTCGCCCACGCACTTACGTGCATGTCCGTCTTTACCACCAAACAAGGCATCATGTTTTGCTCGGTGACATCATATGCATACGATCCATTGCAAAATTTAAATTGCCCCTGCATTGTGATTGGTTCAAATGCGATGATTCTAACCAGCCAATCACAACTCGCGCCATCGCCTATGTGATTTAGTGTGTGAAAATACTAAGCCTCTAGACGAATTTTTCTATTGAGTTTTTATGTGTTACGACGATCACATTTCCTATGCTGATATAACCGGCTAGCGCAGCCGGGCGAGCCCCGTGCTAAATTCAAGAAGAAACGACATCACAAATCTCTGCGCACTTGGATTTTTCGGGGATCTCGCATGCATTTCAATTGCAGATTATTTTCAAACAAGACTTAAGTTTTGGGCAAGAACTGCTAAAAATTTACAGGGATATTAATATCCGAAAGGAACCATAGGATACGTTAATCGGGTGCAATTGTTTTGCTGCCCCAGAACCGCTTAGATTTTTATGATTGCGTATTTCTACATGGCCTCATTAAAGCTGGATTCTACAGTACATTAACGCAACTACAACCCAGTACAGTAAAATACTTCAAATGTTCCGACGTGATTGGGGGATGAAAACTAAACAGAGCATGATGTTTGCCTAAGAGCTAAATTATCAAAGGGTATGTGACATCGACTGAAAACAATCCTACTGTATTAACGATTGGTTTATATCTCCACATTTGAAAAGAAAATATTAGGCCTACAAAAATGATATTCCATTCGCAAAACTAATGGAACTATTCCCAATATTTTCCAACTTGAACGATATGCACAAAGCAAGGGGCGCGTACTTTAGGGACAAACATGTGTCTTTCCTCTTTCTAATAATCGGTAATCGGCATCGGGCCGATTGTTAAATTAAATAATGATTATGCATAACCGGTCAAACACTAGCTTTATCTGTGGTTTGGGCCTGTAGTGCGGGAGGCCTTGGCTTACGCAGTTGTTAAAAATTTTGAAGGGGGCGTTTATTAGAGGGGGAGCGTTTATTACAGAATATACGGTAGCTGATTATTTTATTTTCCTTTAACGAAATAACTTCTCATCATTTCCATGTGCATTTTTTAAAGAACATTTTATCTCTGTTATTGTTTCTGACAGTTTTTGTCAAAAAGTATTCCCCCCCCCCCTCCCTGAAAAAATCCCACAATCAAGCATTCCTCCGACTAACTTTTGACCAACTATACGCCAACCTGACAAGAAAACTCGGTATACATAGTGCACAGCACAAAATATGGCCCAGAAAAGTATACAATGTAAATTGATTTACAATGAAACGTAAGAAAAAAGACTCAACAATGCATGTTTTCAGAAGCCATGCAGTATTATGAGAATCAAGATTTTTCGCTGCTTTTTTCTTTTTGTATATAGCCCACCGTTTATACCTATGTGAGCAATTGTGAGATTCCCGCTTTCAGTTCACAAGTCTCACAAAGAAAACGTTTGCTTGCTTGAAACTATTACACTGGCCATATTTATGTAACATTTGAAACCTGTCCAAAAAACTTGGGGAAGGGGTGAAATTCCGACACATATTTTTAGCCTTAGTGTAAACACTGATATAGCTTAAATCACACCAACCATGGAGAGATACCAAGTAGGACTCAAAACAATTTCATTTCCTATAAACTTGTGACTGGAAGGGTTACAGAACATTAAAGGACCAATCCTCACACCCAAAACTACTACTCTGAGTAATGTTTAGGCTGTGTAACATAAGCTTTGGTACTCTGCATTGTTTGAATTAGCTGTCAATCAAAGAGCTGAGCCAATTGAGAATTTCTGTATCCCCATACCAAAACTGTAGTTAAAGGTGAGAGGTTTGGTCCTTAAAGTCAAAATCTTGAAGAATTTGTACTGTTTGGGGTGAGAATTAGTTAAATGGAGTTTCACAGCCCAGTTTGGAATGAGAGAATAGGGTCTTTAATTCCACAAAATCTGAATTCACCCATAACAGCTTCAGCGTCATACACAACTACTATGGAATAATCTAAGCAACAACCACATTTGCAGTAAAAGCATTATGATGTGATTCATATTCTTACAGGTCAAAAGGCTTTCATTCTTCAGTGGAATAAAAACAAAAATATTTACAACTTCAAGAGTCCTTCTATATCATAACAAACCATGTAGCGATCATTTTTTATTGCTTTGAGTAGATACCTGTTGGCATTTTTAAAACTGTGTTTATACTTCATTCGCTTTCAATTTAGGGTCTCATATATTGCCCATGAATACAGACTGCAGTACTAATGGTGGACCATCATGAGTACATCACTGCTCAAAAGGGAAATTTGGTTATACCATGGAAGCTCCAAGATAGCACTTTGGTTTGAGTATGTATGGTATGCCAGTCAGGGGATAATGTGTGATTGTCCCCCATCTAACTGGTTACTTAGCTCATTGCTAACCCATGTCACCAGTCCTCTGTGTCATTGGTACCCAATGATACCATGATGAAACGATCCTTCTTACTTTTTGTTACACCTTCCTCCTCTGCCTGATTACCTCTTATCACCTCAGGGAGGGAATGAAGCTCACTACACCCACACTTGATATAGTCACATTTCACGTCTGATTAATCGATTGACAGTAACAGATATATTAAAATACACATAAAGTTACGTAAATTTGAGGTAACCTAACAGATCAATCAAGCATGTGTTAATAGTTTTTCATGCAGTGTGAATACAATTAAAGCTAGCTCATTTTAGGGCACAGATCACAGGGCACAGATCACAGGGCACAGACAAACTCAGATATCAGTTACACCCCACACCGCCTTTGATGTACTGGGGTGTCTATGTTGCTTTCTCAAGAAGAGATGTCACAGCGTGTGCTTTGTGATGTGATCATACCTACAACCCTATCACTAAACCTTACCTCCTAAACCTTATCAGGCCAACCACAAAGGCAAGGACCAATGAGGTGGAGGACCAATGAGATTAATGAGATGAAAAATGCTAATGAGAAAACCAATTAGACAGGACCATGATACTGGAGACTACAGAGCTCCTAGACCTTACAATCAGGACCAGACATAAAAGTAGAATACCCAGTAGGCCTGAACTAACTCCATTTACTTTTGGAGACTGGTACTGATGATCCTATGATAGTCACTCCTCTGAATGTAGTCCAATCTCCTAAAATAACATCGTAGTTGCCACAGGAGCTCAATTTCAGCATTCTTAGCCTTCAAATGAATAGCCTATTAATATGCTGCATTCCTACACAGGTTGATCCATAGCAGAAAGGCTGACCATCCAATGTTGGAGATTCAAACAGGTCTTAAAAGGTACTGTACATCTTCTCATACCAGATACTTTTCAATTCACTCAGTAATTTTAAGCCCCTCTCACAATCAAGTGGTGATATCTTCTTTGTACAGACATGAACCAACATTGTGTACCTTGTACAGTATGAAGCTCTAAATATACCACTATCTGTGTATGTTATGTAATGTTGGCTCATGGATATTATTTTGAAGTTGGGGTGGGGGGGGGGTCAGAACCCCCCCCATGATCCATGACCCAACCTTGCAATGCAAAAAACACCTAAAATAGCAGTTTTTCCTCTCTATCCTTTGACTTTGGCTTCACTTTGTGCCCCAAAACCTCCCAAGACACCAACCAGCCCCCCCCCCCCCTCCCATGGCACAGTCCTGGCTATGCACCTACTTCTGTGACACAGAGCAATTGCACCCACAGCAACGATCACACATTTTAAAAAGTTTAATGATCCACTGCACTCTACTGGCTACATGTTACATACTAGTTTGTTACCCAAAGAAACAGTTTCACCTTCCCTTGTACTTTAATGTAGTGAGCCTTTACCATGATGAGTTTTGATGACAGGCATTCTCAAGTGGAACTTCAAGTTACAGGCTTCAAGTGTCACAAACATTGCTTTCAGAAGTGTTCTTGACATTTAACCCTTCTTCAAGTTCTGCTACCACAGTACTTTTTGAGATGCTTTTATTTTCTGTATATATATGAAACATTGCCAAGTTGATGCAGACATAAATTATATGGCCTGTCTTCTTTACTAAGATAGTGTGACAATTAATACCTGTTGTGATTAAAAAACAATTAGGCCCATTTTGCACACTTTGGACCATCAGAGTCAACACACCATCTCGGCGGCACAACCCTGGCACTGCTACCTCACTCTTAAAATCTCCACTTGGTACTCGCCATCATTATGCATCACTGCCCTGTACAAATTTCTAACCCTAACTGGATAAAATTTTTAGAATTCTTTAGAATTGAGGGATAATTCCTTTTTTTTTGTAAGCACTCTGTAAGCACTCTCCAAACCGGAAAAAATTTTCAAAGGGGAGGTGGGACAGCTAATTCTCCTTAGACCACTTCCTCAGGATGGTGACCACAAATTACACAGTTCTCAAAATGGTCTGGAGGTTAACCCTGTGGAACATATAAAAGATTTTAAAGGCATGTTCCAGAGACAAAAACCATGACTTTTCATGACTTTTTTAATTCCATTATATAGCCATACTGTACTTACAAACTTGAAAAAGTTTTATTGAATTTTTTACTCATATTACTAGTACTGATTGTCCTGGCAAACATTGATTCCCCAGTCACTCAATATCACTAAAACCTGCTACATAAATTTGCAAGGTCAAAGGTGAACTAAAAGAGGACTTATTGAGACACTTTTACAGATGTAAAAACTGCTTTGCCCAGATAATGTGAAATGGACCAACATTATTCAAGAAATTTCATGACTTTCCGCAAGGCAAGGTTAACATCTGGGCACTATTTATGCACGTTCTTATAGTGAGAAAGTTGTTCCCAAGGTTAACAAAATTTGATAACTTCTGAATAAATCAGGAAATCTATAGCCTACCTATTGACTTTGTTGAAGAGTGACCTTTTCATACATCAGACTGAACTGTGTTCATCACCTATTATATATTCTACACACATTGTTTGAAGTCTTTTCAACAATAAAATTTTTAAAAGCAATCTAACATTTAACTTGGAAGCCTTGACAGCTCCCATGGGAGGGCCAAAAAAGATGCCTTCGCAAGGTTCAACTCCTACAGTAGTTGCAAAATTGGTGCAGACTTTTCCACAACAAAAAATTTGATAACCTTTTGAGTAATTCAGGAAATCTATAGCCTATCTATTGAATTTGTAGGGGGTGACCTTTTCATGCAACTGGTTTAACTGTGTTCGTCGCTGATTTCATATTCTACAGCTAGAATTTTAAATCTTTCCAATAGTTAACCCTTTACCATTGTCCTCCAATCGCGGCATATTTGCGCGCCTCGGGAGTGGGCGGAAAAGCGGACGAAGCATGACCCGCATCAGCTTCCATAGGCTATTGACCCCATGACCTTAAACTATTGTCTCTCTCTCGTTGTTGTGACCGAATTTTTGGGTAGCTACTAGCAGTTTTGAGCTCTGTGTGAAACAGTAAAGGGTCCAAAAGGACCCAAACAATGGTAAAGAGTTAAAGTTATAAAAGCGATCTGACACTGAACCTGGAAACCTTGACAATCAGAGTGGCCAGAATAACCATGCCACAAGCATGCCCGATACTAAAACAGAACAAATATCCACCGATCCGCAGATTTCATGAGAGAGCTCAAGCATTTTGTTTTGATCCTCATCAGTTTTCCTACCATTTACACTACACAGCTGAGACCTACTCCTTAGTAAATAAACTATTGTACATAAGTGTAGAAACTTGGTTCCATCCTCAAATTCTCTCTTTTGTTTCCTAAGTTTTACAATATTACTTTCCTAATTAAATGAGTAATCAAAAAAACAAGAGCCCAAGGGCACTATGGTTCCTTGCATTAAAGATGATATTGTATTAAGGTAGTCCCAAGGTAAGGCATAATTTGCACCTTTAACCCCAATGACTTTTGGCCATCACCCAAAAACATAGGGGCACATTAAATTTCAAAATCATACAAGCACTTGCCGTTTGAGAGAAATGGAACACTAAACTTTTCAAATTATCACACTGCACACTGCCCACTTCCATGCGACAAATACATTCATCACCTTTCACTAAAATGTCATTTACTTGAGTTTGGGGTAGTATAGGAGGTTAGTTAATTGCCTTTTTGGTCAATCTCAACAATTCAAATCCAGACCTTAAAAAGAAGTCACAAAGGTCAAATACAGTCAAAGTAGATCAAAACTGATTTTAAATAAACACAGTCTCTTCTGCACCAAAGAAATTTAACAGTCATCTGGTCATTCCTGACCACCAAAATTTATGATGGATGACTAGAAATTATGTCATGGTTGTCCTTTAGACTACCCAATGTGTTTGCCTGAAAAGCAAAAATAAGGAAAAGCCCACAATTCTGCTACTAAAGGCAGCCCGATAGTGATTTATTACCACCAATTTCTTCTTCACAATTTGGCTAGAAGACCAAGAAACAAACATAGCTCTGTAGAATCTAATAAATGACTTTCAACTTGACCTTTTAACCTAAAGAGGGTGTTAGAAACAGCATTGTAGTCCCTAGGGTAAAAGCAGAGGTAAAGAAGAGAAACTGCTTTCATATTTTACTATTGAAATTGGAATCTTAGCTTGCACTGTGAATAACTTTATTCAATACTGTATGTGAGGAAAAGGTTGTTTTTAATAATAATTGCATTACTGTCCTGATTGTTAACTAAACTGCTTTTAGACTGAGAGGGGGTTATAATTCTTCTTTTCTTTTATACATTGCATTTGTCTAAAGGCATTAAACTTCAGCTGGACTTTTAAACCAATTGAACAAAGACGCAAAGAGTCTTCACGTGCACTTTACTTAGACGAACACAACTTTCCATTATTTCCACTATGTTACTTGGTTATTGAGTAATTGCACCGCATACCTGGCATTGCAATAGGCCTACATATGACCTACATGTACACACTAGCCTGTCATTTAAATGTCAGTAACTCAAGTAACGAACATTGTAGGAGGGTAGTGTAATAGCCTTTTTGGTTCGTCTGATCAAGACAAATCTTGACGTCACAAAAAGTCACAAAAAAGTCACAAAGGTTAAAAGGTCAAATGAGGTCAAGTGAGGTCAAGGGGTTCATCACGTGCATTTCACTTAGACGAACACAAATCTCCATTACACCACCCCTCTAAAATGTTTCAGTGGCAAGATATCAATAAAACATTACTTCTTGACCTTTTGACCCTTTCCAATTATTTTGGTTAATGTACCAACATTTTCACCTCCTACCAATCTAACTTATCCTAAAATGATGCCACTGCTTGAACAACGGATACTGAGTTACAGCTACTAACAGAAATTCAGTTTTTGGCCTCTGGTGATCACCAGTGACCTTTGACCTCCACCAAAAACGATAGGGCACATCTACTCCACAACATCTACATACATACCAAGTTTGAAAAAAATTGATCACTCGGTTATTGAGTTATCGCACCACGTACCTCGCATTCCAATCCGTCACATACACACACACACATACACACACACACACACACACATACATACGCCAAGGTGACTGCATAGGTTCCTTTGTTACACAAGGAACCAAAAAACAGACCATTATTATGCAGGTTTATACACACTTTGTGTTTAATTATGCTTGATGGTTTAGGTAGAGCCAACTCAGAGGTGTGAATACCGGTAGTATCGGACCTGAAAGTGTCATGCCAATTTGTGGGGTACATCCCTGTAGTTTTGCTGGCCTGGGGGAGGGGTATCCCCTCTCCTTTGGGGAGACATGTCTTTTTCAAGGTTCATACAGTAGATGCAAAATGGTAAAAAACTTTCCACAACAAAATTTGATAATTTTCAAGTAATTCAGGAAATCTATAGCCTATCTATTGAATCCATTGTGGCAACCTTTTCATACAACTGGCTTTTTGATGTTCATTACTCATTCCATATTCTACAGGTAATACTTGAAGCCTTTCCAATTTTTAAATTTATAAAAGCAACCTGACAATAAACTTGGATTAAGCCTTGACAACCAGAACAGCCAGAGTGACCAATCTGGAAGGAACATTCCTATAGGAGTTTTCCAGTGTCACAGTTTGGGGTCTAAAGGGGACTCCTCTCCCTGTTTGAAAATACCTGCCTTAAATTGTCAATGTTCCTAGATCTATACAAAATAGGGCAAAATTTCCCACAAGCTGACAAAATTAGTCATGAAGGTTCCATAGCGGTGGTTTTTACTAGGTAAAAAACGATTATCCTTCAGTGCATTGAACCTAAACTATTAGAAAATTGGGGGCATATTCCCTTTTAACCCCTCCCCCTTTTCTGGTGGCTACATGACTGTTGACAAGATATGCTATGGTAGGATCTGCTATGAGGTAGGATCCCCCACATCAAATAGTGTTGTTAACCCTTTCACAGCCAGATGCATACTGTTACTTTTCACAACAGCCCTCCCTCTACAGATGGTACAAAGGATTAAATTTATCCCATTGCTACAAACTTTATTTGCCATTTCCATTTTAAAAGAAGTTCACCCTTGCAATCCCTTATTAGAAAGTTGCTACAATGAAACTTATAACAACTTTGATGGGGGCATTTGCCTTGTCATAAAAGTATCATTACATCTGTTAACTGGGTCAGATACAATAATTACCCTAAAATTCAAATTTTTAACAATAACATCCTCATTTTTGTGAAAAAAAATTAGAAAAATTTCCTTCCAGTTTCTTACGTTTCCCCTCCTAATGATCACACTCAAAGATCACAGCCTTCCAATTTCCCAACTTTTTCCACTTGCGGCTTAATTGTTAAAATGAGACCCTCTATTAATATGCACTTAAAACACAGTATGTCTGTAGGCGTCATCATTGTAACCCCATCATTTTAAAATGGAGCATTCATTATGTATATATATATCTCTTTACCTCTTTTACGATAAAATGGACCCAGTAAAACCCTCAAAGTGAATGGAGAGTTATCAGAGTGTTTGTGTGGGTGGCTGTCATCCTGTAACTTTAAACCTCACACATCAAAAAAGGAAGGTAAACCATGCTGGTAATAACGCTGCCTGAAGGTAATGCACTAATAAAGTCAATATATTGCATTTGACCCCCTTGATACCGGGACCATTTCATAATATTTAAGTTGGTTACTATCTCAAGATCATCCTACATGTGGTGCCACTCCAACCAGCGGTGACACCCTGGAGACATCCCTAGCATATAAACTCCTGCAAGCTGTTTCTCTGATTGGCATTTGTCTTAACACTGCTTCAAAAAACGGAACGTTATTCCTTTGAACTTGCCGACCGGCAAAAAAGTCAATCATTGTAATTTTATGATTTCTCACCATGGGACACAAAGCCCACATGGCTACTGAAGAAAGTGGGCATTACAAATTGATGAAAGTTAACACAAATAAAGACTACATTTATCTTTTTTGTTTTCCCCAAAATTCCTGTTTTTCGTGGGGGGTTTTTTTGTGTTTTTTTTTCATAAATTTATTTTGTTTCTAACTTAAAACTACTCTGCTCCAGTTCTGCACTTAGACAAACTAGTTTCACAGAGCTAAGAATTGGAAAGCAAGACCCAACCATTCAGATAAATTTTTTTGGTATAAATATAACTCTCTGTTTAATAAGGATAACCAACTAATTAACTTAATAGCTAACTAATTAACTTTAATTTTTGAAGGTCGCAGCAAAGATAATGCAAGACTGAAACATCATGCAATGAAACCATGTTAGCAGCAATTTGTCAGATTATTCTCACTAAATTGTATCTAATGACAATTTTACAAACTACCTAACAGCGACATTAAGTGGCATGTGGTCCAAAGATCCAACCTAGGGTTTCTGCTAAAGTCACCTGAAATACACAGAGCTATGTAGCATACCCAAATGAAAAATTCATGCTGCCAAAATAAGTATATTTTTTAGCATTTATGTATGTTGCCAATCTGGATGTGGCTTTTCACCTTAATTTTTACTGGGTCACTTGTAAAAAGAAGGCGAGATGTTCTGGTGAAGACAGGCCTGCAAACGCTTTTCAGACAAACCAGATAACCATATCAATTAAAGCCTGTCATTACACTTCTTCATCCAAAATACCTTTTCTTTTTCTGTACAATTCATTTAATTACAACCACACCC
Source organism: Holothuria scabra (assembly GCA_037179385.1). Classification (NCBI taxonomy): domain Eukaryota; kingdom Metazoa; phylum Echinodermata; class Holothuroidea; order Aspidochirotida; family Holothuriidae; genus Holothuria; species Holothuria scabra. The sequence continues at coordinate 34,253,222 of CM074185.1, read as the reverse complement.
ATAAACCTCTTTGTTTTTGTGAATAACAAAACCACAAATATTCAAAAAGCGTATTTTAGTTTATCCAGAACCTGTTCGGTATTATTCTGCACCAAGAATCGAGTGAGCACTGGCCCTATGACACAGATCTCATATACAACATAGCTTTCGTTGGCTTTATTAGAGCACTACCCATTAACCTCTGACATTGTCCCTGAGGTACAGTACAACCAGTAGGGTTCTCAATACGATGAACATTGCTACTGTAACTTTTTGCACTGTCCATCTGACCAAAGAGAAGGGGTAAGAGGCAGCAACCACAGATTGGGTAAAGGACACACCTCACAGGAATCACTGCATGACATCATTCTTGCCTCTTCCATCTCTGTGGTACAAGGAAATTCAATCCTGAATTTAAATGAATCCTGGAGATTTGAGGTGCGAATGCATTTAACAAAAGTGTTACAACTCCCTGTTCAAACAGGGGAGTGTTCTATTTTTCAGCATGCGTTGGACCCTCTGAGATACCATGATACACCTCAGGAGTAAATTTCAACTAACTTGAAGTTCCACGTAACAGATGGAAATTTATCTATAAGACACTGAGCACTTCAGTTCACTTACAAGATTATGAGAGCTTCTAGGACTAACGAACATGTCAGTTGTACTGTAAGACACCCTATGATCCCATGACAGTGGTCAGTCAAATGTTGCTTCATGTTTATGTAAGCAGTGCAAAGGTATGTCAAGTTAATTAGATGGAGTTTGATGGCCCAGTTTTGCACCAAAGCTGCGCAGGCCACAGGCTTTTTTCCAGTTGTGGAGGATGGGAGTGAGAGCGATGACACATTGATATGCAAATGGGCCCTTGGGCAGTAGGTTTATTTCTTAGTCAACCCCAACTTAAACTAGTTGGATCCAAGGAAGAATTGGAAGTCAGAACTCCATTTGTTGCAACCCCCTGGTAAAACAAACTACCTCAGCATGTTCAGTATGCAGTGGCTACAATCCTCGACAAAAATGATGGGACAAAACAAGCAAAACAAGCAATGTACGGAACACCATCCCCCCACTCCCCCATTCAATGTTGCGGTAGCCCAAGGCGTCCTGAAACTTCAACATTGATATGGGGAGCGGGGTTTGTCCCATGTACTTTTGTCGCAGGTTGTCAGAAGCCTGTACAAAGGTATAGGAATTTCCAAATTTTCGTTTTAAATGCTCTGAAAAGAGTATAGTTGCCTTTTTACTTTTCAGGCTACAGGAAAGTAGTAACAGTTGAATTTGTCCGACCAGTATACTGGCGTGTAAGATTAGCGATGGGGGCCCAAATAAAGATTTGTCTTCCTCAAGTAGCTCATACGAGGAAGGGGGAGGGGGAGATAGTACTTTGCCTGGTGAGAGATTTAATTTACTTTAAAAATGTCATGTTGTGTAATGGGGAAAAAACGAAGTTTTTCCAACTTATTTTTCGTGTTAGGTGTTGGGGGTAACATATTTCACGATATACCCAACGGTTAACCACAAAATTCTCTCTTTTTTCGCATAAATAAACATTGAATAATGATTTGAACTACAATCTGGTTAAAGACGAAATTATATGTAAGCATAAGGGGTAGTGAACGTGACAATTAACGTCAAGATTTCTCGAAAATGAAACGGTTAACCATTTTTGCACAATGAAAGTTCCAGGGCTATAAATAGAGAGATCTTCTATTTGCACGATTAACCCTCGACAGTCATTGAAATAGTGTGTAGGTCAATGGTTAATCGTGTTGAGGTCAACGGTAAACCGTGGCGCTAATTAAATATTCTTAGTAATGGGGAGCAGTGACGAGTTCTACATAGTGATAACGAATATATTAGATGTTATAAAGCCTACTTTCAGAGCTTTCTGTAGCAGTTCGGTTTCCAAAATTTAAAATGCCGCGTTTGTCCTGTATTTTATCTGCAATATGTGTTCCCCCTCCCCTCAAGGTTGTTTTGATCTGCCTCCCTCCCCGTGAAATATTTCTGGCTTGAAAGCGACCCCTCCCCCTCCCTTCGGTACCCTGCGGCAACGGGTCTTCTGAATAGGTAAAGGCAAAATAAACGACATTAAACCAGCCATGGGTACCTTATTTTGATCACTTCCCGGTCCTAATTAGAAAAACCGAATATGGACAGAAGTCCGCAATGCGTGATAGGTTACATTTCTTCCCCGTGAAACACTTAAAAGCCGCTTTTATTGTCTTGTCATGCAGCAATTGTTCTTCATAATGCTAACACCATGACATTTGTCTTCTCATCACTCCTTTCAAAGTACACACACTTTATTCACCAACTGTCATTACGTTGCCCATGACCGAAAACTTCTTCATATACATTTGTACAGGCTTCCGACAATCCTCGACAAAAATGATGGGACAAAACAAGCAAAACAAGCAATGTACGGAACACCATCCCCCCACTCCCCCATTCAATGTTGCGGCAGCCCAAGGCGTCCTGAAACTTCAACATTGATACGGGGAGCGGGGTTTGTCCCATGTACTTTTGTCGAGGATTGTAGGATTTCGTAATCTGGATTAAATCAGGGAGTTGTAAGGGAAGGAGATCCAATGTTCAAATCTACCAGACAATATGAACTTAAAACTCTTTAATCCCTTTTCAGGAAACAAATTTGATTGACAGGCCTTTTATTCCCATTGGTTTGCCCTTTCTGACTTTCACATTGTAATAATGTCCTACTCCTTTCAAACCAGGGTATACCAAAAACAAAGGTCATTGCTAACTGTTTCTTTGAAGCACAACATGTTTGCTGACAAGCAGTAGACTTCAATAAATATTTTATGAAAAACAGCTGCCTATAAACTTTTAACTACTACACACTTTTGTCTGTCTAAGATTCTAATGAGTTGCCACCAACTTCACACATTGTTCAAGCCTAACAAAACAATCACAGTTTTCATAACTTTCCCATCAGAATCAAATATTTTCAGAGGAGGATTTTAAAAAATCTTTGTAACAGTATTTGAATAAATATTAGATGCAAAGCTGAGTGACACAAAATTAAAATTAAAATTTTTTCCTCGACAACTGGCAGTGTAAGGCAATAGATGGAATCATCATGATAGGTCTTTGAAATATAGCAGATGACAGACACCATTGCCTTCAGTACCAAATTCCTTTCAAGCCTTAAAGATGTTTCGAGAGTAAAACAATAAGCAGCTAAATGTCAGCAACTACCTTGGTTCACAGGACTGTTAAACATTGGGTCTCCTTCCCTGACGACTCCCTGATTGCACTGTACATGTCTATCCATGGCATATGATTGTTGCCTATTATCAAACTGTTTAACTGGGTAAGAAATAAGAAACTCAAGTGAATATTTTAGACAGGACTAGTTCATCATGAATTAGCTAAGAGGATTTCAATAACAGTAATTCCACAATGTGTCCTTCAATATTCACTTATGTCAGATCAGGGAGCTGGAAGACAGATATATAACCAGCCACCTGATTTTGTAGGCCTGACACAAAAACTGAATATGCTCATACTGACACTAAATCGATAAAATTAAGCTCAACAATTTCCTTCAAAGGGAAACAATGCTGGTGCAACTCTATGACTGACAACAATAAAGCAAGTGATATCATCTTTTTCTATTCAAATTTTTCATCCACATATCCGGACTGACAAGTGGCAAAATTTTGTTGCACAGTTGTTTACATGTAATTGAAAAACTAGAATCCACAGGTGGATACTGTACACAGCAATGGTCAGCAATTTGCAAAATTTAAATACGTGCATTTTTAACCATAGGCCTTATGCACCATGTCAAATGTTTTTACACCTGCCCCCGCAAAGCCGCCGCGAGATTGCTGTGGGCCTATCAAAGTGCCTTTTATTTAAGCTGAAAATATTGAAAGTCAGTAAAAACTTCCTGCCATACGTTCGAGAGAGTATGATGTAGTTAACAGTCTAGATGTTTTGGGCCATTATTAGCCGATCAGTAACAGACTTAAAAAAATATGTTCAGGGGCATAACTCAAATCAGATTAAAGACAGACCCATATTATAACAAGTACATTTTTTGTTTAAAGAGAAAACAAAAATTTGCAACTAGAGACTGTAATTCTTTGATCATTGACATCAAATTTAAAGAAATGCTGAGTAGTTTACATAACACATCATGCACAATGAATGCTCTGATTTAGTGCAACCATTTAAATAAGTATTTACCATTACCCACTGAACCAGTGCAGTACAGTAGTTTCAACCACAGTCACAAGAAAACTTGTCAATGTATGCTAAAAGGCAAAGAGCATGTCTCCCCCAAACTTATTTTGAAGAAAAAGCTAAGTAACTCCATTTTCATCTTATTTCTATTCAAAGTATCTTTAATTACATTTTATGACTTTACTATTGCATATTCAAGGTAAACCAAGCAGTTACTTCTGGTAAATTTCACATTTGAAGAGAAAAAAACATTGTCACATGACTCCCTACAGCCAATCATGAAACTGGACAGTCTACTACACTTTTTCAATTTGGGATGACTGCTCCTGCCCTTTAAAAGGCATTACACAGATGGGTTATTTAATAACCACCCACTCAGGCAGACTGTTCCACTCATTGACTGCTCTGAGGGAGAAACTAACTTCCTAATATCAAACATTGCCAAACAGTTCTCAAGCTTTTAAAATGGCCAAGATACAAAGAATTACTTTGAACCTTTATAACGAAGAAAAAACTTAGAAAAGATGAGGTTTAACGACACACAACAAGAATGTCTTACATAGCATTAACTAGATGAAAGGGAAAAGGTTAAATACTGTACGGTTCCACATATGCATGTTAGTTCAAGTTCGGTCTAAAATACTATCTGCACATAATGCAAGTCCTTCCATTCAGTTGCCTCTTACAACAGGTTGGGAAATAACCGTAGGAATCGTCTACAACCCCAGGCGATAGACGATTCCTATCAGAAAGAAATTTGTAACCCTGGAGCATCTCTCCCCTAATCCTCCCCATCTCCAGGGTGGTAAGCCAGAGATGCTGAAGTCTAGTATGATAAAGTAGATTCCTAACCTAAGGAATAAGAAGATGGGGTGGTGCTCCTCAGGACTTGCTCTAAAAGAAATCTAACCTTTTAATACAAAGGAGAAGCTCTTGCCTGAGCGGAACAGTCAAAATGGGGTCTCATCAACTTCTTAAACAAATTTAAAACAATATCATTTGAAATTTCTCTTGATCAATCTGAGCATGTAACCAGCCTATGCAGCAGTAGCAAAAGCAGTCACCCCAAATTTATTTTGAAACAACAACGAGATGCAATGTATTTTCTTGTTTTGCTTTCCAGTACCGTTCATGATATTTCAGGATCTACACAGTCTATATTCAATGTAAACCAATGAGTTCCTCTCCTAAATTTCAGAATTTATTGGGAAAAAAATGTTGTCACAGGACTCTCAAGAGTGGATCACGAAACAGGACAAACTGGAGTGATTACAATACAAATCCAATCTGGGATGACTACATTTCCCCCTTTAAAAGAGTATATGCAGTCCCCCCAGTTTTACTTTGGAGCAACAGCTGAATCTAAAATACTTCTTATTATTTCTCTTCAAAATGTGTAATGCACCACTCTTAACTTAATCTTCTTAAATTTCACACTTCAGACAGAAAAATATAGTCACATGATTCTCAAGACACATTCATCAAAGAGGGCTGTGGCTCACTGACTTGTTTCCCCAGTCTATTGCTTATACCGAGCATCATGCACAATGGCAGTGGGTTCCATATTTAGAGTCTTTGGTATGACTCGACCTGGGAATCAAACGTGGGCCTTCCGAGTGAGAGGACAGGTGTATGCTCTACCTCTAGAATTAAGGGATCTACCCTCTAAACTCTGATGTAAATTACTAGTAACCTAACACACAGTGTGAAAGAATCATACATCACATGTCACATGACTTATATAGGTCATGGTCTATACCATAGACTCCTTTATATCTGCTTTTAGTTTTGCTTTAAAAATACAAACATAAAAGAAGATTTAGGGTAAGCTTCCATCAGCTGCAGAATTCAGTCATTTCCTCAAAAAATAATCACTCCCAAGGATTGAGGAAGCACCGTCTTCCTTTCATTCCAGGTGCAAGGAATAACGAATTACGAAAAATGAAATAATCTGGTCTAAAACCATGATTAGAATCCTGTTTGACAATGTAGGTTATTAGGTATCTCTGCTTTAACCATGGATTATGGCAAGATCTATTGAGTCAAACAGTTAAATGGATTACTTTACTGGGTCAAAACTTATCACATTCTTGTGGGAAAGAATGGTTTAGTAGTTAAATTTGACTACTATAAAAAGTTCACAGAGACAGCCTTCGCCAGATTGTCCAATCTGGGGTGGAGCACTAGTAGAGAGTTTTGTTGGTCTTGGGATGGGTCTTATGGGACCAAGAAAACTTTGCCTTTCTTCAAGGATCCTTGACGCAAAATGGTGTGGTATTTTTTACTTTGGATTAATCTGGAAAGTGTAGTTTTGGTGGTTTATTTGGATAATATTGATTTTTTATCCGTGAAGGGACTTACTGCATTCATAAGACTTTGTACTGAATCTAACCTAATTTACATATTATCAGATCTATACAATATGATGAAGAAGAGGTAACTAGGAAAAAGAATTCTGTCAGCAGAGCACTAGTTAACAAGGAATCAACCTTTCTGTAACAACTGATAGGTTTGTTCAATCAAACAACCATGCATGCAAAACTCCACCTTCCTTTACCAATGATTCAAAATCTGTGTGCATGTACTCTGGGCAAGCTTTTTTCGATTTTGAATTTTCTCTCCATGTTTTGTGAAGTAAATATTAATCTGCTGCAAGTTATTTGTGTTTCACGTTTGGAAAGGGAAAAAGACCACAAGGGTATTACATTTGAGAGACCTTCGTGACACATTTTCAAAGGCAGTATTTCCCCTTATAGGTTTGAGATTAGGTTAGGTTAGATGGAGTTTTATGGCCCAGTTTCCAACCAATTGGTTCCAAATGGAGCTGGCCACAGCCGTTTTTTCCAGGTGTGGCTCACTGGCTTGTCTTCCCTACTCAATTGCTTAGACTAAGCACCAAGCACAATGGCAGTAGGTTCCACTCTTTAAAGTCTTCAGTATGACCCAGCCAGGACTCGAACCCTGACCTCCCAAATGCAAGTCTGATGCTCCAACCACTTGACCATGTAGTCCTACCCCTTAAATTTGTGATTCACTGCAAAGTGTTTCCCAATAGGAATATTATCATCACCTGAAGGTATTTTTAAAAAAAAAGGTTGCAACCGGACCATTTACAAAACTCCTCCCCAACCATCTATTAAAGGGCAAAAACAGTCCTGTCAACTTGAAGTAGTGAAGAACACTGTCCTGTTTTGTCAGTGGCTCTTGAGAGTCATGTGACAGAATTTTTTCTTCCCAAACTTGAAATTTACAAGGAGTCACTGTTTTGCTTAACTTAAATATGCAATATTAAATTCCTATGAAAATATTATGAACAATACTTTGAAGGGAAATAAGAAAAAAAGATTGTGAGAATCAGCTGTTGATTCGAAATAAATTAATTGGAAGACTACTCTTGCCCTTTAAGGTTTTTTTATTGGAAAGTTGGCCATGTTCACACGTCAGTGCACCTCGCAGTGTGGATACAGTTCTAACAGATCATAATAAGTTGTTCCCTACTGTTTGGCCAAAAGTCTTTGTAAACCTTCACCTAGGTTTTGAAGCCTAAAAAGTTTCAAACCCCAAGTCAACTCCCCCTACCTTGCATTGTAGTGACATTCCCTATAGGCCTAAATAACTTTCTGCTGTATCAAGGGGTGCCATGGAGGGTTTTCTGTCTCATGTTGGAAAAATACCCTTCGAACAATCTCGTCAGGAACTGTTCTCAGGACTAATTATATGCCCATTTAAGCATTTGAAAATGACCATGAAGGTTGACATTTGATAGCACTTTATCTCAGAATAAGCTAAAAGGGGATGTAGCCCTCCAGTGTATTTTAGGTAATTTGATTCCATTTTTGCCAGCACTTATTTCAGGATTCGTTGTAAGTTGTTTTTTGAACCCCAAAGTTGTTGGGCTTCTATTGTACCAGAAAGGTAATCAAATCTGCTGCTCACTGAAGCAGCCAATAGGAGAAATGAACCAGTGGTAAGGTACTATAATTTGGAACAGCAGTTTTTCCCTTACCCTGTGGTAGCCATGACAGATCTCCTTAAAGGCTACTATCCCTAATGGAAGTCTTAGACCCCCTGACTGTAGCAAACACCTCAGTGTTAAATTGTTACAGAGTTGCTTCTTTCTGCTGTACGCTATGTAACTTCAGCTAATCTCAACATAGTTAACATGACACCAGTAAGGTGTCTCTGAGTTATGAGGATTTAACATTTTCATTTCAAGTGTATTATCAAAAAGGTTAATATGACACTGTCTGATCAATTATTAAACTTCAAATGAAGGCTATGCTTCCAAGATTATAACCCATACCCTGGATAAGGTGAAAACTGCTGGATGGAAAGAGATGATTAGGTAAACAGAACTTCCTAATTGTAGTGCTAAATGACATTCCACTTTTAACACATCTCAAAGCACTTCAAAAACGTTTCTCTCAATTTTGTCATTCTTTTAAAATCTCAAGCCCATTTTGCCTGTAGTAACCAGTGTTACCATTGCAGTGCTATAGATTGACTTTCCATCGTACAGTACTTCTGTCTGGCGCTATTATGCCAAGCATTAGGTAGAAGGCAACAGGTTCCACTTTTTCTTCAGAATGAAGTGATAAGGACTTGAACACAGGTCTTCCCAGCTGAAAGTCAAATCCTCTAACCACAAGGGCTTGACTTGCCAGTCAGTAATTGACATCATTCACTACAATTGAAACAAAGGTATGAATGCAAATAGCTGTATGTCTGTGGTTACAGCTAGTAGCAATTGTTGGTTAACCCAGCTTAAGAGTTTTCTGGGTTTTTTTTTCAGAAAAAGTCATTATTTCTCGGTAAAGGAAAAGACTGCATTAGAAATTCTAGATTCAGCTAAGCAAATTACAAAATAGCAGTCACATTCTTCTCCTCATTAGTGCAAGCCGGAATATGTTGTGATTCCTGATTTCCTTGTATAATGCACCCTTCAACCTGCTAATCTCTATCAACCCTAGCTTCCCCCTGGAGGTACATCAAAACTGAGCCATCTCCAAAAGTAATATCGTCAATGTTCATCTTTAGCAGACGACTAATTCAATCTTACTATCATGTCACACTTAAAATCATCAATGTCAGTAACCTACACATTTTCCAATGGCATAGTGTAGCCAGAAAACTTTTTTATGGGAGGGACTCGCTCCACTATTTCATTTGGGGTGCTTCAAGTCAATGGTATTGAACTTTCAATAGAAGAGTTCCATGTGGGAACAGGACTTACAGTGGAAGCAGGTGACTTTTCAAGTTCCTTCTCACCTAACCAGCCTATTAATAGGTCACTGAGTTCTCAAATAATCAAGGCATCAGTCATTATCAAAAACATAAGGTCAAGTTAGTTAGTTAGACAGAGTAACGGCCCATAAGGTAAAAAATTACCATTCATCAAAATGGGTGGAAAAAGTTGGGAAGCTGGAAAGCCCCTTCCCAAGAAAATTGAGCATTTAGAAGGACAACTTGGCAATTGGAGGGAATATAATGTTATTCCTTTTCTGTTAAAAAAAAAAAAACATTTTCTTTTCCTGGGGTCACTGTCCTATGCAACAGTGTATGCCTTTTAAGAGAAGGGATGCAAAAATGACTGACATATTTGAGCACCTTCACACCCTTCCCTCAGGTAGTAATGTTCATCATATAATTGAAACCTGCATTGTACCAGGACCATATATCCAGCAACCTGTGCAGAGTTCACACAAATCTACACTGATGCACTTCCTGAATACAATTCAGGTCACACCACATGGCCAAACACAACAGTACAATGAACTTGACAACTGGAAACTATCATTTTGATTACATGGCTATAATTGGCCATAAGACACAGTTTTTCCCAGAATGCTTCTCTCTGGGGTCTACCATATCCTGATGTTCGTGCAGCAAGAGTAATATTGCAGCACAGGAAACTTCAGTGTACTCAGATTGTCGTCCTGACCTTACACATGTGCCACAACCAAGTGATTCATACCTTTACAAAGATCTCACATGCCTATGGGAAATTATTAATGTAAAAAGGTTTCTCAATAAAACACATGTGTGTGTCCTGTAATGCCATAAATTGGTTTGTTTTTGTGAATTCCAGGTAACAGGTTATGTCTTCTCTATTAGGTATATGTAAAATTGAAACCCCTATTTGCCATTTATATTCATATTTGTTGTATTTGTAAATGATTTTGCTGGAGAGTGAAAGCCTTACAAAAGTAAGCTTCAGGAGCTCGACTTGTTTCCTAGGAAACAGTGGGTCAAAATGTCAGAGTTTCTGATTGGATGCAAAGTGTTGAAACTTGCTCCTACAGACATGGCTTTTCTACAGACATGGCTTTTCTTCTTTAAAGACAAAACGCAGTTACCCCAATTTTGGGATAAGTATCGGGGGCATACCAAGGGAGCTTTGAGACAGGGGGTGCAAGGTTTAATTGATCACTGTCCTAGGTGATGGTCTAATGGGAGAGGGTATCTCATTTGCAAAGCGTTAATTTTTGGAAGGGGGCTAACTTGAGGCAAAATGCATTTGCATCATATAAACAAGTATAACGGCTAATAAGTAAGTTTGATAATTCCTTGGTGAATGGAATCGTGGGTAAGGTTAGGTTTGGTTCAGTTAGATGAAGTTTTGTGGCCCAGTTTCCAAACAAAGGGGTACAAGAGGACCTGGCAATAAGTCAATACAGATGTGGCTCACTGGCTTGTTTTCCCTACTCCATTGCTTATGCTGAGCACCAAGCACAAAAACAGTATACGTTCCATCTTTTAAGTCTTCCATATGACCCGGCCAGGACTTGAACTCCCTTCTGACTGCAAGTCTGATGCTCTAACCACTTGACTATACTTGTGGGGCACAATGTGAAATACACAAACTGAGCTCAGCTGATAGTGTTTGATGTTCCCCCATTTTCATGCAACTTGTAAATACAACACTACACATAAATCTAAGTGTTTAGCCCACCCAAATGATAAAATTGGTCTCCGCCCTAGTTAACAGCAGATTCAAAGTCATTTTTTGACACAGTCAGCTGCACTGAACCACACTTAGGTAAAAGATTCATATTATGAATAGAGAAAGAACGAATGATTTCCCCAAATTTTCATGCTAACTCAAATTTTGTAAAATGTTCTGCAGGTGCAGTATTGGTTTTTAATCCCAACAATTCGGAGGATGTGTACATATGCACAGCCCTCAAAACAAATTACAGAACTTGTTTAATACAGAGGGAGCATGTCCTGTAGCGCCCTAAGAGTATTTATTAACTAGAGACCAAGGTCTAATACAGGCCCTGTACAAAATTTTGGCCAATTTGAAAGCAAGAGCAAGGTACACAATGGTTTAGTCTCTGACATTCAGGCCTTGCACTGTGGCGACAACATTTTGGCAATTTTCGAAACCTCAAAAGAGGTGCACTGTATTTACCCTCGCAATTCTTGAAGAGTAAAGAAACAGCAATACTTTTGTTGCTGTAGATACATCATTTTAGATCGAGTTCAACTATGCAAAAGTTGGCGTCACAAATAAGTGGCATGTCACCTACATCTGAGATTTACTTTCAACTTTCAGAGTCGAAAGCGAAGGTAAAAGAAGCCAAGTTGCCTACTAAACCGCCTCGCTTAACCATAGACACTGTTAAGTGCTGTCTTCGTTTGACTTGATACAAACGCATATAGTGTGAATGTAAAGCAAGTTAACAAAACATTACCTTAGCAACAGGATTCACTACAGGTGTCGATTACGAATGGAGGCTTTAGAAGTCTATCTTAGATAATGTAGACTGGAATGGATAATAGGCTCTTACCTTCTCGTGTGAGTCCTCAAACTACAAATCCTAGGCTAAATATCCAAAACGCCAAGTGAACAGTATTTCGCACTGACTGAGAAGAGGTACACACAGCTGCTTACAAGACCAAAATACACGCAGCACATATCAATATTTAAACAAGAAAACAACAACTGCATGTAACTTGTATGTAGGCTATGACAAAAAAAGGCAGGCTCTTGAGCTCATGCTCAGGCTTTTATTAACACGCATATTTTTGTTTTGCTATAAGGATGCACATGCGTGCACGCACAAATGTTATCCAATCATTATCCAGTTGTGGCAGCGCATCTATGCCCTGCACATAACCAAATTTCGTTAGAGCGCGTAATAAAAGTACTTGTGGTGTATTTAAAAAGCGTGCGTTTTATTCCTTCGTGTTTTTGGAACGTGTTACAGCGTACGTTGAGGCTAATTTTGTGCACCCCATACGCAGGCAAGCCCTAAAAAGTAGCAAACTGTTAGAGAAAGTGCACACATGGAAGAAACGGCTGGTTGGTCGAGACACTTCAAATTCGTACCTTCTTTGGCCTCCATGGTCGGACATTTCGCCATTTTGACCTTGGCCTCTAGTTAATAAATACTCTTACTGTAGGTTGTGCCTTAATGGTTTAGATCCACCAGACACTACTAGGAAAGAAAATCAGAGGTGATTTATGAGACTTGAGCTGATGCTTCAAAATAATTAGTCTGGGATGACTTTGAAAGCCATCATTATTTTCAACCAACTATACTCTTTCACCAATGACAGGACACATCATTAAACACAAATGGCATACTGTGCAATGTCATGGACAGCTCCCTCTATGTATGGCTAATTGACACCACATAACACACAGGACATAAACCCAACCCAATGACCTAAAGCCAATTTATGATGATATACCGACCATTGGGGTGACTTTTGATGACTTTTTCACAATTGACAAAATTCTGTAAGTATTTTGAAATAAACAAATCAAGTGGGGGTTGTAAATTTAGACATAAAGCAGACTCTCACACACACCCAGCTGACCAACAGGGTCCTTCAGAAATTTATAGCAACTGCAAGAAACAGTGTATAATAATACAATACAATAATAAATGTAAATCAAATTTTATAAAAAAAAACCATCTTTGTGCCACTAGAAGTGACCTTCAAATCAACTGATGGTATAGACCACCATATTGAGCTCCATGCCAAATTGGGCAAGTGAACTCGGATCAACAGTTAAAAAACTCTGTGGGTTTTTTTTTTTTACCTTATTTTTTTTTTTTTTTTTTCATTTTTCCCACGGTTGCTCTGACGAAACTTGATTTTAGTTATAATTTTTTCAATTCATATTTTACAGTATCATACTAAACCACTTGTGAACAACATCAATTTTGAAACTTGAAAATATTGGTATGACAGCTATTTTTAAACCCACAATTGAACTGCATGTGACAACCAACCTAGCATGGAAAATACAACTTTAAAAAGACAAAGTGGAACAAACTCTAAACCTGTTGTGCTGAAACCAGAGTGCTAACATAATACTAGACCACTGGGCGATTTAAAACCTTGCACATGATTCATTGCCCAAATATAAGGCTTAGGCAGCAAGAGTTGCAAAGTTCTGTCGTGTAAACTGAAAACATCCCTCCTCTCTTTCTCTTTCCCTTTCCCCCAAAAGCAGTAAGACAGAACTATGTCACATTAATAGGTTAAATACAATCTTCATAACAAATGATTTTTTAAAGGGCTAATCCTCTCACCCCAAACAACATTTTTTGTAGATGTCTACAGAAAATCCCAAGCTCTTTGTTCAAATGAGAGCTAGTTCAAAAATGCAGCTCACATTACACAGCATGTACTGTACTAAGAGTAAGAGTAAACATTCTGATCACACATTTGGGCCTTGTATACTCATCCCGAGGCAAGAAACTGAGATTGTGTCTGAGAGAGGAGTTCTAAACAGTTGTGGGAGGGCTTCAGTAAGTAGGATAGGAGAATTGGGATACTTTTCCCAGTTGCTGATGAAGTAATCACTTTTTGGAGTGACAATGAAGGACTCACAGATGTGGTATTGAAAAAAGTGGTTTCCATCCATTTAACATGTTAATACCGTGTGGTTACCGTGGTGTAACGGTTATCACATGTGCCTCTTACGCACAAGGTCCCTGGGTCGAGCCTGGGAGGTAACATGAACCTTTCAGAGGGTGGAGTTGGCTCGGTGGTTTGAGCGTACTGCCTTGCATGCTGAAGGTCCTTGGATCAAATACAAGTTATTCAAGGATTTGGTTTACGAGACACTTTTTATTACAATCAACCATGGTACAATTTATCTTACACAGACATTTGTAATAGCATCGCATACCTATACCTAAAATTAGGAACATATGTTCCTATAATTTGTCCTTGGTTTACAACAGTTAAAAGTTTAAAGCAAGTCTATTGCCTTGACTAAAATAATTGACTATTATTGTGGGAAGACAAACTTTAAATGACTATATTAAGAATATTATGTTTTCAATGTCTTTTACCTGACTATTTACCAAAATAAACTGAAGGTTTTAAGAGCCTGGTGAAAGTTTTGTACTCTTCCTTAACTTTTTCTGTGATCTGAAAGCAATGACTTTGGATAAACAGAAATATACCACAAAGGAAGGGTGAGAATATCTCAACCTTACAGTGACCTTACAAAGTTTACTCAATTTTAAAAGCAGATGATATCTACAAGACATGTTTCCATTCTTTATTTAATGGAATTGAACTTAAAAATACAATGACCCAAGTCTAATGTACTCACAAGACTTTTGCACTTTTCAAAAATCCTTGAATTACATTGAACCACTCACTAATGCAGTCTAATGATGAGAAATGGGATCTTCCCTCTCTTTTTACAATATCATACTACATCAGAAGGTCAGTTACTTTCTTCCAGAAGCATAGCATTAAGTCAATTGGGGATGTACACAGCGACAGGCCAGTGACACTTCTTGCTGTCTTTAAGACATCCAAAAGGACATGCACATGACCCACATCACAAGGGGTGCATATAGCTTTAGTGACGGGCATTAAAACAGCAATGGTAAAAAAGAAAGACTGGTATAAAAAATTATACACGTGTAGCCACAAAACATTTGCAAGTAGGCTAGATACAAGTGCCACAAAATTTTCATATTTACAGGCTATATAGGGCTTGGCTTGTGAGGTCTTGCACTCCCCCCCCCCCTTCCCCAGGCCCTCTTTCAGATGCATGGACAACATGTCTTTACTGCTTTGTGCTCATCACTGTGATGTGCATAAGTTCGTTATCAACTGAGATTTCCTTAACCAAAATCCAGGCTAAAGGCCTTCTTCCAATTGCCCTCAACTCTATCTACCTCAAAGACAAATGTTAACATGATTATCTGATCACTTCAAAGACATTTCAGATATTGGGTCAGGCCAAAAGTTTTCAAATGAGAAGGCAATAGGCAGTTATCCCAAATTACTTTGGAAAATCAGACTGAGTAAAACTTTGCAAATTTGAAAAAAAAAGTATTAAAAATCAGGGGATTTTTACAAATAAAATTTGAAAACTGGGCTTTTTAGAGGAAAAAATTTGAAAAATTTGAATCTTCATTCAAGAACTGGCAAAAATTCAGGGCAAACATGGCAGTGGTCAGGGTGACTGGCCATCTTCAGGGACTGAATACTTTATCATGACATGACAGTTACCAAACAAAATTGCAAACTGAAGTTTACTTGATGCGGTGCCAGTCTTTTTCAATAGGAGGCAATGGCTCCTCCCCCCTCCATCCCCAACCCTCTGCATGAAACAATGTTGATCTCTCTAAAAAGTCAGTGGCAAAGTTTGCTCTTTCTTGCAATATAAATTGCATCTTGATAATTCTTGATATTTAACCCTTAGTTACAGTACATGGATCCAATAGCAGTGCAATATATTTCATGTTATGAAAATATATCTTTGTAAAAGTAAGAAGATGTACTCACTTAAATGATTCCAGTGCTGATTTCTTAAATCGAATATACGCATTGAATGAATAAGGGCTAAGTGTAAATCTTAACCGAGTAGTATTTTTGTCGTCTTCAATAGATAAAAGCATCATCTCTCCATCTGCTTGATCTTGGGGAAACTGATATCTAACTTGCATCAAAAATGTAAAACTTTGTGGGAATCTGTAACAAGAAAAACAGGATGTGATTTGATTAATACAAGTCAGCTGTAAAATCATTTGGCATAGTTCAAACTGACATATGTAGGCTTAAAGGAGCCAAGTAGCCATTTTCTCCAATCCAACATGGGAAATGAATGAAATTTTCACCAAAATGCCTAGAACATGTCCCTCCTTAACATATCAAACATAAATTTATTTTTTGGACTACTGTGTTCTTTTAATTGTGGTTTTTAAAAAAGAGTCATACTGTAAGTGCCATCACCTTCAGAACCACCCTTGACTATGTGCCGATACACAAGTGTGAATGACTGAATGGCATGAATTTAAAATGTTATAATGAAGTTTCAATGATGTTCTACATACTACAAATAATGCCATTAATGTAAGTCAAATGTAAGCAAGTATTGACACTAATTTTGTAGCCCCAGATGACCTATGAACTTCACCAAAAACGATAGGGTTTTTCCCTGTCAACATAGAGTATCTATGTACAAAGTTTGCGAACTGTAGCAGATTCCTTTCTTGAGATATTGTATTAACAGGCTTAGTGTGCTTAAACATAAACATTGATCCCTGATGACCCCAGATGACCCTTGACCTCAATTAAAAGGGAGAGAAGGCTATTATACATTTTCACTGGAAACAAAAAAATTTCTTTTAAAACTTTCCATGCAATCTGCTTTTCTCATGGCACAGTCTTTTTGTCCACTGGCCACTAATGTCATGAACCATACTCAACTCCCTAACTTACCAATTTTTCCTTTTTTAGTTCCCGCAAATATAAGAAGTTGTAATTAGTATATGTTTGAGAGATTGTAATTGGTTCCAGATATAGTCCTGGCTACCTTGCAGAAATCAAAATATCAAACTTCCCTTTCCTTTTCTACCATTAAGTACAGTATTATGTCATGAATAATAGAATAAGCTCAACAAATGAAAGGAAGTACCTCGGGTCAAATAAGTGATGATACAATTTGATTTGATTGCTCCTGCAGTGTTCTGATGTAACATACATGTGCGATTCCTGATACGATTTAGTATCTACCAGTTTCAACCCAGGCATTCATGCTGACATCCCTCCATTCATCTCAAAGAACCCCACAGAGCTGACAGTACGTTTGTCACTAGCTAGCCCATCCCTACAAAAGATGGCTCCATGAAGCCACTAAAGAGCCACTTTGCAGGCTTGTTCTATACTGGTATGGTTATGGTGCCAGTAGAATCAACGGATAATGAAGTCAAGCAATTTGCCAGATTTGAGAATTAGAACCCCAGCTGAGAAAGGAATCAAATACTCTACTAAATCTACTAAACAATCATTTTACAATGATACAGTCTAATGTGGACCTCACAATTCAAAACTTCCAAAGCTATGTATTGAAGAAATGCATTTACATGGTTTCAGCACACTAAGCAGCACCAAGGGGTCCTTCCCAAATCTACCTGGGGTACCATTTAACAATTACAGCACAATTATGATTTTGTATGACGTTTGCAGAAAATAGTTTATTTAGTATTTAGAAGATGTACCTAGTTGATTCTGGTGCTGCGTGGAAATGAGCCAGCCTGGGAGGAGAGGTTAGGGTCAAAATGGGGGCAGCATCCCCCTCCACCTGAATAAAATGGCTTTGTAGACTCCTTTAATGTAATTACACTCCTTAAAATGATACATATTAGAGCATGAATATTCAGGACACTCCTTCAATTAAAGGAATCATCCGGTAATTTGCGTACTTTCATTAGAGTGGCAGTGCAAACTAATATGAGCTGGGGTACCGTTTCTGCCTGGCATCCAGGAATGGCATAAGTAGGCCCACTGCATAGCTGACATGTTTAAATCTATGTGGTACACGTAAAGAGTAAGGCCTGTTTAATACAAGTAAAATTTATCACAATATACAACTTACGAATCACCAATATATTTCCCAGCTGGTACAGAGTAAACAGCACTTGACGGAAACTGGAAATTAACACATCCCTCAGCATCTTCTGCTTCCTGTACATCAGGAGGTACTTCCATTCTCAATGGATCTATTAAATCTTCTACCTCTGTAAATGTGAGAAAATAATCACAATATCTTTTTTGATCAAACACATCAAAAAATGTATGGCTAAGTCGGCATTTGGCAGAAAACACTGAATAATGGATTACGTAAAACTTCTATTACAGCCGCTAGATGATTTTAAAAGTGTGGGTGTTAAGTCCACTGTGAAAGCCAGCTGAAATTCACCACCAATAAACCACCTTGGACAGCATCACCGTAAACTGATGTGTCCCCAGAAAACTTCCAAGTGGTTTCAAGAGGATCTGAGTCTGATACGGGAACCTCTTGGGTGCATTAGGCAGTACTGTACCTTTAACAGCCAAGCAAACTCTCCCTCCAGACATGGGCTAAATACAGACCCTGTGTAGGGATGTTGTGATTTTGTCAGATGAGGTTTTCAGCTCAGTTTCTAACCAATTCGTTTAAATCACGCCAGCCAAAGCCTTTTTTCTAGTTGATGCTTATGGGCTTGTTTTCCATACTTTATAGCTTATGCTGCTCACCAAGCACAATGGCAGTAAGTTCCACTTTTTAATTAAAGATTTCAGTATGACCCAGCAAGGAGTTGAACTCCAGACCTTCTGGATGCAAGTCAGGTGCGTAACCATTAGACCATGCAGCTGGCATGTTGGGAAAGGAAGAGCCCGAAAGTCAGATTACTTGGCAGCACCTTTGGTTTGCCTTTTTAAAATGTTTGGACTTTGGAGGACAAAAGGTTTGAAATCAAACACTTTTATTGAAACCAATATCATACACAGACAGCTATTGCAGCTATCTTCACTCATTTGTTCACTGAGTTAAAGTGCTATTTTCATGATTCATCACAGAGCTGATATTTTGCGAAATGCACAACATGGAGGCTTGTTTGTACCTGAAGTAAAAATTATGTGAAAATACTGCTAGCATTTATAAAATTCATGCACTATTTAATGAAGATTCAAATTTCAATTTTGGCAAGTTTTATTTGCTGTTCAGAGGACCACTTTTCAAAGTGATTGAAAGAAAGATTTGACCCTCGATCCACACCCCCTGTCATCATGGAGTTTACAACAAGGGCTATTTGAAAGGAAACAAGGACAACTGCTAATCAGGAAGGATGAAGTGGGGAGAGCATTTGTTGGCTCCCTTTTACAGCCAGGGAGAATCACCCACCACCTTCTTCTTGTACTTTGTTTTGTTTCACTTATTTATTTACTGCCATAGACAACAGCCCCTCATTCCTGGCACCCCGTATGCCATTAGAAGCTCTCCCCCCCCCCATAAAAATCTGATCCCTTTTACCCAATCTCACAAAGGGGAGGTCGGTGCAAAAAAACCCCATCTTATCCAGCTGGTAACACAACAGATAAACTGTTGTCATTTTCTATCATTGCGCATTTGAGGTTTTTAATTACTACAGGGTTCAACTGGGTAAGGTAAAAGATAAATAGCTTAAATATGGTTACGTATGGTTTTTTAATTTTTAAACAGAGAAGTTCCTAATGCTTGACTTATCCATATGACTCAGAACACTATAGTCATTTCAAAAGTCACAATCCTTCTTAATTACCCCAATACATTTAAAGTTGTTTAAAGCCCCCCTCCTCTAAACAACAGGTGGGAAGGCAGAAGAAGCAGATCTCCCACCACTGTCAAGAACGAAAACCCCTTCCTTGTCCCAATACAAAAAATGTACAAAATCTCAATTCCCAGCTTGTGCAATATTTTGCACCCAAATCACATCTTCCTCTCATATCCACATCCTCCTCTAATATCTCCTCCAAGACAGCAGCTTGAAATGACATCACCCCCTACCCATAGAGAAGGGCTTCCTCCATCTGCCTGTGACTGAATTCATTGCCAAACCCCATCTGCTATACAGTACATCCATCTACCTATCTCCCGCTTGATTTTCTTGTGGTGTTCATACACTGAGGGTAAACATGAGCAAATTTCACAAAGAGTACATCATGGGGAAACAAAATCAATTTAGGATCCTATTATTGAAACATTAATCCCTTTTGTGCAAAACAGCACTTCTTAAGGTTGTGGTTGCTTGGTTCACAATAGATACATGTGTCAAGAGGGCCTTATGGTGACCCTTTTTAAATTGCTCCCATACCCATCCATCCCAGTTTAGGTTTTCCTGGTACTTTGTTTCCTGAGCCACAAGCAAATTAACCACACCTGGAGAAGAAATTCCCCAACCAGCATGATAGACCAACTGAACTGGGGTGGTATGAAGTTGGCAAAGTTATCACAACCAGCACAGGCTGACAGCAGTCCAGCATTTCGTCGGCTGCCAAAAAAATTGAAACTCTCTTGATTTTATCCCATACATTGTCCTTTTTTAGGCATAAACTCCACGTTTGACATATTCTGAAAAGGTCCAGTACTGTATGACCCAAAAAAGTTGCTGCTTTTTCAGGTCAAGGTTATAACATCTACTACATGGGATTTACAAAAACTGCTGGGAATGGAATTTGTAAATTCTTTCATAATTCCTTGAGATGAATATTAATCTTAGCATGGCAACCAACCAAAACAAAAGCCAGACAAGAAAAAATATACAGAAGACTTTGCAAGACTTTCATACACTCTCTTTTTATAGCATGGAGAAACACCTTCAGAAAAATGTTCCGTATGCCCCTGGAATTACTAAGATACAGTATTTTCATCAACGACCCTATAGGCAGCTTTAAAGAAGTTTCATCAAATCACGTAGTCCCAAAAACAGTTTCTGAGTAAAGATTATTAGTTGAAGGCCATATCCTTTCTAATTTTAGAATTGAGTTCAAACTTCAAAGTACTGTTAAGTACAGTATATGAGAGTGTTTTAAAGTGCACCTCAAGTCTAAAATTTCAAAAATATTTAGCAAACAAGAATACAAATGAATTCAAACAGTCCCAACTCCCATCTTCATAGGACATTCTTAAGCTGAGATATAAAATGTTTCAGTTTATTCACTCAAATTAAAATGGTACATTGCGCAGTAACTTGTGATGTCATTGTTGTACCATTCGAATAAGTCTTTGTATTTCTTTGCTCGTCTGAAAATTACTGCATGCTGTACCAATATGTGATACCATTCTTATAGTACTCATGGGATGATGTAACTAGCCGTTCCTGTACAACATGATATGCAAGCAAACAGGAAGCATTCAAGGTCATTAGAACATTCTAAATCTCAAAGGGACACAAAGCTGGTAGTGTGAGTTGTACAACAAGAAAGTCACAAATTACTGCACAATGTATTTTGTTTTGAATGAATAAATTTTCACATTAAATATCTCAACAGTGAAACAAGCAATGTAACATGGGAGTTGGATGAGTAAGATTGATTTTGCAAGCTGTTAAAAACATTTTTAACATTCTAGACTTGCTGTACACTTTTAAAACAAAAGATTAATCATGATCACCTTTGTCCTCTTGAAAGAACCAAGCTATGGAATTATTCATGACAACAAGAGACTTGTTAGGGGTGATTAATTTGAGGAGGTTGGAAGGTGGGGGCACATTAATCAATGCAAAAATTAAGTTTAGCCTTAAAGGACAAATTTTCTCACCCTACACAGATCCAATTCTTCTTCAAGTTAACCTTTTTACTTAAACCCCTCTCACAACTGTCTAAAATTCATCCTCATTCAGACACAATCTCAGTTCATTGCTTCAGTGTGAGTATATACAAGAGGCCAATGGTAACCAAATCACTGTGAGCACAGTACAGTGCTGTGTACAGTAGTATGAGCTTTGGCACGCTGCATTTTTTTTGTACCTGTTGTCTCTCAAAGAGCTGTGCCAACTGAGAATTTCTGTGGACTACAGTTTGGGGTGAGATTATTAAGCCTTTAATGTAAAGAGTCCAATTATGGGATGTTCTCCATCTCTGGTGGAAGAGGTGGTTCTGAAGCATGGGAGGTGCAGAGGTGAAGAAGTAAAACAGATGGGGTCAAGATAAATAATAAGCTGGAGAAAAGCAATGATATCAACAGATAAGGTCACAAAGCACACACACACACACACACACTGTATCCACAATATTGGAATGCTCACTTTCTACCCAGATATCCCTTGTAAAAAAATTGGTACTAAAAAAGAGCTGTCCTGTATCAGCAACATACATACTCTTCATGTTCAGCAATGTCCATGCAGTATGCCAAATTGAAACATGCTGACATCATATGTGAACAACCTCTGCATCATGTGTTTTAGTCTTAAGTGTAGTGACATGAAAATGACAAAATTGGGTATTTGATATAAAAAAAGAATTAAAAACCAAGACAATAGTCACAATTCCTGTCGAAATCTGTCACAACATTTTGGAAAAAATACCCAATGGAAATGCTCAATCTTGTCAAGTACAGTTCTCAGTACCAATTTATGCCCATTTAGGCATTTGAAAATGGCCATGAACATTAAAATTTGATAGCAGTTTATAGTATCTCAGAATAAACTGAAAGGGGATCTAGCCCTTCAATGCACTATTAATAATTTGATCCCTTTTTTTGCCGTCACTTACTTCAGAATTTGTTATAAATTGTTATTTGAACCTCAAAGCTGTTGGGCTTCAATTGTACCAGAATGGTAATCAAGCCTGCTTCTCATTGAAGCAGCTAACTGAAGTAATGAATCAGTGGTCGGAACCTAATTGGCAACCGCAGTTTTTCCCTAAAAACTGTGGTAGCCATGAAGGATCTCCTTAAAGGCTAATATTACGAATCGAATTCGGGGCAATTCCTGATTTGAATTTAATCATTGATAAACACAAGCTCAATACACAAATTTTGTTATGTCTAGCAAAATACAACTCATACAAGAGCAGCTGCAGTACAGCCTGCACTTGCAGATTACACAGCTTATTCAGTAACGAGTGCAATACAGTAAAGCGTGTTTGATTCTCTCATGCAATTGGTGTATATGAACAGAGTTTGTATGGGGCATTGTTTACACTTTCATGACAACTATGCACAAAGTCCTGGATAAGCTGAGTTCATTGCGTCACTTCCAGTTTGTTGATCACCATGGCTTGATTCACTGCGGGGGATCAAATGTGAAAGCAAAACCTTTGATCTCGAGGGGAGGATCTGATCCAGATCTGATCGCCCCCTCAAGATCAGCTCTCATGTGTGAAAGCAGTCTTGTTTTTTAAAGTTTAAATTGTGTCCTTGAAAATCATCAGTACCAATTACCAAACCATAAACTATCTGAAAAGTAATTAAGAGGTAATTAATATAGAGTTAGCAAAAGAAATGTCAACACTGAGCAACTTTCCACATCATTATTTTTGCCCAAGCAGCAAGTTGCTGTACGTAGCAACATTCTGACTTTCAAGAGGTATAGCCTAAGTCTTAACTCTTAAGAACCATAAAAGATATTGACATCATTCAAACTGTTTTTACCTCAGGTAAGTTCACTGCCTAACCTCCAAGAGAAGTCAGGGCATTTTGCTGACATGTCACACTACCTTTAATGACTCCATGTGATATAAAATGATGCCAAATATGGCAGAGCTGCTAGTATAAACAAATATAAGGCAATCTTGAATAATTAGTTAACATTTATCTTCCTTCCCGTAACACATATTGTACTTCATAATTCATGTTACATCATCACAGACAGATATTCCACATGGTTCTCACTTCACCCCAAAAAGCAAAGATAGTTCTAGAAGTTCCGATGACACCTGTTAGATAGTACACTGCTACCCAATGCTTCCCAAGTGACTACAGGAATCTGGAGGAAAGCCAGGCAATGCAATTCAATGGAATGGTTTTAAATTTGACTTTGAACTCTGGCAGTTCAAATCTGCATTTATCACGGTCACAGACTAGGCTTGCAAAGAAAAATCTGGAAATTTGCTTGGGGATGAATAACTCCAATAAGTTTCATTTACATGATGTTTCTTCTTGAGAAAGTAACAAAGACACCCCAGCAGATCAAAGGCAATGTGGGGTGTAACTGGTATCTGAGTTTGTTACATGATCTGTGCCCTTTGCTTTCACTGTGTTCACACTGTGTGAAAAGCAATTACAATATGCTTGACCAGCCGGTTAGTTTTCATCAATGTTACGTAACTTTTGTGAGTTTTAATATATCTGTCAATCACATGTGAAACCTGACTATATTAAGTACGGGTGAAGTGAGCTTCATTTCCTTCCTGAGGCAATAAGAGTTAATCAGGCAAAGAAGGAGGATGTAACAAAAAGTAAGAAGGAAAACCTCACCATGAAAATACATGGCAATAACTGACCTGAGCTATTACATAATTCAATGAACTACTAGCAACATTTAAAAGAGGGATTAACATGGAAAAATCAAAGCAGTCTGGAGAGCAACACTAACTGCTTACCTACCCACCCACAGCCCCACAGCATTATGGACAGTTTATAAAATTTCAAACCAACAAATTGTCATGATACCAGCAATACACCCAGTTTTACTTACTGGCAGAATTTGATAGACTGAACTAAATTTCTCCCCACATGGCTCATTTTCATGGTTGTCAGGGTCAACTTAAGTTGCACACAGACAACCAAATGTGCAGAGTTGGCTCCCTGACTACAAACCATTTTTCTTGAGGAGAACTAAAAAGGAATTTGCTTTTATAAGATTCAACTGACTATAATGCTTGCTACTGATCCATTCCTTCAACTTTTATCATTTAATTTCAGACTTTTATTGTAAAACACAAATATCAAATAGCTTAATGCATTAACACACAGGCTCTACTGAATTCCATCAACAAAACAGCAAACTGCCCTCACCTGCCCCCCGCCTCCCCCTACTTTACGCCAGTGTTATAGTATCTTCATTCTTTCACATGTGAAATCAAAAAGAACATCAAGAGTGATGACAAACACGGTACAGCCAGAACGAACATTAATGAACTTGAAGCAATCTTGAACACAATTATCTTTACTCCCCCTAGCACATAAATAGTGACTAATGAATCATGTATCACCACCACTAAAAGAATTTGCACACAGTTTCAACTTGCACTCCAACAAGCTGAGATGGTTCTAGAAAAATGTATCCCCACCACTGAAAGCTTTTCCACATGGTTCCAACTTCACCCCAATGAGCTAGTCACCAACAAACAAGTGGTAACAGTGTAGGCACCATCAATTTCTAGAACCATCCCAACTTGATCTGGTGATGAAGTCGAAATCAAGTGGATAAGCTTTCAATGGGATGGTTCTAGAAAAATGTATCACCGTCATTGAAAACTTTTCCACATGGTTCCAACTTCACCCCAACAAGCTGGGATGGTTCTAGATATTTTAATGGTACCCACACTACTACCACTACTTCCTTGGTGACTACACATATCTGGAGGAGAGCCAGACAATGCAAGGCAATAAACTTATGAAATGGGTTTGAAATTTGACTTTGAACTCTAGCAATTCAAATCCCCATCCTACATTACTCAGTCACAGATCTGCAAGGAAATATCTGGAAAATTGCTTGGAAATGAATCACTCCAATAGCAGTGTATTAGTGGTTTTGACAAAAAGAATACTGACCTGAGCTACCACTGACAGCAAACTCATAATTTCGGACAAAGCAGTACTGAATGAACTTTTAACAGCATGTTAGGGTAGTGCAGGAAAAGCATTGGAAATTAACCTACGGCAGAATGAGATGCGCCAGCACTAATTGCTTTAATACCCACCAGCCACCAGTCCAATTTACATGTTGCACTATCATCATGGACTACAACTCTATTTGTAACTTAGAAATTATGAAAAAATTGTCACAATACAAGATAACCTGATGCCCAATTTTACTTATGGGCAGGGTTTGATAGATTGAATGATCAAAGGATTGGTAGATCAAAAAGTAAGTAATAGTGAACCTTCCATCTTTATTAGAAAATTCTGCCCACTGAAACTGGATGTCATGGCTTGGCTAACAGTGTCATGACTTGGCCAATTTTTTGAAGACAGAAAACTTCAAACCACAAATAGCACCTTGGAATTTTGTACCAAGTGTACACAACAGAAACAAAGACTAGGGGTGTAAGAGTCACTGCTGACAATGTCAAGAAATAATGCTCACTAGTAGTTATAAACATGTTTTTCCATTACTTTGGGAACATGAAGCAACCTATTTGATATGTTTTTTGTCCCAAACATCAATATTTGGACAGATCCATCTGGAAATTAATTGCTAACATTTTTCCACATTTTTTAAACTTTATTTTCTTGTACATGTTCACTAAATCTGACTCAATTTTCATGATTCTAAATTCATTTGATAAGTAATTTAGCCACTGAATTGGATTCTAGTCACATTATACAAGGAAAAACAAATCAATCTTAAGGAATCTTTTCAAGGTAAATGCCCAGTATGGTGCGGTTAGCCACAAAAATGTGGTGCTTCACTGCTGCATTCGGAAATCAAGGTCACAGTATATAAGTCCACCATTCAAGAAGCAAAATTTTCTCATGCTGCAAATCCTTCATCTACTATATGTTTGATCTGTAGATATTAAAGGGCCAAACCTCTCACCCCAAACTACAATTTTGGTATGGGGGTACCAAAATTTTCAATTGGCTCAACTCTTTGATTGACAGCTAATTCAAACAATGCAAAGTACCAAAACTTATATTACACAGCATGATGTTACTGAGAGTGTTTTGATTATATAAATTGAGTGTTTCTTTATACTCACCTTGAAGCAATAATCTGAGATTGTATCTGGATGAGCATGAATTTCAGACAATTGTGGGAGGGGTTTAAGTAAGAAGGTTAGGAGAATTGAAACTGTTTGGGGTAAGAGAACTGGGTCTTTAAACAAACAAATATTCAATCTATAGCTAACCCTCTGCATGGTGGGAATGTTAGGTCTAGCAAACTTTGACAGAGCAGATCCCTGATCTAATGAATCTTCCATACAGGGACTGCAATCTGGTTTGCAGATTGGGGGCCGGGGGAATGCATATTTTTCCAACATTTGCAACCTTAGATCTTGTCCCTGAAGGGATTACCTTATAAGCAGTCCATCCACAGGAACACAAGGGCACACATATACACACAAAAACAAGTATACACACCCACATTGACATGCGCATTAACCCTTTACCGTTGTGCTCCGATCGAGGCATATTTGCGCGCCTCGGGAGTGGGCTGAAAAGCGGAAGTAGCCCGCCCCGCATCGGCTTCCATAGGCCATTGACCCTGTGACCTTAAACTATTGTCTCTCTCGTTGTTGTGGCCGAATTTTCGGGTAGCTACTCGCAGTTTCGAGCTCCACCTGAAACAGTAACAATAGGGGGACAGCCGAGCTCTCCACATGGGTCCAAAAGGACCCAAACAACGGTAAAGGGTTAAAAAAACATACATAGATGGCGCATTATGAAGATTAGAATACCTTTAATAAGCCTCAAATAGACATATTTCTCTAAGCACTTACAGTAAGTGATTTTAAGTCATGTATAATATATGCAAGACAATATTTTATTTTGTGTTTATTCTACTTTTCTTCTTTTTCTTTTTTATTATCTGTCTGACTACCATGAAGGGGTGCAAAGTGACAAATCATTTCCTTTTGATTTAAAGCCATTTTAACAAAATGCAGACTTTAACTGACACTGGCAGCATGATCCACCTAAGCATGCATATCACTTTTTTACACTGCATCATATTTCCAAGAGCAAGATTCTTCTCGAAAGACCACCGAGTCATGTGACAGAATAGAGCAATCTTAAAACTGTTTCCTGTACAGTCATACAAGTATCTCACACTTCTTCTTTAGTACTTCCTGAAAATGAAGTATATAGTCTACTAGTCCAGGAATAGCTGGTCGAACCATTTCTTTCATCTACCTACAAAACAGAAATTTCTGGAATAGACGGTTGAACCATTTCTCTCATCTACCGACAAAACAGAAATTTCTGGAATAGATGGTGGAACCATTTTTTTCGTCTACCGACAAAACAAAAATTTCTGGAATAAACGGTTGAACCATTTCTTTCGTCTACCAACAAAACAGAAATTTCTGGAATAGATGGTCAAACCATTTCTTTCGTCTACCGACAAAACAAAAATTTCTGGAATATATGGTCGAACCATTCCTTTCGTCTACCAACAAAACAGAAATTTCTGGAATAGCTGGTTGAACCATTTCTTTCGTCTACCTACAAAACAGAAATTTCTGGAATAGCTGGTTGAACCATTTCTTTCGTCTACCTACAAAACAGAAATTTCTGGAATAGCTGGTCGAACCATTTCTTTCGTCTCCCTACAAAACAGAAATTTCTGGAATAGATGGTCGAACCATTTCTTTTGTCTACCCACATACCAGGGCTGAAAAAGATGCTTTTTTTATCAGGATAAAGGAATTTTTTTCCCAGAGAGGGAGTAAAATTTACCACAATTTTGCCAGTATTCTCAGAAACAGAAAATGAAATAATTTCCTTCCAACATTCAAAATTTTCTTCCACATGCCCAAATTTCCTGGGAAGGGCAACTTAAAAGAGGCACACTGAGTTGATATCGAGAATTTAATGAGGCTGTTGAGAGGCACATCCACATAGCATCGATGTCCTTTTTTACATCCAATATTTAAAATATGTGCAAAGTTAAACTTTAATAATTTTGTACTTTTTTGCATGCTGACTTGTCAAACTTGTATGCCAAATTTGAAAAACTGTCTGGTCACAAAGCCTGAAAACTGAATTCAATCATCATTACAGAATATTAGCCTATAAGGTGTTCCATCATGGCTACC
This sequence comes from Holothuria scabra, assembly GCA_037179385.1. Taxonomy (NCBI): domain Eukaryota; kingdom Metazoa; phylum Echinodermata; class Holothuroidea; order Aspidochirotida; family Holothuriidae; genus Holothuria; species Holothuria scabra. The sequence continues at coordinate 34,224,311 of CM074185.1, read as the reverse complement.
ACAGTTTTAGGGAAAAACTGAGATTGCCAATTATAGTACCTGACCTGATTCATTACTCCAATAAGCTGATTTAGTTAGCAGCATTTTTGATTTCCATTCTGACGTAATACAAGCCTAACAACTTTGGTGTTTAAATAACAACTACACAAATTCTGAAATAAGTGATGGCATCAAATTACTCATAGTACATTGAAGGGCTATATTCCCTTTCAGAAACTGCTATCCAATGTCCACCTTCGTGGCCATTTTCAAATGCTTACATGGGCATATCATTGGTACTGAGGGCAGTTCTTGATGATATTGAGCATAGGGGTTTTTTTTGGAAATAATTAATCATTCTAACTTATGAAACATACATGATGCTTTCAGAAGCGAAACTACGTGGTTCACACCTCTGAGTTTGCCCTGCCTAAACCATCAAGCTTAATTAAACACAAATCCTGTTTGATAAGGTCTGCTGTTTGGTCATGGTCACAAAAACAGGGATTAACCTTGTAAAACTTTTCCAATTAAACACAAGAGAAGACTTGACTATGGAAGCAAGTTTCTACACACAAGTGAGATAGTTTTATTTACAAACGAGAGGGTCTCAGATGTGTTGTGGGAATGGTTCATATTAAAGGTGATAAAGATCGAAGCATCACTACTTGAGCTCTCTTATGACATCCTCCAATCAGTGGATATTTTGCTTCACTTTAGTATGGGGCATGTTTGTGGCATGCAGTTTGTATGCAGGATATGGGAACATATAAGATTAACCATTTGTCACTGGTACATGAATAAAACTATTAGGGTTTGGAAAAATCTGGTAAACTTCAGAAATCAGCTTAATGTATCCCTGCAATCATTGACTGAGCACAGAATTGAATTTCTCACTGCACTGTAGAAGTACTAATTCTGCTAAAATCCACTATGAATTCTCACTTGCTTTCAGGGCTCAGTGAAATGTGAAATGCTGTGCAGCTTGTATTTTTAACAATGTAATGGTAAGATACTGAGAAAGTGTGTCAGCTAGGAAAAACAGGTGGGTTAAAATTAACTCAAAAAGATAACAGGCGGTAAAATTTCTTCAAAATTTCTTTACAAAGAGAAAACATGGAATCTTTGAAAATTACTGTAAAAGTTACTTTCTTTGTGCAAAATTTCTTTACAAAGGAAAACGTGGAGTCCTTAAAAATTACTGTAAAGGTTACTTTCTTTGTGCAAAATTTCTTTACAAAGAGAAAACATGGAGTCCTTGAAAATTACTGTAAAAGTTACTTTCTTTGTGCAAAATTTCTTTACAAAGGAAAACGTGGAGTCCTTAAAAATTACTGTAAAGGTTACTTTCTTTGTGCAAAATTTCTTTACAAAGAGAAAACATGGAGTCCTTGAAAATTACTGGAAAAGTTACTTTCTTTGTGAACGCCCAAAACCAGATACAGATAGATGTTCAAATACATTAGGCACTCCCCTCTTTAAAAACCTGAACATTTTTTCCCGACCTCTTAAAGAGGAGTTTGGGTATAATAAAATCCTTCTTAACCAGTTATGTACACAACAGATAAATGCTGTCATTTTCTCCCATTGCACAGTTAAATTTTTCATGGGTGGTATACCACAGGAAGTCCAAGACCAAGTTAAATTGGGTTAGGAGAAAGATAAATAGTTTATATACCGGTACAAAAATAGTTTCATAATTTTTTAGCAGAGAAGTTCCTAATGTAATGGTTCAGATTTGGCACAGTTTTGTACTTCAATTCCGAGGAATATGGGAGCATTGTACAGTACAGAGAGAGTGCAGAATGTGGCATTTGAAGTACACAGTGTGATCCTCAACAAAATGTAGTCTTTATGGCTAATTTGGGGCATGTATGTTAATTGCTTTGCAGGGTTTTCATCAGAGGGGGGAAAGGGGGGATTAAATCCCCCCCCCCTTTCCAGAAGAAGGTGGGTAAAATCCCCCCCTTTTCATTTCCATAAAAATTAGAAAATGTCAATATCTTGGTTTCCTACTTAAAAAGACAACACTTTTGCAGCAATTTTTGAACTTACACACATAAATGGCCTTTAAAACCTTCAAATTGCACCTTACAGGTGCCTTGAAGCAATCGTTTGTCCCCCAAACCCACTCATTACTTTAGCCTAGGACAGCATCAATTTGGACCTGGGGTTTAGCCGTAACAAATTCCCCCCTTTTTTGTGTTTCTGGCAGAATCCCTGCTTTGGATACAGCCATGGCAGTTCTTTAATAATTCAATAGACACTGGAAAGGGGAAGCAGGGCTAGAAATGTCAAGAGACAAATTAGCTAGGTTTCCATACAGTAGCAATTTGCTACCAAAGAATCGCCAGTTGCTAATCCATTTTAATTTTGATTAGCAAAAGTTCTAGTATGCTAACTCATTACAGAATTGTTTGTGACTTTTTGCTATTCAATTCATTGACACTATTTTGTGCCTTGTTTATGCGTTCGTTTCGATCAACCAAATCATATAAAATCCGAATAATTTTTACACATTTTCACTATTTGGTCTTTTCTGAAGACTGTAATCACCCATTTCAACAGGCACATGAAGACCATGTTCTGGCATCTACTGCACATGATGTTCCTGGGGTTCAATGTTCCCAGGGTTCAATGTTCCCAGGGATCAATGTTCTCAAGGTTCAATGTTTTTTGTACACCTCAATGAATTGGGTGATGATTGCAAGGTTTGTTATTCCTAGGTTTAATGTTCCCAGAAGTGTGGATGTTCCCAAAATTCAGGAACATTGAACCTTGGGATCAGTGAACCTGGGAACATTGACATATTATAGACCTGCTTTTTAAACCTGGTTGGCATTGAGCATGTGCAAGGACATATATGCATGTACGTTAAGTCTTGCATGTGTTAACGCTTCCGCAACTGCACGCAGACAGTAGAAGAACTGGAATCTACCTTTTATGATGAGGACACTAAGCGCACCTTAACACTGAACTCTTTTGATGCCCAGATGTGACAGCATTTGTTCGTAAACACTGAACAAGTCTACTGAACGGTAGCAAATAACAAGCCAAACCTAGCCAGAGTTCTACCAGTTAGCTCCATGCAAATATTTTTGGAACTTTATAGTTGTTCAGCTCAACACTACAGCAGAGATAACTGTATCACACAGCCATAGTTTGTCCTTGACAACCCTGTATGTTCTTCCCTGGATATCAGCTAGTTTGTACATTGCCCAGTCTGCATCATGTTGTAGATGCTGATCATGATAATTAGCATTGATTCCTTCTCCTTTCCATGTCTTTACAAGAAGGTAGACCGACAAGAAGAAAAATCCTTGACATGTCTACAAAAACAGGCCTGTACATCACCCACATCAATGATTGAACTCTGAAAAGATGTTGCATGGTGGGAAGGTCCACTTACATGGGTCTGACCAAATAAAAATGTACTTTAGACTTACCATTTAAAAAAATTAACACAAAAGGAAAATTTACAAAATACTCCAGTATATCCCAGTTGCCTAGTATAGCTGATAGCTCAGGTGCAGTAGTGTATGATACAGCCTTGAGCAATTAATGATCAGCATTGCTACTGTAGCAAGATTTGATTTGACAAACTGTAATGGATGGTGCAAAGTTTGTAGACTGTGGTAAAGGTACACATATACTGTACCTACAGTAAAAGAAAGAAGGGTCATGTTGTCAAATATAGACGAATCCAGGCAGATTGTGATGGTCTGATTTTAGTCGGCCATTACTGGGGTCCATCACCTTCAATCTTTAAATTTCCTTCCCTACCTGTTCCATGGATGGTTGTACACTGAAATATATCTTGATTTTCTCAACTTCACTGAATATGAGGATTTGAAATTCACGTAGACGATAAATGAAGACAATCAAAGGCTAATGGACCCCACTAATGGCTGCCCACAGTCACTAAAATCAAGCGCTAATCGGATTCATCTATAGCTGCACATGTATTACCAATTCGGAAAGGTGTACAGTCTACCCTATTTCATGAATGACCATTTAAAGGCATATTTTCATTATTCCAAACAGTTCCAATTCTCCCAACCTACTTATTTCTAGCCCCTCCCACATTTATCTAAAACTCATCTTTATCCAGACACAATCCTTGTTTTTTGCTTGATGGCTTGTCCCAGTGGCCATTAAAGTCCATAACGTGTAATCAAGACACTCTCAGTGCCCATGCTGTGTAATTTAGCTATGATGCATTGTTTGAATGTGATGCCAATCAAAGAGCTGTACCAATTGAGAGTTTTGATATGTATACTGAAACTATAGTTTAGGGTGATGAATGACTGCCTTTAAAATGTTAATTGTGAAAATATTATCCAGAGGAAGAGTATTGGATTGGAATATTAACCAGGAGTAGAGTATTGCATTGGTTCACCTTGAATATTTAATATTTAGGGCACAACATCAATATCATGACAGATATTTGGAGCCTGGTACCTGTAGGTATATGAAGAAATTTGTCAGGTTCAACTGTTGTTGCAAAATGAGTATGGGTGACTGCTTTTGCCCAGGCTGCATATTCCTGAGATGAAATTAATTTTGAAATAGGTACAAAAATTTCCTCTTTCAGGTGGTGAGAACTGCATCTAAATAGCATATATATAACGTTCGGAAGACACAAATGTTTAAAATATTGCAATATTTTCTTTAGATCTGGTGCATTATGGGAAATCTGTGATGTCATCACAGCATCAATTGCATACAATTTGTTTTGTTTTTTATGATGCTCCTGCAGGCAATATAAAGCAACATGAATGGTTGTACTCTACGTAAGGTGATGGGTAATGCTAGATCTACAGGAAAAATAGGCCTATTCAAACATTCCAACAATATCAAATTTCAAGGACAAATGAGACATTCAGTCATAAAGAAAAACAAAAAAAATCTAAGGCAATGGGCTCACATTACTGTACATAATTTTTTGTGACATTGTCAAAAAGGAGAGGTACTGTAAGTTTAAACAAAAATGACCAATCTTTAACATGAGATATCTTGAGTCTAAATGAAAAGGGTATTGAGGCAGGGTTTGAAGGACATGGTATGAATACTCCTTTTTTTTCTTTCACAAGACCCAGTTGAAAAGCCACCAGAATATGCCTTTAAATAGACCACTGATTTGGGGAACTGGGCATCCAGAATACAGTTCTCTGACTTTTCATGCACAAGGAAAAGGTCAGCTTCTGAGATGTTTGTACTACTCTTAAAACATGGCAGAACATGCTGTGAGGTTGCCTCTTGTGAATCCAACATAGACACCCCAGTAGATCAAAGGCAGTGTGGGGTGTAACTGGTATCTTAGTTTGCCACATGATCTGTGCCCTCAAATGATCTATGCTTTCAATGTGTTCACACTGTGTGAAATGCAATAAACACATGCTTGACTGGCCTGTTAGCTAACTCCAAATGTTATGTCACTTTTTGTGTATTTGAATACATCTGTAACTGTCAACCAATCAGATGTGAAAACTGACTAGACAAAGTGTACATGTAGTGAGCTTCATTTCGTCCATGAAGCAATAAGAGGTAATCAGGCACAAAAGGAGGATGTGACAAAAAGTAAGAAGGAAAGTTTCAAAAAGAAATAAGATGAGACAGCCAAGCTGTTCTCTTGGTCAAGTTTGCCAATTGACCCATTTCTACTTGCTGTGCTCCTGTTGTACAGTAGCCTGGACAGAAAGCTGCACTGGATTGTTTTTTTTTTTTTTTTCATTTAAATCTGAGGAGCTCTAGATCATAGTAGAGTTGAATATATATGTTCAGGGCAAAACATGTTTTTCTTCGTATAAATTTATATTTTCTTTACTTGGCAACTAAACAATAGAAGTAACACTGATATTTGCCAAACTTACCACTGTAAGTGGTCATACTGTTGTCATCATATTTGTTACTTCTGATACATGAATAGGTTCCAGCAAACATGCTTCTCAGATAAATCATAAAACATGCCACATGCCTCCAATGAATCTTTGTTTAAACATTGCCAAGAAGCAATTTTCATCATTTCTACACCCATAAAGCAATCTGGCCTAATAAATGAGGAACAAGAAATTGTTGGTACAATTGAACAGCTAGCTGACAGTGTTGAACTCATGCCAATGGCAGTCTAGAAAAAAAATTCATACAAGGGCAAAAGTATTAGAGTAAATTGCATGTTGAGAATAATAATAAAGACATGGACAAGATTGGATTCCTGCCAACCTTTAGAAATATGTAGGAAAAAAATTTAAAATTCAATTTCAACAAAATAACCCCAATATTTGAAAATAGAAAACTTTACAAGCCACAAAGCTATTTTCAGAAAAAAAATGTAAGAAATTGGACAATCATGAAATTTCACATTTTGCTAATAAATTAAAGTAATGTTTTGTGGTTTAAAGAGAAACATGACTTTGAGTTGAGGCCACCCAGAACTTCACCTTCCCCATGAAATGTACCCGAAGTTTGGTAACTCTGGGAATTTGGATGGACCTTAGATGGCACCAAATGGGAAGTGGGAACTTTACTTCAAATTCAAGGCTAATGAGTAAGGTTATGACCCCATTCGAGGGGGATCTAGATTGGAGAAGTAGCGATAAATATCTCCTTTCACTGTTCATGCAGCCAAATAAATTGAAAGTGAGAAGATAAAACAGGTGTGTATAAAATATATTCACCAAACAGATGGAAAGGAGGCAAAAGATTGGACAGTTGCTTTACACCTTGGAAGTGGTGTAAATATAAACTAGAAAGCCAACAGGCTTAGTGATTCCTTGCCGTATGATATATCATAGCAAACACGGAAACAAACATGACATGCATGAGAACCCATACAATTATCCTACTTAATTGAGATATAATACTAGTAAGGTTAAAACTTTTTGACCTCATATGACCCAAAATGGCCTTTTGACCCCTTAAAAACAATAGTGATCACCTTACCAACATGAGCAATTCAAAATTAAGCTTAGTACAGTATGAGTATGGAAGTACTACCTCCATGGTATGAGATCCCTCACAGTTATCCCCCTAAAAATATTATGTCTACAAAGTTTGATCTAATTGTCACCTCAAACCTTTGACCTCCGCATACAAGAGGAATTTCTCACACAGCTTTAATATGCCAGAAAACTGTCTCATTACTTGATAAAGCAGTATTTTGAAACCATTTTTATCAAGTTTGGTCAATGGGGACTCTCCATTCTGAAGTTTCTATGTTCTGATGCCTATATGTTTCGAAAAGTCTGCATTGAGGTTAGTGTTTAAACAAGCCCTCATCGACACACTCTCCTACAAGCATTGGATCAAATACTGTGTTCTCACATACCCCGTGCTCGAGGTAACACTGTGTTACCTCATGCTCGAGTAACATGGGTTAACGTGGGGTTGGTGTTTAAATTTCGGTCCACCTCAAATAGCAGGGTTAAGCAGTTTTAAACATCGAGTTTGTTTTAATCAAGCAAGGTCACAGGTATTTATGGCACTGATGACAGGTATTTTCTTAAATTTTGCTGTAATCTGCATGTGAAATATTTGGCCTCGTTACTATGGTAACACTATCCAATCAACGAAACACTGGGAATGTGAGAACACAGACTGGAAAACACAGGGTTAGCCTGAAGAAAATATGAAGATAACATTAAATTTAGTATCAAAGATTGTTAAAAGTTACAGACAAACCTTGTGCCACTGTCCTCATAAGGACATGGAAGTGGGAACTAGATAATTAAGTACACCACAGGTAATTAGTTTTATAAAAAGAACTAAATAACTGATCATTTGGATCAAATACCCCTGAGCATGCTTGAACTGAAATTGCCTAATTGAAAGAATCAAATTGTAACTGACCCACCAGAGTCTGTGAAAATTGCTGGTCACTGTTATCTTTAATACCTAATTCATCACATTTGACTGCCACAGTGTCCTGAGGGGTTTTCTCATTGAATCGTACAGCTCAATGGCTTTAACCATTTCCTACCTATCTGGAGATATATCTTACACTTATTTAGCACTCTCAGTAAGGCTTGTTTTTCAGAAAGTACTAGTAGTTCAGGTAATCAAAACTAGCATAATAGTATCTACTGTGTATCAAACAAAGGACACTTGACTTGTACTCTGTTATGTGGTGTTCCTACTGTACAAGCAGACAATTTAAGGCAAATTACAAATCTTGTTAATTTCTGGATTATTAGGGTTCCTATTTTTTGTTAATTTTCAAGGATGTCATAGGCATTGTGAAGGGCATTACACCAAAAAACAAAAACAAAAGGACCATCACTTATAGCCAAGGTTACACCTTTCTGTTGAGATGTCTCTACTGTATGTTCCAATTTATGGATGACTGTTAGGATTAGGGCTTGTTGTAACACTAACCTCAATGCAGTCAGCTTTTTGGATCATAGAGACATCATTATATAGAGAGCTATCCTCAATACCCAAAATTTCGATTTAAAGGAGCATGTTTATCCATAGGATTAGGGCTTGTTGTAACACTAACCTCCATAATTTAACAAGACTTTTAATTCCCCTTTTGTCTACTTATACTGTAGGTACAGCATAACATACAGTACAAGTTTTCCTTGTTTGATACACAGTATACAACATTATGCTTGCTCTTATTACCTGAACTACTTTTAAATGACAGCAGCAATGCAAAATAAAATCTTAATACTTTTGAAAAGTGTCATAAAGGGTAATCTTGAAGCAATGGTTCTATGCATTAAGCTTAATGGTACACCTTTTTTTTGTGGTGGGGGGGGGGGATAGTGACATGGATAAAAATGAAATGTGAGACAAGAACTCCCACTCGATGATGATATTTGACATAACTATATAATCCTTCACACAGGGGTTACTTTTTTGGTGCGGTTATCCAGATATATGCAGAGATGAGGCAAGTAGTATGCTGATACATTTTATGCTATCAAAAATTTAAAACAAATTCTAGAATGAAACTAAGTGACAAATAATCACTGTAGAGCATGTATTGAAACTGTAAAGCAGAAACACCAATCTAGACAGACACCAATGTTTAAAGTTGTGTTCAACAAAATTCCTTATACAAACACAGTATTTGTTCAATTCCACCAGCTTCTATGTAAAGGACACTAATTTCTGAAGGGTGTCAATCTACAGTATTTCTTAGATGACTTTCAGTTTAGAAACTTGATCAGTGTACATGAACTTCTCCATCTCCAGACAAGGGCTAGGCAAACCACTTTTATTTTTGGTCAGATGAGACAAGATAATGTGGACAGTTATTTTATGCTGGATTTAGCAGAGGTGTGACTTTCATGGAGGTCTGACATTTTGACCACAAATAGAGTACTGAATGCCTGCAGGGAATGGCAGGAAATAGGAGTATATACAAACAATGGGCTGTCATGGTTATGTACCGAGATAAAAATAAGCTTTCTTCAGAGGGTTTATAAGAGTCAATTAACACCACTTATACAGTAAAAAGCTTAAGTCAATTGAGCTGTATGTTTGTATGAGGTAATCCTTCAGGACACTGTGGGGATAACTGGCAGTCAACTGTGAAAAATTGGGCCAGATAACTGTGACCAAATGGCAAAGAATGGGTCAGTCACAATTTGATTCACTCTATTAGGCAATGACAGTTCATGTGCGCTGAAGGGTATTTGATACCAAATGATCAGTGTAAATTAGGTTCTTTTTTGTAAAACTAATTAACTGTGGTATATCTAATTGACCAATTCCCACTTCCAATTAATGCATACTTGCATGCACATGTCCTCATGAGGACAGTAGGCAGGAGGTTTGTCAAATATTAACACTTTTTGCCACTAAATTTAATGTTTTCTTCAGGTTTTCTTTAAGGTTATTGAAAAAGCAATGTAAGTATGTTATAAATGAGATTCTTGTGCATCACACAGAGTACTCTCTGTTCAAAGTTTATACTTATGAAGTTCCACATCAGTCATCTACTTAGTGTGCACAGAAGCATCTTATTTTCAGACTATGTCCCTAAATGACCCTTATACAGACTGTTTAAACTCACATGTTCCACATCAGTTTCATGAAAATCTATTTACTTGTGGCTGCAAAATCAGCATACCCATGAGCATTGAAGCATGTAGGCCAGCCTGATGAAGAAATTTTGTCTTTTAAGATTGTATATTTTGCTCTGCCCACTTTTTCATGTATTAATACTTGGAATAACAGGGCACAATTTCATGCCAGAATCAACATACTGTACAGTAACTACTATACCATGTGATGTGCCTTTTTGTGCACCTTAGACCTTCTTCCTATGAGTTTGCTTCAGTACTTTACAAATACATTTTCAAAATTACCTCACTAAAGAATTTACATAGTGAAGTTAATAAACTGTTCCAAAAAAATTATGTACCCTATGCCTATTACATTACCCATGCCAAATTATTCTTACCCTTTCACCCTAACCGTTCATGGACATTAACTTCAATGGTTATATACTCTTTTGAGATGTAGTGTTTGCAAGGTTTAGATGTTTTGAACTCTGATGACCCCAAATGACCTTTGACATCCAATAAAAACAATAGGGGTCATCTACTCAATATGGACAATCCACTTAGTAAATATGAGATTCCTGGCAGTTACCTTTCTTGACATATGGTGTTTACAAGTTTTTGAGCTTTTCGTCTCTGATGACCCCAAATGACCTTTGACCTCCACCAAAAATAATAGGGGTCATCTACTTAATATGGGTAATCCACCTGCTATGTATGAGATCCCTCACATTTACCCTTCTTGAGATACAGTGTTTACAAGGTTTTGACCTTTTTCCCTCTGGTGACCCCAAATGACCTTTGACCTCCATCAAAAACAATAGGGACCATCTACTCAATATGGACAATCAACATGGTAAGTATGAGATTGCTCACATTTTTCCTTCTGGAGATATCGTGTTTACAAGCAATTTCCAAGGTATTTACATTTTGACCTCTGGTGACCCCAAATGACATTTGACCTCTACCAAAAAAAATAGGGACCATCTACTCAATGTGGACAATCTACATGCCAAGTTTGAGATCCCTGGGGGTTACCCTTCTTGAGATATCGTGTTTACAAGCAGGCGTCACACACACACATACACACACACACACACACACACACACACACATACACACACACGACATCACCATCGCATAGATTCCTTGCCTGCCCTGGCAAGGAATCAAAAAACCCTCAGCTGAGGGCCAAACTGGAAGAGCACGTAGGGATCTCTTTCAAATAAGACATTTCGTAATTTGAATGACGTAGTAATCACATGTGACAGTTCACCTGTATGCCAAGGTCTGCCGTCACCACACTTCTGTGAGGTAAAGGAACTGCAAATTACTTGCTAAGTAAGATAGGGAAAACATTAAAATGAAGTAACCCTAGGTCAAGGTTTGTGGATTGAGGAGCTTTATAATGACGACTTATGCAGCAGTGTTGAATATTCCTGTTTCTCTTACAGAAGAACCTTGCTGTATTAACGTTGCCTCCGAAGAAAGAAACAATACATCCCAGATGATCAAAAGTTGTTTGGGGTGTAACTGTTATCTAGGTTTGATACATCTGTGCCTTCAAATGATCTTTGCTTTTGTTGCGTTCACACTGCCTGAATAGTAATTCCTTGACTGGCCTGTGAACAACCCCAATGTAACATAACTTAAATTGTGTGTTTTTGTATATTGTCAATCAAATAATCGTATGTGAAACCTGACTGTAAATTATATTAAACATGCATGTTGTGAGCTTAATTTCCCCCCTGAGGCCATAAGATGTGTTCAACTGGGGAAGGAGGATGTGTTAAAAAACAAGAAGAAAAGATTTATCATATGCATTCTATCACTAAAATAGAGGTACAAAAATTAAATTTAACACTGTAAACAATTGCAACCTAACTTACTTTTGATTTTCGACTATTGACTCAGTATCTTTAAGTATCGAAAGTTTAAAATTCAAAGCTTGGAGAATTGATTAAAAAGACCCAAATTCTAGGTTGACCAATCCCATCACATAAAACGATGATTATTGCATTTACAATGCATCAACACATCACACAAAGAAAATAGCTCTAATTGTTATCAAACCAAACAGTCTCAACAATTAATGCCAGCAATAATCTGAGCTTGATCACCTCTAAACAGCATGCAGAAGAAGATTTACTGAATTGTGTAATTTCAATTTTTGACAGTATGGGTAAACAAAGTTCTTCCTGAGCAACAATCTCTGTGAGAAACCTGTTCCTTGTAAAGAAGGCTACCATGCAACCTTATTGTAGGTAATGTTTCATTCTACATCAATGATTACTGATTTTAAAAATGTAGATTAATGTGGTTAAACAATCACAATATTTCCCTTTAATTATAAATAGTAAGTGATCAAACTTTCCTTCTTACTTTTTGTAACATGATCTGTCTCTGCCTGATTACCTCCTATTGCTTCAGGGAGGAAATGAAGCTCACTACACATACACTTGATATACAGTAGTCAGATTTCACATCTGACTGATTGACTGAAACAGATTAAAAAGTTATGTAATGCTTGGGTTTAGCTAACAGGTGAGTCAAGTATGTGTTAATTGGTTTTCACAGTGTGAACACAGTGAAAGCATAGCTCATTTGAGGGCAAAGATTATGGAACAAACTCAGATACCAGTTACACCCCACGCTGCCTTTGATCTACTGGGGTGGCTATGTTGCATTCTCAAGAAGAAATGTCACGGCCAGTACAGTAGATTGCATTAACGATTTGTGATGATATTTTTACACTTCTCATGTTTTCACTTAATAATACATCTTTGTCTTCATCATATACAGCCCTAGAGATTCTCAAAATTTTATTTTTAGGCAACTTTGGAAATCCTACATTTTTCAATTCAAAACTTGGTTGTGATGTCAAGAAAATGAGTCACTTAAAACCTTTAAAATTTGCAGTACTTTTCTTCCAACAATTTTCAGTTTCTTGCAAAGGAGCACAGTTAGTTAGTTAGACAGAGTTTTACAGCCCAGTTTCCAACCTATCAGTTCAAGTCAAGTGGGCCACGGTCTTTTTTCCACTGGTTGTGGCTCACTGGCTTGTGCAAACCAATTGGTTAAAAATTGATCTCTGTAAGACCTCATCTAACTAACTAACTACAAAGGAATGCATACCAACCAAAAGAAATTGGGCTGAGTAATAAACGTCTTAAATTATTTTCTACAGCCTGGATCCATCTCTCCCCTGTGATTCATTCTCAAGCCAACATTCATGCACCTGTAGCAGTTTTGACTGTAGTTCAATTTCCACGAGGTTCACCACATCCAGAAGTCTAAAGAGAGTATAATATTAGGGATCACCTATCATCAACTTCCTTCCTTAACTACATTATTAAAGTCTGCATCATCTGAAATACACTCAAAAGTTGTCCCTAAAACAAACATTTAGAATAGCTCACAGTTACACTTGCATTATAACAGAATCCAATTGCAATATCAGCACCTTTCCATCTTTCCTTGACAAACAGTGTACTGTCATCGGTTGAATGGCTATCTGGGCTAAAAGTACATTCAAAGGTCACTGATGGACTCTACTATCAATAGACTCTACTACAATTTATACTGTGCTATAATGCTTGCAGAATACCATCCAAATGTCTATATCCTGTAGATTTCTGATTTGGGAATGATTAATGTTAATTATTTGAACGTACCTGGGATTTGATTAAGATTTAAATTCACAGGCTGGAAGCTTTCTTAAATATTCTAGTGCTATGGGGAATAACTCTGCTACATAGGCCTATGGCTCAAATCCCCTCATGACTGTCCCAAAACTATATTATTAACAGAAGGGTTCCACACAGGACCTCCAGCTACCCTTTCCCCTTAGACAGTGTACTCTATTGAGGACAATTTGTACAACAATTCCAACAGAAAATCTTCAGGCAAATGAGATTATAGCACTACAGATAAACTTATAAACTTGTTAGCTAAATGTTTCAAGTTCTTTGTAATCCAGCATTTTTAAGATCTACAGTCTCTGCACTGCAGCACTTGAAACTGATAGTAAGTACAGTACTATGAATTTCAAGTACTATTTTACAGCTAAGCACGTGTGGCCTCAGCAGTCATCCACAATATCCCTATTGTTACATTTCTGTGGTTCATAACATGAGAGCAACATATTTTAACTGAAATCCACTGAGCAATGTAACTCCAATCAATATAAGACGAGCACATTTTGGTTGTTAATTTATGATGTTGCTACCCTTTAAATTGCTTCTCAGATTCTGTAGAACCTTTCTAACATTTGCTTGATCCAGCTGAGTATTTGAAATTCTTGCCCCTCAGTAAAGAATTGCTATTAAAATATACTGACTTTTTTTCTTTGTTATCTAGGCCCTTAGGGTAATACACACTTAAATACCATGGGTTTACAAGTTTGAATGACCAATCTGACTGTGATGTATTTACTGAACAGTTACATAGGACATTGAATGTGAAATATTCTGCCATTGTGCTTGGTGCTCAGCATTTAAGCAATAAAGTACGTGAAACAAGCCAGTGAGCCACACCTGAAATAAGGTTGCACATGGTGCAACTTAAACCAATTGGTAAGAAACTGAGCCATAAAAACTCACTCTACTATACTGAACAGTAAATTTACTTCAACAGTTCAATACAACATAGTGCAGTCAGAATTCTTATGACCCATAATGAGTATTGGATGCCACTTATACAGCACTTTATTTGACCCAGAGAATTCTAGCAATACTTTAGCAAAATATCCAGGCTAAAAAGCTGTTCCAACCACTATGACCAATTACCATACCTTAGTTGCCACAGTGCACACTATAGGGGTGCATTAAGGCTATCTGGATAAGAGAACATGAAAAACCTATAAACACCAAACTACAAATATAAACATGGTTACCATGGCTACAGATGCCACAACGGCCCTTAAATGGTATGTCAGATACATATACCCCTCAGTATATCCCTGTAGGTCTTTATAAAATTTGCATTTAATAACCATGGGGCATTGAAACAGGCCTTTAATATACAGTTTCTAATTTAGGCCCACTGATCCTGTGAGGATATGACCACAAGACAATTAGAGAGATTGACCTTTCCTAGGCAGGGACCACAATGTCAATTTTATGCCTTGTTTTAAGATCTCTACATAGGCTAATCTCTTCTCCCTTGCAGAATGCATTGACCTCAATCCTAATATTAAAGGTAAAGAGCAGTCCCCTCAAACTTATTTTGAAGAAAAAGCTAAATAGCACAATTTTCATCTTCTCTTCAAAGTATCTTTCATTACATTTTATGACTTTACTATTGCATAGTCAAGGTAAACCAAGCAGTTATTTCTGGTAAATTTCGTATTTGAAGAGAAAAAACATTGTCACATGACTCCCACCATCAATCCTGAAACTGGACAGTCTGCTACACTTTTTCAATTTGGGATGACTGCTCTTGCCCTTTAACTGTAAATAAGACTTAGCTACAATGACAGAATACTGCACATAACAAAAAAATAAATAAAACCAGAATGCATAAATGCATTGAGGTTTCGATGATATATAAGTGTGCTGTTTCAAATTGCACATCTTCTCACTCAAATGTTATACTAGCATGTTCAAAAAATAATTTTGTTATTCCAGATGCCCTTTTGACCTCCACAAAAGCAATACATAGATAGATAGATAGACATCTTGAGATATCATGTTAACAATACTTTCAGACTTTGACCCCCGGTGACCAAAGATAACCTCTGACCTCCACCAAAAACAATAGGGACCATCTCCTGACCATAACGCATATACCAAATATGAAATCCATCCAAGTTTCCGATCTTGAAATATTGTGTTAACAATATTTTCAGACTTTGACCCTGGTGACCCCAGATGACATTTGACCTCTGCGAAAAACAATAAGGACCATCTCCAGACCATAACCCATCAACACACTACATATGAAATCTATCAAAGTTTCTGATCTTGAGATATCTTGTAAACGAGATTTTCAGGCTTTGACCCCTGGTGACCCAAGATGACCTTTGACCTCAGCAAAAAACAATAGGGACCATCTCCTGACTACAAAGCATCAACATACCAAATATGAAATCTACCCAAGTTTCCTATCTTGAGATATGGTGTTAACAATATTTTCAGACTTTGACCCCCGGTGACCCCAGATGACCTTTGACCTATGCAAAAAACAATAAGGACCATCTCCTGACCATAATGCATCTACACACTAAATATGAAATCTATCGAAGTTTCTGATCGTGAAATATTGTGTAAACGAGATTTTCAGGTTTTGACCCCCCGTGACTCAAGATGACCTTTGACCACCACAAAAACAATAGAGACCATCTCCTGACTATAAAGCATCAACATACCAAACATGAAATCTTCCCAAGCTTCCTATCTTGAGATATCATGTTAAAGAGATTTTCAGACTTTGACCCTCGGTGACCCCAGATGAACTTTGACCTCTGTGAAAACAATAGGGACCATCTCCTGACCATAACACATCAACATAACGTATATGAAATATACCCAAGCTTCATACCTTGAGATATTGTGTTAACCAGATTTTCAGACTTTGACCCCTGGTGACCTCAGATGACCTTTGACCTCTGCAAAAAACAATTGGGGCCATCTTCTGAATATAAAGCATCAACAAACCAAATATGAAATCTACCCAAGCTTCCTATCTTGAGATATCCTGTTAACGATATTTTCATACTTTGACCCCTGGTGATACCCCAGATGACCTTTGACCCCCACCAAAAATGATAGGGTTCTTCCTCTAACCATAACATATCTCCATACCATGTATGAACTCTATCCAAGTTCCCTACCTTGAGATATCGTGTTAGCAAGGTTTTCAGAGTTTGACCTCTGGTGACCCCTGATGACCTTTGACCCCCATCAAAAAGGATAGGGTTCTTCCTCCAACTATAACGCATCCCCATATAAAGTATAAACTCTATCCAAGTTTCCTACCTTGAGATACGGTGTTAACGGGGTTTTCAGAGTTTGAACTCTGGTGGCCCCAGATGACCTTTGACCCCCACCAAAAACATTAGGCTTCTTCCTCTTACCATAACACATCTCCATATCAAGTATGAACTCTATCCAAGTTTCTTACCTTGAGATATCGTGTTAACGGGGTTTTCAGAGTTTGACCCCTGACCCCAAATGACCTTTGACCTCTACCAAAAACAATAGGGTTCTTCCTCACAATAAGGGACATATATGTACCAAGTTTGAAAACTGTCGGAGTTTCCCTTCTTGAGACATCGTGTTAACGAGCAAAGTGTCACAAACACACACACACACACACATACACACCCACACACGCACATACACACACATGCCATCATGAATAAATTGGTTTCTCTTATCATCGAAACCGAAAAAAGATTCAATCTGTGCATATGACACAATGACTTTTCCTCACACTTTACTGTTGACACAAGAGGGAAATTCTGCTACATCCCTCCCTCCCCCCTAACCTCCCACCTCCTATCCACCTCTTTAGAAATAGTTTAAATGGAATTTTGGTTTAAAGTGGGATACAGATAAAATGCTCCACAAAAGTCAGCCTGTTTTCCCATAACATGTGTTGGCACAAGAGGAAAATTCACCTGACTCCCTACAGTGTACCTCCTCCACTCACCAACTTGAAAAGATTCTTAGTAGGATTTTAGGTCAAAGCCACACAAAGATAAATTGCAAGACAAAAGGTCAGTCAGTTTTTCCATCTAATTTCTTCAGCCCTCAGTAGATACAGATTATTCAGGCAGTTGACTTCAAAATTGAGAAATTATTGAGAAAAGTGCACAAAATGCTTGATACTATGCTTGCATTGAATTGTGTTTACAAAACTGCTTTATGTTTGTTGATAATCTTTCCTGACCAAAACAGCTGAACTTGGATGGTACAAGACTAGACTAGCATCTAACAGTATAGTCTGCATGGTAAGGGCCCTAACAGGGTAGTAACAGGACCATCCACAAGTAATTAGGGTCAGCTCTACAGCCCCCTATCCAATTGGTACTTGGTTCCCCAATTAGATTAATATCATTGGTCCCCCATCATCCCCCATGTGATATCCCTTTTTACATTGTTTTGTCATATTAGTCCCCTTGTGTCATTAGTCACCCATCCTATTGGTCCCCTAAATCATCAGTGTAAGTCAATGGTGTTAGACTCATTTTTTCAAGTCAGCTTTTTGTTAGGGTTTTTCAGTGCTCTTTACTCAATAACTTCATTTTTTTATTAACCCTAGGCCTGTAATCTTTCCTGACAAAAACAGCTGAACTTGGATGGTACAAGACTAGACTAGCATCTAACAGTATAGTCTGCATGGTAAGGGCCCTAATAGGGAGGTAACAGGACCATCCACAAGTAATTAGGGTCAGCTCTACAGTCCCCTATCCAATTAGTACTTGGTTCCCCAGTGGGCAGAATATATGCTGTTGAAGATTTCAGGCCTAGGGTTAGGGATTAGGGTTTAGGGTTAAGGTTAGGGGATTAGGGTTAAGGTTATATTTAGGGACAGGGTTTATAGGGGACATGATTTCCAGAAAACCCCAGGGCCCGATGAAACGGGACTTGAGAAATGTGGGGCTATAGGCATTATTCCAAGTTAAGTAGTCTACCACAAACACTGCTCAGTCCCATAGATCATTTTGTACCCGATTTAACAACACCACATACTGCACAAACCCTGTTATGCCAAACCCTTTTAAATGCTTACATGCTCTGCTCAATGGATATTATCAGTAAATTCATCCACCATCTGTTTAATGAACCTTAGATACAAACTGTGAAGTACCAACAAATCCTACCTTTCATTAGTCAAACAGTGGGCAGTATACTGTACATGCTGTTGAAATTTCCACATTACACTTTCTGCCAATGACCCTATATGTCAACTGGAACCAATATTTTCCTCCTAAAACAGTGTTTCCTTTAAAGTTTTTACATTCCTTTGTTGCATCCTGGAGACAGTTGTTGTTACCTAACAAATTTAACAGCAAATTGCCAGTCCAGAGATGGTACAGTAGTAACAGTTCCTATGATATAAACTGCACTGAACACCTAGCTCTTTCATAAAGCAAACAGTCCTTCTCAATAAAGCAAAAGCAAAGCAAGGTCGGCTAGTTAAAGGACCAGTTCTCTCACCCCAAACAGTACCAATTCTCCTAACCTTCTTACTTAAGCCCCTCCCACAATTCTCTGAAGTTCATGCTTATCCAGATACACTCTCAGTTTATTGCATCCAGGTGAGTATAGAAAAACTCAATTTATATAATCAAAACTTTCTCAGTACCATTTATGCTATGTAATACGAGCTTTGGTACTCTGCATTGTTTGAATTAGCTGTCAATCAAAGATCTGAGCCAATTGAGAGTTTTAGTACCCGGGTACCAAAATTGCAATTTGGGGTAAGAGGTTTGGCCCTTCCTTTGACTGGTCCACCCGAAGGTGCTTCAGTCTGGCGCGCAACCGATTTCGTCGGCTGGGCAACTGATTTTAGTGGCAAGCCTATGCCAAGTGGGAGGAAAGCCGGAGTACCCGGAGAAAAACCCAGGTACATCGAGCGGGACTTGAACCCATGCACATGTGAGACACATTGGTACACAGCAGCTGGAATTGACCACTCTGCCACTCGATGACCCTCCCTTCTCAATAGTTATAAGAGGACAAAATTTCTATCTTACTCCAACATCTACCATGTAGGTCGGCCCAAAGGCTCCAGTAGGTAAGCTACAGTATTTTACAATGTTTTGATGAAGGAATTGATACACTAGCTGTCAGATACAGAAGACCTGTGATGTATTTTTTGCATCATCGACCTCTTACAGATGATCAAAACTATCCAATCCAACACTAGAGTGGGTGGGTCAAAGCTCGATCTTGAATCATATGCCCATTTCAATTAAAGTGTTCTCCTGTCTTACATTACAGTACACAATTTAAGTCTCAATAAGAGATTTTCTTTTTTTTTCTTCTTCTTCTTCTTTCTCTTTTGCTTTTGCTAGGGATGTACAATTCTAAATTCAATACCAATTAACTGAAGTGCTCTAAAAGTTCATTGAAAAGCCACATTATCTGGAAGCCATAACATATTTCAAGGCAAAACTGTGAATTCCCATTTATCATGAATGAACATGTCCTGCATGTATACGCAAATTAAATCAAAATGTTGATTACCCTTTCCTTTGAAAAATTTTTTAGTCATCATTCCAAGGATAGAGTTGGGATTTCTGGATGTCTTGAAGGACCCTATCTACTGTACAGTATTTACAATACGGTTGTTCTTAATTTAACTCCAAATCTATAAGCTTGCTAGTTCACAGGGTTCATACACATGTATTCAAATTTCAAAATGATAAAATTCCATGATTTTTCCATGACTTTAAAGTAAAGGACAATGACTGATATTTCCAGGACCTTCAAAAGCAGTCAGACCACATATTTCCATCTTTTTTAATAAAATAATGTACCTGAACATGAAGAAACTTGGAGTCCACTTCCTAAAATTCCCTTACTTTTTTTAGGACGTACCTTTTGAAAAGATTGCTTATATATTTGCTCTTGCTTTCTAGACCTAACACTACAAATTTCGGTTTTCCCTATCTTCACAGGATTTCCAGCACCTGTACAAACCCTGCCAATAGTAAGATTCATAAAGGACTATAAACACAGGAATTTATGAAACACAGGGTCTTGCAATGTCTGTGGTATGCTGTATGCCCTCATGGCAGCACTCACATTGAGCCATATGGTTGTGCAATATTCTCAACAATCCCAGTAGTCTTAAAATCACCTCCAGGAATAACTGACACCTGTTGATATGAAATGGGATTGCTTCAAGTGCACTTTCTGTAGAAACGATGGCTTTAGAGTTACAGTAAGTCATTTCTAGTTCCTGTTTATTGTCTTTTCATCCTCGGGGGTAAACTAATCTCACTGAGAATTACATATGAGCAATTTGCTATGTTCACTATACAATGACCAATAAAAAGGAAGAAAAAGGGAAACAAAATAATACAAACAGGGAAAAGTGCAAATTAATTCTGGTCCAACCGTAAGCTTAAAGGCTATTCTTAACTTTTGACTTTTCATATGCAATAAACAAACTTGCATGAGTTTCTTCTTACTAGCTGTTACTTCATGAAACAATTTCTCCATTTTTAGAGTTTTGGATTCTCCCCCACCCCACCCCCAAAGGCTTCTGACCCTGTTACAGATTCAAGTAATTTTTTTTTTCACATACATGTGGACCATATCTGACATTTCAACTAGCCCTAATCAGATATGTCCCAGTGTACTATGGATCTACCATGTTAATTTTTTTTTTTTTTTTATAATTATAAATTCATCAATTGCGCCTTTAATAACCTAGCATCTGGGTTTCACTGTTGCTCTTCTCACCACGGTTTTGAAATTTCATACCCCATGTCATACTTAGAGCACCACTCTTTGATCTTACATCCTTTAAATTGAATGGCAATCTACCACAATAGACCTATTTCCAAATAGCAATTACAATGAATTGTGGGATAGAGTTTTGGGTGTACGTCAATTTTCACCACAGTAAAATGCCATTGACAAAAATGACAAACACCAAAACTCTATCCCACAATCCTTTGTAATTGCTATTTGGAAAAAGGTCTATGGTTGAATCTTCCAAGCAAGCACGGTGAAGAGGTTAGAGTAGGCTACCTCAAAATAGCGGAGCACGCGCCACTTGCGGCGAGCAACATGGTTTGGACTGACACAAAAATTTACCGGAAGAACATTGAAAAATATAACTTTTGCATAACTTTTTCAACAAGAATTGTTCCTTCTCAAAAATAGGTACTGTGAATAAATCTTATACTTCGCAGAGACTAACTTCACATACCGCCGAGGATAAAATAACGTCCTATTTGTTCTCACAAGGAAGTAAAATCACCATCACTGTTTACATTCATTAGAGTCAGTGCTTTGTAAATTCACCATTACCAGTGAATCAACAAAAATTGCACAGTTTGTGAAAAATTTTGGCCAGGAAAATTGAACAAATTTACCCCATTTTGCATCTAAGCCCCTTCTGAAATGCAAAAAATTTTCAAAAGGGGAGGGGGACAGCTTAGCATGAGCAATAAAGTAGGGAACACAAGTCAATAAGCCACCACTAAAAAAGTTGTGGCCAGTCCAACTTAAACCAATTAGTTAGAAAATGAAGCATAAAACCTCATCTAAACCTATACCAAACCCAAATAAAATATCTAGAACCAGGACTGTTTTGCTGCAATACTAAAACACATGACAAAGGCCTAGGATAGGCAAACCTATTCAAGTTGCCCATCATCAGATAATCTACCAGATATGCCCAGCACATACATAGCCAAGAATGACAGCTAACTTTGCCAACCTGAAACAGCATCGTCTATGTGGTATAATCACTAGTAATAATTACAAAACAGAGAGAGCATCAATCTTCAGTGTCACCTTTCACCCCATCTTTGCCCCTGTCTGCTGAAAGAATGATTTATTGAACTTGCAATGTACATGCTTAGCCTAACAGCTGTTTCAAAAGTCTGGCACTGAAAATGTACTTTCAATAAAAATGTCTGTATCCTAACAGTGGTATTTATAAGTTACAATGCACACTGTCATATAGTGACATCTGCATTTCTTTTCACCCTGTAAGGTACAATAAACTCTTTGGCTCTGCACTTTCAAGTGAGTTCTACACCGGTCAAATCTTTTTTAAAATGTTTGGTCTGACGGTACGAGCATCTGCCTCTCACATACATGGAAGGCCCCGGTTCTATTCCCAGGTTGACCGAGTCATACCAAAGACTCAAAAAATGGAACCTACTGCCGTTGTGAGTGGTGCTCCGCATAAGCAATGGAGTAGGGAAAACAAGCCAGTAAGCCACAACTGGAAAAAAGGCTGTGGCCGCCACGACTTGAACCAATAGGTTGGAAACTGGGCCATAAAACTCTATCTTACTGACTAACTCCTTTTCAAAAATTTAAGGATTAAATGATTCAGTCCTGTGGATAATCTTTGAAATAAGACTTGGAAGTATTCATGTTTGTCCCTTCTGTATGCATGGGTAATTTTCTCATAGTGCTTTTGACTTTAAGGCCAAGAAGTAAAGTAGGGAAGTGAGAAATCAAAATTTTATCCCCAAAGAATTAAGTTATGCTCCCCAGGGAAGCTATGTCCAAGAAAGGACACAAAACTAAAATTATCAACCTTCAGACCATCAACAAGGGTGCATGAATGTAGAGCAAACACAAGAATTGATAGCCTAGAGCAGTTCTCTCAGGATCCTTAATGAAAAATTTTCATTAAATTTAGCTTGAAAAGAACAGTCAGTACCAGGCCCTGAGTTTTTGTATGCTACAAATCACACAGAAAATTATGAAGTGTGGTACAGCAGGTGTGCTGTTCATACCAAAAGATTTACAGGATCTCACATTTTTCATGTAGGTTTTCCAAAACTCACACTCCTTACAGTGATTTGAGACAAGCGATGGCCGTGTGTAATCTCACTCTCATGTCTCAAATAAGGCCTGCAGTATGGAAACCTGCAAGACCTGAGTCACATACTCCACTCTATGGAGTTTGCCTATGCAACTGATAACAATGTTGCACTTCTGGAATAATGCCTATGAAGTTCAATTTATCAAATATCATGCACTTACCAATTGTTAGAAACACCAACTGAAACCCCCTCCCCCCTCGGCCCCCATGGCAGTGTGAGTCAAATGAGCGTCATGTTCATCCGAGTTGTGATGCAGGGGTGTGTCAAACTTCTTCAAATGTTGTACGTCAAAGCAAACTAACTCAGTAACTGTAAAAGGTGTGTCATTAACTTTAGAAGTACAGTACAGAAAATGTGTGTCAAAGTTTGTGAAATTTTGGGCCAGTTACTTCACAAAGCAGTGTGTCAATGCCGTCTAGCTGTTGTCTCAATAGTTGGAAGGTAAGTAGCCTAATTGGTTGATGTCGTAGGCTTTTATCAGCTTTTATCAGATTTTCACGGAATTCTCTCCCATCAGAGCACTTTCATTCTAGGTCTTTTCAGAGAGCAGTAAACATAACACTTGCTTCCACACAAACAAGTATAGAGGTAGGCCTAGATTCCTGAAATGACAGTCAAATTTCCCCGCTTTATGAGCATCTTTTTTCCAAATTCAAATTTTATATATTTTGTAGGCCATCACCTTCAGAATTTAAAAGTTGTAGCATAAAAACTGATTTAACTAGTCTTGGCTATTTTGTCCTTGATCAGGGCTGTGTACTGGAGTGTACTACGCTTAGCTAACCAGTGTAACACAGGATCTAGGCTAGGGCTATTCTGTATACATGTAGAAAGTGCTAGCGCGGGATGAAACGAAGTGGCCAAGTAACAATTATGTCAGTACTTAGTGCAGTGTCCTGTACGAAAAGGAAGCGTCCAGTAGGTTATACTTGGTGTAGCAATCCTCGGAACAATGCTAGGCTAGGTCTATGGTATGCATCTTGTTGATGAGCTTTTAGACTATTGGCTTGACCTACATTGCTTGAATTGACTGGCCTTTCCTTGTAAAACTGTAATTAGATACCATCTCCAAATAATTATTCCTACTAAATTTTGCTTACCTGCCCTTATTCCCATACTAGCCATCGGCATCTGTGCATAAGCGCCGCCCGTCCATCCCGCAGGGTAACCACGGGGTGAACGTGATAAGAGGTTCTCATATCCAAACTTTCCAACGAAGTTACTCCACTTGTCCCCAAAAAACGACAAAAAGAGGAATGAGAGGAGCCAAGAATTCATGTTGAATATTCCTTCTTCCACTTACTTCCTTAGATCCACAAAAACTCCCGTGCGCCGTCCATTTTTATCCGACGAGAAAATCCCCTGACGGTGATTGGGTAAGTTTCCGGTTTTACAACTGACCGTTCGTCCACGTTTACTACGAAGATAACATTATTTGTATACACTCACAAAATAGTATTGACCATCAACAGAATTAGATTTTACGGACACGTAGCCTATACATTATAACCACATACACACAATGGAAGTAACACTCAGTTTTCTATGTATGCCAGTCCGCATCAAATTGCTCTCACCTCATTGTATGTTGTACGGTAATTTATAAGTTAGCATCTCAAGGTTGAACTAGCGTACAGCTGATCGAGCAAGTTTGAGGAGGGCGTGGTTTGACTTACGAAACTATGAATAGGCATATCAAAAAAGTTTTCTAGAATTTTGATTGTGCGCATGTCTGTTAGTTTCACGTCAGTTTCTTTTGGGGGAGTCCGGAATGTATTTATACAAAACAAGTTAAGCAAAGGGGTGATTACCTTTTTATAAAGAAGTGTTCCTTAAAAAAAAAAAAAAAAAAAACTTGAAAAAAACTTGAATAAACTTCGAAACGGACCTTGATTTATGGAAAGGTTGAAATTCAAAGTGCATCAGTCTTGTTCAGTCCTATAGAAAGTCTGTCAACCAACCAGAATCAGTTCACAAGGTATAACAAGGATTAGGCTAACACAGCATGGAAAGGCCGTCTCATATAAGTCAAGATGCACTCGAAGGAGCTATGTGAAGACTTCATCTTAAATAAGTTGACCAGATTTTCGAGCACAATCAGCGATTCCAGTGTTCCATCCCCAGCGATGAACAAGTTTCCCTGAAAAAATATCCTTGTGTTTTGGAATTCTCTTAGATTCTAATAACAATGTTGTAAAACTTATTTTTGGGGAAGGTGCAACCCTAGGTTACCTTGCACAAATTTCAAATGTAGCACAAGTTAGCTACAGTAATACAGTTTTTATATATTATCCTAGCGACCGACTGCATGCCGTGGTCTACTGACTAGAGTTCGAAAGTTAGAGTCCTGGGAGGGTCATACACTTTAAGAATAAAAATATCGTGGCGAATGTGGCACGACCCGGAATCTTGTCAAATAATTTGACAAGATTTGTTTGGAAATTGTCTAGAAATGGTTTAAAAATAGAACTATTCGTTTCATTTATGACCCGAATCTAGTCAAAGTTTTGACAGGATTCCGTTTCGTGCCCAAACTGATTACATTTCTATTCGAATTTGACTAGGACGTTTTTAGAGTGTACAGAAGACTTTAAAAATGGAACCTAACGCTATTGTGTCTGGTGTTCAGCATAAGCAATGGGGCGGGAAACCCATTGTACTACAACTAAAAAAGGGCGTGGCCGGCTCGACTAAAACCTGAGCTAAAAAATTTTCAACTCACTAACCAGGGAGGTGTGATTAGTAACACTTCCTGCACTAACTAACCTAGCGTCCGCGAATGCAGTAGACACGCTAACCAGGGAGGTGTGATTAGAGGTCTAGTTACACCTCCCTGGGTTAAAAACACCATTTCTGTCAAAATCGAAAATCATGCACCATTTTGCATCTGGACTCCTCGAAAGCGAGGACACCTCTCTTCCATACCCATTTCCCGGTAGAACTCCTACACTGATGTCCCCGTCTCTCAAATACATGGTCACCTGAAATTATAAATGTGCCTCTTAATCATACATAAAAAATATGGCAATTTTAATACGCGGCGCTGGTGTGACACTAAGTTTTTCCTAGATTTGCCTGAGGTAACAGTGAGCTGAATTTTGATGTAATTTTTGTACAATTTTGCTTTGAAAATGAAAAAAACATGTCATTTTCCCACACTGGTCTATCATGTTGGTACAGTTCTTGTAAGGGTTCCGTATTTATTATACAGTTATGTATTATATAGTTTTGCCCTATTTATTGGAAAAAGATAAATTACTTACCAGCCGCCCACTTACGATCTTTAAATCAAAACACATTTCACTCGTACATAAAATTACTAGTATATCAGTCCTCTCAGTAGCCCGCGGAGCGGACCAAGTCTTTTCGTTCAGCTCATCGCTACGAAAAAACAACCTAAGGGGCTGTAGACACAGAGGTGCCACGCAGGCTATCCTCTCAGCTGTGGTAATTGTCAGATTCACCACTAACATAGCCTGATGTGGAAGATTCCTTTTCTTCATTATTCAAGTTCAAATTTTTGCCGTTACCAGGTAGAAAGGTCATGTTAAAATCCTGCAGGTTTTGGCAACAAAATCACCCACTTTTTCTGCATAACACATGCAAAACCGCAGGACACCTGCAGGACTTAACATGACAAATTCAGGAAAATGAAGAACATCTTCTTCCATTTACCTTCAATTTAGTTGAAAGGGTACAGTTTCTACATGATTTTGGCAACTCCTGCATGGACTTTTGAAGGATTCTTTCAGTTTTTTTGCAGGATTTCTAAAGGACTTTACTGCCTGGGGTCGTTTATACCAGGTTGTTCACGGCAGTGTATGTGTCATCACTATCAATCGATATTATTAGCTACACTACCACAATAAGATTTATCCTATAGGAGGCAAATCTATATGTCTCCCTCATTCACAAGTTACCCATATGGGGACCCTATAATTTTGCACCCCGGATTTTTGAAGGGCCATATGAATAGCAACGTATACATGGGGCTATTACACACTTCACCCATATTTTCCCCACCTATCAGTTACTAGGACCCCAGATGTGTCCCATTTGGTTCATATGAGCTGACGCACATCTTCCCTTATTAACCCTGCGTGTAAAATTATGTGGGCCCATATGCACCAAGATGCGGGAATGTTAAATTTAATGTATCGCTGAGGATCCCATCATGTACATTCTTTGTTCCAAAGCTGCATCCAGGCAAGGTAGTGACGTGGTCAGGACAACCACAAACATTAACATTTCAGCTACGAGATATGACAAAATATGGGATAGAAAATATCATTTTTTAAAGGCAGCCATAAGTCACCACAAACTAGTTTTACCAGTTTTCTACAGAAATTCTCAGTTGGTAGGCTGCAGCTCTTTGATTGACATCGGATGAGAAAGAATGCAGAGTAATTCCTATTACATAGCATGTACTGACTGACTACCATCTGATTACCCATTTGCGACTTGTAAAGACCTCTTTCATTGACGACAACCAGTGAGCCACAACTGGAAAAAAGGCCGTGGCCGGCTCGACTTGAACCAATAGTTTGGAAACTGGGCCGTAAAACTATCTAAGTAACTAACTAACTAACTAACTAAATTCATTGACGGCAAGCTGGCCGCACGCATTAGAATTCGCCCTGCACCTGTAGCAGACTATAAATGTATTTGACTGTTCGGCTGGTTGAGGAATCAGCTATCTGCATTTGTCTGTGTTGGTTTCTTTTGCCCCCAAAGGAGGGCGTACTTTCCGTTCTGTGACATCATATGCCAAAGGTCTATACTAACCAGGGTATGCCCTGAAGCAATAAACTAGAACTGTGTCTGGATACGGCCGAATTTTAAGAGAGCTGTGGGAGGAGCTATGATTAAATCGGTCGGGAGCCTCTGGAACCATATGTGGTGATGAATAAATGCCTCTTAATTTCTAAGCTATGAGCATTAATATCAAGAGTTTCTCTTTGAGTCTGACCCACACCTCCCACCCATATAAGCTGGCATTTTCCTTCTGTGAACGATTGCCTTGGGCTTTAGAAAAAGGGGGATGCCTGTGATGTTACATTGGATATAAATTAGAAGATGGGAGAAACATGCCATCATTGTAGTGTAAGCATACTATCAGTACGGAAGAGGGTCCGAAACAAATCTCAATATTTTTCCCTTAAATTGTTCACAATCACAATCACATTATTCACATAGCAACTGGAATCCAAATTCCTCCCCATTCCCCACCAAAAACTTTCCATTTCCATTTCGTTCCATTTCTTTTACTCATGGTCATGATAGGTCCCCACTCCCTCACCATCACCCTTATCGGATTTTGTTTAAAAATTTAAAATAACTAATGGGAAGAAAGCTTGTATACTTTGACGATGTTCCAAATATTGCAGATTTTTAGGGGTAAATTTTGAGCCCTTGTCCATAATACGCACTGTGGACAAGAAATGGTACTTTCAATCTGCGACAAGGTAATGTCGCTGTTGCATTAGATGCTCTTCATTTAGTTTCTTATGGTGCCTGATGTGCGGCGCTCTTTGAAAACCGTTGAATTAGATCATGCAAAGGAATACGTACCAGAGACGCTAAGATCATGGAAGTAGTACTTCTTCCGTGATCTGGAATGGAGCCATATATGTACATGACAGACCAATGGTGTAATGGTTTGAAGGCCGTGAGGTTGGTCAAGTGTTGTCCTTCTGTGGACTTAGGCTAACTTCGTTGGGAAGCAGGACTGGAGTCAAGTCCGGACTCTGACTCGTGATTTCAGAATTTGAAAGACTCGGCCACAGGGGTTGATATTTCCCCATTGAGAACGGGTCCTCGAAAGTTTGAAATTTTCGGACTCGTGACTCGAAGCCTCCGGGCTCGACTACAGCACTGTCGGGAAGCAGTTTAAAGTTTGGTTTCGCCGAACGGCTCTTTGTCAGAGAGTCGGGATGACTTAAAGGGCCAAATCTCTCACCCAAACTACAATTTTGGTACGGGGGTACCGAAATTCTCAATTTTCTCAGCTCTTTGATTGACAGCTAATTCAAACAATGCAGAGTACCAAAGCTTATTTTACGCAGTCTGAACGGTACTGCGAGTGATTTAATTAGTTTTTCTATACTTACCTTGAAGCAATAAACTGAGATTGTATTTAAATGAGGATGAATTTCAGACAATTGTGGGAGGGGCTACTGTAAGAAGGTTAGGAGAATTGGTACTGTTTGGGGTGAGAGAACTGGGCCTTTAAGAAAAAGAGAGAAACTTTGTTCACTTCAGGTAGCCGAAAAGGGTGGACATTCCTGTTGCCCAACAAGGCTTGTTGGATTTCTTCGGGACTTTGGTTTGTTCTTTTTTAATTTGGCCGGTCGGGACTTTGGTTTGTTCTTTTTTAATTTGGCCGGGTGCAAATAGAGGACCCCGTCCTCTCGTGACCCTTTAGTGGTTATAGCCCTTCGGGCAGTTATTTGTGGGTATGGTAGCTTTGTCTGGTGTTCTTGGTGTTTCTTTTTTTTTTGGGGGGGGGGGGGTTGTTGGGTGATGGTAGTTTCCTCTGGTGTTGTCTTTCCGTTAAGGTGTCTGCATGGGGCTTCTCGGGGCAGTTTTGGCAGCTTGGGCTTCGTTTATGAGAGTGTTTTTGGTGTTTCTTTTTTCTTTTCTTTTTTTTTTGGGGGGGGGGCGGGGTATTTGTTGTTGCTTTTTTGTACATTTTAAGAAAGTGAATGTAATGGTTAATGACATTGTACAGAGATTACGAGTAATAAAAACCCAATGGCACTCGAACAAGTTAAACCTAATTCAAAATATGATGCTTAGCAGAAGAGGATTGATTTCTCATATTTATTGACCATACAACATCAACAACAATTAACATGATTCACCCTCCCTCCCCCCCCCCCCAAAAAAAGAAAAGTTCTAGAAGAAAGAAGAAGGGGCTAAAAGTAAGTAGGTTGGATATCCTGCCCTATGGTTGGTACGTAATCCTTTAAGTATAACTGTTCATATTCTTTCGTTTAACAGCTCTGATATCCTTTTTGTAGAAATGAAATAGAAAAAGAATGAAATGAAATGAAAAACAATTCTAATTGTTGTCATTTCTAATCACACAAGATGTAACATTACCTGACGTTTTACAATGATAAACATATAAAATAAGTTACCGCACTGCTGAAGTGGAAATAAATTTTTACATGCAGAAATCGTGTGAGAGCTGTTTAACCTATAAGTCCTCATATTTCCGGTTATCGAAGATACTAGGAAAAGAAATAAGGGGAAGCTTGTGAGATTTAGCAGATGTTACAATATACGTTTGGTGCGACTGCTTATTAATTATGTATAGGTGAGTTAGAGGGCGCTTTTCTCCTTTCATCTCCCCTCCACTCTTTTCAGCACTACTGTTTTTTTCTTTCTTTGTTTGAGTAGGTCCTTAGATCATTCACTCGTTCATTTGTTCATTCGTTCATTCAAATTCCTTTATCCATTGATAACAATAGGCATACGAAGCTGGGGAATACTGATACAGCCCCCTATTCCCTTCGGTGGGCATCATATGCACCTTTCTCAACTTATTCCACACAATATCAAACAAAAGTGATTACCAACTCAATTTCAAAAAGTATGCAATTTTCATTTATGCATACAATTACAAGGCCGTTTTGATTTTCCAATAAAATTTAAAAGACAAATTCCACATTTCATAGTCTCATATCTCATCATGTTTTTCAGATTTAACATTTTCCTTTATCACAAAAAATAAATATTCATGAAGTACACGCGTTTCTCTTTCTTTGCCCATCGGTTTTGGTGTATCAAGTGTCTATAACAATGCAAAACATCTAGATTAAGGTTAAGGGTCTTTGTAGAGGATAATGGTTACACTTCAAGATCCACTCTGAAATACGCGCCTTCGGGGCTCTTTCATGAATCTAAAATGAGCTTTGGTTTCTCATTTGCATGTAAATTTCGCCCTCAGAATTGCTTATCCGATCTCACTGAAGTAAGTTCAAATTCTCGGACTCGAAAACCTCTTGAGTAAAGCTTGACCTGTTATCAGATATTTTTACGTATATAATATCCGAGTTGATATGTAAAAAGTGTAAGCAACCTCTAATGTTCTCGCTTTATTTACTTTTGTTGGAAGCCCCACGCTTCGGAGACAAAGGAAATACTAATTTATGCGAATATGCCATGGATGTGTGAAGATAAAAAAGGCAGGAATCTTGATAGCCAGGTTGGCAGGAAACCAGGTGTTGGGTACTTGAAGAAACTCCCGATTAATGCAGTTACATAATTAAATAACTGTTCTTTTATTTGTTGAAGTATATGGCTGGAGAAATGGGAACAATCAATTTGTCAAGTGCATCGGAGGTCTTTGACTACAGAATTGGGGCGTTGACGATTTCCGGTTGAGGAAATTTAAAGGTTCGATGGCGGACGGGATAAGATTACATGAAAAGAATAAGGCTATCCTTAATTTATGACCGGCTCAAATTAATCGACATAAAAAGGATAAATGTTTTTCATTGAACAGAGGAGGAGGTTTTCAGGTCACGAAGTATCTACCTCTGTGTGTATATCAAACATACATCATCTTTATTTGTGCTATGCCGGCTAAAAGTCGATTTGTTTTATTACTATATTTCAGTTGTGCCCCCCTGTAGGTCTTTTTAGCTGTATTTTTGATAGATGAAGGAAAAAGTTACAAACCTTATTTAGAAAAAAGGATAAATGATACACCAAAACGACTGACGAAATTCAAGATTAATAGCATCTTACAAAATATAGTCACACATTTCACTATGTAACGTACCGGACCGATGCGCACTGTTTAACAAGAAATCCTCTTCATTAAGTCGTAATCGAGATGAGGTCGAGGGATGGGGACTCCAAATTTATCTCAAAGAGTATTACCCCCGAGAATCCATGGACTTTTCTGTCCACTTCGATATTTGCCCGGTGTTCATGCGCGGGGACAATGGGTATATCATGTGACCGCAGTGGCGTAGCCACGTGGGGGGGGCCTGGGGGGCCTAGGCCCCCCAGATTTTCTTCAGACCCCCCCCCCCCAGATTTTTTGCGTCCTGATAAATGTAATCGAAAAAAATAAAAATAAAAAAAATGTGTAAAAATTAAAAAAAAAAAATGGATGAATGTGTGTAAAACACATTTTGTCCGCACGTATGAAATCAAGCAATAACTTCAAAATGCCTACTTTCACGAAATTAGATACCGTTTGTGATCTGCACTGTAGTTTATTGCATTTCACTTCGAAAATGAAACGAAAGTCTCGACGACAAACTTTAATGCGACTTTGTTAGGTTAAGACCCTTTCTCCCTTTCGGGTTGCTGATTGATTTACTGAAAATAAGGTAATCGTACACTGGAGACCACTCTTACACGACCCTTCCTATACTTAATTATACACAAAATATGCCGTAAGCAGATAAGGGTAAGGTACTGCCTTCGGATAATTCTTCCCTTCCATCCTTAACAAGAAGGCCTTTGTCGTGCCTCACTCCTGCCCATGACAAGTGCCACTGTAAAACGATTTTTTTCGACAAGTCCTCTTTTTAGTAGTTGGCACTGGCGTCCGGGGGATTTGTAAAATGTCCACAAGGTCCGGATTTCATGTGTTTCCCACATGATCCATACTTCTGCTTTGAGGTTCAATTATTTTGAGGGATTTATTCGTAGTATTTTAATTTTGACCACGTAATGTACCGATGAACAAATACTGCACCATTTTGCACATTGTTTCTTTGGTAGTATGTATGTCTCTTGTAAAATCTCTACAAAAACTAAAAATATTTTTATATTTTTCATGCTCCCCAAAAAGGGAAAATCCTAAAACTCAGGCCTATAATCAGTTCAAAATTTTGCCAAACATAGCACCATTTTGCATCTAGGAAATCTAACGCAAAGAAAGTTTCTCAGAGGGGGACACAACTACCTTTGGTTTTCCTGTTAAAGGGTGAGGTACTGCCTTAGGTAAGCTGAAATCCATTCAAATATTGCCGAATTTGCGGCTGGGTACATCCAGTTTAAAACACGTGGGAAGTGCCGTTTCCGGCCATCTGGAGGGGTTTTAAAGCCCAAATTTTTCTTGTACGCTCCACGCCAACTGATGGTGGCGCTCCGCTTAGATTCAAATATTGCCGCAATTGCGATCTACGTGCTTCTGAAATTTACAATTTTTCCCAAGGGAAAGGGAGATACCGGCTCCCTTTAGTCTCATCCCCCAGGCCACAGATCAGAAGTGCCCAGTTTTGAGGTCCCTAAAAAGTGTATGTATTACCATTTTTCATAGATTGATTTTTTATTCTCGGCATTATTTGAGACATCGCAGACATGAGATTCGTATTTCAAGGCTGGGTACATCCAGCTTAAAACACATGGGAAGTGCCGTTTCCGGCCATCTGGAGGGGTTTTAAAGCCCCAAATTTTCTTGTACGCTCCGCGCCAACTGATGGTGGCGCTCCGCTTAGATAGTCTTGCCCTGCCTGACTCTCGGAGGTACCAGCCCCCCCCCCCACTTGTTACCTAGGCCCCCCAAAAAAATCCCACCTTGGCTACGCCACTGTGTGACCGTGTAACAGCCACCATAGTGTATGATCCAACCAAAGATCACGTTGGTTGATCTTGTAATGCAGTATACATAAAGGTCTATTATGAAGCATCATAAACGACACAACACTTGCAAAGAGTAAAGGGCTTTTCCAAAACGGCATCGTGGCGGCCGTGTATTTTGTTAACCAATAATTGTAATGCCAGAGTTAAACAGTTACCAAGTGGATACAGAGGACCAAAAATCCCCCAAAGTCATGGGTCTCAGGCTACAGGGAGAATTGCCTCAAATTGTGGAAATAATACCCAAATATCTTTGTGGATACCACAAGTTCTCGTCCCTTAGTCACTAGTTTCCTTTGTGAATGACAGTGGGATCGATGAAAGTGGCCCCATCTAGCCCGCGTGCGAGCCATTTCCCCGTAAAAAATCTCCCTCCATCTTTAAGTCAACCGGCTACAGCGAGTTCAGCCATATGTATGGATAATATAGGACAGTAGTAATTTTGTGATCTGCAAAACTCGCACATTTTAAAGGTGTAGGCAGGTGACAAAGAAGTTTTCAAACATGCAGATATGGGTGTTACCTTTTGTGAATACTGCCCTCCTTTACCTGGTGATGTAGGTAAAGTGGCACGTGTTCTTTCTCTTCGCAGAATGGTAAAGGTGAAATAGATTTTTTGAATAGTTTTAATGTCAAAATCAAGAGTAGGGTAACATACACTAGGAATGTAAGTCCCCTCCTTCATAATCAGGTGTCTAAATTACAAAAAAGGGAATCGGAACGCTGTTATAGTAAACTGTCCTAAATCGCCGAACGCAAACCCTTTTCCAACAGCTATTACAAAGGACTGTGGACATAATGTTGGTGTGTGTCGTTTTCGCCTCACTCAAATGAGGATGACAGAAACGGCACTGCCAAAACCCTATCCCACAATCCTATTGTAATCACTTTGTGGAAAATGATTTTTTGGAACATTGTCTCTCAATTAGTATTAAGGAGATACCTGACTTCATTGCTGATTCGTGTGCCAAACTTCATAGTTGGTTAAGGGGAATTTCGAGGTTCAAGGCAAATGGTTAGCTTTTAAAAGGACACTCTTTTCGGTCATCGATTAGATTGATCTGAGATGATGTGTTTACAACATAGACTTTGTGGGGGGGGGGGGGCGTTTTGTCTTTCTATTGAGGAGGGAACATATGTTGTAACATCGACCCGCTTCATACATGTCGTATCTCTACTTGGCGATAAGCAGAATTTTCCAAGTTCATGAAAAGAAATAAATTAAATGTGACTGACTGGGATATATATAGGTCACTCTTCAATTATTCCTCTTTGTTCTGTATAAATTCGTTAATCCTTTGTTGTTCTATACAAAAATGGTAAGTACTGTAACCTTTATTTGAATTAATGCCTGGTATCCTGTCTGGTAACATGACAATTACATGATCGGATGTTTCGTGTAAAAAAAAAAAAAAACATTCAAAATCTAAAAGACAGAACAGTACCCAGAAGAATGCATTGAGTATGGAGAGTGTGTACAAGCCCAGTTCTATTTTACAGATCATGAATAATCATACGGACCAAATATGTAAATCATATACATATTCATAATGATAGACTTAAAAAAGGAACAAAAAATTTATATTGTGTGACACGAAGGCCCTGTATTACTTAGCAGTTAGGGAGTAAAACTTTCCAAATGAAAAATCATTTAGAATTATGTCAGCATCTTTTATTGAAATACCTCTTTAAAGTCTGAATGTTTTTAGAGGAACTTGTTGCTAATGCTAAAATAATGATGTGGGGTGTTGCAGAGTGTTGACATTTCTTTTGTTAACCCTATGTTAATTATCTTTTAATTACTCATCTCACACCGGTAGTTAATGGTTTGATATTTAATACTGGCGATTTTAACTGATTGAAAATAGTCTGAAGGCCGCGAGGTTGGTCGTTAAGTGTTGTCCTTCAGTGGACGTAATAGCTTCTTCGGGAAGCAGTATCAAGTTTGGTTTCGCCGAACGGCCCTTTGCCAGAGGGTCGGGAGGACTTTAGAAAAAGAACAGATTGGAGGACACAATTTACTTTCAAAATAAAACCCTCGAGACATACTAATGTTACAATCGTCCTTGAAATGAAGAATGCAAAAACAAACGTTAACACAAATCACGTTTGGCATGTCACTCCTTAAACATCACAAGATTTGCATATTGAGATCGGGATCGGAAATTACCCTGTAAAATGATCAATTGTGACGGATTTTGATAGAAATGGCAGCAATTTTCTTAATTTTTCAAGCTTTTCACATCAAAAACACAACTTTTCATGTCACACGACCTTTAAAGTAGTCCATTTTTACGAATCATGTGACCTTATTTGCTTTCCCTATTTTATCAAAGAAAGTGGCTTATGCCGGAAGTGGCGTTGATCCGAACCCTAACAGGATTTGGAAATTCAACCAAATGTAAAAACTGCGTACCTTGAAGAACATCATAAATTTAATATATACCAAGCACAGAATAGCAAACATATCTAAACACAGGTGTGTGTCTATATAAACAAAGTCCATTTAGTATCGTTAAATGTTTAGATAAGTGGGAGCAGAAGTGGCCTAGTATATTAATGACAAGGAAGTTTGGCTTGATGCCGACAATTTCTTGAAAGTAGAAAATAGGCTATATGGCTTGAATATCTCTTCATAAAAAGCAAAAAGCTGAAACATTTAACAACAAGTTCTCATTTGCTGGTTTACAGTTGTGGAGATTCACTGCAACAGAAAATTCTTTTAGTTTGCTTGTTTGGCGTTTTTTTTTTTTCGCTCAATTAAATTAGGTAGTATTTCATATTTTTATTGTTTGATTTTACATCATATTCTGAATGTTAGCCATGTGAGAAAATGTAAACAAATTCAGGATAAACAAACCTAGTGTAAAAACCCTTTAATTCTTTCATTTATCAATCCTGGTATACCTCGATTACAACCCTCTGACCCCTTTTTTATATCGACAGCTTTGCGTCACCTTCAACTTGCTTATTGAATGAAAAAATACTACTAGCTCCGACCATAGTAGCTCCATGCTGCGACTACTAGATGCAGGTAATGGGTTCTTCGTATGGTAAAAGCATGCATAAATAATGATTTGTTTCCATGTTTAATGGGCCAAACCTCTCACCCCAAACTACAATTTTGGTACGGGGGTACCGAAATTCTCAATTGGCTCAGCTTTTTGATTGGCAGCTAATTCAAACAATGCAGAGTACCAAAGTTTATATATCACACAGCATGAACGGCACTGGGAGTTTTTTTATTATATAAATTGCGCTTTTCCATACTCACCTTGAAGCAATAAACTGAGATTGTATCTGGATGAGGATGAATTTCAGACAATTGTGGGAGGGGCTTCAGTAAGAAGGTTAGGAGAATTTGTACTGTTTGGGGTGAGAGAACTGAGCCTTTAACGTATTTTAAAACTGGATATGAGTACGAAACTTTCAAACATTGCGTGCATACGAAGATCAGCGTATCTACCTGCAATGGCTGAAGGACCACCGAGGGCAAAGTTCCCACCGATGCTTTTTAACAGAAAGATAAGATCAAACCAGTGGGTTAAAAAGATCGCAAATTATGGCAGTATGAAGAGAAGAAAATTAAAGGGCAAGAGCAGTTTCCCAACTCGAAGTAGCGTCAGTGGCGTAGCCACGGGGAGGGTTTTGGGGGTTAGAATCCACCCCCATGAACCAATCTTGCAATGCAAAAAACACCTAAAATAGCGGGGTTTTCTCTCTATTCTTGGACTTTTCCCTCACTGGCATATCGTGCCCCCACCCCCATGACACCAAAACCCTCCCCATGACACAATCCTGGCTGCGCGCCTGAGTAGTGTAGTAGGCTGTACTGTTTCATGATTGGCTCTTGAGAGTCATGTGACTTTATTTTTCTCTTAAATGTGAAATTTACTAGGAGGGACCGTTTGGTTTAAATTGAAAATGCAACATTGAAGTCCTCAAGATATTATGAAATGTACCTTGAGGAAATATAAGAAGAAAATTTAGCTGTTGCTTCAAAATAAGTTTCAGTTGACTGTTCTTGCCTTTGAAGAACAGAGAGAAGGGGGGAAAGAGAAAGAAAAAGGGATAAAATTGATAAGACTGTCGATTTTTTGCCTTTACTTAAAGCGGCAATCAGAGTTTGTCTTTACAATTTTCCTTAACCTCAACTCAATTTCTTGTGCAGGACTATGCCAGGAAGGACCCCGAACATCCGATATTTATGTAAACCTTAACCGAAAATTAATTAACATAGTGTCATATTCTTAGGGCAGTAGTCGAGTCTGGACTGGAATTTGTGATTTCAGAATTTGAAGGACTTGACCAGAGAAGTTGATTTTTTCCATTGAGAAAGTGCAGAGTTCGGACTTGAGTCCTTGATAGTTGATAATTTCAGGACTCGTGACTCGAACTCCCCGGACTCGACTACAGCACTGCTTATACAAGGTACAACTTTCATAGCAAAAGATTACAAAAATTTGAGAAATATTCAATAAGCCTATGGGGAAACGATTTTTTCTTGGCCTCAATCTATATAGTCATACAGTTTTGGGCAAAACTTTGTCCAGAGAGGTAGTATATTCAGGAAAATATGCCAACAAAGAAATTAATGGGTGTATTTTACCTCAACCGAAAGGTCAAAAGAACGACTGCAACCATATAAAAGCCTGAAAAATACTAGCCTACGTAGGGCCTCTGTGGCTGCAGCCCCCTTTAGGCTGCCGCCCCTCAGGTTTTTCGTAGGGATGAGCTGAACGAGAAGACTTCGTCCGCTCCGCGGGCTAGACAAATACCATTTCCGGCTGTCTCTGTGTGCATGGGGTCATGGTTTAGACAATCTCACAGAAAACTTTCTAGCCCCCAAAATGAATACCCCCATTTGCGTATATTCCATGGTGGTTTCAAACGTCCTCAAAATACTGGTAAATAGCCCTTGGCCTCTGAACAATATGTCGAGTCTAAGTGAGCCGAGAGTGAGGTAAAGTTTCCACCGGGAAATATCCCCCCTCCCCCCCCCACACAC
The DNA here is from genome assembly GCA_037179385.1 of Holothuria scabra. Lineage (NCBI taxonomy): Eukaryota > Metazoa > Echinodermata > Holothuroidea > Aspidochirotida > Holothuriidae > Holothuria > Holothuria scabra. Next base: position 34,185,175 of record CM074185.1, on the reverse strand, counting down.
ACACACAACATATCCCCCCTCCCCCCCCCCACACACACACACACACAACAAATGACCCCAGGTGTGTCAAGTGAAACGTGAGATGGCATGTAGTCGTAAAATCCATCATACTTGATTACTTGTGGTCAATAAATTGAAAATCGTCCTTCAAGAAAAAATAATAAATTCAGCTTTAATTGCACAAATCAGAACATTGTCCAACCTATGTGCGACTTCAAAAAGCGAAGCATGCTAAACCAGTTTTTATCTTGTGATTGATTCTGTACCGAAAAAGTCTTGGCTTGTAAAATAAATATATCATTGTTTGATTTTCATGTGTTAAAGAGAAGGTTTAAGGTCATTTTACGGTATGATATGTTGGAGGGGTACTAAGTCTAAACATTTCATTGTAATTTGCATTGCAATGTGATGTATGGTTCTTAAAATATGAGCAAGCAAAGTTGTCACATTTTCAACAAAAATTGAACTTGAAGCAAGCACATATGACAACACATCCCTACATTAGTGCACAGTCTTTTGTTTTTCTTTAAACTTCAGACTCGATTTTCTCCTCAACAATCGCACATTATTAAAATGTGATTGCATAAGTGTCACGAGAACTTTACAAACTTTGCACCCCCACAGGGAGGTCATACTCCTATTAACTTCAAGGTCAACACAACGATCTGATAAAACAAAGGGAAACAAAGCATTCCTTGTCAATGTGAGGAAGTGATAAAACCTCTGCTGCCCTCTAACTCACTTTTGAACACAAATATACCGACTTCATTTTCTGATATTCCAAGAAATATATGTCCGATTTGAATGGAACTTACACCACACTGTGTAGATTTGGTTCCTTTTTTACAGATGAAAATTTAATTTTTGCTTAAACTTCCCCTTTAAGCAGGCACATGTGACATCATATCCTCAAATTAAAGGACATTCTTTTGTTTTTCTTTAAACTTTGCAGTCTATATTCTCCTCAACATTCCCACATTATCAAAATATGATTGCATAAGTGGCATACGAACTTTTCAAACTTTGCATTCCACACAGGGAGGTCCTGTCCCTATTAACTTCAAGGTCAACGTAACAGTCTGAAAAACAAAGGGAAACTGAAGCATTCCTTGTCAATGTGAGGAAGTGATATAACCTCTGCTGCCATAGAGCTCATTTTGGAACACAAATCAGTGAGTTCATTTATATCTCGAGAAATACACGTCCAATTTGGATGGAACTTTCACCTCACTGTGTAGATTTAGTTCCATATTAAATTTTTGCTGAAAATTCGCCTTGAAGTGTTTTGTGGACTGCTTACGTCATCTATGGACGTCAGTAAGAGGACATAGCTAATTAGAATTATTACTGACCACAATATACCGCAATGTAGGAAAATAAAGTACCGTAGTCAAATTGAACACGTGAGATGATTTTCAACCTTGTAAATTTAATTCCCTTTATTTTGTTCCACACCTTCAACGTTTACTCTTAGCAAGTCTGAATATATCAAATATTATTGGTCAGAGAAGTACTTAATTTCGTCAATTTGTAATAAAGCAATTGCTGATAACCAAACCAAGATTGGATTATTTTAATGGAGGGGACTGTAATGTCTTTTAAAGGCAGGAAAGATTGAAATAAGTTTTGAAATATCATCTGAATATATAATGACAAATATCTTATAATTTCCCAACAAGAACCAAAAAGTGAGATTATTGTAATGTTTTACAGCACAGATATCTCATTTCAAAGGTTTATACTTACAACAAACCTTAACAACTTTTTCTTTAGCAACATCATTGTCACACGGTTACAAACAAGAACCTTCAAAACAAAGGGTAATTAGGGGTTATTTCCATAGCGGTACACTCTAAAAACAGTTGGGCAAAATAATCACCAAGACTGGTCACTTATGTGACAATACTGAAAAAGGGTAAGTACCTTGGGTAACCAACCAATTCCCTTACTCAAAATTTATATCTGGCTTATATCTGAAAATATCTGGCTGTAATAAGGTTTTGTATGGCCATATGAAGCCAGACATAAAACCCTATAGGTATCTTGATACATTAAAGATTTAAATGACCATGTCAAGGCAGGTATAACTCGATGAAATCTTTGTCTAGATATGCAAATAAATTTTGATATGGCCAAATCAAGCCAGGTATAACTTGATGAAATGCCAGTCCAGATATGTAAATAAAGTTTTACACTTTTTCTTAAGTCCTCCCGACCCTCTGGCAAAGGGCCGATCGGCGAAACCAAAGTTTCAACTGCTTTCCGAAGAAGCTATTATGTCGACTGAAGAACAGTTGTGACCAACCTCACGGCCCTCAGACCATTTACATCATTGGTCTGTCATGCATGGCTCCATTCTAGACTGGATGGAAAGATCATCTACTACACATGATCTTAGCCAAAAGACCGAGAAGCGATATGCAAATTAAGTTTTATATGGCCGTAACAAGCCAGATAGAACTGATTAAAACATACATATACATATAGACTTTTATGTGGCCATATTAATACTTTTTGGTTTAATTTGTGTACCTATCCCACACAAAGACTTTTTTGGAAGCTGAATAAGCATCAGCAAAGCACAGTCACAACATTCGGCCTAACGGCACTTTGCCAGAGGGTCGGGAGGACTTTAGAAAACTTCGTCAGAGATCGCTTCTCGGCCTTTTGGCTAAGATCACGTATAGTATCAGTTTATTTCATCCAGTCTAGAATGGAGTGATACATGACCAGATGACAGACCAATAATGTAAATGGTCTGAGGGCCGTGAGGTTGATCACTTATTGTCCTTCGGTGGACGCAATAGCTTCTTCGGGAAGCAGTTTAAAGTTTGGTTTCGCCGGAATGCCTTTTGCCAGAGGGTCGAAAGGACTCCAGGAAAAGCTGAACGGCCCTTTGCAAGTGGTTTGGGAGTACCTAAGAAAAAGTATACTGGCCAAGCGAGGCTTGGGATACGCTTTACCCAAAGGTGCACTAATTAATTTTGATGCACATATATATATGGTCCACTGGCAGATATGGCCTGCATATAAAATCCCTATATGGGACATATATGCACCATATTTGTTCCATATACGTGACCACATTTGCCCATGCACCCTCTCCCTCTTCCGGCCCTGTTGAGAAATCGGAAGCCCCCGCTGATTTTTTTTTAATAACTAAGACATTCAAATTGAAATGAGTTGCTGTTTCTCCTAGAATTTCCAATATTTATTGGAAAAAGAATGATCAAAATATCACACAAAGTGCATCTTGTCACCATTAAATGTAACAAGCCGCAAAGCTTGAAAAATATATCTTTTGAAATCGAGCGTCTTGTACTCTTAAATCCTTCAATACTATGCAATATTCGTAAAAATAGTATACGTGAGATCAATTGCCAGTGACAGTTTTAAGAATAATATTTGTAATTACATTTGTGCTCCCTACTTCTGAGCCTCTCATTTCCGTAACACGTACAATATCTTCCGCACCCACCTCCGTCGAGAAAACATATCCTATGGGATACAGTATGTCTAACGGTACCTGCAGACGAACTGTTTTCATCTCAGATATTGCGTGTCAGGATGCGACGCAGACGTAACTACTCCAAGAAGCAGTTCTGTCATCGTCAGCTGATGGCATCCGCATCCTCATCATTCATTAAAATGACTAAGACGTTGCCAATCCACGCAAAATAAATACAGCAAATTTGTGCATAATCTTTACTTTTGAAAATAACAAGTGAACCAAAAAGAGATTATAGTAACTAAAGATATTAAACCAAAGGATCATAAGAACAAACTGTACTAACAATTGAGAAAAAGACCTAAAACGTTACTTTTTGAAAATACTGGATTAAAAGATCACCGGGATAAGGTCACCGCCCTACATGGATTTCTTCATATCGCAGACGCACATGTTGCCTCACGTCTGTAAGGAAGAGACAATCAACAGCCTCGCAAGCCGGTCAAGGCTGGGAGAGAACACCGCCTCCATTTGAAATTTTGTTAATCCAGTACTGTATTCGAAATGGTTCATTTTCCTTTTTAATTGAACTTTGTCTCCGATATTTCTTTCGGATGCGGTGTCGAGTTGTGCTTTCCGAACAACGTATGTTGTCTTGGAAGTAGAATACTCCCACATATCGTCCGACCATACTAGTCTAGCAACTGTTTACATTACAGAGGAGAGGTTGCAGCATGTTCCCGGAGGGATGAAAATATCATTTTTTCGGAGATATTCGACATCGATTGAGTTGGTTATTATCAGGATACCATATATCGATTTTTGTTCTAAAATTACGTTAGTAAGATAGGCACGAGTCACATACGAAATTCGACAATCGTCTACGATCTGGCATCTGACGGTTTCCGCCCATATCGAAGCATTTCTCTGTCGTCTTAAAGTCGTACAGGCAAAGGATGAGTTGGCGAAATGATTCTTTGCCGTGCATGAAGTGATAACTATGTAATCTTGAAAGCTGCTTTTTTTTTGACAAAAGTGCATCCGCTTTGAGTGTGACGGAAAGCAATGTTAGTCTCATAAATTATTGACATGTTTTATTATCTTTGGAGTGTAGGAAAACAAAATGTTTGTTTTTTATACCGTTGAAACATTACATAACTAGTCATAAGTCATGGGGCGATATGCATAATCTTGAATCAATATTAATCTGACATGTGGTTATGACTGTGACGAAGGCTCCGTCCGACCACTGTTGAGAAGAACCCCAGTGGACGATCCTTTTATGCAATACAGACTTATGTAAAAAAACGGAAAATACCAATAACTTGTTGCGATTTGGAGAGAATTCTTGATTTTGTGAATTTTTTTCTAAACATGGGACTGGGACTGTGATTGTAAAAAAAGTGAATAAAGTTAATAAAATATCGCCTTCTGGGATTGTTAATAATGGAATTACTTACCCTTGGATGTGTGCGTCTTTATATTGAGATATTTTGATACGAACTTGACACCACTGTGCATTCTACTGTGTCAGCATCATGAGTTGTTTCTGAAAATGGCTTGACGTCACGTTTTCTACGTCAACACCTATACGCCCAACTCTTACATGTTAAAACCAAAAAAAAACTTTCACTAAATACCAAATGCTAATAGCGCTAAATGAAAAAAAAACTAACATTTGGGCACTTAACGACCAACAAATCGGCAAATTCGTGTAAGGCACCATTAATATGTACATATTCGTATAATATAACCTTCATCGTTGTTATGCAAATGTCATCATTTTCCTCTAATACTGTTTTGATTGGTTATACTCCCAGGTAAAAAGGTTGCAATTCATCCAAAACAGGAAAAGAATTATTTCCTGAGTTTTCAGATGTATGTGCGAAATGCATGGCGCCTGTGGTCAGATTCTGTTGCAAACCCACACGTGTTGTTCATTTGCGATTATTTCCGCGAAGGAAATGCTATGGAGGTTTTAGAGACTGAGTCAGTGTGTGACTGTGGCGAAGACAGTATGACCCTCATTTGCTGTACTGTATGACTAGTCAATGTGTGACTTATCTGGAATAGGCTATCTACTTGATTGTTCGTCGCAGTTACACTTCGATAATATTTCTATGGCGAATTTCAGACAGCGCTCCAACTTGAAACAGGATTATTTCAACTAGTATATCACCACAACGCTGCACCCACGTAGCACTAGTGAATTTCATACGCCGCCTTTGATGTAGTCCTGTTCGTTAATAAGCAATAACTACATTACCCCATTCGTGAATTCGTCTATTAGTGGTTAAGTTTCGATTTTGCATATAACGGGAAAGATATGAATTGAAAAGCTATTCTAGTGTTATGTCTCTTTTATACTGCGCAGGTGTGCCATGACAATCACAACACGGTGTGAATCTAGCGAAAGTGATACAGTCTCAGCATGATAATTATGCATCCAGGGAAATGTGTTCAGTGTTAAAATAATAAAGCAAAAAATACAAGGAAGTTGTCAAAGTGGGCGAGGACATTTTGGATTTACATGCTTGCCTTGGTTCTGAATCAAATCCCCTTTGCTTTGAACGATAGTGGATACATTGATAAGTTTTGTGTATAATCTGATAATAGCTCATTTAAATCCACGGAACTCCGGAATCACGTTTTACACCAAAAGCAAGCCGGTGGGTTAATTGTCTATCTACTATATTCATACTATACTTGAAAGAATTAACGAGGAAGTCACTTTGGTATTACGAAGCAGTTTGTTTCATGTTCGTGTCAGTTTTAACACTTATAAATGGTTCTATCTGTGTAAACTCCGAGACTTCTTTGTGTGGTCAGCCGTGGTAAAGGTAATTTCTATGATTAAAGACCATAATCTTTCTTAGCCTGACACACGTGAAATGCACGAAAGATCATTTCATTATTGCTCATCGTGTTTCGGCCATCAAAGTTGATCCCCTTAAACTTCCCTTGGGCGAAACTACTCCGAATTGTTAAATGTGAACTTTGAAGGAGATTATTTTTCTTCCAGAAGAGTGAGTAATTACTGAAAAGGGTTTCGAACAAAAGCAATCCTTTGTCGACGCTGAACGAGTTGAAAGTAATGGTAATGGTGGCCGCATACTAAAGACATAAACATTGATATGAGGGTATGAGATTTAATTAGCTGGTTTGGGACAAAGTAGACATATACCCACAACATTATTTCTACAGAAGGCTGTACGGATACTAGTTCAGTCATCAGTTTGAACGAGCTGTTTTCAAAACTGTTTTTCAACCGTTGTTTTATGGAAGTGTACATGAAGGAGTCAACCAGACGACGGGCAATCGGAATTGTTAAACGTGGTAGGATATGATCAGCTAGAGAATTTGGATGGAAATATAATTTAATTCCTTTGGATCTATACTTGGAATATGCAAAATGGGATCTTCTAATGGGAAGTGTAGGCGGCCTAATGGGCTTTTAAAAGACAAAAATGGTTGCAATTCTTTATACGCCCTATGTGGCAACAAGCCTTCTTCTGTATTTTACAGCAAGAGTTTGGAAAACTGTAGTTTGAAATTATATAGAGTGGAAGGTGAGAACTCCGACCACGAGGATGTTGTAGTTATGTTAGATTGTGGAGGGAGAGTTTATGCTAACGGTAAAAAGGTTTATCCATTCGATAACTTGTCGGATGGCTTAGAGGAAACAAACGTCTCACAAATTATCGGAGAGTTTAGTAATGGTAGAATACCCGATGTCTTTGGAGGAATAGGAAACAAGGAAAAACATGTTAATCCTGGGGATTATGCAGGAGCTTTGGACAGCCTCTTAAATATCGTCGCTGAAACATTTAACCAACTCCTAATGGATGGACTGAAGATGCAGGAAGGTATGAGGACACTTGAAGAAGAGAAGACACATTTGTCTCTCAAAGTTCTCGAATTGAAAAAGGAGCAGCTCCATTCACAAAAGTTAGAACTTGAAAAGAAGAAGTTAGAACTTCGTGTGGAGGAACTGGAGGCTAGTTTATCCTTACAATCAGGAATGTTTCTACCACCTATGTCAAAAACAGCCTCGTTGTGTAGATCTCGTACAATTGGTATGGGCGATGGCCGGACTAACGGATCTCTTTTTAGGAATGTACCCAAGAGAACTGGGTCCTTTCGCAAAGATGGGGACTCTGAGGCAAGTGAGAGCGATACGGACGGTAAGACCTCGAAAAGTCGCCTCAATCCTCGGCACAAAGTCGTTGCACGACTTCGTGAACTCGAGGCAGAGAGGGAAAAGATTTCGCATCAAAGCTCTTTGCTTCAGTTTCAACTGGATGCCCTGACAGCACAACAGGATTTGGCCCAGTCCAAAGTTCGTGGAACAACATCCTTGCATGACGGTTTAACTAATGGGAAGGGGCCAGAATCTCCTCCAAGGAGCAAGAGAGGGGATAGGCCCAGTATTGAGGACAGTCCTGAGATACTAAGTACATCTTACAATGGGTCCTCGCTGAGTGCATCACCCTTGAGTGGGTCATCTGTGACTGGATCAACACACGGATATACCAATGGGTTTGGGGGTAGCGACGGTTCGGGAGACGAACAGGTCAGTCACGGGGGGTCTAGAAGTGCCAATGAACCCACGGTGGTGTCGGCAGGTAATCACACTAGTTCAAGTAAAGACCCTTTGAGAGAACATCGTTTCAAGACGAGAGAAAACTCGTGGGAAAAATACGACACTCTGAAGAAGCGATATGAAGATCTTAAAAAACGACGGGCCCAGAGGTTACAACAAGGGGGGTTGTTCGTGTCTCAAGATGATATGACTTCATCACCTGCACTTCAACAAAGGACGACCCAAATTGCAACTTGCAGTACCGAGGTAGGTTTGGAGAGAAATCAGCAATTTTCTATTGCAGATGCAGTACTTACGGGAAGGTCACTGTCGAGTGGAGATTAACAGAATTAGGTCTAGGCCTATTATATTAAACAAAAATTTAATATAAGTCAGCAAAATATTTACAGGTACGAATGGCTTGTTTATTTTTGCAGTGAATGTAAAAGTTCAGTGCTGGATTAGGGGAAAATAAACTCAAGCCTCCTTAGTTTTTGATAATGAGATAGCTTCAAAATCGTGAGGTTGCACTAATGGAGCAACGATTTTCTTTATTCGGCAGAGTTTCCCTGTTCCTAAAGATACTGGTGAATAAAATTCTCACTGAAATGCATAGTATTCACTGGCAGCATTGCTTAAAACCTCTGTAAATTTAAAGAGAAGAGCACAAAATAAAGGGATCCAAGGCTCTTGTAATAAAGCTGTTGTTATCAGTACAGTTAATTAAATGCCCCTTTTCGATTGAAATAATGCTGATGTTTGAATGGATTTACATTCATCGACATTTTATAGAGGGCGCTTTCACAGAGCTTGTTTCCAGTGTGAGGTCGTATTGTACGTCATGTGAAATTGGTACTAAAAATTCTTGTACAAAATCATCATAGCAGATGTAGCATACAATACTGTTCAAAGTGCACCCCTCCCCCCCCCCCCCCCCATTGGCTCAAACAAAGAGACTAAACAAGGTCTCCAATATTGCAACAGGGTATTCAGTAGATTTTTGGAGAGGGTTAGCTAGCGTGATGGCAGAGAATTGTCGAGGGACAGTGGAAGGAAGTTAGCGCTGGGATGCTAAAATTCAATATAACAAGAATTTTGGAGGGGGCTAAAATGAACTTCATCAGTATGAACGAAATATTTGGAGCCACGGACAGTTGTCCTTGTTCTACAGGAAACATACCGGTAGATAATCGTGATTCATGAAAATCCATTGTGATATAAGTGCCAATGATTCAACAATTCAACCCCTCCCCCCTCACATTGACGCTCATTTCAGGCGCCCAGCCAGGAATTTTGGAAGGAGGGCGAAAGCTATCAACATTTCATCTAAGTGTAGTGCAATCAATGAATAATCTTGCGGTGAAAATTTTGGCCGAAAATATCTCCCGCATCGCTGGAAATGCGACTTCCCAGACTTTGTCTGTTGCATTTATGCATATGACTAAGAGAAAAAACGAAACTGGTTTAAAGAGTATCAGAATGCTCAAGTGTGTCCCTTTCTCCCTCTCTTGGTTACGCGCCTGACTTATTTGTCGGTATAACTGCTTGTATATGACGGACACATTACTTTAAGAGTAATAGCCTATCAATAGTAATATTTTTAAATTCCCGTGTCTAGATGTACAGTAAAATAATCCATGTTTGGTGATTTTATGCTTCAAACATATTACTATAAAGGACTTTATTAAAAATGCCTACGTTCCTCTCAACACCACAATTTAAGAGCAAGAGCAGTCACCCCAACTTGAAGTTGTGAAGTAGACTGTCCTGTTTCATGATTGGCTGTTAAGAGTCATGTGACAAAATTTTCCTTCTCAAATGTGAAATTTACTTGAAGTAGCTGTTTGGTTTACCTTGCAGATGCAATATCGAAGTCATAAAATATGATGGAAGATACTTTTTTATACTTTTGAAATAAAAAGAAAATTGTGATATTTAGTTGTTGCTTCAAAATAAGTTTGGGGGGGGGGCTGCTCTTGACCTTTAAAAGTAAATTGGACATACTAAATCCATGCTGCAAATTCAAACTTAACTTAAATCTGTCTAATATATTGTGCAAAGAAAAAGTAAGAAAATGAAAAAAAAAAACTATCGCGTGATCGTTTTTTCCAAAACATGGTGTGTTCATGCAATTTCATTGTGGGAAAATTACATCAGGCTCAAGTTCATTAAATGATGTCCTAGTAAAGCGTGTTTTGAAAGTGAGAAATACCTGTGTTGACGATCGTATGCCGCGGTAAATCTAAACATACTTCAGGATGCCAATGTTTGTGTTATGGAATTAATTACTCAAAGGTCCCTGTGGTAATTGATATAGCATATCACAAAGGGTAGTACACTGAGGCATGCAATGCACTGCTACACGTCTCATGGAATCTATAGCACATAAGTGTTGAGAGCACATTATGCACTCTGGTCGTTAAACATCTCATGTTTACAATAACAATCAATTTAGAAGTGTGCTCTCCGATCTGAATTACAAGTTTTGGAAGATGACTATGTGGTAGTAATCATGCCATCCATCAGACTGACGCATATATACCTATAAAGATGTTTATTTTGGAATCACCACGGCCGTATAGTGTGTTGATAATGTAATTAACGTATTACGGTGTGATGACTGTACAGTATATACATCACTATTTCAAGCGGGCTTTTCAATAATAATTGCTACAAAGCTCATATATTTTTCGTTCGATATCTTTTTGTTTACTAATGAAATCAACTAAGAACGATTATTCCGCTACGCCGTAGGCTAGCATAATTCTTAAATGAGAGTAAAAAATGAGGTTGAAATAAATCATACACCCGTATAACCCGTATAGCTCGATCATTTCTTGTATTCTTAATATCATATTTCCTCTTAAAATGATCTTAGGTTTCTGTTTTTTGTGGGGATGGTTTCCCCACGTGACAATGACTGAACTGCACGTGCAGAACTAGGCATGATACAGTGTGCTGAACTATACCATCCTTCCTGCATATATAGCCTAGACCTTAAGTTCACGTTTGTGTAGAAATAGTACAGCGTAATCAGTCATGCACGCAATGAAGAGAAAGTTTAAAATGTTCATTTTACATTCAGTTTAACGGCATTATATGAAACTTATAGAGGGCGCCACAGTTAGAACTGGATGGCGTACGATACAATCATCATAAATAACATTGCGCTCTTTGATAGGCTACTATCTGGGGCGGTATATAAACGTGTATTTGGTAAACAGTATTATTTCAGACGTTTGAAGGCGTTTTAGCTTATAAAAAAGAGTTGGCCAAAATAACGTTTTAGTAGTCATGGTCATGGGCGTACCCAGTAATTTTAATAAGAGACGAAAAGTGTGACTGGTAGCTGTCGTTTGTAAAGGGACCCCCCCCCCCCCTCTGAAAATATTTTTGCTTTTGTGAGAGGGCTGAGATGCAAAATGATGCTATAGTTGACTCTTTTTCTTTGTGTAAATATTTTTACACATGAAGATCAATGGAGAGCGTGCAAAGATGCCTTCCCTCCTGGATCCGTCTCTGATAGCAGAGAGGGGACAGGGAGCAAAAGGGCGTGCCAGTGTCACATCAGGGTATGGGAATTTCCTGGTCACATGACTACTTCCCGTTGCTTTGACTTATTTGATCAATAATGAATAATTTATAATTATTTATAACTATGTCATTTACATTTTGGGGAGTAAGTGTAGTCCTTGCACCCTTATTTTGAAACATCTGGTGAATAAAAGGCCACAAATCTATTCTTCTTTCCCTTGTAGCTATTTTTTCATAATAATATTACAGAATATTATATATTACATAATAGGTAAACCAAAGAGCCAATCTGCATGGTTTTTACCACTCGGTTAGCTTTTGAATATAATGGTCACGCGATTGCAAAGAACCAGTCTATCATGACTATCATTTTCCCTTTTAAGAGAGTGGACTACGTGTTTGAATTGATATATGCACGTGTATACGACGTCAGATATGCAATTAAACAGTACAACCAATAAAACGCAGCATATTTCTTCTTTGGTTACAAAATTGAGTTAGGGTGTTCTCGTATAATGTAATCTGCTAGTGTATGTGTGTAGGGTGGAGGTGTTGTGATTGCAAAAGCTTCCAAAACGTGGACAGATTCACTGTCTAGAACTACATTTGTCTAACCCGACCCCTCTGCGGAATCGTGGTCTGACAAAGTATTGAAGTGGGGCAGAAAGCGTTCATGGAACGAAACATTTTTCCAAGGGGGTAGATGTACTAAACTGCTATGGTAACGGTAACTGTTTATCTTTTAGATGTGATTCGACGCCTCCCCTAGGTATTTAGCCAGGATGGTGAAATTACAAGGGAATCCAAAAAAGGCAATCCTACTGACATTCTTGATGTACTGTGTTATATGTATGCGACAATCTACGATTCAAAGAGTCCATTGATTGACTCCGGGACTGCTCTCTGTCTAAGGAATTGCACCCATGGCCGTGTGGGACTCTTTCTCTCAGGAGGAACAATGACCTACTCCAGATCCCCTTTCCCATTTTCTGCCCGACAGGGGACCAAAGTTTACCCGATTCAACAGGGTTTTGGCCAATTGGAGGGATGCAGCCCCTCCCCCAAGCCCTCCCGTCCCGTACGGCCATGTTAATTGCACCTCCCCTGCTAGTAGCTCGACTCGCGCATCACCTACAGTAAATCAAATCTGGCGGCCTTTCGGTTTCTCTGCAGACTGTTCTAGGCCACAGTTCATTAGTATGCATTTTCGTGTCTATAATATAGCGACGGTTTATAATTAGACCCATGACCTTGTATTGCCATGTTATGATATTGTGTTTGCCCTTGTTTGTTAATGATCGAAACGGAAACACGATATGTCGTTATGAGAATGTTTCCTTTGTTTATATCCCAAGGTCTGTATTCCAGGGTGAAATTATCATCACTATTTCGAAGAAGATCTTAATTCTTTTAAGCTTAATTAAAATCAAAGTGATATGCATTTTTATTCTTCTTGGAAGATTATAACTATTGAACAACAAAAAAAGGGGAAAATGAGTATTGATCCCCTAAATAAATACTGAAAGCGAAACGTGTTTTAGAATAACATTAACCATTACTAAATGTCTCCCTAGGGCTACCGTAAGCCGATGACAAAGAGACGGTGTGTAAATTCTATATACCGACACTCATATACCAAATGAGTGGTTCAGTGATGGTATTCACACATATGCACATCTGGTCCCGGGGGAGCGAGGTAAACAGGCCTATAAATCAGAGGCGTATGTCTGAGCTGCTTCGAAACCAGAATTTCGTCTTAAAAATGATAGCTGCGTTCATTTTTATAACTCTGACTAATCAAGCAGTATAGCCCGTGCTGTAATTATATTCCGTAATGAGTACCGTACATTATGGCTCTCTTTGGTCGCGCAGAGAGGTTCCTGGTCATCAGTGCACAGACTTATTTGATTTAGAACAAAGATGTATATTGCTATGAGAGAGGCAAGATGGCGCCATCTAGTAAAGCACGACTACGAATAAGTCACAATTAGTTTCTTCCAATAGTAAAATTTTAAATTTAATCAATTTTAATCATCAAATGCAATTAAAAGTTTTTAAATAAATTCAAAGTTTCTTTTCTAACATTCATGTTATCTATACTTAGTTAAGTATATACCCACCACTTCATTTTTTAAATTGCCAAGAAATTTTCCACATTTTTTATTCTGATCATGGATATTCTGCATTGAACAGAGTTCTTCCATTCATTTTTACTATTTGTTTTATATACCAATATTGATTGCCTTATCCTGAGAGCAAATGACCTTTTGATAATACGTTTTTTCTTTAATTTGTTTGTGATTCACAATAATATCATTGTCATCAATTTCACTTTTACTTTTGTATTTTTGTATGTACATGTCAAATGAGATATCACAACTATTTGTAAAGCTTTCGTGTGATAAAAGACTTCATTTAAGTGCAATGTTTATAGGTATGATACATTTTTTTCGATTGAAAGGCACGATTTTCAGTATAGGCCTAGTCTTCTTGTCATGATGACATATGGACGTGGACATATTTTTCAGAATATGACAATATGTCTATTATAGGCGGCGATCCCGTGAGACAGGGGGACATGTCCCTTCATACTTGAAAAATTGACTTTGATTTTTTACACAGTATTTTTTTTTTATTTGAAAATTTGGTTATGCCCCTACTATTGAGAGAGAGAGCATTCGGCCTTGGTTTCTATTAAATTAAAATGTCAAGTCACTTCATAAAAGTTGGAATTTAGACATAGAGCTAATTTCTTCTAAAATTCTTTCAACAATTTCATGTGTATTGAGATATCCCAGCTGGAACATCAGTGTTTGTTAGCAACGTTTATCTTCTTTTCCAATAACAATCGGCATTTTATCTGAAATAATCAAACTTGTCCAAGAGAACAAAGCCTTTCTTTTATCGAAGTCGGGAAACCCAGACGTTTTAAATGGGAATAACTTTCCTGATGTAAACGCTGGTTCCAGCCTAAATTGTTTCCTTCCTTCCATGAGGATTATGTAGTCTTATGTCTCGTAGTCGTTTGATTTAAATAAGAAGTGTAGCTTTCTCAGAACCGTACCTACACTTGGCTTTTCGTTAATTGAACAAGAATTTTTCTTGACTAAAGAACACTCGTGATCTGTGGTATTTCTTACTTGAAGTATAACCGTACGGTGTATCGACAACAAACTATACGGTTGGATTTCCTTGCCGATGTTAAAGTATATATTTTACTCGTTATAACGCTATATATGTATAATATTTTGCAAGTGCCTTGAAAACTTAAATGCTAACAACGCGATGTGGATTAATAACATTATTGAAAATGCATGGAATCACGTGTTTGATATTTTCACCAGTCGAAAGATTGTCAACATCGTTACAACATGACCATAGGTGATATGTTACGGATTCCTATAGGAATCATTTGCTATATTCGGTGGTGCCTCTAGGTTTTGAGAACAATGGGAGAGGGGAGGGAAGAGTGAGCAAAATTGTTTGGGCAAATGTGGTGACAGCCGTTGGTCCTTCAAAGTGCATGTCGAGGATGAGTGATCTCGACCACTCTCAATTGGATGGACTGCCTGAAATTGTAAGCATTCATACCACAAAAGTAGTGGGTTGGCCGTATTAAGTAGGTGATCCCTATCGATTTTCATGGGGGTCAAAGGTCATTTGGCTTTGGCTGCTGTTGGGAAATGCTCCATGTCCCCTTATCTCTTGCAGGCACCACTGATTATATTCATTTCGTTTCAGTTCATTTCTTGTGACGTAATACTGTAGTGTTAAAGTGTCGAACCTAAAGAAGTTTCCATTAGTCACGTGACTTATACTATGAATCCAATTTAACGTGATGACCTTAATTCCCAAGGTGCTTCATTTCTAGTCTACACGCAAGTGTATAAAGAGAAATTATTTATGCAAAGTGTACTAAAAGAATAATTCGCAATAGACTATTTTGAGAGATCCTTGTTCATCTGGCAAGGAAAGTGATGTTTAACATGTGACGGTGAAGATGAATGGGGTGTGTTCATAGTTTGCTTGTACTGCAAGATTATGGATCGGATGTGACGTCACACTATCATGCGCTTTTGTGTAAATTGTGCAAGAATAAATGGGCTACGAAATATTTGACTGAACTCTCCTTTCTTCAATTTGAAAAATATTGTTGATGATACACTATACGGTAGTAGGAACCGCGGCACTGAAAAAAAAAACGTTAGTCAGAATGATGCCTCTACTGACTGACCTGACTGACAAGAGTATAAATTAGTCGGTTGAATAGTCCGTGGTCTCAAACTAGTCAGTAGATTAGTTCGGTGGTCACCAACTAATGAGTGGATTAGTCCGCGTGGTCCCGATTAATTAAGTGACTAGTTTGTAATCGCTGACTAATGCACAGACTAATTTATATTCTAGTCAGTCAAATTAGTCAGTAGAGGCACCATTCTGACTAGTTTTTGTTTTCAGTGCGAGGGGATGGGGATAACCCCACCCCATCCGGTCCTGGCCATTATTTTCACATTTGAGCTATTACTGGCTAAGATGTTCGTTCGTCTCTTTCCATGTGCATATTTGTATGTAAAGTGCAGCCAACGTGTTTAAAGTTTGGGTCAAACTTTTAGTATCTGAATAGACGTAAGCGTAAGTAAAACCGAGGCAAAATTGAGTCAAATTGAAACATTGACGCGTACTTGGAACATTACCAAATTAAAATTCAGTAAACATGACCCTTAAAGGTAGAATGAACCAACGCTCTGCGCTTAGCCTATCCACGAAAAAAATGAAACAATGTACAGTAGCCCTAGTGGTGTTAGACAGTGCAAGGGACTGGATACACGCTGGCTGTACATATGTGTACGTAGTGCAGCTGAACTAAAAGGGTGGCCAATAAATGAGGGTAAGGGTACCGCAAATAGGACTATTCCTTTATAGATCAAGCAAGGCCAGCAGGTACGCGGGCTTCATGTTGGCTGTACTGACAATGATCTGAGTGGTGAATCGGGGCGCTGAAGACATTTTTATTTTCATTTGGAAGTCAGCCTGTCTTTTCATGTCCAAATGTACCTCAGAAAATGTCAAACTCTGGATTTGAATGGTTCATCCCCCTCCCCCGAATCCTAGAAATCGTTCGACGGTACTTTTAGTCTCTTTTTCGTCTCTTTGTGCCTTTATATGGAGGGAAACGGGCGGCTACCCAAGGGGAAGCGGTCGAGACTCCTTGACATTTTTTCTCCTCAAAAACTCGAAGCTTGCTATTGACTTCATACTGTTTTACACATTTGTCTCATCTCTCCCCCTCCCCCCAACCCCCTCTAGGAAAAGTTTTACCTACCGGAAGCCATTTCCGCCGGCCCGGTTTGTCTGTCTACTGGACTGAACCGTACCCACGTGCCTGCATTTATATTACGCATTCTTTCTTCAAATCAGCATGTATGCAATTCTCTATTCTTTTTCAGTCTAACGTAGGCTGGCCATTCTCTGGTTGCATAAAGGGGGGGGGGGCAACCTTGGCGGAGTACCACCATGCGCTGGCGCGTAGTGGATCAGAAAAAAAAAACAAACAAAAAAAAACCCAAAAAGATGACCAGAAACGGTCCTTCCCGTCGGATTCTTAAGCTGTGTGATTATAGGGTCAAGAAATTGAAATGCTAAATGAAAATGAAATAATCTACAGTGTAATATTAAAGGGCAAATCCTCTCACCCCAACCTACACTTCTTGTAGGGGGTTACAGAAACTCTCCATTGGCCCAGCATTTTGATTGACTGTTAATTCAAACAATGCAGAGTAGCAAGCTTATATTACACAGCATGAACTGTACTGAGCGTGTTTTGAAATATAAATAGAGCTTTTCTATACTCACTCTGAAGCAATAAACTGAGATTGCGACTGGATAAGGATGAATTTCAGACAATTGTGGGAGGGGCTTAAGTAAGAAGATTAGGAGAATTGGTATTGTTTGGGGTAAGAGAACTGGGCCTTTAAAAGACCAGCGAAGTGTGAACCCGGCTGGAGGACAACTTGCTTGAAAGATGGATTGTCCAAAACCGACCCGTAAATAGCCACCCTAACAGTTAGAATATTTGGAAGATCAATTCAACATGGCAGACACTGATTCATCTGACATGTTGCAAGACTTCTATCAAATTTCCCTTTGCTTCAAAGCCCACTGCTGGTTACTGCAATGTATACTCACAGTCAAAGTGATGATATACCCAGAGCAGACACCCTTTGTGCAATATGAATTGCCTCTCTCCCAAACAGTATTTTCACTGCCCTTTTATTACAAAGGTCCTTTCTAATAACAATATACACATGATATCATCATCATGTCATTCAATTAAGAGCTCCGAATTAAGCTGTTTATTTCCTTTCCTGTCTGTCTGTTGCTTACAGCGTCGGTGACAATCTACTTTTGAGCCTGTTCAACTCATTTGCTTTCATACGGTACAAAGGCAGTAACACTTTAAGGGGAAGTTTAAGCAAAAAATTAATTTTCACATATGAAAGAGAAACCAAATTTTCACAGTGTGGTGAAACTCCCATCTAAATGGGACATGTATTTCTCAAGATATCAGTAAATATATTTTCCACATTTGTGTTCCAAAGTGAACTTAAAGGCATATTCTGGAGACAAAATCCATTAACTTTAAAATAAGCAGAAAAAATTTCTCTTTCAGAAGGTGAAAACTGCATTCCAATAGCTTATAGCGTTCGGAAGATACAGATTTTTAAAGAATTGGAAATTTTTCTTGGGATTTGATGCATCATGGAAAATCTGTGATGTCGTTGTGACACATTAATTTGACATTGCATTCAATTTATTTATAATTATGATGCCCCTGCAGGCAATATTAAGCAACATTGTTGGTTGTGCCCTACATATGGTAAAGGGTAATGCTAGATCTACAGGAAAAGATATTCAAACATTCCAACAGTATCAAATTTCAAGGACAAACAGGATGTTCAATTATAAAGAAAAACAAAAGGAATTTGAAGCAATGTGCCCACATTACATTTAACTTTCTGCAGCTTTGTTGAAGAGCAGATGTATTTTTCAACAAAAATAACCCATCTTTAAAGTGAAATATTTTGAGTTAGGAAAATGGTATTGTGATAGGGTTTGAAGGACATGGTGTGGAATATTTTTGTTTTTCTTACAAGACGGAGGGGAAAAGCCACCAGAACATGCCTTTAAGGGTAGCAGAGGTTAGATCACTTCCTCACATTGACAAGGAATTCTTTGTTTCCCTTTGTTTTTCAGACTGTTAAGATGACCTTGAAGTAAATAGGAATAAGACCCCCCTGAGTGAAATGCAAAGTTTTTAAAGTTTTCATGCCACTTATGCAATCATATTCTGATAATATTGGATTGTTGAGTAGAAAATTGGCTGTAAATTTTTAAGAAAAACAAAAGACTGTCCATTAAAATGTGGGGATATGATGTCATATGTGCATGCTCCAAGTTTACTTTTTGAAAATGTGACAATGGCAACCTCACCTCCTCATATCTTGAGAGCCACACATCAGATTTCAATGCAAATTTCACTGAAATGCTTAGAATAAGTGCCCTCTAATATATCAAAACTTGATCGGACCTTAACCCCTTCTTTTAACACAGACGAACTTGGCGACCCCGGTGGTCGTCCATTGATTTTTTTACACAGTATTATTTTTAAATAAGGTAACGCCCCCCCCCCCCCCCTCATATTGAGAACAATCCATCGTCCTTACATTCATACTCTGGAGAAGAGCAAATTGGGGAAACCACGTGTTTACTCCTGAAGTAGTTTTACCTCCCAAAGGAGCTCATTCACAAAGGACAATGTCCACTCCACCTGGTGTCTCGTACGCGTTTTTCATGCTACGCATGATCTCAGCTATGGGACTGAAAAACAATTTAAACAATCTAAGTACAACGAAGCATACAAAATCAGTAACGGAAAGGGTATCATTGGACCAAATTTTACATTCATATGAATGTTGGTAGAAAATTGAGCGAGTCTTCTCTCAGTCTGTTAAAAGTAGCGACCGAGTCAGATTTCAAGATAGTTGCGGAAAGACTATCCCGTGAATCAAAAGTTTCGCATTATAAAAGCACGACTGACAAGTTTTAGACTATAGAATTATAACTTGTTCGAATATTGCAAGAAAAACAAATTTTGCCATTCACTATAAATGTGCTTTGTTTAAATTAGTTGGCATAGAGCATGCGCGATTAGACATGCATGCACGTTGAGTCTTAACTTAGGCTACCTTAGGAATCTCATTTGAGTCTGGTCTGTTAGATGGACCTCTATATCCTATCTTTGTAGACTATCATCTGTAGCTATAGCGGACTTTCATTGAAGTCGTTTAGCCTGTTTAGGTGAATTTATGCTTGAAACTTTTACAAAATTTGCCGTGTAATCACGCGTGATCTCTAAGCTATCCCAAAGCAGATCCAAAGCCCGTTAAAACTGAGCGACGGTGGTAAATGAAACCAACTCCCTGATGAAACTACCCTCAGATACCAACAAACCATTTTACATATCAAAACTCTGGTAACAAAACCAAATTTCCTTATATTGAGTTTGCAATGCTCAGGCTTTTAACCATTTCCACTGATAGTGCGAGTAGTTGTATCAAATTTGTACTGCTGTGTCGTTGCCCCCAGAAAGCCTTCAATTGGCTAGGTCTGTTACTTATGTGTTCGGAGGATATTGCACCTTATTCCGATATCTAAGTACATTAACAGCATGGAAATATTAGATTTGGGAAGATTACATTTTAGGTAAATATTTAAAAAGAAAAACACATCGGTCGTCAGTTTGAAGTAATAACCGCTAACTCTGTTTGTTTTAACAGGTTTTACTTCACAGAATTAAACAGAACAGGAAGAGAGTTGGAAACCCAACCCATGATAAAATGTAAATAATACATAATTAGTTGTGTTTTGACTTCCCCAACTTCCCCTTACTCAATAAAAACTTAAAGAGAACTTTCACCTTTAAGGACTACATTTCCATAGCGACGGAAAGATTTTCAAAAATCCCTTTTAACCGTGATGACACCGATATCGTGACAAGTGAATTCAAAACTGTTTTGAAATCACAAGGAAATGGTCTCTTAAGAGATCTGAAACAGTGTTCGTAGTAAGAATCGAATTAGATCTGATGCAATTCATTCATACTTAGTTAATATCTTCAACTTTTGTAGGTTCATTAAGGTCAGGTGACCGTGCGTTATCCCGTGATAAACCTCTTAAAAATTGATAAACTCACCCACCCACTAAGGCAATTTCATTTACGTCATTTAACGGGCAAGCGTCTATTTTATCAATACGCACAGTAAAGCGCAGGTCACACTACAGCAATATCGGATCGGATTTTGCTCCGATTTTTGGGAGTTAATTTAAAGGGACAATACTCTCACCCCAAACTACACTTCTAGTATAGGGTAACAGAAACTCTCAATTGGCTCAGCTTTTTGATTGACTGCTAATTCAAACAATGCAGAATACCAAAACTTATATTACACAGCACGAACTGTTCTGATAGTGTTTTGATTATACACATTGAGCTTTCTATATTCACCCTGAAGCAATAAAATGAGATTGTGTTTGGATGAGGGTGAATTTCAGACAATTGTGGGAGGGGCTTAGGTGAGAAGGTTAGGAGAATTGGTACTGTTTGGGATGAGAAAATTGGGCCTTTAAAATCTCCTCCATTCTTAGTCAGAAAGAAACAAAAAATGCCAACTTGTGCAGTAAGAGGAATCGTATTGCAGGACTACGAAAAACGAAATTTTATTAAGTATTCCGTGAGGTCCCATCCGCAGACAGCTTTTATCGTATACGCTTAGTCCGATAAAAGCTATTTATCAAAATGACGTCACGAAATAAATAGTTTACATGATACTTTCATGGTTCTCTCATACCAATCATATATTTACACAGGATGTCAAACTTTTGGTTCTTTTCGACAATGGATGGGAAGAGATTTTAAATGAAACTCACAAAAATCGGATCGTAATCCGATCCGATATCGCTGTAGTGTGACCTGCGCCTAAGAGTACTCGCAACACGCGCGGTATATGTCACAGTAGTTCCTATGGGAATCTTGTTACATCAGGCAATGTGAAAATTAACCGATAATGTAAAAACGACCGATAATGTACAAAAACCGATAATGTAAAAACAACCGTTAATGTAAAAAAAAATTTACCGATAATGTAGAAAAATATTTAAAGCGATAATGTAAAAAAAATTACCGATAATGTAAAAACTGTTCAAACGAGGGTTTCTCATGATCCTACCCATATTTGTATGTTTGAGAGAGTAGTGTAGCTAGGCAGGTAAGCTGACAGGCAGCAGGCGGGCAGGGCGGGGAAGCAAATAGCTTCGTGGGTGGGTGCGTGTGTATACATCCGTATGTGCGCATGTACCCTGTGTGAATTTATTGGTGCATACACTCTAAACACAGTTGGACAAACATAGCACTTGCTACATTGTTGGGGATGAGAAAATTGCTGAAGGTTGGGGGAAACATCACGATTTTGCCTTATTATTATATAAATTTCGTCCAATAAATTTAACAAAGTCTTAAAAATGTTTCTTGAGCTAGGTCTCCCCAACATTGGGTACTTTTTGCCCATCTGTTCTTAGAGTGTATAATTGACAATGTTGTGTCTGAGTGTAGCCTTCATCACGAGAGTAGTCAGGACTTTTTATTGGGGAGAGGTTGCTAACTACAGAGCTTGATCGCTGTCCGGGGGATTTTATGAATAATAAAGAACCCTAAGATAAAGACTAATCTGGTGCTAATATCATTTGCATCATTAGCATCATTTGATGTCATTCTGTCTGTGCAATTACAAAATATTTTTTAAGAATTCGATTGTGGGTATACATGGTCCCTGGCCTCCCTCTAGCTACGCCAATGGCCTATAGAGGCTTTGCAATTACGTCACGGAACCGCCATGCTGGAGGACATTCATGCCAAATACATGTGGCTTTGTGCCGAACGCACTGCACACTGTGCACTGTGATGTGCACGGTGTGTACAAATTCAACGAGCAAGCGCGTCTCGTATGGTTTACTACGTAGTTACGTGTACTCCAACATGGCCGCCGATGAGTATTATGACGTCATGTGAAAAGCCTCTATACCTGGTTTAAGACTGGGTTTATGAATACTCAATTGTCGCTCTATCAGTGACGGCGCTACGGGGAGGGGAAAAAGGGGAAAATTTCCTCACCAGAGTTTGACCTCTTCCCCCTCCCCAACCAATAAGGTCAGTCAGGAGTTGGGTTAACCAAAAAAAAAAAAAAATTAAACAACATATACGTCTCATGAGACTTAATTTTTCATCCAGATATACACTCAAATTCATAGCTTCCGGGAGCTTTGCCCCCTGGACCCTCACCCTTAGACGGTTTCGACTCAGCTTCGCGTTGCGCCTGTAAATGTTTGCCTCAACATTATTCTTTTCATAATCAACATTGTGTTAATGACAACTGGGGCAAAGCAAGGGGTGTGATAGGTGACTTTGGTGACCTTTTGTTTGAAACCAGCAGGCTAAGTGAGTATGATAAATGACAGCGTATTGCCCGGCCACTTATATACTGAACAATCTGTCCGACTAGACCAGTAAGCTGTTTCCTGATCAGACATTGATTTCTTGGCGTTTCTTCTGGTATACATTTTCTTGAGCGACAAGAGAGAATTCATAAACCCAGTCATAAACCACCTATAGGATATTGGCGTAGCTAGGGGGATACCAGACCATACCCACAATGGGCTCTAAGAAAACATTTTGTAATGATACAGAAAGAATGATATCAAATCATGTTAATAATGCAAATGATATTAGTTCAAGATTAGCCGACATGTTAGGAAACTGTATTATTGAAAAAATCCCCCGGACGGCGATCGGGTCCTGTAATCGGCCACCCTCCCTGCCCCCCAAAAAGTCCTGGCTACTCACGTGATGAAGGCTACACTCACACACAACATAATCAATTACACACTCTAAGAACAGATGTGCAAAAATTCCCCAACGTTGAGGAAACATAGCTCATGAAATATTTTTAGCAAACTTCGTTAAATTTATTGGACAAAATTTATGTATTAATAAGGCATATTCGTGATGTACACATGCACTCACCCACGAAACTATTTGCTCCCCGCCCTGCCCGCCTGCCGCCTGTCAGCTTACCTACCTACCTGTATACTGTCTCTAACATACACACCTACAGGTAGGACCATAAGAAACCCTCGTTTTAACAGTTTTTACATTATCGGTTAATTTTTTTCAAATTATCGGTCGTTTTTACATTATCGGTTAAATTTTACATTATCGGTTGTAACAAATGTCGTAGGCATTCGCTGAAAATACGCTTACCGCGTGCAGATTTGCTCTTCAATGCAGGGCAAACTCAATCGCGTGACGTCACATGAAATTGCCTAAAATATTCATATAGCCATATTCAAAATAAACCAAGCAGTTTGTACTCCTACATTTTATGATTGAGGAGACACATAGTGTCGCATGGTTCTCAAGCGTCAATCAATAAACAGGACGGTCTATATTATACATACACTTGAGTTGGGATAAGCTTTTTCTCCTTTGAGAAGTGATTTCCTTAAATTGACTGGTATAACCTATCACTATCACACTAATCAATAACCCTCAGGCTAACAAGGAATATAATCGGTGCAGTACAAATGATCGCAGCCAACCAAGAAATTCCCTATAACAATGTAAAAATGTGTGATGATATCTGACTAATTTTGTAGCAATGGACTAAAGAATATCAGTCGAAACTTTGTCAAGGAGGCTTAATATTTGTTAGAAAGTATACTGGGTCAAATATTAGTGTAATACTTTGTCAATATTGTTGACTATCGTGATTGGTCAATTTCTTTGACTAATTTCTGTTAACAGTGTACAATTCTTTGTTAAGCAATGGGCATCTGCTAAACATTTTCGTAATGCTTACTCTCTAAGAATTTTTAATTTTACAATTCACTTTCCAAAATAATTAGTTCAGCTCGTACTCGGCATTCCAACTATATAAGGGTATTTACCGTATTTTACTAAAAACTTGAAAAAAAGGAGTAAGTTTTTCTTCCAACCCGAATCTCAACCCCGTTGACATCGCTCCTGTAAACCGTCGCTGCGGTCGGATCTCTCAGTTGTAAAACATGTATGAAAATACCTGGGCTAATTCTGACTCTACTCCTTCGTTTATTCATTTAACAAAAGTATGACCTTTGGACCCTCCCTTGTCTTTTGATCAGTTAGATGAGATTTTACGGATAAATTTCTAACCAATTGGATGAAGTTGAACCCTTTTTTCATGGCCATACGGGACGGAGGTGGGGTTGCATCCCCCACTGGCAAAAAACCTTGCTGCAGATTCCAGGCCTCAGACGGGCAGAGATTATGTTCTGGTTGGGGATCTGGAGTCGGGCAAAAAAATCACTGCTCCCTGAGAGAAAGGGGCCTATACGGCCATGCTTTTTCCCAGTTATGGCTCACTGGCTTGTTCCCCCTACCAGCCCACTATATCATTGCTTCTGTGGAGCACCGAACACAATCGTTGTATGGCACTGCCAGGGGTCGAACTCCAGACCTCAATGTTGCAAGTCTGATTCTCTAACCACTTGACCATGCAGCTGGTTTTTCCTTAACCTTAGGGCATCGCATATATGTTGTTATTGGTAGGAAGTAAAGGGTTTCTAATGAAAGTCTGAACGAAAAGAGCGCTAGTTTGATCTTTACCAGCGACAGAGTAGATGATGACGTTGAACAGCGCAGTGTCAATAATCTTCAGTGTATATTTATAAGGTACGGATATTAAAACGAATATAGTTTCGATCTCTACATAGTCTCTATGTAAGAAAACCGTGTGTTCTGTTCAGAATATAATGTATAGGAATAAGTGTTTTCATAGTACATGATATCTTGGCTAGGCCTCATTTTGTAACATCTTGCAGTCGGACACAGACGATTTTAAAAGGAAACCCCGTAGTTTCAGTTGGTGAGGGCCGATGTGATTCTGTCCGTAGGACCCCACCTTAAAAATTTCAAAGTGTTGTTGATACATTTCACTTTAACGTATCCCGTCCCTTGAAAAATATCTCCCTGAAAGTTATCTTAACATCTCAATTAAAATACTATCCGACTTAGGGTTTGAGAGCTCAAACTTCGAATATTTGTGCATGTGACTTGACAAATGTGAGAAATGCCAGTGGTGGGCTAGGAATTTGATCAGAGAGGCGTAAATGGCCCACGTTAAAACAGGCTGTAATAAACCTTTAAAGAACGCCGGCAGACAATTTTGATTCGTCAGGGAACGGTGTTCCCCTGACCAATTTGACGTTGCGCCACTGAAGAGCGCCAGCAGAGCTACACCCTATACATATAAAACGTTTATTTGGTACGCAAAATCGATTATCTTTTTGCAAGCGTATCTGTTCCTAAGTTTGGCCCACAGTTTGTGTTCGAAACAAAAATAAATGACACAATTTCTAGTTGAAAACTTGTTTGCAAGTTCGTGTGTCTGAAAAACTTTTCTGTACATATGATATCGCAATAAAAGTTCGAAAAATATCAAGCAACGACATATCTTTCACTTATCATGTGTAAACAGAATCACCGACACTTATCTTCTGTAGCTATTTTGTAGCTTCTGTTTCTACATGCGCCTCTAGTAATTTACGAAACGTTTACCCCCTGAAACTCCATATTAATGCAGTAAGTTAGATAAAGTCTTACGGCACAGTTTCCAACCTATTGGTTCAAGTCGAGCCGGTCACGGCCTTTTTTCCAATTGTGGCTCTCTGGCTTGTTTTCCCTACTCCATTGCTTATGCGGAGCATCATGCACAACGGCAATAGGTTCCGGAGTCTTTGGTATGACTCGACCTGGGTATCGAACCCAGGTCTTCCGCGTGAGAGGCGGATGCTCTCCCAAGACAGACCAGACATTCGGTAATTAATGCAGATAATTTATATCTGAGTGTTATACCTATTTTTCACTTCACATAGATATTAGGGAAAATGAAATCAACTTTCACTCTTATCCCATACCCCCTTTAAACTGTTGCGGTTTAAAGGGCAGGTGACTGCAACAGGTTTCCTGGTCAGAGAACAAAGCAGTGACAATAAAGCATGGAGGTACATTAGTTATCATTTTAACCATGTCTCTAACTCCAAGTCAGCCTCTTTAAGCTGTTATTGTTAAGGTGCGTCAGAGTGAGGCATTGTCACAAGTAACCAAGACGGTAAATTAGCGGTTAGTGTACTTGTTCTGGATGCAAAACCAATGTTGCCTAACACCAAAATTTATTCCACGTCTTCTATGGGAGTGGTTGTGATATAAGCGAGTTCGGTAATTCGTTTTGGTGGCTATGCACATGCGCACATCCTCCAAATCGTCAGGATAGACAAACCAATCCCTCACCTACAACACATGTTCCAAAATTTGAGTTTACATGGAAATTTGGTGAAAAAACCTTTTTTTAATCCAACAGTAACATAGGGAGGAATTAGAAGTGTTGTTCTGTGCAGAGAAGTTTATCTAAATTGCCTTTTTGGTTTAAAAAATATGCATTTTAATCTGTTGTAAAGTAGGTATGAGTCCCTATCTTCGTTCTTCTGGTTGACTGTTCAAATTAATGTTTAGTGTTGTATGCACCTATTGCACGAAAACAGTATACCACGTTGTTCCCCACAATTCGGGTGCACCCACAATTCCATGCGCCAACGAATTACCGAACTCGCTTATTATGGAATGGGCAGTCATTTCAGGGTTCATTGGCCAGCCGTCGCTCACTCACAGGCATGGCCGTTAGCGCACAAACTCACTGTGACAAGTGACGGCAGAGGATCCTGAAGATCCTCAGTAGAAATTGACTCGGCTTGCGTACTAGTTACTTTGTCCGATCAGGGAGGTGTTAATAACATCTCCCTGGTCCGATAGTGCTTATGAAGCAATTGAAAGTTCATACAAAACTATATAGAAAATGTTTGATTTTCACAACTAAAACTGAACATTGCAGGCATTATTCACCCAGAAGTTTCCAATGCCCCCAACCTACTTAATTCTGCCCCAAAGATTTTTTACACTAGTTCTTATAAAGACACAAACCTAGTTTCACTCTGCAAAGGTGTGTAGGCATTAAATGTTTTTCTGAACATTTTAGCTCCCGTTTTGTGGACACGTTTAGATGATAAACACACCTGTTCCATTCCTTAAATATATCGCTTTTAAACACGTTTAAGTGCTAAGTGGTTTAGTTTTTATATCTACACATGTTCATAATTTAAACGTGTTAACAAAGTGGGACAAAATAAGTGTTTAACTGTCCCACACGTTTTTTAGAGTGTACCGGTTTTGCTTTCGGACAGACTTAAGTGAACATACAATGCCATTACTGGTAGTCAAGACACTCTCACTACATGGCGTGTAATATGGGCTACTCAGGCTGCACTTTTTTATAAATTTGACTTCAATCAAGGAGCTGTGCCAATTTCTGTGGGCTGCAGTTGAAATTTTTATTTAAGGGTGACGAATGACTTAAAGTGTTCTCAGTGCCTAGTCGCTAGCCCATTACTATGCCAGCCTTGTCTTTGTTTACCTAGATTACACGCACACAGCGAAAAATTAACATGACTTTTGACTGCATGCTCAGTGACGCGCAGAGACACCTCTGTATAAGCCTGGTCGCCAGAGCAATAAAAGAAGTTCATGGTCATTTTGGTGTTTGTAGACAGAAATTGTGCATTGTCAAAAGTTTCAGTTTCTATAAACAAAGTTCACGGTGTTGATCTTGGTACCGTGCACGGATGAACTATATACGGAAGCAGTGAAATTTTACAGGCAATTAACGTTCCAAGTACACGTCAAACAAAGCACTTAGATTTGAAAGAAACAAAAGAAATAGTAAACAAAGAGAAAGTGCGTATATGCAAACAAAGTGAGGAAATCGTAGGAGAGCACTTTTAAGATAATAACTCAGTTTAAACTTTTAATTGTGGCGTCGCCAGCATGGCCGTTAGGGACATGGGGTCGGGGTCTGAGAGGGCTGCAGACCCCCCCCCCCCCCAAATGGCCAAAACCTTGCTGAATCGGGCAGAATTCGGTGCCCCAGTGGGCAGCGATTATGTCTTGACCTGGATGGGATCAGGACTGGGACAAAAAGGCATCCCCCCCTGAAAAAGTCCCTAACGCCCAGTGGTCGCCAGGCGGCTCGGGCCAGAACAGAAAAATATTAGGGGCTTAGAGGTAGACTGTCTAACTTCCGAGGCACCACCATCAATTGGCGCAGAGCAGCCCAGAAGTTTTGACTTTTCAATAACAGGAAACACACTTCCGGGAAGTTCTAAGTTGCACTTGAACCGATCAAGAATACGTTCAGTACCCAGCTCGAAATTCACCCAACGGACCTACTTCTTGGAGCACTTGGTGCTTATGGTAAGGAATAAGCCCATTATTTTTCAGTGGGAAGTGGGTCTTAGAGGTTTCCCCGGCTCCGCCGTAACTGGGCATTTTAATTGAAATTTTAATTGAAAAAACCCACAGTGTAAGAAACAGAGAAGCAGGCAATTCTGAAGCGATGGTGGTGAGGGAGGAATTAATTGTCGAGCGGATATGTTAAGAAAACTAATCACTTCAGTTCCCAGATTAAGGTGTTCCAAAATAACCACAACAGAATATTTCTGGGCTAAAACCCCTTTTGGGGTCCCTGTGTATTTACATTACAATGTACTGGGAAGTCTAAAAGAATAGTCGGGAGCCAAATTTATTTTTGATATGTTAAAAAGGAACATATTCTAAGTATTCTGGTGAAAGTTTCATTCATTTCCCATGTTTGGTTGTCGAAGTATTAGCTACTGAAGTTGACACATTTTCTTTTAAAGTGAACTTGAAGCAAGCAGGTGTGATTTCATGGATTCACATTGTCAGATTGTTGGCCAAAGTTTTGTTTTTCTCTACTTTTCATCCTATCAGTTTCACCTTGTATTGATTAGGGTTGCTATCTTGCCCCCAAGGCATGTGACATTCTGAAAATTCCATTATCCATAATGCACCTAAGGTATCAATACATCAGAATTTAGTTATTGGTGAAATTGGTGTTAATTATAAATAAAAACAAAACATTGGTCAGCAATGTGAATCCATGACGTCATACCTTGTTTCAAGTTCATTCTGTGTAGAAAATTTACCACATTCAATCGCTAATATCTCAAGAACCAAACATGGGAAATGAATGAAAATTCACCGCAATGCTTAGAATATGCCCCTCTTAAACATATCAAAATATATTTGGCTCTGGACTATTCTTTTAAGCAAAACTTTAATTTTAATTTGTAAGAGAGTGACCCAATGTACACAGTGTATAAAACTTCCATCCAAATCGGAGAGGGTTTTTTTTACTAGATTTGTGTTCCAAAGTGAACTTCAAGGCAGTAGATGTTACATCACTTCCTCACATTGACAAGAAATGCTTCTTTCCCTTTGTTGTTTGGACTATTGTGTTGACCTTGAAGTTAATTGGGATAGGAATTCCCGATGGGGAATTCAAATTTTGTAAAGTGTCCATTCTTATGCAATCACATTCTGATAATTTGGGTTGTTGAGGAGAAAATTGGCCGCAAAGGAAAACAAAAGACTCTTCATTAATATGAGGATATGATGTCATACGTGCTTGCTTTAAGTCAACTTTTTATTTTAAGTATAACATTTCTTTCTATCTGCTCATATTTTCAAAACAACACATTGGATTTCAATGCAAATTTCACCAAAATGATGAGAAAAGAATCCCTGTAACATATTAAAACCAATCGATGTGACCGTTAACCCTTCTTCTAAAGATAGTGTGACATATCAACAAAAGCCATGTATTTACTGTGCAGTTAAGGATTAATAAGCGTAGTCAGTATTTACCTCCGATCTTACCAAACTGTAAAGCCGTCCTTTCAACTTCCATGCTCGTTTTTAATTATAAAATTAAATTAAATAATGAAAAATTAATTCTGCTATAATAACGTTGATCAAACTTCGTGACAAATGCAGTGTATAAAATCAGAGTGCTCACTGAAATTCATCTCCACGATTTGTTGGTTTAGCGCAATCGAATCATGCATTAGTTGTGGATGACTAATACGTCTAACCACTGAGGTGAGAAATTGCGCGTGAGTTTTTCTTGGCTGCTGGTCAGAGGGAAATTGATGAAAAATGCTTATTCTTTAATTATGGTATTCTCCTTAACACCTCTGTCAAATGAATTAAGATATTTTAAAGATGGTTAGGGCGCTAGAAGCGTGGAAGGACAAGAGTAAGGGGCCACATAGTATACGGTGCAGTTTGATGGGCATATGTGTAATATGATAGACTGTTATCAGTCATTCAATGAGACAGGTCACTGGTCGTCTGCAGAAAGTACTTTCAGGTTCAACTCGTGGAGCTTGTAGCCACGGAGTCGGGTGAGGGTGGTATGGAAACGGTCCAGGAAAATGCCACCCAAATTTGAATTATGCCAAATTCCTCCTTCATTGTAAAGAATTGTTTTTGTTGTATCTTGTATTTCAGAAAGGGAACAAATGAACAATAAAGAGACAAAAAAAAAAAAAAAAAAACAGTACAGTTGATGTCCAGCAAAATAGGTGAAGTCGTGGCAACAAAGGTGAATTGTTTTCGATTTATCATTGTTTTTTTTTAACAGAGCTAAAATAGTATCAATCAGTTGTCAACCAGGTAAGGGACGATCTATCTCTCTAACTTTAAAGCATTGCACAAACTGATGGTTATATGATTACTTTATTCTGACATTTTTTGAAATTTTATTTTTTTTAAGTTAGAATACGCCCGTTTGATTTCCCACACTTAACCAGTCTGGCACAACCCCGCTCTTGTACCCTCCCTCTCGATCCCGAACTAAATATTTGGTCCGCCAGGAAAGACCAACGTCTGATTGGAAACGTAGAAAAAACCTTTACTTTGTTAAATAAAGTTTTACAGGTGTTTATTGTTTAACCACAACTCAGACTGGAAAAAAGGCCGTGGCCGGCTCGACTTGAACCAATAGATTGGAAATGTTCGAATTGATGTGAAAGAGCGCCATCCGTTAGGCTTTCCTTTGCGATGTTGCATCTTTTTTCTCTTGACAGTCCCTCATTATAATTATTTTTCGCCTACTTCTTTTCTTGTATTCGCATGATCAGAAAAATGTTTCGAACTTAACCAGGGCAGTTTCACGTGTGTGTTTCAGGATCAGTTTTACAAAAGACCAAAAATATAGGTAACAACTTGTTATTGTAAACAAGATTATTCTTCTGCCTTAACACTGGAAATTTTGAAATATAATACGTTACAAGATACAGTACTATTTCTACCGTCTTCGTCAGTGAGAAACTGTCCGGTGCAGTTATTATGCGTCGATTTATTAAAATGGAGACGGGACTTCGTTTATTGAAATTTAATTGGGCTCCATTCCAATATTATTAATACTATTCCAATACATATAAGTCGGAATTTTATAATCACGCCAATGTGAATGATCAGTCCAGCTGGTGCAACTGTTGACTATACTCTTGGACGAAGAACATTTCCATTTCTTTAGTCAGTGACAGGAATGGAACGCTTGATATCCCAAATAAAATGTTATTTAAATGTTAGCAATATAAGGTAGCATAAGGAGAGAAACAAATTTCATCACTTCAGCTGGTCGGAAAAGACCTACTCCCGTGTAGAGAGTTTCCAACCCAGACTTTAGATTTGTTCTTCCAGCCGGAAATTTTTATGAAACAATTTGTAAGAAGCGTCCAACCTTTCAGGGTTATTCAATAATTTACAATCGAACGGCCGTTTGATTACGGTTCTATACATTATTCATGTACTTGAAAGAGTGCATTGTATGTGTTTGCGGGTGTTGGGGGGGGGGGGGGGATAAAATTACGATCACTAGACCACAATTCAGCATTCCTTGCCAGAAAGACTCACAAGCTTGAATACTCCGGACTATGCACTCTAGGAATGTTAGCCTCTTTAAACATACCTTTTCCATGCTTTCTCATTTTTGGCTGTTTTTATTTTCCCTTCTTGTCTATTCTCTTTTTTCTTCATTTTCTTCTATTTCTTTTTTCTTCTTCCACCCACCTTCAGTTTCAGTCCCTTTCTCCTTCCTGTTCCCCTTAACTCTTTTATTTCTTCCAAGAGACAGTATCTTCCTGCCTTCATCTAACTACGCCGCTGGTTACAAGTTATTTTCCTTACAGTAGAGTTCCTCCAGTCAGGAAAGAGTCCCACTGAAGTCCAAGAAATGTGTATAACGTCATGTCACCACAGGCTCTACAACCGAACTGACAAAAGATTGATACTACCCTCTCACTAGATTGACAAGTGGTATTCACCCCCATTTTAGTGTTAATTCACTCCAGCAACAGTGAAACTCACTCTGAAAAGAGTGAAATTCACTCCAAAAGAGTAACACTCTAATGGAATGATTCACTCTTTTCACTCTTTTAAAAATCGTGGCAAAGCATTCACTCCTTTGTTTTTAAAGTGCGGGCAATTATGTTCGTATTGCCTTTTGTAAACAAATTGGTAACCAAATTGGGTGACGAAACGATAAATGAGATGATTGAAGAAGAATTTTAGAATGAATTTCATTAACTTTCGAAGACCGATCTCTTCTAAACTTGTAGAGGTTGTTACGGCTGTTTTGTTCTCTACGACCCCTTCCGATCCCATGACATTATTCTTGTTGGACATTTGGTTCATTGATGTCCTCTTCAGACGCCGGCGTGTGCAGGGCGCCCAGAGGGCCATGGACCCCTCCCTATTGATACGGAGAAAATGAGAGAGGGAGAAAAAAGGAGGGGAGGAAAGAAAAGAAAGAAGGGGGAAGAGAGTGAAAAGAAGGAAAATGAAGAAAAAGAAGAAGGGAAGAAAAGTAATGACGACGGGAGCGAGAGGAATATTGCGGAAATGGTAGCAATGACGTAAATTACATGCAGAAGATTCCTGCAAACTGCCTCTCCATAGACATGGGAAGTGGAGTGATTAGGGCGGAAAAAATTTCAGCCTCCGACCACCCTAGCCCCAACATATTGATGGATGTACCAATATTATTCAGGGGTGAGCTGTGTGATGTAGCTAGCTTTCAGCGTTAATGAGAGACGTCAAAGAGTATATATATATATTTCTTCAGCGGCGGCGAGAATTTTTTGCTAGTATACATTGTAAATATCTGCCCAAATCGATGGCTGTACTGCCACAGCTCCTGCTCCAGTATTTGAATTAATTTTAATTTTGGAATGTCAAGACAAAGATGGTTCAGATGCTTGTTGCAGTGCTTGGGAAGGGATAGTTTCCTGTGATCAGGAAGAATTATTTGGTAATTACTTCCCCGCTCCAGCTGATATTGGAAATCCGCGCCAAGTTCCCTCCCCCTCCCCATAGGTTCTAAGTATTTATTTCCTGGGACCAGGGAACTGCCTTTGACTGTGGATGCATCTAGAACTTGGTTTTTGGCTCAATATATTGCACCTAAGGACCCTCAAATATCCAAAAAGTTTCCAAAGGGGAAGGCACTGGTTGGGTCATACCAAGGACTTCAAAACAGAGCCTACATGCCGTTGTGCGTAGTGTTCCGCATAAGCTTCAGAGTAGGGGGAACAATCTAACTCAATTCAATCAATTTTAATTTCATAGAACTTTATATCAGTCTTTCTTATAGAGAAATATAAAATAAATTATCTGTATGTATAGGGTGCTGAAGAGACTGAGGAGTGATAACAAGAAGCTCCAGGGAGCTTATGTACGTTGACACCGCTTTGCAGAGACTTAAATTAACAAAAAACAATTACCACAGTACACATATATAATACAGAAAAAAGAAACACAAAAAACACACATAAAAGGAACAGATAGCAAAGAATTACAATTATTCAAAGGTAGTTGGTGATAAAATGATCTTTCAATCGCTTCTTAAGTGTACTTAACTGTTTACACTCTTGAATATCATTGAGAAACGAGTTCCATAATTTGGGACCATTATACCGAATTCCAAACTGAGAGGATCTAAGTCTAAAAAAAGGTACTGCTATGTGGTTCCGATGTTGACAGGGGTAGGAATATGTGCCAGTACGTAATTCAAAGTAAGTTTTAAATATTGACGGGAGTAAGTCACTTAAAGGGCCAAACCTCTCACCCCAGACTACAATTTTGGTACCCGGGTACCGAAATTCTCAATTGGCTCAGCTCTTTGATTGACAGCTAATTCAAACAATGCAGAGTGCCAAAGCTTATATTACACCGCACTGGGTACTGAGAGTGTTTTGATTATATAAATTGACTTTTTCTATACTCACCCTGAAGCAATAAACTGACATTGTGTCTGGATGAGGATGAATTTCAGACAAGGAGGGAGGTACTTCAGTAAGGGGAGGGATGTACTTCAGTAAGGGGAGGGAGGGGCTTCAGTAAGAAGGTTAGGAGAATTGGTACTGTTTGGGGTGAGAGAACAGGGCCTTTAACCAGTTGAAAATGAAAATACCAGTATAATAACGATTAATATCATAAATATTAAGGATATTGAGATTGGCAAAGAGAGGTTTTGTTTATTGCAGATGGACTTCATTACAAATGTGGCGTAGAGCTCGCTTTTGAAGAATCAAAAGAGGTTGAATTCTAGAAATATATGTGCTACTCCAAATGACATTACAATAAGTAAAGTACGGAAGGATAAGGGTGTTATACAAGCTAACCATGATTCTGCGAGGTAACTGTCCTCGAAGCCCATTTAAAACTCCAACACCTCGTGAGACTTCCATACATACATGCTGGATGTGATTTTTCCATGTGAGATTCTTATCAATATAAACTCCGAGAAATTTGGTAGCATCACAAAAAATAACTTTGACACCACATAGGTGGACAATGTCTATGTCTGTACTGAGATACTTGGATGGTGAACGGAATACAAGAGCAGTAGTCTTCTTTACATTGAGTAATAACTCGCAACTGGAAAAGAGGCCGTGGGCGCAGCTAGTCAAACCAGACTTAAAAATTAAGGCGCAGAGCCCAATTTGAACAGCTAAATCCAGCGATCTTGAAAGCATCTTTACTGAAACTTTGGTGTACGCTACGAGCCAACTAATGATGGCGCTCTGCTTAGATAGGGGGCGTGCTGCCATGTACTGTCCTGTACCGGTATTCATTATTCCAAATTTCGTCAGTTCGCATACATTACGGAAATTCCTAGGCACTGACCTTGGAATGCATCTTTTTAATGTTTTTGCCTTCAATGGAAACTGAGGGAAAAGAAAAAATAAATAACGGTGTAGATGTCCCGGAGGGTATAGTGAGGCAGGCGCGTAGCCAGAGGGGTGAGGGTCGAAGGGGCAGCGCCCCCCCCCCCCCCCCGTAAGCATATTTTTGATATTTTTATGTTTATTTTTACAATATTGCTAGTGTTTCCCCACTTATATATGGTAAACAGGCCTATAGGTGGGGCCTTTTCCATCGATCGGGGAGGCATTTTGGACCAAAATATTTTTGCCCTCCGCTCAAACCCAGTTATTTACCAGCAATAGTGCGTATTTGATTTCAATGTGATTATTCTTAAAAAATAGTTCATAAAATACAAAATAATGGGACTCCTTAAGTATACAAAATATCGTAATTATGCACCAAATCACGTATGTTCACATTAAAAAACTGAGAAGCTTCACATCGTGAGAGAGGTCCACATCCCCCCCCCCTCCTCTCGTCGGCACGGTCGCTTCGCTCCCTCACATCAGTTTTGGCCCCCTATGAAGAAAGGTCTAGACATGACCTTGTATTCAGATGGGGGGGGGGGTCACAGTTTACAGATTTATGAACACTTGATACATTCTTCGAAATAATAACGCAACCGATGTAATTTATTTAAGAGGGAACAATCCCTTGTGTATTCATTTATTGCAGCTTTTTCAAAATTTATTGATTGGAAACATGCTATACTTTTGTAAACAAAATCACCAAAGATTAAGTTAGGAACGATACTTAATGAAACTCCGTCCAGCAGAGACTTTAAAACAGTTTAATCACTCAGTGGAACTACCCAAAGTTGCTTACACCAAAGAGAAGTGTAGACTGCATAGTCCGCTTCGCGAGGTGCATGATCACTTCCTATACATCGTCTTTATTCTGAGTTGCCCTACCACAAATTTTATATACTTCTGTTACCCAGACCGTTAGTCGCATTGGATGTCTATCTGAAGTCGGGTGAATCATCTGAAAAACCCTTAAAGGGGAAAAGCAGTCCCTCAACCTGAGGTACACGCTAAAATCACAAGAGTGAACTTAGTCAGTCTTTGATAGAATGAGTGAAGTGTGAATTCACTCCATTAGAGTAATAATTCACTCCAAGAAGATTGAAATTCACTCCAAAAAGAGCGAAATTCCCTTAAAACGAGCGAAGTTATACTCTTCATGGAGTGCCTACAGTGATCAGTCTTAAAAAAAAGGGTGATCATTGCAGGCACACGTGGGAGAGTGAATTTTCCCTCTTCCTGTAGTGAATTTCACCCTTTTTGGAGTGAGTTTCACTCCTCTTGGAGTGAATTTACACTTTTCACTCTATCAAAGAGTAACTAAGTTCACTATTCTACTTTTAGAGTGTAGTCTGGTGCACTGCTTGTTTTAGGATTAGTTTTCGAGAGTCTTGTGACCGTGTTTTTTTTTCTTCTTTCCTCTTCAAATGTGAAATTTACTAAGGGTTATTGTTTGGTTTATCTGGAATATGCAATATTAACAAATTGATGTCTTGTTAAAGGTACTTTGAAGACTCGGGGAAATAAGAAGAAAATTGTGAGATTTAGCTGTTACTTCAAAATAAGTTCGGGGCAACTGCTCTTGCCCTTTAAAGAAACAAATCAGTACGGCCAGAAATATCCAAACAATACATCCAAGACGGTTTGAGACAAAATTCAGCAGAAAAAAAAAAATCTAGCCATTTGTCTAGCGCAACGGAGAATTACTAAACTGGCAACTTCTGGGCTATAGCTAGGCCTACTTGCGTTTACTACACCGAGTGACAGTGCGACCTAAGAACAAAGGCTAATAATGGGACACTGCAAGAGCTTTCTACGGGTTTTCTTATCTCTATCAGCACCCAACTTGAATTAAGTACCTTACCAAGTAATTTGTAGGCAAAGAAGGTTAGTAGATTTTATGAGAGACAACCTTATTGGAATTAATTGGACTTATGACCACCGTTACTGAAATAAAAATGGGTTTTCCTCCCAGTTCACCCATGCTCATGTGTACAGAAAATGTAGGAAAATTTGAGTTAAATTTCTCTGCCAAAGCCAAACGGAACTCGCAATATTCCACTCCCTGATTTTCATAACCCCTCTGCACGTTAAAAATGTAACCGAAATTTTATGCTGACTGTAGGCCTATTTATTATGAAATGCTCATTGAAATAGCTACATTTCCTGTACATCAAATGTCATCTGAAATAATATTTTAAAAAAATTTCTCAAAGAATAAAAGTTCAAAATACTCCAGAGCTTCAGGACGGGTAAAAGTCGGAGAATGGTGGAATCTTTCCAAAGTTCACTTGGTTCTTTGGCGATGAGGCAAAGAGCGAAAAAGCAAACTCCCAGAGAACTTTCGTTCCTCTACCCCAAGAGACAACGTCCCCAAAGCTCCCAGACTTTACGTATCAATATCTTGACCTTCAGAACTCATCATCATGGGTATGTCATGCATGTCCTCGTTCTGGCTCGAAAAGAACTGATCCAACACATGATCTTGGTGTAAAGCATATAAGAGGATTACTCTACAAACCTAGAACAAGAATCACGCCCTCTAAAAAGTAGTCCTGCATGTGAGTATTTCCTCTATCGTAGCATGGCTTTGGAAGATCATGCCAATGGACCAATCAACTTTTTGGAAATAGGACAAAAATAGGTCTAATTCTTAGCCTAGCCATTATTTTGAAGCAAATTTAAATATTTTTGAAAAATGGCACTTCCTATTGTGGTCCTACGAAAAAAATGTCATGTCATGGACGCGCTCTCAAGCGTTTTGCTTTGTACATCAAACAATGTTAGCTCTAACTTTGCTTATGAAAGCTACCTCCTTGATTTTCTCGTAGCGACGAGCTGGACGAAAAAAAATATCGTCCGCCCCGCGGGCTACCTCTAAGATAGGCATTTGAATGGATTCTAGTAATCGCGTCAGTATAAACTGTAGACGCATTTGTAGGTTCTGTAAACTGCTAATTACTTCGCGTTCATAAATTAAACTTACTTTTTCTGCGATGGTTTTTTTTTTTAAATTTCTAACCATTAAGTCATTGCATTATATTGTGCAGACTGCGCACGTCCGCTGATATTCTTTAGGATCTTTTTTCTCCTTTTGATCATCAACAACGCCCTCTAATTCATTTTTGTCCTCATCCTCTTCGTCGACACAAATAAGATCAGATTGTTTTTCGTCTTTCCCAAAAGATGACATAAGAATGCCTTTGTATTCTAACGTCCAATCTACACTCTCGCAAGTAGTTCCGACACGCATGCGCACAGTTGGTCGAAACGTCACACGGCAAATGACACACGGTAATCCGTGTGTGACGGAAGGAAGCGGACCTTCGTCAGACTCAAGTCCATTGAAAGGCTGAATATCACTTTCCAGGGTAGGAAATGCTGAACTGTTTGGTAGGCACAAAGAATCCACTTCCTCTCCTTGCTTGAGAGACCACGCCCCTCCGACGGCACCTGAACAAGAAATTCCAGTTGACCAAATTAATTTGAATCTTTTAAAGAAAGTGGAACTTACCAAACAAATTATCTTTTTAAACCGTTCAACGATTTCATAGCTAAGAAGGGGAAGTGCGAAGCCCCCTACCACCTCCCCTCCCCCAGAAAAGATATGTGTTTAAAGCCTCCTGATTCTCTGTCCGAAATTTGTGTCACTCTAACAAAAGAACTGGAGTCAATTTTGTTCAAACTGAAATATCATGGGGCAGTTTGGTGCTCTCCCTTCCAAAGAAATCAATAACTGCGATGATCACTGCGCATGAGTAGTTTTCATGATCTTTCATAATAAACATTTCATATATTACAGAGACCATTAAAATAATGTGCATAAATTCAAATATACTTATCTAAAATAATGTCACTTGTGTAAAATTATCCAATCCAGATTTAGCAGAGTCGGATATTGAAAAATAAATGTTTAAAGTGACTCCATATTCTCTGCCCACAGTGTCATGCCCATAGTGTCATATAAACATACCTTCGTACACTTTCACTGCAGTCCGGGGACATTTGGTATTACCCCATCTCACAAAGAGTGCACCCGACCCCACATCAGAAGTAGCCTTGTACATAGTTCTTCTGTCTCTGAAATCTTGAACGGAAAGAGAAATTAACTTGCCACAAAAGTTACATTTTTTATGACGAAAGGTTGGTTAAATTCAACTCAAAGTTTTTTTTCCGATGAAGATTCATCTATGACCGAGATACTGACCATAAAGACAAGCAACAGACGTTTTATCCGAATGTCGGTTCTTAAAATACACAAAAATAATTTGAGGCAAGTCAAACATATTTACAGTATAAACACACAGAATGTAAACAAAAGCAAAAGTGTTGAAACCGCTTTTCCCCATTGACGGGGATGGTCAATGCCAATTCACTCCTATAAGACTTTAAAAACGGAACCTACTGCCATTGTAGCCGGTGCCCAGCGTAAGTAGTGATGGAATGGCGAAAACAAGTCAGTGAGCTACAACTGGATAAAGGGCCGTGGCCGGCTCGACTTAATCCAGTTAACTGGGTGGTAAAGATCCATCTAACTTAATCTAACCTGACCCATACTTTACTCGTAAGATCCGGGTTCGTACCCCAGATCGAGTCATCCCCAAGACTGCATAAATGGAACCTTCTGCCGTTGTGGTCGGCGCTCAACATAATCAAGGGAGTGGTGAAAACAAGTCAGTAAGCCACGACTGGAAAAAAGGACCGTGGCCGGCTCGACTTATAACCTAACCTAACCTAACCGCTACTTTACTCGTGAGGTCCAGGTTCGTACCTAAGACCGAGTCATCCCCAAGACTGCATAAATGAAACCTTCTGATGTTGTGCGTAATGCTTTTCATATACAATGAAGCAATGGAAGCAATCTAGCGATCCAAAAGTAGGAAAAAATTGCCTTGTTCCTGATGGACACCTGATGTGACTGTTCCGGGACCCTATAGCAAGTTGATCGAGGGTGAAGACAGGCTAGGAGCAATTCACCCTCCAATTTTGACTAGACTTCTATATCTAGTAAGATAACGATGCATTGGTGTACTATACGCTGCGAACTCTACACACAGAACCAGAATTGAAGCATCCAATCAATCCGACGGACAAAATTTCCCCCAGTCTTCGGCAACTAATTATCTTTGGGATATGTAAGTTTTTGAGGTCTTTTGTCTGAGACCAAAGCCTCCATGTACCAAATTTATAAATATAAATATTGCGTCAATTTTAAAAATCATGCAGACCGTTCGATGTGGTTACATCTCTATCAGTCTATGTTCCGACAAATCTGCGCCAAATGAAAGTACACTTTGTCGGTGCCGAAGTACATTTTTAACGGCCCTAAAGTACATTTTTTGTCGGGGCCAAAGTTCATTTTTGTTGGCGCCAAAGTACACTTTGTCGGTACCAAAGCACATTATTGTCGGAACATAGAGATGTCGGAACATAGGGATGCCCCTGTTCTATGTATCCTGAATTTTTGTAACAAAACCACGAAGCTTAAAAATGTGATTGTATACTTTGTTTACAGATTCAAAATGTGTTTCGTTTTGTTAGAACAACTTGAGTTATGAGGCAATATTGAAACAGCAAGGTAAGAAATTAAGAAAACAATTTTGATCTCACGATTGTTTATCTCTGAAAAGGCAAAAACCGGACATATACATACCTGTTTGTGTAAGATACAAGACGGTCATTAACTTTATGGACCGTTCACGTTTTGTTTGCAATATGATACCTTTCATAATGCGTAGTGGAGTTGAAAAAACATATTCATAGAAGTGCCAGCAATACAGTGTAAGCGGAGCGCCATCACCAATTGGCGCGGGGTCCTGAAGAAAATTGTCTGCAGTTCCGTCCAAAATGTGCTCAGCTTCATTTACCCGGCCTTGAAATAAGGAACTCTTGCGTAATACTTGGGGAGCGGTGGACATGGGTTACCTACTTTTTCACTGGGAGACCAACACAACTGATTTTCACCCCCCCCCCCCCAAAAAAAAAAAGGCCGATTTCTGAGCCACTGGCCTTCGTATAAAAATGTTCTGTCAATATTTCTAGTTAGTTTTTATGACCTGTGTTTAGTAAAAACACTAACATTGTTGCTCTTTCATCAGTATTAATGGAATAGAGTTCTTCTGTCGTCAGGCAAATCTTAATATGAAAGTGAGGGAATTTACAACTTACAACTCGAAAAGAAGATCAGTGTAATGAACCTCGAAACTAAAATGTAGGGTGACGGAATTACCTTAAACCTAATCCTAGTCTTGGTCAAAAGTTTGTAAATTTTCACTTCTTAGTCTATAAACTTGCCAACAAGACTGAGTGAAATTCTTGTTCCATTAGTGGTGAGGAGTTATAATCATATCGGAATGAAGACGTACTTTGCGAATGAGTTTTTAGATCAATATACTAGGATAAAATACACCCCATTCCCAGGAATAAAACTGCAATTCCGTTCCAAGTTCATAAATTCCTCTTAAACTCGTTATGCTCATAGATGTAGTAAGTGCCTTTTTTGGAACAAATTATATTACGTCATAATAAAGTTGTTCACAAAGCAGATAAACGCATTAACAGATTAATCGCTATTAATCGTCCATCACCTTGTTAACGGCTACTAGTGTTGTTTATGATAAGCTCATGACCTTAGTATATAACAGGGAGCTGCCACTCGAAGATCCCGCGGGCGGACTGTGTTTTCTCAGCCCCTCAGCTTCAAAACCAGAGATGTGACTAAGCAAGGAAAATGCCGTACAACCTACTACGCAGGCAACCATGTACTCCATTGGCAGCTCCCTGGAATAACGGTTTTATACTGTGAACATGGTAATAAAATTTTTCACCAAGTCAATGAATGACTGGCTAGGCCCGGGTTGAAAGTCAGCTAACATACAACATTGTTTTTTGGTTGCCTAGCAACGACCAACCTGTTCACAGTTGGAAAAACAACAACTTAGCGCAATGAAAACATACAAAAATATTGATATTTTATCGCGGTTTTTGACGGGTCAACTGTAGATTTGCCCAAGAGACATCTTTACTCAATTTAGGTGAAATATGTGAAACCACTTGAGAATAAGCTGTTGATAGCCTCGGGGAACAAACTTTTATAAAAGCATTGATAAAGCATTAGCATTCGTCTGAATAAATAAGGTAATCTGCTTCGGCTTATGAGGAAACAATACGCAACTAAAACGTAACACTTGCAAGAGTTTCATTTGTCTAAACCAATTAATGTTTTTCAATGAAAAGGAAAAAAAAAAAACATTTTTCTGAAAGTCAATGCCCTTCAGAACACAGACCACCGCATCACTGTAAACATTTTTATCATGCTCCAATTGAACATTAAAAATAACATTTGTTTTTGTTTTCCCCAAACACTGTTGGGTGTCACGTTTGAGGTGAAAGATTTAGCGAGAAAGGTAATTCTAAAGTTGGAATTCTAATTTTGTGAAAATCGGGTGAAACTCACAGAGGGAGAGCTTCTCGGTAACAAAACTGTCTTTGTGGTTATTAAACGGTTGTTTTTAAGCATGATAAGACTGAGAGTTGCCCTGCAGGCCATGGATGACTGTTTTACTTCAGCAATCGCATGTGCTATTCTCATTACATATCCGTCATCTGTTAGTAACATAACATCTGCTGTCCCGCTTGTTCTCAAATTGATACATACTAGAGAAATGGGGTCGAGGCAGTATAGGCTATCCTGCAGACATTCTATGAAATTGACGTAGCCTAGTATCAATTTTTGTTCCAGTTCATAATCTACAAAACATGCTATGCGGTGGAGAAACCGTAAAAACATTTCCTTTTGAGGCTTAGCGGTTACGTGATTCATTTTGTGTTGTGTGTTGTCTGTTTGTGCCTATTTATTTAAATTTTTATTTTGAAAATAGTCTTGTGTATTTGACAATAACAAAATGTAAGTTGATAATTTAGTCAATAACTTCGATGAAATGTTCTCCTAACGCTAGTTGGTAAATATAAATTTCTTGTATAAACACTACAGTTTTATATATACCAAACCTCATCCAAGTTTTGGAGACTATCAAAATAATAACTTCTCAGCATGGGCTTTCCGGACATTTTTCTCTGAGCTGAGTCATTTCTGCGAGAAAACGAACCCGATTCTCGCCACTTCTACCCCAGGAAAGGGATTTTCCTAAACTCCCAAGAGAGTTGCAGTCAGTTCTGCCTGTTCTTATAAGGCGATGCCAACTTAACAAAGGAAGGATAAAGAGCCTATAGTTTTAAAAGGATCATCATAGGTGAAAATTCAGAGAACAAGAAGAAATATCCATTAACCATCATTTTGGAGAGGATGTCATTTACTCTTTATAGTAGGTCTAGAGGTTTTTAACCTACGTTCACTGGCTTGCCAATTCTCCCTTTGAGGGTCAGACATGCAATAGCTCAACAATAGAAGTTATGGATATGACGTCCTCCTTTGGAGACATAACAAACGGATTCCAGAAAGGAGGGGGTTTGGTGTCATGGAGGGGGGTTGGGACACGACATGAGGGAGAAGTCTAAGGATACAGAGAAAAACCGTTATTTTAGGTGTTTTTTGCATTCCAAGGTTGGGTCATGAGGGGTTCTGACCTCCCTCCCTCGTAGCTACGCCACTGAAGACGCGTAAGTATTCTACACATGTGGAGCGAATTCTACTGCATGCGGCCACCGCTCTTTACATGTTCTACTCAATTTTCACTCCTGCGACCACTTGTTATCCCTCCAAAAATGACGTCAACATATCGTCAGTACGTAAGACCTATTGCTCTTAAATGCTTTCATACTCGTGAACCGATCATTCACGACCAAGATGTCATTTGGGAAGGCGAACCGAGCACGTGGCACACACAGCCTCATTTGGTTTTCCCCAGGTACACCGAATCAGATGACGGCATTTGTTGATGAA
Organism: Holothuria scabra; assembly: GCA_037179385.1. Lineage (NCBI taxonomy): Eukaryota > Metazoa > Echinodermata > Holothuroidea > Aspidochirotida > Holothuriidae > Holothuria > Holothuria scabra. The sequence goes on along the minus strand of CM074185.1, from coordinate 34,140,415 downwards.
GGTTGCAAATATACCCTTTTTCTACCATGTAGGGAACAATTTCTGTATAAGGTTTATTCACAGTGAACTTTGCTTCTATAGGGCCCATTATCCAGTCACTGCTTTTCAAGGCTCTACCTCATGATGGGGGACAGTGGATAGCCTACTGAAAAGTCCCCGGAAACATTACTGCAGCGAAACGTCGGTTTAACTTTGAGCAGATTGCATGGTGTAAAGTAATTACCGTACCGTCTTCATCATCAAAGTTCCGATGTAACTTCCGGTCAGTCTGATCGAAATTTTCCTGGAAGTTGCTCGACCATTTTGATGGACTTTTCCAGGCAAGATGGCGCTTCATTGCCCCAATCTGATCTGTTAACATCATCTAAAAATAAAAATTTGAGGAAGTAATTTACGTAACGGTGATATACCGGTGTTTTAATGTGGCACCATATTTGGTTGTTACTCTTAATTTAATGTTCAGTAAAGTTATGCGGGAAACATGAAGTAAGTAGCGGTATTTCCAGAGTGCTCACGGTTGTGACGATGAAGATACACCGTGATATCTCTCTATATAGAAATTATCCTGCCATTTTTGGAGAAAAACCCTTGTACATCAAGCGGGATTTACCCATTTCCCCCTTGACGACCACGAGGGCTCGTTTCCTGTGGATTCCACACGGAATCCAACAGAATACCTTAGCAATCTTTGGACCTTTTTGGCTAAAGCAAGATTTTAAAGCCATGGGTTCATGCCCTGAGATTCGGCTTTTTGCTAAAACCTAGGAAATTCCAGGAACTTTTGCCCTTAAACCTCACCGACAATTTGCCTTACGACACCACCAGGGGCTCTTAGGCGAACTCATGGACCCCACTCCCAAAACTCCCTGTCCATGCCCGGTTTTGTGGGAAACTTTGCCCTCAACATTTTCCCTTGCCTTTCATTTGCCCCATTACTTTTGACATCCTCGTGTCGCTTCAGAGTCGTTACACGTACTGTGGTCCTACTCTTTTAAGGCAGTTGTTACCGTTACAACAACAAAAAAAAAAAAAAAAAAAAAAAACAAGTAAAGCGTGGTTGTTTCGTGGCTAAATTGCCGTCACTTCATATACCGTACACCTCCGAGAGTCATACACTTAACGACTGTGTGCGTATATAGCACCTTTATTTCATCGTCCCGTCGCTAATACTCAGGGACGGTGTCATGGGACAGGGAATGCCACCCTCCCCCCCCCCCCCCATATTTGCAGGAAAACGTGAAAAGGGATGTGCAAATGGAAGGGAAAGAAGGAAAATTAATAAAGGAGCACTCAACTCATGTTTTGCCCCCTATGAAAGTATCATTTTAGCTATTGTATGGTGTGTATGGATCTGTGACTGGCGACTAGCAGTTTTACGACAGGTTTTAGTGGCGTCAAGTTTTAGTCCGGGAAAATCAACGTTTTGATTTCCGACCGGCCGAATGGAATCGATAGCCTTCGTAAGGTTGCAGCAGCTTGACAATCAGGGGCGAATGATTTCGCACAGAGAATTATAAAGAATTACCATATATCATAGTGCAACCAATCACACGACGTACTGTATTTTTCAGTCTTGCATAGGTCGCATTGGTTAATTGTGAAAATAAAATTGGTCACAATATTATAGGTAAATATTCAACACCTACATAGTTACAATTCTCCCAAACTAAATACTTCTAGCCCCTCCTACATTTAAAACTCTTTCTCACTCAGACTCAATCTCAGTTATTGCTTCAGTGCATGTGAGTAGGCTATAAACAAGAACCCGATGTATAATTAGAACACTTTCAATACATACTGTGTAGTATGATCTTCCTTGCATTTTTAATTTGATGTCAATCAAAGAATTGTGCTTCTCGGCCTTTTGGCTAAGATCATGTGTAGTATCTGTTCTTTTTATCCAGTCTAGAATGGAGCCATGCATGACAGACCAATAAGTTAATTGGTCTGAAAGCCTTGCGGTTGGTCAAGTGTTGTCCTCAAGTGGAAGTAGCTTCTTCGGGAAGCTGTTTAAAGTTTGGTTTCGCCGACTGGCCCTTTGCCAGAGGGTCGGGAGGACTTTGGAAAAAAGAATTGTGCAAATTGAGAATTTCTGTAGACTACTGGTAAAAATGTACCTAGTAGTTTGGGGTGAAGAGCGAATGCCTTTAAAGGACTGGATCACGACAGTCTAGTCGAGTTCAGGAAAACCAGTGTATAGTGTGCAGCTAGCGTTAGAACGCAAGTTACTGCTGAAACTTTCAGAAAACCGAGTCCTCAAAATACAGGTTAGCGTTTTACCATGGCAATATAAGTGATGTCACTGAATGTTGTACTTTTGACGTCAGACAGGCTGCATGCTGGGTATGTAGTGCGCATGTCAATTTATGTTACCCCCGTGATATAATGACGTAAAACGTTCATTATTTGTAATAGAGACAGCCTGAAATGCACAGACGCACGTGATAGTATGCCTAAAACAACTTGACAAAAATGCGTCTGTTACATTTAATCAGTTTGTCTTCCGAGTACACTGTAATCATTCGAAGTAATGAGCCATGATGTTCAATTTGGTCAGTAATCATAGAGTTCTCAAAACACATCGAAACCGATTTGTAAAACTGGAGTGAACCCTACTTGTGTACAATACGATCATCGTACAAAATGTAACTTTTGCTATAATCTCAAAAATCTCCGGAGACTTTAGATTACCACTTAAAAACAGAAACATAGCACGAACTTACGTCAACGCGTACATTAAAGGAAGGGCGTGCAGCTTTGCACAAGAACACAAACAAATCGAGCCTCGGAGACGTTTCAGCTTTACAGGCTATACTCTTCATGCCATCGTGTCCGTTCATGACACCATCTCAAAAGAAACCAGTATAGTAAGTTTTAATTCAGTACTTTATATGGCCAAACTTTATTAAAAAGTTATTAAACAACATACAAATCATTATGATGAATGCTGCGACTAAAATAAAATTTGATAAAATTATCATTTCCATTTTAGAACAAATAAACTTTTGATTCAGAAACTGGGCAAAGGACCTGGGGATAAAAAAGGGAAAAATATTCAAAGCCACCAACGGGGGTATACAAAGCGAAGAACGAAGACCGAGCACCGAATACGTGAAAACAAAGACATGATAACGACAGATTTGGAAGCCTTAGCTTTTAGGTTGAAAGTTAATGAGTGGGTCTTTACATAAAACAAATGTTCCCCTTTCAGCAGGAGGCTTGCAATAGTCTTCGTTTTGTGAATTAAGACCACTAACAACATACGCCCCTTTCATTTATGTTTTCCTTCTGCATTTACAGAGCCTCAGTGTAGAAATAAATTTTAATACCTTTCCTAGCATAACTAAAAGGAATATTAACCGCAGGAAATATTTTACTTATGTTTTGTGCAAGAAACGGCTGAAAATCCAAGTCTTCTTTTTGTATATGAGGAATTGCTTTTTCAGTTTTGAAAGATTTTATACCACGTGTGTAATCGTTTTAAGGCTAAACTCCCAATATTTGCTTATTTGTTTTGAAATTAATGGAAAAAGTCTCTGAAATGAATGTCTGGTAGTTCCAAGATGCGTTCTCGTATTTAAAATCCGTAAATAGGTGCAGAATACAGTATTGCTGAGTTAGTCTTCGTTTTGAGAGTTAAGACCTCCCAAATATTCGCCTTTCATTCATGTTTTCTTTGTATATTCGCAGCATAGGCGTATGGGGATAATTTTTGTGGAGAGGGAAGAGCAAATTTTGCCCAAATAATGGCACCTTTTATCATATTTTGCCCGAATGGACCAACTGTTTTGCCCGAAATGGGAGGGCGAGTGCCCCCTGCACCACACCTCGTACGCCTATGAGTCGCAGAGTATAAGTTTGTCATAAATATAAATACCCTCCTTGGCATAACTAAAAGGAATATTAATCGCAGGAAACATTTTATTTGTGTTTCGTAATAATTAAGAATAGGGATGAAAATCCAAGTCTTCCTTTTATATATCAGGAGATGGGTTATTAAGGTTCTCAGTTTTAAAAGATTTCGTACCACGTATGTAATTGTTTTTAGGCTCCCAGCCATCTGTTAATCTGTTTCGAAATTAATGGAAACGTCTCTGAAATGAACTTTTGATAGTTCAATGGTGCTGCATGCGGTTATTGTTGCTTAGGGGGTGGCGGAAGGGGCGGAAGGGGACCGTCCGTTATATTCGCAATGAAATATGATAACAGAAGGAAAAGAAGCCGGAAAAAAGAAAACAGGATCACTGAATGCTTTGCATCCCCCATTACCTATCAAAATACGGTATCCTGGCGTCGCCCTAGTTGTTTTGGTATAGACAACAACTGGGGCGGTGCCAGGGTAGTTTGACCACCAATTAACTGATGCAATAGCTTCACATCCCTTAATAATAAACGCATTGAAAGTTTAACAGATGTTACATGGTTTGAAATTTTGAAAATTATTTTTGTACCGCAAATAACATGATTTCTTTCAGTGAGAACATTGCTTGGTAAAAGCAAGTGACCATGATGGTTCATTTTGAATTACCTCTATCAATTAATGTCCATGACACCTGTTTTACGTGATTTAAAACTACTTTTTAAAACATAAGGAATATTTTCACAGTGCTGTTTAATCAAAGATGTTCTTATGATGGAATAACCCACCTACTTGGCTTAACTTTTAAAAGGGGGCACTTTTTAAACTAGGTCAAACCGGGCTGTGAGGGTGATAGCCAAATATACCGAGGAGTTGCTCACTTACACCTTTTTTGATTCCGGCAAAAGATATTTCTCACGTGACGTAACAGGACCTTTTCACGTGGAGAAATTCAGCCAAACTTGAGGGTATGGACCTCGGTTTGCACGTCAAGGCATTTCCTCGGACATGGGGCTTGCTAAAGGCCCCCATGCACGATCAATTTGTTGTCAATTAATTAATATCAAACAATTGACGAAGAAATGATCGTGTGGAGTGAACACTGACGGTGAATTAATTGAAACGATTTCATTGAGGCAACTATTGTTTCCTTGATATTTGTAAAAAAAAAACTTTCCCTCCTTTTACGGTTTTGAGTATCCGCCAGGGCAAGAAATTAATTTCAATCAATTCTTTCATTTCAAATATTTTGATCAGAATGAAAATTGCCAATAAATTTGAAAAAAATGATCGAGTGTGAGGAACGTCAGTTAATTGACACTAATTAGTTGACATCAATTAATTGACGATAAAGTTGATCGTGTATGAGGGCCTTAACCCCCTGTGACGTCACTGACATTGATTACCCTGCAGAGCAGACGAAGTTTTTTTTTTCATTATTTCATTGCTTAAATGTTTTTGTACATCTAAGTCAGTAGGTGACCACTTACGACTAAGTTTTCAGTCAACTTTTTGTTTTAGAGGGGCAACTCTCTAACCTAATAGGCTAAAGATTTTTTAAACAAATAAGCGGAATGCCCTCTACAAACTTTTGGTTAACTACTTTCACATAGCATATAAGATGATTACATATGTATCCTGCTTAATAGTTGGGTTTTTAAATGACCCAAGGTGGTTACCAAAAGAACCCATTTCTTAGTAAAGTTTATCTAACGAAAATAAGTTTGACCAAATTAGCGTGAATTTTACCTAACAGTTTATTAGGCATACTTGCCAAACCAGTTTTAGAGTGATATAGGAAAGCGCACGGACCAGTATAAGGACATCCCAAAACATATCTTCTTCTAAATTTCGTTTAGTAGTATTTCGTTTTTAATATTTTGTGAGCCACCGATGACATTAAAGATTCCACAAGTAGATTATACTGGTAAGCAAAAGATGAACACATCCATTTGCACAGTGTTTGTTAGTCTCCAGTCTCCAATTTTTGCTCCTGTCTTTTCACCTTTGTCACCCCTGCTAGCCTAGCTGTTTCTATTGTTTAGGCACGAACTCTTTTGTCTTGTTCAGTTGCAGAGCCTTGTATGCAGGCAGTACAAGGGTTAGATATTTTCATTCATGCAGAAGTAAATTTTATCCGTTTGAGATTATACGTTCAATCTGTCCCCCACCCCTGTTCAAAGTTTTTATTTTTTTTATTTTTATTTACCTTTTATCTATATTACCTTTATGACTGTTTTAGTCTTTGGTTAAGAGCCGTTTACCTTCTTGGTAAAAATGATAATTTTGTATATGAATTCTGTGATGGTTGAGCATGTTGCAACGGTATTTCTCTTTAACAGTCAAAGGAGACATTTTCTCAGTTGGGGGCTCAAAACGAATAGTCATGAATGCCTCTTTAACTGGCACTAACCAGGGGGTATTCGTCAAAATATCAATTCTCGTCCCGATCGCTGTTTTCTTTTTGTTTACAGTTTTCGCAATTGTCTCTTGTCAATCTGAATTTTTATTTCATTTGAACGGATGATTACGTCGATCATAAACGACAAAACATCAGTGATGAGGGGGTGTAGCTTCACGTTGCATGCGCAGCTGGCCGAAAAGGGTGTCTTAATTCCGCCAGTGTGTGACAGGTAAGGTTAAATACGAACGGAAACTCCACAGTCAAGTCGCAATCGAGTTTCAAAAACCGCTCTATGCTAAACCATGTATATTAAATACTATACACGGGGCGCAGGTCATCTAATAAGGGAGCTTCCAGCTTTTTGCTCTAATATGAATCAAGTTCATAACCCCGGATGGTTTTAAAAATCAGATTATAACATTTTAACAAGGTAGCATTTGTCTTATATGTGTAGCCTATGTTTCCACATATCATCAATATAGCTGGATAGCCTTTGTGATTTGCAGTAAACCCGTCGCAAAAGACAAATGGAAGTGTGAACTTTAATGGTAGTATAGGTAGGCTATTGCTCTATAAGGACATACCGTAGGCTATGGGGGTATTTTCGAGAAGGTCGTGTTACAGTTCGTATTCCACTAGTAACTGCAAAATTTTTTCGCCGCAACACCATTACGCCACATCATTACGATAATTTCATAAATCAGGCCTATATGCAGCCTTTGTCATGGCTTTTCGACCAACAATTATCTTTCTTATTTTATTTACACCGTAACATTACACCCTGTTACGATACCAGGCTGCGTACTTTTAACCCTCACATGGGATCTGCGTGGCCTCACATATCTGTCCGCCCTCAGACCTGCCCGGTGTAGCGATTCCATGGGGTGTAAAACAGAGGAGGTAACAGCCAGTAGGTTTCCAGAGGGAGGGGGAGGGTAGAAAATGTCGCCGGAAAAACTCGACAGAGGCTAGCCTATGTGAGGCAATTGATTTTTTTTTTCAACAGAGGGTGACAGATATATATCAAAAGTTTGGTAAGAGTAATGGTAAGCTGAACATTACACGCATGTCAAACGGCCAACTAAATTTGACGGGGAGACAACTGTTCGTATGCCTACCTATGTGAAATATTTTCACCGACGGTATAGCTATCAAAGCTCTCTAATGTTGTCCTCGCATACCTAGTTGGCCAACCGCTGAGGGAATGAAAGTTAATGTTCTCTAAAGACTATAAGAGATGTATGATCAACAAGTAATAATAATATTACATACCATCACATACATTACTTCGTTACAGATCTTCAGAAATGAAAACTAAAGCTAAGCTGGTTCATTTCCAAACCAGTGAGCTACACGGTTACCTATACAATAAGCAGTGGCGAGCTGCCATATGATCAAGAGACGGTAGCTCGCCCCCCCCCCCTCCCTGACGGACCAAAATCGTCTGTCGGCCCCATTTTGAGGTTTTTAACATACTTTACTCTTGCACCATTATTGGCAACAAGACATAATTTAATAGCGTTGTTTTTAAGGCCCAAATAAAAAAATGTTCAAACAGCCAAATTTAAATTCGGTAAATAGGCTTTAGAAATGCCATTTCTAGCGATCTGAGAGGCATTTTGGGCCAAAATTTTCTGGCGCTCCGCGCCACCTTGAGTTTCCCCCTAAAAAAAAAATTGTCCCCCGAATTTTCTTCTGCGGAGGCCCATGGACAGAAAATTTAAACATGTTTTAAATAGTAAAACTTGCTGAGGAGAAATGGCTAAGAGGTCTTGATCTTGATGGTGAATCCACACAAATCGCCCATGGGGGCTGTTGGCGTGTGGTCCCTTTTATGTCGGGAATTAGATGTGGTTTTCCAGCAACTGCTTAAAGGATAGCATACTAGGGGGATTTTAGCTCCGGTGGAAGATTGTTCCACATAGGGATGGTTCGCAGATAAACAGAGTGCTTATAACAGTCTTTTTTAACAGAAGGGATAACATAGTTCAAAGCAGGATTAGAACGAGTCCTATGACGAGAACTGTCAATTTGATAATGGGCGACGTTACTGGGAGTAAATCCACATCCTTAAAGATAGCGATGAGACGAGCTTTGGTCCTGCGAGATTCCAGTTTATCTCAGTTGAGGTCCCTTAACATACCATTGACACTACTAGTGAGACTATAAGCTTTTTTGACAAATCAAGCTGCACGTCTTTGTATCTTTTCAAGGGAGTCAATATGAGTTTTTAAGTATGGGTCCCAGACAGAACTGGCATATTCCAGCTTAGGTCTGACAAGGGTCTTGTAAGCTATCTCTTTTGCAGAAGGCGAACAAATCCATAAATTCCTTTTAAAGAGGCCGAGAACTTTGTTGGCGCTATTCACGGTTTGATTAATATGTATAGACCAGGAGAGATCATGAGACAATTCGACACCAAGATAAGGTAGTCTTCTACCAGGTGGCGGAAAATCAAACTGCCAAATGGAAAGTCTAAAAAGCCGTGGCTCAGGGTATTTACCCCTTCGAAGCGCCCTTGCAGATCATTTTCGCCCCCTCTCACCGAAATCCCTAGCTCCGTCGCTGACAATAAGCCAGTTCGGTAATTCGTTTTGGGTGGTTATGCACATGCGCACGTCCTCCAATTCGTCGTGATAAACAAACCAATCCTGCACCTACATCATGTATTCCAAACTATTTGAGTTTTCATGAAAATTTGGTGAAAATATTCTTTCTTAATCCATCCATAACATAAGGAGGGATCCCAACTGCGGTTTTGTGCAGTGTGCTGTGCCTAAGTTGTCAGTTTGGTATAAAAATTGCCGCAAAGTAGCATCGAGACCCCTATTTTCGTTCGACTTGGTGAGACACTTAGCTGCTTAGATACTGTTGTTTGCACGTACTCACGAAAACAAGGGAAGGCTGTACGCTACGTGCCGAGCTCGTTTTGTACATCCCACGTCGTTCCGACAATTCCATGCGTCAACGAATTATCGAACTCGCTTATTGGATGTACAAGTCTATTCCCGCCGAGAATGGTATAGCCTTCATAACTTTATCGCATGTCAGTCACTGCTTCGTCGCACCTCTCTATATATATAGACGAAACCGAGCAACGGTCACTTGCTGGGGGGATATCAGCCTTTAATCATCTACACATCTTTGTACTGGGTATATTTAGGTTAGTCTGTATCCAGGTTGGGTGAGGAGGTCGTGCGCGAGTTTGCCTCCAACTATGGCTAATGAAATGCGCACATAAGACCGTAATTACTCATCCCACGACTGGTTGTCGGCGCATGAAGCTACCAACACGTGTTGTTAGCTGTTGGCACCACAAAACCAGGGTCTTCCAGCTCCCTGACACAACCGAGCAAGCACCTCCATGGTTGCCTTCCGTGTGGACTCGGAGTTGCAGAATATGCCAGCGTGATTTCCGTCTTTGGACTGTGTTTGAAACCGATTTTGAACTTGAACCGTGTTCAAAACCGTATTTAATCTTTGCCTTTTTATCTAGTTGACACTATATAACACATTGGTGTTGGTGTGTTGTTTATTTCATGGTGCCGCCAGATTTAAGCAGAAGGCAAAAGGGTAACGGTCTGAACTTAAAGAGGCTCACTGAGTTGACATTCATAGCTTAATGAGAGTTTTAAAGGTTGCTGCCATGTTACAATGCCCTCAGTTAGCAAAATTAGTAAAGTTTCATGTGCAAAAGTTACGGGAAAAAAAGTTAAAATTTTTGTGGTGTTCTGACTTGTAACTGTCCCGTGCATAATTTCAAAAAATTTCTGGTCAAGACTTTTCGAAAACCGCATTAAACTTAAATACTCTCTCACGAAACAGTTATTTTTATGCAGGATATGGGGATTTTCTAAGATTGATCATTTAGTGTGATTGGTTTGTGAAGAAAACTTAACAGGTTAGGAAAAATTTGTTGAATTTCATGAACTCAATGAGCTGCTTTTAGTTCAACAAACCAATTCAGACGCATATCTTCCATTCAGTTATTCATGACCCTAGACAGCTGCAATTGTCACACGGTCCCAACCTACTTACACCTAGCCTGCCCACATGTTTTTCAATCTCATCCTAATCCAAATGCAAGCAATTCAAGTTTATTGCTTCAGGGCATACTCTGGTGAGCATACAAGGCCCTAATGTGAGATAAGGACACTCTCGGCAAAAGCTGTGTAGTATGAGCTACCTTGATTTTTTTAATTTGATGTCAGTCAAAGAACTGTGTTAATTGAGCATTTCTGTCGACCACCTTTAAAATTGTTGTTTGCGGTGACGAATGACTACCTTTAAACAAATAGGTGTTCTTGATTTCCTCTCATATATCCTGTGGTGTTTGAGTTTACTGAATTGTACAGAATTTTCAAGCAAATTCAGACACTAAAGTATAATCTCTGCTGTCAAAAATAAACGAAGCATATCATCCATTTATACATGTACCTGTCTACAGCCCTATATCCTGTCAAAATTTTTCTTCTTATTCTGTTATTTGAAAGTATCCATTTTCGCAGGTTATCTTTTCCCAAGCGTGATCTGCTAAAATGAAATTACTATTATAACAATGATAATAATCCATGCAAAAGTCAATCATCAAGTGCCCTCCGTTTATATTACACCGATATTGTTACATACAGCGGTCTGGGCCGAAATCCATCGCAGCGCAGTGAGCTAGCTAAAATACTCAACAAAAATGCATGGGACAACCCCCGCTCAATGTTGAAGCGTCAGAACACTTCGAACTGCTGCAACATTGAGGGGGGAGGGGGAGGTAATAAATTCGTTGCTTGTTTTACTTGCTTTGAACCCTCATTTTCGTCGAGAATTGTTGCTCAGGCAAACTTTCGACAGTTTTCGCGAATCATAGGCTACCAGAGGGAAGCTCTCGATGAAATTTAGTGTGAAATTGCGGACGGTAGGTGATAGAAACGGTACTGTCATTGAATAATCGAGTTTCGTATATTTATTGGATAACTTTCAAGGAATTATTGGGATCTTTTAAAGAATAGATACATTTTCCAGCGACATGCATGTTTTTCCCATTTACACACAACCCCTGAATTCCAATAGTTTCGCGGAATTTCAGCGATGAGGAAGATTCACGATATTACGGTACTACTTACTAAGCCGCGCGTTACACTTTTCCATACAACTGTACAATGCCATGGTTTGCTTGCACTTGAAAAGGATCTGAGGTGGAATAGCAGCCTTGAGATCTTAAGTTCCAAAAACTTCCATCAAACTTAATTATTTCACAAATTACTTTCTTCTGACGCTTGATTTTATACCAAGCTTTACCAACTATTGCTGACTAAGTCATAAACCGATCATTGCATTAGAACAATGACGTCACGAAAAACTGACTTTTGGGATTTGTATCTTCTAGTTATCCTTTGAATTTAAGAACAATGACATAAAGTAAAATGATTCACACACCTCAACATCAGCAAATTTTTCTTGAAGTTGCTGCAATTGTCGTATTCTTTCCTTGCTCTCCTCCAATTTATTCCGCCCCATCTCAGTTGCTTCATCATGAACCCCTTCGTCGTGCCCTTCATCCCAAGTAACATCCACTTGTTGCCCAGTTGCTTCGGTAACCGAAGAGGACAATGACCATGATAATAAACTTGCAATAAAAATGAAAATCACATCACAGTGCATCATCTTCTTCTTGTTTCAGTGAATCAAAAATCCTCTTTGAGGGAGCGAGTCGGAGAGTCGGCTCTTCATTGAGACGTGGGATGTCGAGTTATGTAGAAACACAAGACTTCGACGGAAGATTGACAAAGCCAGGTAGATGACGGGGAGCTTGTATAGATCGACAGAAAAGAAACACGAGCATGGAAATGTTCGCCACAGTTTAGGTGTCATTCCTATCCACGGGATACCAGGTATTTACGGGAGTAACATACAGCCAAAGGCCAGACGTCATTTCGACTCTGTTGGTACCGAAGCCTTTTATAACCATCACTGACTTCATGTGTAAATTTCCGGGACAAGAATGTGCCATACAGGCGCGTGGCCAGGAGTGTGTCATGGGGAGGGTTTTGGGTTCATGGGGGCACAATATGAGGGAAAAGTCTAAGTATAGAGAGAAAAACCGCTATTTTAGGTGTTTTTTGCATTTGAAAGGTTGTCTCATGGTGGTGGTGGGGGTTCTAACTCCAACCAACCCCCTCGTGGCTACGCCACTGGTGCCATAAAGACTATTCCTTCAGAAAATCTTGGCAACTAATCAGTGTAGGCTTATTGGTTTCTTTCATATAATGGGATCTATTATTCTTTATTATTCATTAAAGATGAAGTTCAAGAAAAAATTTCATCAAAGTTAGAGGGTAAGATCAGTCGCCTTAAACTTATTTCGAAGCAACAGCTGAATCTCGCAATTTTCTTCTTCTTTTCTCATGCTCCTCAAAATACCTTTCATAACATCATAGGACTTCATTATTGCATATTCAAGGTAAGTCAAGCAGTTGCTCCTAGAGAATTTCACATCTTAGAAGAAGAAATATTGCCTATTGACTCTAAAGAGCCAATCACGAAAAAGGGCAGTTTTACGGTACACTACTTCAAGTCGGAGAGACTGTATTTCCACTTTAAAGACATAGATATCATCAGAAGTATACTTATTGTTTTCCAGTCGTTACCAGTTCGACTGTGAGATGATAGCAATGACGTTAAGCGTCATTCGAATATGCAAATACGCCACCTATTTAATTCCCGAAATTGTAACATTAAATGGGTAATCTAGTAGAATCATCAGAAGAATTTATGACGCAAGGGGTCGTTTCAAATTCGGAAGAGGGGACAGACGGACAAACAAATATCAACACTTCCTCCGCCCTGTTTTCATCATATCCATTGATGAAATAAACCTTGTTACACATTAAAACATATGCGACCAAAATGTTTAAAATTGATTCAATTGCACATTAATTAAGATAAAATTTAAGACACGTTTTTCTTAAGACGAAAAATGACCCTACACTTGAAATTCTTATTCCAGCGTTCAACATGAAATGTAGAACGGTACCTCAAACCATTATGCTTGATCCCGTGTGTCTTTTCACCTCCTCCGTAAGGGAAACGTCCCGAGAACTTGGAACAAGAACCCGTCCAATATTGGAAAAATTGGGTCGCCTTGTTGTAAAACAGTTAAGTCCTGTCGCGAAACCGACTGATTCAATTGTTCTTCGACTGCTGTTTCTTTTCTCTTTTCTTTTCGACCACGTCTAACTTTCCAAAAGTCAAAACACAGATTTGTGAAGGAATTTAGATCCTCTGAAAGGAAGTTAGCTGTCCAATGTTTAGACGTAAACATGGAAAGGGTGAAGGACAATATGTTTACAGATATTAAAACCACTGGCGTTCTGGGGTCCGCAGGAGGGGGATTTGGGCCACATTCCCCCTCACGGATGTCATTTTTTTTTTAATTGTGAAAATACGTAATTAAGTAACGATTGTTTTACTTCAAATGGTAGCCTATATGGCACCAGATAATATGAAAGAAAGGACACACAATTTCTCAAACTTTTCACACGGGAAGGATTTCTCCTCAATGCCTCCTCAGGAATTCCATTTTTTTTTGTAATTCCTAAAGAAACGCATTTTTTTTCAAATTCCAAATTTTACATTCAAAACGCTGCATCTGTGACACTAGATTGCATGTAAGGACTGCCACCTTTCCAAAAATTTTCAAAGGAGAGAGGCTCATCCCTTGGACTCCTACCCCGGTCGAGATAGACTTGCGAGACGGGGGCAGGGGAGGGGAGGGTGTTCAGGAGCGGTCACGGTGAGAAATTGAGAAATAGTTCGCCATTTATCATGCAAAACTGAAATGTTAGGAGTAAAATCATTTATAGTAGGGACTAAGGAGTTCGGGTAGTCATATCGACAATTTGATCAATTCAGTGAATCTTAAATTTAGCAATTAAGTTTGTGTAGTCCCCCCCCCCCCCCGGAAAAGATTCAATACCATGTAATTGAAGGTAGTGGCACATTGTGTGAGGTTATTTTGTGATCACTTATCAAGTTGCTGGTTTTTTATTGTTGCAAATGAAAGCTAGAAATAAAGACTCTATAGATTCTCTTTACAAGCATAAAAAAGCAATTTTCAGCCATCTGAGGGGTCATGATTTTCCAAACCTTTCTTTACGCCTCGCGTTTATTAATGGTGGCGCTCCGCTTAGAAAGTCTTTATGGTGAAATTACATTTTGTAGGCAAGTCAAACCCAAAACTGAAATGCTCTCGTACGCCTATGCCGATCAGATATGCTCTTTTATTTTGACTACTAAAAGAGCGTAAAATTTAAAAACATTTACATCGAACGGCAGAGGACATGGCATTAGACTGCATGTAAAGATACAAATGTATAATTTTTATCCCTTTTAACCACCACCATTCAATTTTCGACACTGTTTCTGTCAAAGTCGAAAATCTTGCACCATTTTCGTTCTAGGCTCCATGAAAAGGCCAAAAGTTTTCAAAGGGAAAGGTGACACCTCTTCCCCTTAAATCCCTCCCCCAGGCCGGCGATCAGTCAATATACTGTGTGCCCTTGAGAGAAAACCTGCGTACGCCACTGACTCAAATAAGCATTTTCCGTAAAACCAAAGATGTGCCAATTGACAAGTACGGATACCAGCTTTCAGAATTAACTTGCTTGGAGTGTGTAAGCATATGATAAGCGTAGGAAATAATATGGAACCATAATTAAAATAAACACTCAGTTCATTTTATCCCCAAAAGAGCATCATTTGGCATCTAGTTCTAGCCACCTTAACTTTAACCAAAATTTTCAAAGGGGAGGGTTTGCAAAAAACACAATATTTGCCTCCCCCAATTCACAAATAGTTATGTCAGTGCGCATGTCATTATTAAGTATTTTCTTGAATATGTAACCAAACATGAAAGAAACAAAGATGGAAATGGCTCAAAAAATTTGTTCTCATTTCCTAGCAAGTCTGTAAAGCTCCCTACACAGATTTAGACTTCTATGCCTTTGTCTTTTTACTCGTACGTCTCACGACCTACGAGGAGGGTAACTAACTTCTGTTTTCCTTTTCCAATTGGTTGGAAACTGGGCCGTAGAACTCAGTCTAACTGACTGACTGACTGACTGACTGACTGACTGACTGACTGACTGACTGACTGACTGACTGACTGACTAACTCACTGTTCCCCTGGAGAACTCCCCAAGTTCGGACCGTTCACCATTTTCATTCACTCTACTTTCAAGTTTTGACATTGAACGCTATGGATCTCCCATGTTGATTCCCGACTTCTAGCTGCTGATGTCGACTGCCTTCTTTTACTAACTAGAAAATCATTCGTGGGATGAATAAAAATGTCGTACTTAGCAATAGAATTCGTCAAATATGAAGTATATTGTGCATTTTGTGGAAATTTCCATCTTAAGTAGCAGATGTAGGCCGGGCGTATTAGGCGCTCAGGTGCGCGAGCCCATTAGTCGTTAGTCATACGTGTTTAAACATGCTGTCAAATATTGCAACTTTTTCCAAAGCAAAACTTTTCCAATGAGGGAGGGAATCCCTTCCTCTTAGACCCTCCCCGGACAACAACCTATCAATTATTAAACCATGTCTATTAAAGATTGGATCTGTCCTGTCTGTGTAGTCTTGTTCAATTATGCAGCAAAGATAGAGGTCTATTTCCTGAAACTCCTATCCACGTTTGTCAGCCTGGGTGAATCTAAGAGGAGTGTTCCCTTTTCAGAGTTTGAACACATTTAAAAAGACAAAATTCTACGACTTTTCATTACCATCAAGGACCTAAGCTAATACTTCCAGTACATTCAAAAACAGTCACATTCCGTTTTCCGTTTTCCCTTTTCCATTAAATAGTGATCTGAACACAGAGAAATTCTAAGACCTGCAGGAACCATGCCTTTTAGAGAAGACTTCACATCAGGAGGTGCAAAATTCTGCTAACTTTTTCTGGTTTTCAGTTCTGTTTATGCAGTGTAACTACATTATGCAAAACATTCGAAATGACCAACAAACACTCTGTACCATTGACCAGTCCAACCACCGCGACCATGGCAAAACATTTTGTCTCACAAAATGGATTTTCTAAGATGTTCGCTCAAGATTTTACAGTTTCCTGAAAAACAGGAAATTTCTTAAACTCACATTTTTTATGCAAAAGATTTCCACAGGAAATTTTAAAAGTTTTCTCACGTATGGTGCGTAATTTGTTTTGAAATCTATCAGTGCATTAATTTTACGACCTAGCATTAGAGGGCTAAAATAGCACATTTTGCAAAAAAATTGTTACGTGGAAACAGAAGGTTGTTAGCAACTCCCTGATGGTTGAAAAATACGAAGGGCATGGTAAAGGTGAAAACGGCGCATATACGGTTTGCACATCTGTGAAATTAGCTATACAAAGTGGTGAAGCCATCTTTTAACTTTTGCCTACACTTGAGCTTGTTCTTGAAAGATTCATGACGCATTTACAGATTGAACTCACATTTTGTTTAAATTGGAAACAAATTGGCATTTAGCAGATGAATGACAAGTTTGTCTAGCGAGCTAGGATTGATTATTGGGGCTTACTGTGCTGTTTTAAAATAACTTCGATCGCTGGGCACTCAATGTGACCCCCTTTTCGTACCCGGCATTACCTGCGTAGCCGGCTGTACGGTATATTCCTTGTTCAGTCATATTCTTAAATATCCATATCCATATTCCTATACATGGGTTCTGGAAGCTTGGGAGCTGAGAAAACAGAGTCCGCTCCGAGGCGTATACGCGGAACGGACTGTTTCAGTTTCCACTCATTTTTCTGTTTGCATGGTCTTCCTCAAAAAAGAATGACTAAAGAAATAGTGTGAAACACGGCGTGCTACTTTAGGCAACATCTTATGATAATAATGTGAGCGAAAGGGAGAAATGCTTTCTCTCACTGGTTATGAAACAACTTGGATCTAAATCTGACGAGTTCATACAAGGGGTAGCGTTCCATGTGACACAAAGCACTAAGAGGCAATTGCAAGACTTGAAATTCCATGATCCCCACTTGGTCTTTTGTAAAACGATATTTTAAGAAGTTAGGGGGGTTAGCCCCACAACTCCTAGGTTATAGACTTATTCCATAGGGTTATAGCAATTCTCTCAGTATGAATTCCAGCAATTAAAACCTGCATCATATATACACTGGCGTTCGCGGGGGGGGGGGGGTGGGATTAGGGCATGGCTCCCCCTCACGGGATGTCATTTTTTAGATCCTAAAATGCCTAATTTAGTAAAGTAACATTTACTTTAGAAGATAGCACATGTGGCATCAGGATGTACGTAGGGACACCCAATTTCTAAAATTGTCAAAGAAGAGGGATTGTCTCCCCATGGCCCCCTCACTGATGCCAATTTATTTTTAGTTCCGAAACGTACTCACATTTTGTAACTCTCCAAATTTACTTAAAAAGTTACTATAAATAGCACCAGATTGCACAGAAGGACACCCAACGTTTTCAAAAAATTCCAGTAAGAAATTGGGGAACCCCTCCCATTTGACCCCCCTCCCAAGCTGACCATTACTCTATCCTTTTATTATAGTTCCTAAAAATACGCAAATGCTCTGACAAATTTTACTACAAAAGGTACCATACATAGCACCAGATCGCATGTGAGGTAAACCGAATTTTCAAAAATTCCCTCCCCTTTCCCAGGACAGTGATCCCTCAGCACACTTAATTCCCCTCCGCCCTTCAAAAAAATCCTGCATATTATAGGTCAACTCCAAGTTGACCTTGGATTCCACCACATGTTAACTTATGTATGTCTATACCACATTCGGACACTGACTTTTCGTATTTGGCCAAGTAAACTGACCAAAACGACGCACACTCACCACAACGTTCTCATAATCCTTTAAATTGTCTAAAATGTCTTTGGTCGTTCTGCATCAGCAAATACATGTTCTATGACAAGAAATGTCAGGTTTTGTATGCAAGTGTCATAATTTGCGGTGATGTTGGCACATTCGCACATTGGAGTTGAGAGAGGGCGTATTTCTAAACAACGCAGGAGTGAGGGTTTGTGTGCGGTTTTCTGCATATCTGATGGATGTTTTTGTCCTATAAAAGCAAATACATTTTTTTTAAATATGTAGGCCATGGGTAGCGCCAGGGTGACATGGACCATGGTCTCTTCTTTGGGGAAGGCAAGTCACCTGGTGGGAGAAAATTTGATATTTCGTCGGGGAACCTTAATTCGTAGGATAACATGTTATGTCAGTCTCCTAAATTGATTTTGCTCATCAGGAAGTTTTCACACACAAAAAAACCAAATTGTCATTAAATCCCAACTTCAGAATTTCCTTCGTGAAATCCCAATTTTTTTTCCAAACTTGTGCAATAAATCACTAAGATGTTCATTTTTTTCATAACACAAGCAACCCATGTTACGGGCAGGCAAAAGATGGTATCACATGTCCTTCGCAAAAAAAAAAATGCTTCTGGTGAATTTATATGTGTCTCGGACAAGGTCCCCATTAATTCCAAAAATTTTCACCGACGTCACTGTGTTGAGCCTCTGATTTGGAGGGTCAGGCCACCAATTGTACAAGTTATAACTTGGATGCGTGCTGTCTTGCGTAACGCACCTCCTGCGCATGATCAGTGACTGCCAACAATATCATTAGGAGAATTACTGGCGTCAAATGAAAAATATTCCATTTGGTCCGTTATGACGTTCTCTTGATACTAAAACTTTCTTCATCGAGTGGCAGAGAGGGTCTATTCCAGCTACTACAGTGTGTGTTAGTACAAATAACAGCTCCCTGTTCTAGGTACCTTGGCCTTCCTCACACTTGCCATTTTTGGCTTGGACGCTTTTAACATAATATTTCAGCACAATATTTTGAGCGCGCCCTCGGACGAACCGGTAGCAAGCAGATTAATATGTATAATAGAGGTGACGTCACAGTTGTACTGTTCGTTTCTACCAGCTCCTATAATTTCTTACAGAAATGATTTAAGTCTAGACGAATTTGTTTTTGTACGGTGACGTCAAAACGAATTTTCAATCATTTAGGTCTTTATAAGTCCCACTAGAGTCAGTGATATATTGGGTGTTGAATTGTTCGGCATATTGATTGTGCTTAATAAAGGTCGAGAGCAGTGTCCCAAACTTATTTGAATACTACAGCTACATATCACAACTTTTCCTTTTTTCTCTTCAAAATATCTGTCATGATATTTTATAACTTCAATAATATATATTCAAGGTAAAACAAAGCAGTTTTCACATTTGAAGAGAAAATTGTTGTCACAAAATGCCTCTCAACAGCCTAATATGAAACAGACAGTCTACTACACTACTTCAAATTAGTACTACAGCTCTTGCTCTTTAATGCAAAGGACTCCCCATGAAAACACTTCTATCCGTAAAAAGCAGTTTTTGAAGGTCTATTCCGCTGCTTCTTGGAGGGCAAAATGCAAACGTTTCCCCAGAACTGGGGGGACTTGAGGTTAACTCACCTGAAGTAGACACTGTCGAAGTTCATTTTAAGAACCCCTGTTGGAAGTTTTACAAATGTAATTGCTAGCAATCAACTTTGCGAATACATTGACATGATTGGTATTAAAATGAACTTTGAAGTAGTAAAATCGGTTATAAATGCGCGAAAATATCAATATTTTCCATGGAAACACGGAAGAATTCCACTCAGCGACGGACAGGTGCCTAGCCAAAATATTCAAAGAAAACAGGTCATTCAGTGCATTAATGCAAATGTGATTTTGTGACATAAAAGTATTGTCCGGTCCAGTTTAGGTGGCATATTTAGTTGCGGCGCAGCGCTACAGGGAGGAGGGGATACAACAAAAATTTGCCTGCTCAGATTTTTCTTGTCCTCAAATAGGTCAGTCAGGAGTTTGGTCAGCCCAAAAAGTAAATAATATACCTCTCCTGAGACTTGATTTTCACCCAGAAATAATGCTAAAACCTAAGAGCTTCTGGGGGCTGTACCCTGTTGACCCCATTGGGGCTTTGTCCCTTGACCTCGCCTGGAGGAGCCTGCCCTTCAGGTTTAATGTCATTTCGTGCTGGAAAATTTCTGTCCCCACCATTTTCTGGCACAGCCACTGATGGAGAGTGACTCTTTCAAGAAAGGTCGAGGAGGGGGGCGAAGAGTGATAAATAAATATGAAGGATTAATACACAAACACAACGCTTGGAAAAGTAGTGCGATGTTTTTCTTACCTCAAAAGTCTTTATTCTAATTTCAATGCCTATTTACATGCCAAACATAATGGAGGTAGTTAGGGAATAGCAAAAGTCCATTAAGCATTTAAAAGGAAAACAAAACATTATTTTCGGAAAATATTCACATTATTGACAAAGACAGAGAGAAAAACTTAAAAAAAAAACTTGACAATGTGTAATCAACATGACAATCATCTTACATAATGAATTCTAAGTTACTCTTAAATAGCAATAATGTTATTGTAGACTTGTACACATATTATTTCATGACAGAATGGCAACCCATGATCTGGCCAGAAAAAGGGCCTTCTCTGGCAGCGAACTGGCACCATTTGGTAGGGTAGGCCAAGTATGTGTAACAGCTATAAAGGTCAGCAGCTATAAAGATTAAAGGGGTAGTCAATGATTTTGTATTAGAGTGACTAGGGAAGTTAAGTCGGACCAGGAGTTGATAAAAAGCAACTCCTTGGGTGGACATTTATGGAAATTGACTTAACCGACATAGTTATGCTGTGGAAACGAATCTAACATAACCATATCTATGATTGACCAGTGAGATCTCCACTCCTGATGGCTTGCAGATTCAACTCCAATATGCATACTTAAAGGGAAATAGGCTATTGTATTTAACGGCACCAATGTGGCATGAAATGAAAGTAGTGGACAGTACTGACCCATTCATTTTCACCAATGACCCCACCCCCAATCCCCTACATGTGTTACTCAAGTTACATCATTTCAACTTCTGAGAGTTAAATGACAACAACAAATAACCAGATTTCTCTCTTTTAGAACCTCAATTCTTGGCAAGAAACTTACTCTGTTGCCCAGTGACACTAATCTCATCATTCTAGAACTGTAAATATTGGTTTAAAAAATATGATAATTTTCTTTTAAACAACTAATATTTACTTTTGAATTCAAGAATGTAATACATACTTATATGGGGAGTAAAATTGCAGATTTGACTCATACCCTGTTTCAGAGTTAGAGTGTACCTCAAGTCAAATAATTCATAAATATGTATTAAAGACCATGAAAAATAAATTCCAACAGTCCAACTCCCACCTCCATAGGACATTCCTGAGCTCAGATCTAAAATGTTGAAGTTTATTCATTCAACTTAAAATGGTACGTTGCACAATAATTCTTGATGTCACTGTTGTACTACTCAAATTACAATCTTTGTATTTCTGAATGATATTGCACCTTGTACCAAGGTGTGATAGCATTCTTACTCTTATGAGGTGATGTTATTAATTAAGCCCTCCTTGTGAAACATGCTATGCAAGCAAACAGGAAATGTTCAAGGTCTTAAAAACATTTTTAATTTTTAAGGGACAAAAAGCATGTTTTGTGAGTTGTGCAACAAGAAAGTCACAAATTATTGCGCAATCGACCAATTGAGTGAAAAAACTTCCAACATTTTATCTCAGCTCAGGAATGTCATATAAAGATGGGAGTTGGAGTGTTAGAATTCATTTTTCAAGCTCTTACTTAAATATATATTTTAGAATTTTTTAACTTGAGGTACACTTTAAAGAGGGATACCTGCATATGGTCTTTAAATCAGACCATATTACATAGAGGGGAGGGGGTGGGGGGTGGGGATAAAGTAGACCCCTCTCCCCCATGCCCTCTCCTATTTCACCAAAAGCACAACTCCTCACAAAATATCAAGCTTTTCAGATCAGTGCAACCAAAAACCTACACACAATATAGCAGCCATGCACTGACATCATGGCAGAGAGCATGCTATACCATGATGTATGGGAAACTATTGAAATAGGCAAATGACAGGCTTTTCTTTTTAAATCCCAGTATGCAAATTTATCACCACACCCACTCAAAATCTACGATCAGTATCAACTTAAAGAGAAAGATTATAGTAGCAGCATAAATACAAAGAAAAATTCATTCTTATCAAGTAACAAGATCAGAAAAATATTCCTTGTGTGGCATGCATGAAAACCCTTCCATTCAGCGAATCAAAGGATGACTTTATGCGCATAACTTCTATAGCAATCAACTCCCCCTAAGGAGTCTCATTTCTGTCATTTTTTTAAAGTGCAGAGGGGGAATGGTCAAGCACCTATCTCTCCAGGAGAGTAGTTGGTAAGGACAATTTACTACACTTATTCTGTGAGTAGAAGATCAATGATAATACATGTCACATCATTCTCCACATCTCTGGGCACTCTTACAATTTCAGTTTTTTAAGTGGCAAGATGGTACGTTCACCAGCAATAGCTGGACAAATACATATAAAATCATGGTATAATCAGAGAAGGAGACAGACATCCTACAAATCAAAGGACAGACAATAAGTGAGTTCAGTAAGTCGTTTCTGTGACAATGAACCTGTGCATATTCTCCAAATCATCGGGATAAACAACCCAGCCCTGCATCTACAACACTTGGTCCAAATTTTGAGTTTACATGAACATTAAGTGACAATTCTTTCTTAATCCAACCATAACATTAAAAAGAATATTACGTGTTGGTCTATGGAGAAGAGTTTGAATTGCCATTTTGGTGTAAAAATATGCATTTTAATCTGCTGTAAAGTAGCGCAGAGTCCTTATTTTCAAGTGGGTTGGCTATTGAGATTCATGCTTAATTTTGTTCCTATGTACGGCCTGCACGAAAACAATTTCACACAATTTCATGTGCCAATGAATTACTGAATTAGCTTATTGTCTTGAACCTTTCTGCACCTGTCAACACTTCCTTCAACTTTCCTCCTGTAGAAGGATATTAAGAGACGGGAGGTTATTTGTTGACCTTGCATGCCTCCACATTGGAAAGACCTTTGTCATATTGAAACCTTTAAAAAATTAGCCATCTGTGATACTTTTAGGCAGCAAAGACAAACCCTTAAAAAAGTGTTAGCCATACACTGTAACCTGTTTGTCTGTATGAGACAATAACCTAGCACTCATGCTTATTTACAACATCTACGAAACTGAGAACGAAAAAAAAAAGAACAGAAAATAGATGTATCAAAAATGAGGGAGAATGACAAACATAAATATCATTTGTTGACAAAATGGGAAAACAATAAACATACATTGTTTGGCCTCTAAAAGCCAAACTAAAACATAATGCAAATAGTAAATACTGAAATGCTCAAAAAAAAGCTAAAAACCAAATAGTATGAGCACCATGGTTTTCAAGACTAGATCATAGAAGTTAAAACTACAAAACGCTGACAATAAAAGTTTCATGAAATGAATATGCAAGTCTGGTGAATTACAATTTGCCCAAGGTGAAACTCCGCTATCCTTTCTGCCATTTTCTAGGCTTGTAAAAAATTAATGCAACTTTAACAGATAACGAAGACAAAAGGAGCACCTTACACTCAGCCTACAACCTACACTTGCACAAATTAACAAAACAATCGTTCAGTCTTGGATAAGATCAAATTATTCTTAAATTGTGTAATTTTGGACAATTATTTTCAAATTGTGTAATTTTGGACAATTATTTTTAAATTGTTTCAATTTTGGACAATTATTTTTAAATTGTGTTATTTTTGACTGACGAACTGATCTTAACAATTAGTAGCATAAACATAACCAATACACTCCTAGTGCACATGACTGAAATCAGTTTTGCTTGATGTTCAGGACATTCTGAGGACCAGCTCATACATATTAATAAATTTGAAAATATTTTGACTCGAAACCTGGTCACTCATTGATGATGGACCGTGAGGGCAACAGTTGATTATAAACTCTGTCAAACAAATTGAGTAGGGCATTTCGACAGGGACCATTGATTAGGATTAATTACCAAATGCAGCTTGAAGTCATTTCAAAGATAAAGAAAGATTTATTTCATTGTTCTGGAAGCTAAAGCCAACAACCATTAAGCTCACTGATAGGATGGAAGAAAGCACGGGATTACAGACAAAAATGGGATGGGGGGGGGGGGGTAAAGGGCTACAGAACAGCTCACTGAGTTGATATTAATAATTTAATAAGAGTATTAAAGGTTCAAAACCACAAGACAATACTTATAGTTAGAATAACATTTTCATATCCAATAGTAACAGGAAAAGTAAAAATTTTGAATTTTGTGTTGTCCTGACTTGTAACGGTTTTGTGCATAATTTGAAAAAGTGTCTCGTCACATATTTTTGAAAACTGAATTGATCTTTTTTAATTACTCACCCATGAAACAGTTATTTGTATGTTGGATATGGGGGTTGTCTAAGTTTGACCATTTGTCATTGATATGTGAAGAAAAATTAACAGGTTTGGAAAAATTTGATAAATTTCATGAACCAACTCAATGAGCCACTTTAAGGGTCTTGTCTGCCTAATGAATGCCATTCAGATTGCATCTGATGGCATATTTTGATGTAAATTAAGACTCAAATTGGTTGTAAATGTAGATAGATTACTTCTTAACCTTCTTCAAAAGGTTGAAGTATAAGTCTAAAAAATTGAATTTCTTTAATGTTTTTTGCACCTTTTTCATGTCAGAGCACTGCTTTTTAATCTTACCATTACTGTGGGAACCCTTTAAATACTAACCAATAGGGTCTGAAAGAGTTACAACTCAAAGAAAAGAAAAACACTGGAATTTCAGTCATGTTTGTACTCCTATAATAGTTTTTAGCTACAAATAAATCCCCTCCCAATTAGTAGAGCCACATATTTTCCAAAACTTGTTGTCTTTTGTCTTGTAATTTGTTTTGAATGGTGTGACATTTGACTGCTATTTTGAGTACAGGAAATTTCATTAAGTTTCACTGCCACTAATTTCATGAAAAATCATCCACTCATATGCTGCATCTTGGAGGAAGTTGCGACAAGATTGGTATGATGTTTGCAAGTCTCCTGGTGACTAACAGGATCTTTTCAATGGCAAATGACAGAATTAGTGGAAACACTCTCCTCCACACTTTTCATGAATACGGCAAGCATGAATACCATCCCCTGAGAATACTACATAACTTTATTGCAACAGTTCGAGAGTGGGAGGGTAACATCATGACACATCTGACTAAATCTGTAAGCAATAGCACCTCTTACAACTATTTTCTACTCATTTTTTCAAGTATATACTTCATTTAAGCCAGCCTCTGAAGGGAATAGACACCAACTAATCCTATCCACTTCAGGCTATTCAACCAATTCATTCCCCTTCAGCTGTCTATACAACTCACTTTGAGGTAGCCTTAAACAACATATCTCCAATTTTTCAGAAGCCAAATAATTGTTCATAGGACTGAATCAAGGATTGTTCAGATATCGCCATCCTGAGAGTCTTGGCAGAAGTAAAAAAACCTGATTCACATCTCACTGAGAAGCTATTAACATTTATTACAAGTCTTTTCTCTTCGGTTGGGAAAACAGTCACATTTACCCCTCATTTCTGGTTTCATCAAAGAAACTTAACTTCAATCTCCAGAGTATCAATTCTAATAAAACCCATTGTTTACAGTTGGATCCGGCATGAGCCTTTTTTGTTTTCACCATTGTGTGTTACATATCCAAACTCTGACATACTGTTAGAATTTAAAAGGAAATTTTCCAGTTAGCCAAATTACATGACAAAAGGTCTTTTCATGGCTTCCATGCCATTCATTTGTTAAGAGCTGTTTTTCAGTAATAACTAACATATATGTCTCTTACGACAACAAAAGCCTTTAAACTGTATTGATATGAAGATACCTGAACAGGATGCTCACTGATAGATTCTGGATTTATAGTGGTTGCCTAGGGTTGGCTATAATTTGGTATATTTTCTAGTGTCATAGATACACTCTTATACAAAAAAGTTATGGAGGTCTCATAATACAAGAAAGGTGTAATGCTAAGTGTGATCATTCTGCAATGCTGCCCTTAACTATTCATAAACAAAGGCATGTTTGCAGGGGTATTAAAGGGGTGTTTGGGGGGTTAGAACCCCCATGACCCAACCTTGCAATTCAAAAAACACTGGAATAGCAGGTTTTTTTCTCTATCCTTAGACTTTTTGCCCATTTCATGCCCCCCCATGACACCAACCCCCCCACACTGAAACAATCCTGGCAACGTGACTGGACGGGGACTTCTAACTCCCTCCCAACCCCCCATCACCATGTAACTGTGAATCATGTTCTCTCTATCATTTACATTAAAACCTTACCTAGCTACATGAGGTTTTTATCAATATATCATAAATAACCATGGCACTGATCTTAACCTTCAAACCTATATAATAAATACAAACATGAATAAAAAGTACCTCTTAAAGTAAAATACTGATACTGGGAACACCTGTACCCTAAAGCCACCCCCTATACATTGCTCCTCCATAAAGCACTGCTTTCTTGCACTTGAACTAATCGTGCATCAAGTCCACAATCCAACACCTCAAAATAATTCATCAAATTCAACAACTTTCAATTGGCTTTTGTCATAAACAAGGCATGATAACTGTCAAAAACTTGAGACCTCATTTTTCTTTTTTTTTTTGTTCTTGCTGACGTGTTAGGACTTTGCTATTGAACTTCAAAACAGAAAGGCTTCCTTGAAACTTTTATAAAGTAGCATTTATTTTACTACTGCTCCATGACTTTTGTTCAGGTATCATAGAGAAGTTACCTCCTAAATTTTACATGAACGTAAAACATGTTGCCCAATCACTTTCACCTATCTTTGGTACTATATGCCCATTCATGACTCCATTCCACAAACAAGAAACCTATCATCCACATCATGACTCCAATACATGACTCCTGATTTTATAAATATACTCACCATATCATGATGCCCTTTAACTTAATGACACTCTTCCACTCAATGATCAATCTAAAAGATTTCATCAAATTTTGCTACCTCTGACACCTGACAATCACATGAAGCACATTATTCATCAATGTGAATATCTGACTGAAATAATTTTTCATGACTCCCATCAGTATCAGACAACTTACTAACTGAACCAATAATTTGTTTGAAATTCTGCAACCTTCATGACTTCCAATTATTTACTTCCCACAAGAATTTTCTTCTTCAGCACGAATGCATTGATTTGCAACATCCCTGCCTCCCGACCAATGACAACTACAATCACATTGTAATGACTAATCAATCTAACTCTTCATGTTCCAGTTACTTCATGACTCCATGACTACAAACAATTTACATCTATCATCAATGCATTGATCTTCATTTTTCTTTAAACTTCATTAACACCAAGAATTCAATACGACCTTCATCTTTGCCATAAACATCATGAATATACTGATCTTAGTGTTCCATGACTCCTCATCAACTTTACTATGAAAGGAGTCACCTGAGACAGAAACTAAGTTCGACATTAAGAATATACCATAGCAATTGTTCATGACTTCACTTGAAGCAGATACAGACAAACTATCAGGACTCTTACCAGTTACCCCAACACCATGAATATTCTGATCTTAATGTTGCATGATGCAAATACAACCTCATGGCTGAATCCCTGGTAATACCAAGGAAGAATAATGACTTTGATAATGAATGTTTTGACTTAGCATAAAAATTGTTACTGTACAATTTCGATGGAGTGGTCAGATTCGAACATCCAAATTGAAATTTAAAAAGGGTAAATTTTTATGCCAAAATTGTTATGGCATCCAATTCCCTATCACTGCATGGGGTGAACCTGCTTAGCGAGATCCAACCTGACACTCACACAATTTAGACAGCTTCCACTTACGCCACAAGCCCTGCCCCTTTTGCGGGCATAATTTAGTGCAGTACACATTTAGTGTAGTAAGCTGAGAAGCAGCTGACTACCAAGTGTAATTGCTGCATTGAAACATGGTTGATTTTTGTCCTGCAGTGTGGGTGTGGCTTACCAATTGTGATGTAATATGAAAGCTCTAGCTCTATACAGTATTCATGATTATTCATGACTTGATTGCATCTTCTTCAATTTGATTCCTTCACCATCAATTGTATGGCTCTTCTATAAATCTCACAGAATAACCACCACTAGAAGAATTTCTGCCCTTCTCTATTCGTCATATTTCAAAAACTTTCTGAGCTCTATTCCAAGACTTCCAGAATTTGGTTTATGGTATCATCTGCATGATGCAACGAACATACATTGCATTTACTTTTGACCAGAAATTAAATTCTATATTTTGGTATGAGTAAGGCAAGCAAATTTGTTAACAATTCGATGCATAAACTGAACTTTCTTCTGTAGAATTTTGCAACTTGTTTTGTGAAATAGTAACATGGACGCATACTGAGATATGTACTACACAAATAGTCAATGTACAGAATCAGAAATAGAGATGATATTTTGTTTTAAATCCATTTTTAACTCTACAAATTTCCTGCTGAGTCAGCAACAATTACAGAGAATAGTGTTCTCAATAAAGTATAGCATGTAGTCAAACTCACTATCAAGTTATTTACTACAAACTAGAATGGAGTCAATATGACTATCCAAATGGTCAGAATGACTACAAAAGTTGAAGAGAATGAAACAGGGACAAAAGACTCTTTAAGAAACTGCTGTACTTTTATAAAAGTCTAGCCTTTTAGTCTTGTAATTCCAGCCACTTCAAGTTTCTCTAATTTACAGAACAGCCTCCAGCAGCTGTAGTTTACACATTTGACCAATTGTTTCCCCCTTCTTCGTTGCTATGCCCGCTTGCGCTTCTCTCCGATTCCCCAGGCGGGGAGTTGTGTTGGCTGTGCGTGTCACTCCCACTGTTCATTCTCTCTGCATTGCCAGATTCCTGTAAGCAGAAAAAAATCCATGATTTTGCAAATAACCTCACCAATGAACAATATCTCAGTTAAACCACGACAACAAGGAAATATTCACTGGTGTAACCTGGACCATTCAACATCAAAAACTTTTGTTTCTTTATGAATTAAAAATCATGTTGTTTTTAATCAAAGCTAATAAGACAAAATTGTCATTATTTATTTGTTGTTTTTGAAGAAATAACAGGGTTGAGAAGATATTGTCATATATTTGTATGTTAAACCATGTAAAAACAGACAGGCACTGAATATGAATGATGACATTGCTCATGATTATTCACTAATTTAATTAAATGGCTACAAAAAGAAATGCAGAAAACTAGCATGAACTAGTACAACAAAACCTGAACTAATTCATTAGCAAATGCTGTGAAAATTAACTTCCATTTGAAAATCATCATGTTTGACACAACAGCCACAAGTGACGCAAATAATGTACAAATGTAAAAGATGTCTTCTTTGAAGGCACATGTGAGCAATTTTAATATTTCAAATTGAAAGATAGAAAAAATATTTAAAAAGAATAAAAGAACAGTGGAAAATGTCAACAAACAAAGAACAAAACAATAAAAAAGCACAACAACAAAAGAAAAGGAGGGACCAATGATTTATGGTACCATATCAAATGAAACTACAATTTAAAATTTATGATCAAGATGACACTCACATAATATTCACCCAAACCCCATCTCCCATCTAACCCCCCCCCCCTCCATTTGGCTCAAATGGAACAAACAAGTAAAATACTGAATGAAATGAAAGGTGCATTCAAGGAATGACACATGCATAAAATGAGAAGAAAACATTTAAACAGCATACATACGCAAGACGGGGAATCAGCTGGCCATGCACTTACAGAGAGCAGAAGTAGGCAGAGCATTTCCAAGTCGGACTGAAGGCAGATCGTCCTTATTCTGTGTTTCCAAAAGTGACTACAATAATTTCTCAACATCAATATTTCATTTAACATTTAATACAAACAATTCAAAATTTAAATGGAACAATTCAAAATTTATCTTAGTTTTGACCTGCTGCTATGTAACACCCTTTTTCAACACTATATAAAGATATTTAAACTATTTATCGTGTTGACTGACGTTACATAACACATTCGTATTGGTGTGTCATTAACTCTCGTCTAACTAAATAACTTACCACAAATATTGATCTCCTTCCATGTTTAAAATTTGTGCATGTTTGGTGTCAGTCCATATTAAAAGTTTTTCAGTAAAACTGGCATCAGACTGAGTATAGTCTTTCATTTAAAGGAAACATGACTTCTACCTCAGACATATTCTGGGTTTTGCTTAGTTTGTTGGAGTTGTACATGTCAACTCCTAGCCCTTTGTGCTTGATCTAGTGGTCAGCACAGCCCCTTTTCCAGTTGTGGATCAATGTCTTGTTTTCCCTACTCCATTGTTTATATGGAGCATCATGCACAATGGTAGTAAGTTCCATATTTTAATTCTTTTGTATGACTGTGTCTGGGACATCACCTTGACCATATATACACCTCATTTCTGTTACAAGGTATAAATACCTTTTATATTTCACATATATATATATATATATATTTTATACTACAGATTGGCTACCACCTTACATAAATTAAGCAATTTACACGTAAGGTGTCCATTACTTTTCAACAGAAAAGGAGAATAACTTTTGCTACTATCTAAGCGAAGCGCCACCAAGTGGTGTTGGGTAGCATGCCAGAAAATTTTTGGCCTTTACAAACCCCCCAGATGGCCAGAAAAGGTCCTTCCCAGTGTTCTAAGCTACATGATTACAGGCTTGAAAATGGGATGTGAGAAGTTCTACATTAGAATTTTCAAAATGGAGGAATTTCAATGTCCTGCGCTGTGGCAGCCCGAACGGAGGACAGGGTGCTCAAAAGCCGGATTGTCCAGCGAAAAGCCAGACGAATGGACAGCCTATTTACACATTTTGTAACATGATTGTAAAGAGTAGCATATGGCTACAGGACATTGGATACACTAAATTCAACCCAGGGTAATGTAAGATTAGGTGGTGACATTTTCCCTTTAAAAAAAATAAAGAAAATTGGACCATTTTCTTTCAAAATAACAAAATTTACCACCTCTTTTGAAACTTTGGAGGATGTACTATAACTAAACCTTAAACAAATGATCAACTTGCCTGTCACACCACTCATAGTTACCTATAATGCATGAGCTGATGACTGTGATTGACAGTTTAATGACCACATTTAGTAATCTTGGAATTCACATTGCATTCAGCTGGGAAACTATGAACATGTTAACTTTCTGGACTTGAGTCCTTATAGAAACAAGACTTGTGATGGGAGTCCAGTGTCATCGAGTTTAGTACCAATACATGTAAGGTGTCTCTACTTGAAAATACCAGTACCAGTGCACACTTTTTCAATGAGTACCAGTACAAATTCTTGAACTCCACCTTACGTACTGTCATCAAACATTAGTGAATATGAGTACAAATCCATTCTCACAAGCAGCAGCACATGCAATTGGGCAAACTGTGAGTACAAGTACATACTCACTACAAGTCTACCATAAATCCATTTCCACGTAGCTATTACAAAGGATTGTGGTACAGAATGGTGGTGTGTGTCACTCCCGCAATAGCAAAATGTCATTGACAAAAATAACATGTACCAAAACCCTATCCCACAATGCTTTGTATTTGGCATTTGGAAAAGGGTCAAAGAAGAATATAATGTTGAAAGAATTTTAGTGATTAGGTTCTCTGGTATATGTGCAAAGCCAAGACAGGGTTTTAAAACACCATACAGCAGTGATGTAGTTGAGTCCAGAGAGTCAGAGTCACGAGTCGAGTAATTTGCAACTTTCAAGGACTCCAGTCCTAACTCTGACTTGAGTCACAAGTCCGAGTAAAGGACTGGACTACAGCTCCACCATATGGTACTACCACATCCACAAAACATATCCAGTTTTTGAAGTTAACACCAATGAGAATTGCTCAATTGAAAGTTTCAACACCTATATGACACTGGGTCAGGACAGCCCAGTTGGATATTAAAGCTGCTTACACAATGATGGACTGTGTGTTAGCTTAGGATAAAACACACTCCAGGGAACTGATGAATGTGCAGAACCCTTATGCATCTAGAGAAAGCATTTGTATTTCATAAGATAATAGAAGTGCATTATTCTGTTCAAATGCACAGGTCCAGAGTAGTTTAACCTTGTTCATTCATACACATCATACACAACAATATTTTGATTTAAAAGATGTAAGAGAAATTTAATTTTGTTGGCATATAATGCATTAAAACAGCACAACTCCTGAGCAAAATGGAATAGCCTAAAACAAGTACATTTTTCTCTGTTGTAAGTTATCATGGGATAATGCACATTCACCTATCTGAAACGGACTAAAAGAAGTTGAAACTTACTTCTAAGTGTGAATGAATTTGAAGTCACGCAGATGGCAGCTAGCTTATAGGGACAATGCAGCCCCCCTCCTCCTCCCCCCCCCCCCCCCCGGCTATCCTGTTTCATGAATAGGATGTCTCTTGAGAGTCATGTGACAAGCTTGAAATTTACTAGAAGTAACTGCATGGTTTGGAAGGAATATATGGATATGTAAGTCCTGGCAGAGAAATAAGGAGAGAGATTTTAGCTGTTGGGTTAAGTTTGAGGAGACTGCTTGTTCTTCAACCTCAAAAGGGTATAGACTTTTTACGGCAAAAGATGAGAAGAAAAAAGGAACATAGATGCCACAGAGAGAAATGCGAAAAGAAATGAAATCTAAGATTGGTCATTCTGTACAAAATTTATTTCTATATAATGTCAAACAAAATCATTCCTTTATTCATTCCCTTAATAGAAAATGACCATGAAAGATTAAACATTAGTTTCACTTGTAACCCAAATGTAACTTGTAAGAGTGAACAAGTGAGTGAACACTCTTCATTAAATATTCCATTAAAAATATTAAACAATGGCCAATAAAATCGCAAAACAGTTGCCGCTGATGAATGTACATGTCACACACTGCACTTCAATAAAATTTTGGATGCCAATTTAAAAATTCAATGACACAAAATCTTGCTCTCTATGTGGATGTCATGGTTTTGGCAAATTTTAGCCAAAGCACCTATATCGAATAAAATTTAATGGATCATCAATTCAGACACTGGCAGACAAGTCAATCTGAATCACCTTCAACAAAAATAAAATTTGCCTTTCAAACTTTTCCTCCAATTTTTGGGACTGGCAGTCTGGAAAACCTTTGTACAATACTCGCCTTAATTTTATGTTTATTGTTTTATTCGTTTGACAAATTGTAATCCGTAAGATTTCACCATTTTTTCAATATTACTTCTTGCAGGGTGGGATGTACTACTGTTATTCTTCTGGCCACTTAATATTTTTTTTGGGGTCAAATGGCATATTTGCTTGTTTGGAGTCAAGCTTTCATCCTAGGAGGCATACATAATTTAAATATTCATGAAGTAGCTCATATCAGTTCAAATATAGAATAAGTATTTGGACGTGAGAATAAACACTTAAAATATGCCCAAAATGAATTGGCAATTTTAACTTTTCCTTCTAAGAAATGGATTAAATTGCAGACATGTACATACTTATACTACTCAAGTAATGGAATACAGGTTCATGATTTGTTTAAGATATCTTACAATTTCAAGTCTTAAAACATCCCTCCATGACTTCCCCCCCCCTTCCCCAACACACACTTTTAACCATTCTGGTTTGTGAAGGCAAGAGCAGATGAACTTACCCTTACCCCCAAACAGCCACTGCCAATTATTCTGGTTTGTTAAAGAAAAAGTAGCTATACTATGAGATTATGAATGATACTTGCATCCCCCCCTTCAACTGTTCTGACTGGTTAGTTATTTAGACAGAGTTTTAAGGCCCAGTTTCCAACCTATTGGTTCAAGTCGGGCCAGCCACAGCCTTTTTTCCAGTTGTGGCTCACTGACTTGTTTTCCCTACTCCATTGCTTATGATTGGAGAGTGGAAAAGGTTTAATCACAACAGCACTGGCATGATGGTTCAATCACAAAGAAAAGCCACAGAATTATCAAGGGGAATAGGTTGGCACAATCAAAATCTGAACCAAGGCTTGAAACCACTAGATTTTTCCTCACATCAGACTAAAAACTTTACTTCTATAATTAAAAGTTAAACTTGGCTATTACACCTGATCCCACCAGGGAGAAGAAACTGCAGCGATCATTTTTGTCGACTATTGTCTTCTAAACCAATACCTTCCCTCTCTCCTTTGATAGGGATGTTAACCAGGTTCAGAGACACACCCTGTTATACAACATCTGAGGCAACAATATAAATTCTGATGCATAAATTCCCTGTAGAAGTTTATGTCCTCGAATCTAAATTTTGTAAATTCCATTTTACTCCTGGTTCCATTACAGGAAGAATATACTGCTTTCCTAATCATATTTTTCCTAAATTACCCCTCCTGTTGGTTGGCTTGGCTATGAATACACAAGAGGTAATCCATATTCCCAAATGTGTATGAACTGAATGCCAAAAGGGATAATGACTCATGTTGCACTTTTTTAAAGGGAAATATTGCATTTGTTTTTCAAGGAAAATTCATCCTTTTAAAAGTAATATTTATTAACACAGATTGATAGATTATCAAAAATAAGGTAGCCTTCTTTTCAAGAAATAAGTTTCCCACAGATAGAAATTCAGTTGTTTGTTGCTCAAGAATAATTTGTTCACCCAAACTTTCAACATTTCAAATGATGAAATGTCCATGGCTCTTCTTGTGCACAGTATTTTGAAGAGATGTAGCTATTGCTGTTTATGATTCAGACTGAATTGTTGGATAGTGTCTGAGCCATTTTCTTTGTACCCTTTGTTGGAGCATTATAATCATATTTCCCTTTAAGAAACCAAAAATTCCATGAGTATAAAAATCCATTGCATTTCAAAGGTTGCATTTTTACAGGGAAATCTCACATCTCTGAATCAGAACATTGTCATTCCTTATGGAGCCATGTTTATTTTTAGATAGGGAATAAAGGCCATTCAAAATTATGTTCTCAGGTTACTTTTCTTTCCACCAAAAACAGATTCCCACGGAGAGAAATTCACTGCCTCATAGCTCATGAATGATTTATCCACCCCCACTTTCAAAATTTTGAATGATGCAAAAATGGCAAAAAAAATATAAAAAAAAAAATTGTGGTAAAAGTGAATTTTGAAGACTGAAGTTTTCATAATGGTTAAAGCTGCTTCATGTGATTATATAATTATTGTTGGGTTAACCTTTACCATAAAAATGGTGACATATGTTGCCATGAGAGCCATTCAAAATGTAACTATTTTAAAAATCTGCTATATCTTTACCAAAATGACCTCCTTTAATTTGCTTCCTTAGCTCAAGTTTGAAGAGTTTGACAGTGCTGACTAGAATGGCAGTAATTTTTCAAGGGAGGTGTATGTAACAGCAAAGTGAAGAGTGCTCTAAAATAAATTCAGCATGTTAAGGGCTAAAAACCAAGCATGACCCAGAGAACACAGGGACATAGTACCCCTCTCCACAAGGGATCAGTTTTTGTAAGTTTGTGATTGCACAGGCTACAGTGATGAGGCAGAGTCAACATATCACAGGTTAAGTTAGCTTATTTAGTTATGCCTTTATTACATGAATAAACATGAACCTTTTGACACAGGTCAAGGTATCTCTTTGTTTCCATCCATTTTGCTACCTTCAACTACCAACATTCCTGTCAGCATGTGTACCAAAATTATCAAATTGTGTTTCTAACTGGTTACCTTCTTTACCACTTTGTTCAAATGAAACCACAATCAGGATTCTGATAGATACTACAACCCCCCTGTCCCCCTCCCGTTTCATAGTGCTTGCAATGTATCATAGCATATTACCAATGCATATTCGAATAAATAAAATATATTTTTTTCAAAGGTTGGGATACTTTTTATGGAGGTTAAGGCAGGCTTAAAATATGCCAAACATAAAATATAAAATTGTCAGACTTTTCCAAAATTGAAGTCTGCTTCCCTACATTGAATTGAAAGATGTTGAGCATTTAAAACTCAAAAAAGTGGGCGAAATGGTACATGACACAAACTGGGCCTTAAAATTCAATTAGACAATACTGTGGCCTCTAAAGTGCATAAAAAACTAATTCATTTGTATATCTTACAAAAACATCATTTCAGACACAACATTTAACTAATTACAAGATTGATATTTAAAGAAATTAAAACCCTGTTAATTATCTAAAACTGGGTTGCACCAAAAAACCACCATCAGTGTCACTAACTACATACATAAATTTTACAGCCCAAGACATGAGGAGGAGGTAAGGTATTTAACAACACTTTACACTCCTGGCAAATAGCAATATACTAAGATTCCAAGCATACATTCAATTGTCCAGTATCTGCTACACATTTAGACTAAAAAGGAACCTAAATCAAAGTACAGATAGTCATATCCCTGTGATCAATGCATCGTTTCATTGTAATACCGTAAAAAACATCCACAGACAATGGTGCTGCTCTTTGTTTGCGATCATGTGGCTGTTACATGACTTTTTACTCCATAGCATATTCAGCAAAGCAAGCATAGGAGAAGATGACTTGTAGTAAGTTCAACAAATAACAGAATGGAAATCATGCGGTCAGTATGAAGCTCAGTTCATGCATAGGCAGGGTAAGAATGAGAGCAGTTTTACAGGCATGCAAGGACAGCGGCTGGGTGAAGGGGTCATGACGCCCCCACAATGTCCCTCCCACCATTTTGGCTGGGAGGGTACTGTCCACCTACCGCATGATCATACATGGAAGGGTTCTGTGTGTGCGGCATGTGGTTGTCGTTGCCATAGTTACCAGTCTGAGACATCCCCTGCCTCATGTTGGCCACCTGTGGAGAGAAGGGTCTTTTTCTTTGAGAAGTATGCAAAAGTGAAAAGCATGACAAGGTTGGTGGCAGCAGACAAGTAATGCTGCAATGAGATGAAAACAAGAACTCCACAAACATGGAAAGACGGTTCTGCACAACCATTCTCTAGGTAAGGCGTCATGGCAGCATAAGCATGTTTGACCAATCATGACGGCTGTTGCATAGTATGTTAGGTGTCAAGTTTTGGACTTGCTCAGGTGGTCTTGCATAAACTGACCAGTTTCTCTAAATGTCCACAATTTTATGGAGAATTTCCAATTGTGCAGGATTTTGTAAAATGGTCAATTAGTTCTTTCTTAAAGACCTTATGCATTGATAAAAGACTGACATCATCCTTGGGGGTGAAACAATGGAGCATGTGGTCACACATGCGAAGCAGACTATGCCTGTATTTGACTGGTTGACAAGTCAGCCCTCAACATTTGTCGGTGTTGGTTTGTTTTGCCACAATGGGGGGCTTACTTTTTTCTCTGTGACATCATATGCATAAGGTCTATAATATTCGCCAACATTAGCCCAGAAGACCTTTTGATAGGGCCTTAATTTGTCCAATGATGGCAACACTTTTGTTCATGTGACCCTCTTTCCATATTTGTAAGATGTCTATGCATGAAAAGCAATGACTTCATGACAGCTTGTATGGAACTGCAACTGCAATGAAAAGGACCTTATGAATATTCATATAATCTGAATTGCTGAAGAATTTAATTGGAAAAACATTTTCCAAAACTACATTTTCAAATGATCACACATTCCATTCTTAACCAATCAATATGAACTTGACTTCCTACATCTGATAAAAATGACTGTTTAAAATTTTGCAAATTTTTACAGGTAACCATTTCCTGTCAATTCATCCATATTTGTTCTACCACTGAACTAAAAACTACACCCACCTGCCTCACTCGGCCAGACCAACAAACAACACTTTAAAGAACTTGCTTGTGTAAAGAGCAGTGGTTACACTGGGGCTAGAAATATGTGCCGGAATTTCACCCTTCTTCCACGTTTTGGGGACAGATTTCAGATTTCATTGCAGTAATTAGTGTCAGGCAAATATTTTCTTAGCAGGACTTGTGAATTGAAAGACAGAATCCTGCAATTACACACCTTTGTGGCAACAGTGGCACAGATAAACTGACCTCATCACAGAAACTCCCCCCCACTCCCAATTCACAATTATCAATGGACCACATCCTATCTGCATCAATAGAGGCTCAGACTGTAAACTTTGTCCTGTGCGGGGAACGCATTCCCTGACGCAACCAAACTGCCTTGCTTTTCTGTCGGCGCACTTCGGCAGTTTTCAGTGAATCCGCGCTCATCTTTTACCGATTTTAAGTTGTTCCCAATGGCAATTGTGCCGTCACTAAATGCAAAAGACCTCTAGCCTTCCTACCTACCGTATGTAGTATGCAAACCACAGCTGTCGCATTCTCAGCAGTATCCAGATACACACACATACTCTTTACTGTATAGTGTATGTATATGCTGAGAACGCCTGTGGCATGCTGTATGTAAAGGCGGCACGTATGCCGCACCCAAGTGTTTTTTTTTTTTCTTCGTAGGATAGCTAAGGGCATTCAAGCTTTCTCAGCACTACTGTACAGTACATATACACATACCTGTACATGAAGCATACTGTACTTGCTGCACAGCATCCATGTTTTGGTAAGGTAGGATTTCCAATCTTGTTCCCGTTCCCCGTGCACAAAAAAAAGTTTACAAACAGGATAGAGGCTTTGCAATTATGTGACAGGTCGGCCATGCTGGAGAACAATCATGCCAAATACATGTGACTTTGTGGTCTACAACGTAGTAACATGCACTCCAACATGGCTGTGATGGAGTACTATGACGTCACATGAAAAGCCTCTACAATCAATCATTCACACACACCCGTCCCCTATCCTCATCCCCCATCCATTCCCAAACTGTTATCATACTAACACAGTCTCTCAACTTACCTGAGTGGGCATATTATATGAGTCACCATTCTGCATATTCATATATCCATCTTGCTGGTTCATCATGTTATAGTTACCACCTGAACCTAATCAACACAAAAGAAAAAAACATTTTTTTTAAGATTTTGCACTCAATTTTCCAAGCAGGTTAAAATGTGCTGCACCTTTTCTTATGTTTCTGTTCCAAATGGTGTCAAGTCACCCAATGCACTTTCAAAAACATTACAGATACTTGCTGTTTGTACCTTGTTATTTCCACCAAACCAAATGCTGTTCTCTCTAGTTCACAAAAAATCAAGAAAAAAACCAACATTATTTCTGCCATATACTGCACATGTCCAACATTTACTGAACACATACACCAGTCTGTGTACAGGCTAAGCAAAACTAAAATTGAAATTGTCACAGAGACATTAACTACAAGCAATTTGTAGTGGTGTGTCTTTAAAAACACAATATGAAAAGTGCGCCCTCCATTTGCTATCTAGCTGCAGAAAAAAGGAGGACCATGAAAAAATTGGCTATGACAAACTTTGTGAACACAATTTGCTCTTTTAAGTGGTGTGAAAAGATAACATACTATTCCATAAGCAGACACCATTTAAAACAAGCCAAATTTTCAAGCTTACATGCCATAAAACTCAGATGTTGGAATAACATAAATATATAAATGTTGGAAGCAGTGTGGACTTGTACCAAGTTAAGCCAACTGAGTCTCTCCTTTTAATTTAATGCATACTTAAACTAAATCATTGAGCTGCACTTAAAAATTTCATACAGGGAGTTACCACTATTTGTTAAGCTATTCCAACACAATGGGGTTTATCCCCAAAAGATAACATTCATATTAATATTAGTTGCATCATTCAGTATCAGCTTTGTAGGTTTCTTTCTTCACAAATTATCAGTCTTTATTTGCTCCTCTTTGAGCTTCTGAAAGACAAAAACAGTTGGGGCTTACTCATGTGATGATACAAATTTTGAACTGCTCACAAAGAAACACCTAGAGTCAATCAAAAATGCAAAGTCTTGAGCCACTTGAAAAGTTTGTGAAGTCACTGGTCAATCACCAAGCTCAAAGGGCAAGAGCAGTCACCCCAAACTTACTTAAAGCAACAGATAAATTTCACGAGTTTCTTTTTATTTCTCTGTAGAGTATCTTTCATAATATTTTAGGACTTCAATAATATATACTCAAGGTAAATCATGCAGTCACTCTTAGTGTAAATTTCAAACAGAGGAAGAAAAATATTTTCACATGACTCTTAAGAGCCAATCATGAAACAGGATAGTGTACTACACTCCTTTAAGTTGGTATGACTGCACTTCCCCTTTAATAGTCCTGGCTGATCTACAAAGCCTTGAGTTTTCACAGAGGCAAAACTTAGAGTTACTCAAAAAGGGAGAGTGGTGAACAACTCACAAATGCACAGCCTTGAGTCACTCACCAATACAAAACATGGGGTCTATTGTAAAAGGCTAACTCTAGAGTCACCCTCAAAAGGCAAAACTTTGAGCCATAAAGAACTAAGACTTCAACCTACTTCAAATTTAAAGCCTGACAACACCTTTGAAATGGTTTGCTGCTAAGCATGAATCTGACAAAACCTTCTCTGTCTATACTTTTGATTATTCTTGGAGCTTACAAACACAAGCCTTCATCTGTAAACACAGCCACATTACATGATAGCTATCAGTCTGACTCCATCCTTTACTAAATGCTCTATCTGTCTTTCACCTGGGATTGATGGGCAAATTAACAGACACCGTAGCGAGTTTATCATGTTGTTGCAATGCATTTAGGGGATTGTCAAGTACGATTCAGGTAGAGAGTCATTTGAGACATAACAGTTTAACAAAACTAAATTATCCATCTTAAAACGAAGGACTGGCAAGAAGTGCTGGTCAAAAAGTAACATGGTTTGAGTTGTGACATACTGCTATTGGAATAAAGTGTACAGATAGATTTTATTTGTATTATCATTGCCTAGCTTGTGGCCTTGAGCAATCTTTTCCAATGACTTCTTAGAAATAGGATTTCCTGTCCTTCAGATGGTCCTTAAAAGAGTTTAAATGAGGGTACTTCCTAATAAGCATTAAAAAATTTGGAGTTGAAATGGTTTAAGAGCCACCAATAGCCAAGATAATGTAGTTTATTCCAAATCTAACTGCTCCACTTCTAGTATTTTCAGACAAGCTGGACAACTATGACAGCAGATAAGGCAAGTTAGGGACTGTTGCTCAAAATATATACTTCTTAAACTTTGCCATGCCTATTTGACCTTGGTCTTAAGACATTACCTGAGCCCACAGCACTCAGATTGAGTCTGCATATATTGATTTTATAGATTACAATATTTCAGTCACACAAATGCTTCGAAAATGCCTTCAGATTCCCCAAATAATGGTCCTACTTAAAATTATTTGGAAAAAGACACCTAAAACAGTGAGGAAATAGGTGTTTTTAAAGTACAAAACTTGCAAAAAAACTTCAATGCAACTGATTTACTGTTTCACCTGATTATATCAACAAAGGATCCAGTCTCAAATGTGGTGGTGGGGGGGGGGGGGGGATTTTGAAATGGAGAGTGCCAGCATATGCTAATTTTAAATACAACAATGCATGTTTCTTATGACTAAGGAGAGGCACATTTTTTTTTGCATGGAGAACCACACCTGTCATGTGGGGAAATTCCCCAAGTTGTCTTCCCCCTTCCTGGCTCTGCCATTGTATGATTAGTGGTTGAGGGCCTACAGCCCAGTGCTATCATGGAGAGTGTTCCATGACCATAATGCTGCATGCCGCAGCTGCTCGAAGCTCTTTCACTTTTGGATTTCCTCTCCACTTATGATCTTAAGTGACAACTCATATGGGAAGTGTTCAAGTCGACCTGGATAATAATTACAACTTGCTTCCTCTACAGAAAATAATCACAGTTCGAGATTGTC
Organism: Holothuria scabra; assembly: GCA_037179385.1. Lineage (NCBI taxonomy): Eukaryota > Metazoa > Echinodermata > Holothuroidea > Aspidochirotida > Holothuriidae > Holothuria > Holothuria scabra. The sequence continues at coordinate 34,098,295 of CM074185.1, read as the reverse complement.
AAACCAAAGCCAATGTGACAGAAGTAAGTGCCACGGCCTACCAGCCAAACACAAATTGCATTTCCTTTGAATTTCCTTCATTTTGAAATGTCACCAAACATTAATTATGGGCCCTCTCAAATTTATTTTTAATGCAAAGGTAGATTCTGAAATGAGATTGAAGGAGAAATAGAAAGCCTGCGAGAGAGCTATGAAAATGATTTCACCACATCAATACAGATGGGAAAGTGTGATGATGGGGAATTGGTTACACTTAAAAAAGATGAATAAAACAGACCGTGTACATGAACGAGTAAAAAGTTCAAGATGAAGGAAGAGCACGTAAAAAATCTCTTTTAATCAGATGAACCTCACTCTTCGACTTGAAATTTTTCTTATAATAACTGAAATGAAGTATAAAAATTTCAAGCTTTTTGGAGATGGTATCCAAGTTAAAACTATCCAGACCTCAGAAATGACACGTGTCAATATTATAACTGTCAGCTTGTGACCTAATGAACTTGTTTTCACTTCTGCAAAGTTGAAACTGAGAGTATTGGAAGTGGTTTTTGATAGTTTAATAGCTTTTAAAGAACCTGTTAGTGAAGGTTTTCCCTTGGAAAATTTACAGGCATTCGCACACTTTCGAAATACTGAAGTTCAAGACTTTTTCCAGACTTTTGGAAACTTGAATATAGTTAGTGAGTACTGAAACATACTTGTACAAAATAGACCCTATTTTGTAGCATTTACTCAGCATGGACACATACCTTAAAGTGATTGCAACTACAAAAAAGAAGAGTTTCAAATTTCAAGACATAATGGCATTTTTTCCAGATAAAACACCCAGAATTCAATGTTCATCAAGACCACAAAAAATATTTCAAACCTTTTCCAGACTTTTCCCACTTTTCCCACCGTGTGTGTATTAAAGAACCTAATTATTTAAATAAAAAAAAAACTTTTTGAGAAAGATCCATTTCCACAGAAGAATTGTTATGGGCTTTAGTAGGTTTGGTTTAATTTCACTTTAAACTGCAGATTGGAAGCCAAGCTAACTTAACACTCGTGGCGGACCCCTGCCATGAACATCCCAGTCATTTAACCAACTCTGAATTTCCTGATGAACCCCACAAGACAGCAGTTATCTTCAATTGCCAGATTGCGAGCAATGTGCATGTTTCCATGTACATCTGAATGCAACGAACATGCAAGTACCACACTTCTACAGCATTAAAAATTAAATATACTAGGCAAGTTTTTTCTGGCACTCTCACCTGATGCACTCTACAACAAAGATTTATTGTCGGTTCTACTGCCAGATTTTAAGCTCTTCATCATGTATTGTTAATGACTAACTGAAGGATAAGCTGTGATCTTCGGTTTTCATTGCATTACCTGAGGCTTTCTTTATCAGATGTCTGAGTATCTGCTATAAAAGACAGTCAATAACTGACTATATACCTCCAAGAGGTCATTTTTCTTTCATGATGCATCCAAAGACAGAAAATCCAAACTTTAAACTAATGTTTGTCGTTCTGAGTCTACAATCAGAATGTGCAGTATTGTGTAATATCCTACCAAGGTAAATCTTGTGAACTATCTGGTACTAGCCACACAATGACTGCAAACCACTCACCTGATGTCGGCGTGGGTGTGCCAGGTGCAGACGGGTGCTGGTCTCCAGCTGGCATGTGAGGGGGAGGTGCAGCAGACACACTGTCTGCAGCTGCTGCATTCTTGGCTGCGTACAGGTTGGCCTCCTCCTGAGCCTTGCCTATATTCTTCTTGTAACGGATTCGTTTGTTACCGAACCAATTGGACACCTGTGGCAGATGAGACAAAAACACACATCATGTTCCGCTCTGTACATTCTGTTGAAGTGGAGACACTTCCGAAAAACTGTCTCCCACTGGTACTTGATTTTTTTTCCCAGCAGTGGGCGTGGCTACCCAATTATGACATCACAGGAAAACACTCTCATAAACAATTGAGGATGACTGGATGGAATTTGATTTAAGCACAAGGAAGGCTTGTGATGCTGTTTAACTCATGGAGTTGTCAGATCCAAATACACAAGTCTAAAAGTAAAAGAGGGCTAGTGCCTTCATAAAGATATGGCTTTGAGCAATTACAATCATTGATTCAATAGTATCTTTTTCATGGGAGAAGCTATGACATTGAGCAATCACAGTCAGTGATGTTATGGTAATGTGGCATTAGGTGGGAGTACCTTTAACCATGAAACTATATCCATGAGTTATTTACACTCATTGATGCAAGAGTTATTTCTGTGGGAGAAGCTATGGCATTGGATAATTAACAGGCAGGGATGTTTCAATTGCTTTAGATTGGAATAGCAGTGAAAAAATGTTTGCCTTCATTTTTTTATCAGTTTGAAGAGAACTAGAAGCACATTTGATAATGGGAATTATAAATATCTATAATGGTACACATGACCCTTTTATTAATAACTTATGTAGCACTTCCTGCAGAGTCATTCTTTCAGTTCTGTTAGTGTCTCCATCAAGGGGGACAAAGGGGAATTTTGTTCCCCCTTTTCAGAAGAAGGGTAAAAACCCCCATTTTCATAAAAATCAATCACAATTAAAAAAAAATGTCAGCATACTGATTTCTTATCTAAGAAATTTAAGACGAGGACACCCTTGCAGAAATGTTCAACCTTACATAAATGAATAGCCCTTAAAAACCTCCAGATTTCACCTTATGTGGAGCTTGCAGCAGGCTTTAATCCCCCTGAACACATCTGTAATGTTGGCCAAGGGCAGTATCAATTTGGACTTGAAGTTTGACAATAATAAATCTACCCCCCCCCCAAAGTTTCTGGTGGACCATGTGTCCATGCAGCGTCAAAGAAGAGTTTTGCCTGGGCTATTTGCACTTTGATGCTGACTCAGGGCACAGCATGTAAGTTCAGCACCCAGTGAACATGTTCATCGCACAACAATAAAGATGAACTCAAATAAAACAATTTACAAAGCAATTTGATGGTTTAAAGGGGTAGCAATGCTTAAGGTTAACAAACTGTCCCTTCAAAATATATCAATTGCTATTAAAACTATACAGTCAAGTATTTCTTCATTGTGAATGTTGCTGTGCTATTTGTATTTTTGGAAATAACATTTTTGTGTTAAAGTATCTCAAAAATATCAACTTCTATTTTTTTCTTTTTTTTCTGCATATTATATTTGCAAGTTGATCCTTTACAATGTAATGTTAATCTAAGTTTCACAGCTACACACATGGACTTTGTGCAGCTAGCTCTGAGAATATGGTTATTTTTAAGTTTTTCAGGGGTGGAGAGTTTTTGATATAGGCAGGTGGAGTAGTTTGTTAGTTTAATATTGGTGTTGCATTTACTTTCTCTCTGTGTATTAATTTTTTTTTTTTTTACCAAAGGGAGTGACACTTCTTGATAAGCCCTAAAGGGTTTCTAAGTGAAATCTGTATCACACAATTTGTTATTAACTTTTGTGTTGTGACACACCAAACAAATGAAATGAAATTTCTGCCTTGAACTCTTCAATTAGCTGCGATGCCACAGACTGGAATTATGGTCAACATACCAGAGATGTTATCATTTACATTCGGAAATCCAGGAGGTCTCACCTAGGTATGAGGGAGGTCTTTAGAATAACATGCAACTTCATGGGGGAAACCCTTCTTGAATCAGTCAGGGAGATTGTGACATTTGTCAGTCAGGAACGGACAGAAATGCTTGAATATTCAGGGAATCTCCCTGGAAATCAGACAGGGTTGGCCATACCTGTGCAACTGTTATGGAACACTTCCTGGCAAGTTCCTCTTTGGCTTCCTCACTAGGATAAGGATTACTTAGGTGGGAGTAGAAATATTCATTCAAAATTTCTGTAGCTTGCTTGCTGAAATTTCTCCTCTTTCTCCTGTCAGAAACAAAATAGAACAAAACAGGCAGTGAGAGATTACTTTTCAAGATTGCAGGGCATCATAACCACTGAAGAAAAAAAAAAACTGAAGCAAAAAATCCTGCAAGGAAATAAAAAAATCCTCAAAACTCCTCAGAGCTAGGCAAAATGGAGAAGGAAGTTGGACGGTGTCTGCCTCTCTTAGCTGGTAGGGTTGGTACGGTGTTGTATAAATGGTATACATAGGGTGATGGGAGGTAGGAAAGGAGTGAAATAGACTCACAAAATCCCCCCCCCCCCCATCCCTGGTTTGGGAATCAGTGAGGGATGATACCTACCTCCTATCACCCTATGTATACCATTTATACCTATACTTTCCGTCTGGCAAACTAACAACACCGTGGTAACCCTACCAAGATAAGAGATAGATGAGGACTGAAATAAGACTCCCTCTCCCTTCCTGGTGGATGTACTCTCAAGGGACTACTTACCCCTTGCCACATCTGAATTGTAGTCAATCTCCTTGGATGCTCTCCCTGACCACTTAGAAAGGCCGTTCTGGCCTTCCTGGACCATGGAAAAAGGCAGAGGGAACAAGGGTAAATCACATGTATGTTTAGCAAAGGTAAAGTACATGTTAGGGATGTGAATCTGTAAATTTTCCAAAACCAGAGGTATTTGGAAACACTGGCAATAGGAAGAATTTTTGTTGTTAGTGGCCACCTTACAGGGTCTAAAAAAGCCAACTTGGAGGGAGAAGTCTATAGCAGTGAGGTGACCCCATTCCTTTGAGAATTTTTAAATACGTAAGTACCTTCAGATGCAACTTGGTGCAATATTTAACATTATTTGAAATAAATCCTTTCATTCTATTAGCAAATGTTTGTATTCAGAATCTGATTGTGGGGGAATGGGCATTGGTCCCCCTGTCATGTCTCCACCCTCCTCCCACTCTGGCTTTGCCAAATTTCAAAAAGCTGAGGGATCAATCTATCTTGCAATCAAGGTTGTACTGTGTGGTTTTCAAGTGGCTATGTACATGTTAGTTTTTTTGCTACAAGTGATCTCTTTGAGTTAAAACATTTTAAGTTTCTTGTAATCAAATTTCCAATCCAAAAAGAAAGCAGATGTCTCCATAACGCAAGTAGCAATATATTACAATTATTATCAACTAACCAACTTTAAAATAGCTGACCAAACTTCAACACTTTACATCTATGAGTACTGTACCTTAACTTTAAACATGTTACATATTTCTGTCGTATAAGGCTTCGCAACCATTTAAACAAAAATTTCCCATACTCTACTCTGTACTATATGTTTACTGTGAAGCAACTGAACATGCCTCCTTTAACTTGGTATATCAAACAAAGGGAACCAGCATACTTTTTTATGTGGGAGAAATTGTATGAGAAGAGTATTGTAAATTTCAACAGTAAAACAATGTAAATACTTTTTACACAATTTGGATCTATGTTTTTTAACGACAGAAATCCTTTCATCTGCCGCCTAAATTGCAATATTTAATAGAGGTTGCCAACTAAATGTATGCAAATTGCACTTTCTGTCTTGTGGTAAAATCTTGCCTTCTGTTGAACCCAGAAGACTACCACCATCAACTTCTTAAATTGTCGTGAACTGAGCATCAAAGAAAAAGGGGGCAACTACCTCTGAAATCATAAAATACATCTACTCACCTTACTACAGTAAACAAAATAGGAGGATTACAGCCAAAAGGCATCTGAACTTAATTCCTTGTAAAAAATTCGTTTACAATCTTTGAAACAATTTAAGGGAACATTTCCTGAACACTTTCATGTAGGCATTTCATGACAATATTGCATGGTACTGTATTGCTTCAGTTAAATTCTGTTTTATCTATTTAGCAACCCCAGCAATTTTCTTTTAAAATGTGAATACTTCAACATTAATACCATGAGATAAACCATCCTTTTAAGTCTAAACTGTGATTTTATCTAGTTTTTAGTTGGGTGTATCACAAAGACTGTATTTTTTTTCCAATTGCTACATCAAACTTCCAAAGAGGGTGGGCAACCCGGTGCTGAAGTCACAGACTCCAACAGAGGATTTGTGCCAGGGTATGACATCCAAGGGCCCAAAGGGCAGCACCCCACTAGGATCGTGGTCCTGCACACTCCAGTAACAGTGGATCCACTTAACTGAAGAACCTTAGGTCCAGAGCTATGGTTCCTCAGCTGCAGCCCAGACTCAGGGTTGGCATGGACCCTGGGGTCAATCACAGCGGGAATGTCTTGGACTTCGTCACCAGAGTTACCTTCTCTTGTATGCAAAGTAGATGTAGCAAGGGGTAAGTACGTGTCTGCAAAGTGAATACTTGAATTTATAATCCCAATTTTATCTACAACTACTAGATTAAAAAAAAAAAAAATCAAATCTACTTTTTAGAATCATTAGAATCAATATTAGCCATGGATCCATTTTGTTTTTCAAAAATTCATACCACACTTTTATTATAGATCGTATAATCATATCCCCAAATTCAATATTTTTTTTTTTTAAATTGAAACCTTCCACAATCACATTACTTTCCTCACAGATTTAAAAGCGATGGCAATCCTTGAGCATCTTGCTCCATCTTAGAGCATATTCTAAGCAACTTTGATGAACAAATGTGACTCAAATGTGAAAGATGCAATTAAATCTAACCAGTCCATTAAATCATGTACTTCCAAATAATGTACATTGGTTAACAGTTTTTACCCTCCCACAGCTTTGTAAAAGTGCCTCATTAATTACTATGGTACCATCAGCTATCACATAATTTATAAATTAGTGCGCAGCCTTCCTGCATCATCAAGACACACATTGATCAATTCCATATTTTAGTAGCATGCAGAAATGGCTGTATAGTCTCCTCCAAATCAATGAGATCCCTTAAGTTGTGAGGCCAGAATGAAGCGAGTTCTGTTCTGTAAGATAATACCTGGTGGCAGTGCCAGTCCTTGGCAAGTGCAGGGAAGGAAAGGAGATGGGTGGAGAGTTAGATAGAGTTTTGCAGCCCAGTTTCCAACCCATTGGTTCAAGTCGACCCTGTCACTGCCACTTTTTTTCCAGTTTGACTGTTTTCCCTACTCCATTGCTTATGAAGCGCATCATGCTCAATGGCAGTAGGTTCTAATTCTACAGGGTTTGGTATGACTCCACCTGGGAATACAACCTGGGCCTTCCACGTGAGAATACTCTGACCATTAGACCAAACATGAAGTTTGAGATGAGTGGAGAGATGCAGAAATGAAAAACAATATTTTTAAGTCAATTCATATGACTGATTTTCTTGTTGTCATAGAAATTCAGTTAGTTAGTCAGATGGAGTTTAAAGACACAACAACACGAGAACGTGTCATATTGTGTCATAGAAATTCAGATTCTTTCAATTTTATTTATTTTATGAGTGAATACCACTTCATCCTTGTATTCTGGGTCTTTCTGTTTTCAAAAGTTTAAGAGGATATGAGGAGGGCAGGGTTTTCATCAGAGGAGGGGAAGGGGGATTTGTACCCCCTTTCCAGAAGAAGGTGGGTAAAATCCCCCCTTTTCATTTTCATAAAAATTAGAAAATTGTCAATATCTTGGTTTCTTACTTAAAAAGACGACACCTTTGCAGCAATGTTTGAACTTACACAAATAAATGGCCTTTATAACCTTCAAATTGCACCTTACAGGGGTCTTGAAGCAAGCTTTTTTTATTTTGTAAGAGACTAAGTTTGTTAAAAATTTTGTTAGTTTTGGTACACATCTGGCTATGAACTGTTCAAAATGAGAAGAACTTTTACAACTTAAAACTACGTTCCACAATAAGAGACTTAAAACCCAAGGAGAATAGTTTCTAGAATTGTGGGAAAGGGTTTTAGTACAGTACATCATTTTGTCAATGTCATTTTACACCAGTCAAAAATGGCACACACCAAGATGCTGTCCCACAGTCTTTGTAATTATTTGGAAAGCCATCTACAGAAGTGATAAGCAGTGGCCAATGCCCACGTAGATAACATTACACATTTTCAATGCCTTACAAAGATCATATCATTTCATCCCTAACTTGAGAACATTCCAATGCAATTTGAGATTCATGGTAATGTGTCATGGGGATTCACTGACACAAGAGACATTAATTCTTATCAGCCCTACATGACCTTTGACATAGGCCTGCATTTTGAATTTCTGCAAAGGTCAAAGTCAAGATGACCTGCATGAGTGGATTTAATGTAAGCCCTGGAACCCCAGAGATGCACAACAAAGACTCTTTGTTTCCCTTCTCAACTTCAGGTATGATGGTTTATGTGTACACAGACAGAGTCAAACTTGAATCCTTCAAAAGGTGATCTTGACTTTTGAAATGGGTTTGAGTGGGACACCTAGCAATGAAAACACATTAATGTGTGTCACTCACGATTCTGTGTAGTGTATCCAATCATATTGCCACACCTCTTGTGCCATCCAACTTTTTTTTAATGGTGGGTTGAAATTTTTCAATTTATTAGGCAAAAGAAGTCCCTTTTACTTATATAGAAACAACAGCTAAATCTCACAATTTTCTTCTTATTTCTCTTCAAAGCGTCTCTCATGACATTTCAGGACTTAACATATGAATATTCCAGGAAAACGCAGCAGTTACCCCTTGTAAATTTCACAACTGAGGAGTAAAGCATTGTTGCATGATTCTCAAGCCATTTATCAAAAGGGATAGCCTATTCACTTTTCAAAGTTGGGCTCACTGTGCATTCCCTTTAATCAGAGCAAAGTAGGAATTTTGCTGATTAAAAGTACCACAAAAAGTACGAAATTTGCTGGCTTCATTCTTTCTGACAAATATTGACAGCATTGTACTTCAGACATTTTCCAATAATTTCAGTACACTGGTTTCATCAAACTTAATATCTGTAACTTATTAAATGAGGCTATTAAAGGGTCACCACCACATGACAATGCTTATTATTAGCATAAATAGTCAAGTTTTATGTCCAATAGAGGCTTTTCACATGACGTCATAATACTCTCCGGCGGCCATGTTGGAGTACATGTTACTGCGTAGTAAACCACACTGGGCACGCTTGCTCGTTGAATGTGTACACGCCGTGCATACCACAATGCACTCTGTGCAGTGCGTTCGGCACAAAGCCACGTGTATTTGGCATGAATGTCCTCCAGCATGGCCGTTCTGTGACGTAATTGCAAAGCCTCTATAGTTAAGGAAAGAGGTAAACTTTTTGAGGACCTTACTTTTTTGTGCATAATTTAAGAGAGTGTCTGGTCATCAAGTTTTCAAAACCCAATTCAACAGTTAAGTATGCACTCATAAAATCTGAGAAAGGTAGTTTAAGCATGAAGAAAGGTGGGTTGGAATTCAATCTACTTGTGATTAAGGTACTTTTTTAAATAGTATGAGTCAGTTCCAAAAGTTTTAACTTTCCATCAATTAAGCCAATACATGGTTCAAAATGCAAAACCTCCCACAATTTAAAACAGAATATGCCCTTTGATATAATGTCACTGACAAAAATTTCTATTTCAGGCAGATTATTGAGTTGATTCCAAAAATTTTAACAAATTTGTCAAAACCTGTTATTAAGTTTTCTTCATATTCCAATGTCTATTACAGTAAATGTTTTATGAGTGAGTACCTAGCGATTCAATTCGGTTTTCAAATTTGTGACCAGGCACTTTTTCAACTTATGCACAAATAAGTCAAGTCAGGACACCATGAAATTAAAAACTTTAACTTTTTTCATAAGTATTGGATGTGAACCTTGCCTTTTTGTGCTAACGATAACCTCTTTCATGTGGTAGTGACCCTTTCACACTCTTGTTAAGTTATCAATATAATCTCAATGGGCAACTTTAAATGACACTTATCGAAAGAAAGGGGAATAAGACAAAAGGTTGATCAGTTCAAAACAGAAAATTCAAGCAACACACGTCTAGTCTCCACCCTCTGAAATGGAAAATTTTATCTTTCCACAACAGTCAAACCTAGAGCATTCACCTTACTTTAAGACATTTGGATGTTTCATTTTACAAACATTTCAAGCCATGCCAGAGTATCAATGTGATAAACTGTCTTCAAAAAGGCAACCCTTTCAAAAAAAAAAAAATTCCAGGTATATTAATAGAGGGTGTTAACTTTTTCTGAAAGCTTGTCATACAGTACACAAAGATCCCACGTGGACTACGCTAGACTGCACGACTGCATTCACTGCAAAACTAAGACTTCACTTTGGAATGACGTAAATATTGAATTACACAGCACTCCCTTAATACCCTTTAAAGGCTTTATTCGCAAGAGAAATAGCATTTTACAAGTATTTTGGAGAGATAAAATCAGAGTGAACATACAGAGTTTCTAATAAAGCCAAGCTATAATGGGGTAGAAAGGGTGACACTGATACTAAACATATGTATCTTCAGAGAGAATTTCAGGACTGATTACCAACTTTGGAAAGTAACAAAATTATGAATCATTAAAAAAGAAAAAAAAATTTGGACGTTACCTGGCATCTAGAAACCGGGATCGGAGAATCATAACCGCCTCACATGTACTCTGCTTCAGTTGGACCTGAATGGCATTAAATTTCCGGTGAATAATGTTCACCATACGATCGATTTCTTTTGGCGCAATGGGTCGTGTCCGACTCTGTTCGCGAAGGAGGTTCATTACGTGCGTGGTGAATTCGTTGCAAGCCTGTGAAAATTGAGACCAAGGTGTAGAGGGAAGAAAAGAGATGATGAGAATGGTTTATGTCTTCGTCAAAAGTGAGTAATGTTTTTCGAGAGTCCAGGATCAAATAGCCAGATTTGACTTGTAAATTGACATGTGTTGTACAACATTGCGTGCCATGTGGTAATTCCATACCCGAGTTTTCCCGCTAAGAGTATGCATGGTCTGACATTTGATGCCAGACCGATAAGCACCTCTCATGATTACTTCTCAAACCTCAAGGGTTGCAATTTGCAAAAAGAAAATTTTATTTTTACACATCTTGCATTCTTCTTCAAATATTAAGTGCTGCAAGTTTAACATGGTCAGAGAATGGTATTTCACTGCTTGACTATCTCTACCACAGCAGTATGCTAAATCTTCTGATCCAAGTTCCATTTGGTTTTTTTTTTTTTTTTTTGATAACTGCAAGACTGTATCTACACTTTTTTTTTTGTCCTTTACTCACAGACAAATCAAATGTTTAAAATAAAAGGCAAATTTAAATTTAAGGCTTTTTAGGGGACGGAAATGTTTTAGTCACACAATCTGGATCTGAGGCACTTGAACTTTTGCGGAAAAGACTCAAAATAATTCTGAATAATCAAGCCAAACTTTCAAGGTAAATGAACTGACACTTTACATACTGCAGTCAAGGAGATGCATTTTTCCTTTAAGACAAAAATGTTTTCTGCACATGGGGGAGTTGAACTCAAAAAAAAAATTGAAAGCACTAACTATGTTACAATTCCTGCTGGTACACCACAAGCATTACATGTAAAGCATTCCTGCTAAAACATTTTTTTCCTTCCAAGGTCTGTCACCCGTAAAACAACACATTCATGAAGACAAAGTGGCGACCACTGATTACAAATTTATGATGAATCTGATAAGCTGACATTCATTTACTAATACCCTGTCCCTTGGTGTCTTCTGTAAATCTGATGATGTTGCGACTTTGTGGTCTTTTTAGAATTAAATGTGTCAAAAAATTCAAATTTCAACGACAAAAAAAAGTATGCTACAAAGAAAGACAATATGAAAACCTTTAAGCTCTAAAGCTGTGCCTTGGTTTTTTTAATCTTTTTATGATGATTAGCAAGAAAGTCACCATACTGACTAGCAAAACTAGCAACAAATAAATAGAAAGGAAGAATGAGTATAGGGCGCCCTCAATCAGGGATAAATAGGCTTAAGTGCAAAGACAATTATTCTCTCAATATAATTGTGTATGCACCCACAATCTGTCAAAAAATAAGTCCAGACAACAGATGAATCCAGTCAGAGCTTCTGTTTAGTGATTGCATGCAGCCATTGGTGGGGTCCATCACACTTAAATCGTCTTCATTTATTGTCTACATGAATTTCAAACCATTGTATTCAGTGAAATTGAGAAAACCAAGAGGCATTTTAATGTACCACCATCCATCCATGGTACAGGTAAGCAAGGAAATTAAAAGATTAAAAGGTGATAGACCCCAGTTATGGCCAACTAAAATCAGTCTATCACTTGCTGTCCGGGATCGTCTTATAGGCAACCTAAAATATATTCCGTTTTGGATGCTCTGTGATACCTGACATTCTGCCTTAACCTTACCCTACAATCTATAAGTACCCTGTCCCACTCCTATGTCAGGACTGGCAACATGATAACACAGTGCACAACCTTAAGCCTGACTCACTCAGGTCAACCATCAAACTACGACTAAACATGCCCTTTAATCACTACAAATGGTTGAAGGGCTACAACATAAGGTCTAGTGTTCCACAATAACAAGGGACACAAGTAAAAGAATGACATTTTTAATATCTGTACATGTATGTATGGTCTAACCATCTTGCCGTCTCGCTTTTGAAGTAAATTATATATATCAATGCTTTCAAATAACCAACCTGTTCATATTTCTCTAATTCTGTGTGATAAATTTGTCTGATTTGTGCCAGTTTGGCTCTGTAATCTGAGTGCTCTATAGCATTCTCTTGTTGCCCCAGTCCGCCCCCAGATGCTGCCGCTGCAGCAGCAGCTGCTGCAGACCCCCCTCCTTTCTCTGGTCCTGCTACACCTTCTGCTATAAGCATGTTATCAAGCCTCATCAGTTGTGGGTCTGGTGGTTCTTCCTCTTGTGCACCTCGTATGCTTAATACTGTAAAGATATAAAAGAAAAAGGTGGAGTTGGTAAATTGTGAAAGGCTTGGTGTTGCCAACTGAGAAAAAAAAATCAGTTTATCTGGGACGACACGTCACAAAAAAAAAGGAGTATACAATTACTGTACTAAAAGAATTCAAGAACTATTTCTCAAAAAGGCAGGAAAAATGACAAGTACAACATGCGACTTGTTTTTTCAACATCAGAATAACAAATTGAAGTCACATTATCCTGACATATCAAATGCAATATAATTAGTGGCCTAAGCGACTCTCCCTGATGTAAATTGCTGAAAGCTTAAGCTACAGCCTTTTCCACACAACTGCAGGCCAGAAATATTGCACTTAGTACTAGGTAAGAAAAATCTTATGCTGGAGATCACTCACCATTATGTTGCAGTGACAAAAACATTTGAATTTTGAAGAACAAAATTACCATCCCTTCAGGAATAGCATGAATTATTTTAAGGTAAACATCAATAACGATATGTAGAACTCGGGTGTTTTCTCACACCTTGTACTACACTGCTTTTGCAATTTGCATTAAGCCTACTAAGCTTTTGGGCAGATCACAGTGCTCACAGAGCCATGGCCAGCCATGCAGGCTGCTGATGGCACCCTCCTGTGGATCAATGGAAGATCACAGCTCAATGAAAGTCCATGAAACAATGGGCATAACATGCACGTTACTTGGTTGACAAAAGAACCATTGGCTAGAGGGCAGCATCATCTGTTAAGAGAAACCTCTTTACAGTAAAATTCTCAAAACTCCCTGATTTGGGTATCTATAAGCCCAGATACTCACCCTGTATTTACATCACAGTATTAGTCCTGAGCAGATGTTTTGCCAGAATGGGGCTCTCATGATTTCATAATTGTCTGGATTGTACAAAATCAGTGAGATGTTCCTTTTGTCAGAAGTGAAAAGTTATGAAATTTCACTCTGCTGTGCTGCTGTGCACTGAGTTTGTCTTTGCTATGCATTCTACTCTCCTATTTTTTATTTTTTTTATGCAGGCTGCAAATCATAAACCAATCTCTTGACCTTCATTTGTTGAACTTAAAATAATCAGGAGAACCAAGCATGTCTAATATTCAGACTTATCATTAAAGTCAAGTTTAAATTCTCAAAGTATTTCACTTTTACATCTTGTGTACTGGAAATTTTGAAAGGTCATGTCACAAAGTCAAAAGCAATACCAAAATCAATTACTGTAAAGTCCCTAAAGCATTTGAAAGGAAGGGTTTAAGTTACATCAGATTTTGATATGTTGGAGGAGTACTTATTCTAACCATTTTGGTGAGATTAACATTGAAATCAGACCTGTGGTTCTTAAGGTATGAGCAGGTAATGTTGTTATATGTTCAACACAAAGTAAAGTGAAAGCAAGCATATATATGACATCATATTCTCACATTAATGGACAGCCATTTGTTTTTCTTCTAACTTTACACAATATTTTCTCCTCAACAATCCCATATCAGAATATGATTGCAGAAGTGACATGAGACCCAAATTATAAACTTTGTATCCCTATTAACTTCAAGGTCAACACAACAGTCACAAAAACAAAGGGGAACAAAGCATTTCTTGTCAATGTGAGGAAGTCATATAACCTCTGCTGCCCTCACATTCACTTTCCAACACAAATCTAGTGACTTCTTTTACTGATATCTCAAGAAGTACATGTCTGATTTGAATGGAAGTTTTAGTGCACTATGTAGATAATTTGCTTCCTCTTTTACATATATGAAAATAAAATTTTGCTTAATTTAAGTTCCCCTTTAAAGCATGTTCATGTACAGAACAATTGTGAAGCACGCCCTCTATCATGTAGTGTGTAGCATCTGACATGATCTGCACATTTAAGGCCCACAGATTACTGACTTTCAAAGAATGGTTCAAAGTTACCATGCAAACTGTAATTAATACCAATTGATTTAAATAACATTCTGGAATTTATTTAAGTATGGCATGGTTTGTTATCACATGCCTTGCGACAGTAGGGTGGAACATCCTAATGAAGCGGGGATTTAACAGTATGCCCAAAAGTATCGAAGAATTTCAATTTGCATTTCTTTAATTTCCATGGAGGATTTTTCTCCTCTATTGCCAGATATTATTTCATGGTAACAGCTTAAATATCTCTTATTAAATATTAGTCTGATGCAGAGAAGAAAAAAAAAAAAATTGTCGCCAAAATCTCATGGATTTATGACTCCACAGGTACAATAATACCGTAGTTCCACAAGCTGAGGCTGTATTTAGAAAACTGTTCCTAAAGTGGCAGAAGACGCCTCAAGTAGGGCTAGTAGTTTGTTCTATTTTGTGAATAGCTCTTGAGAATTATGTGGCAATATTTTTTTCACTGAACTGTCCAATTTATACAGTATAAGTAGTAAGCCATAGCTTTACTTTGGAAGTGCAACATTTAAGTTCTGAAATATAATAATGAATGTTTAAGTACTTAGAAGGGAAATAACCAAGAAATGAGTGAGAATTAGCCATTCCAACAAGTAAGTTTTTGGTGACTGCCCTTACCCTTTACAGGACAAGAGCAAGAATCCTCCCAAACTTAATTAGAAACAACTGTTACAATGTCACTGACTTATGCTTTTCTTATTTGTCTTCATATTTCCTTTCATAATATTTTAGGAATTTAAAGCAGCTCATTGAGTTGATTCATGGAATTCAACAAATTTTTCCAAACCTTTTAAGTTTTCTTCACATATCAATGACAAATGGTCAAACTCAGACAATCCCCATATCCTACAAGCAAATAACTGTTTTATGAGTGAGTTATTTACGGGTCAATTCGGTTTTCAAAAATTGGTGACCAGACACTTTTTGAATTATGCACAAAACTGTTAGAAGTCCAGACAAAACAAAACTAAAAGTTTGAACTCTTTCCCGTAATTATTGGATATGAAAATTGACTTGTTATGCTAACTGTAAGCTTTGTCATGTGGTAGTGCCCCTTATTATTACTTTCATAAAGGTATTGATATAAGTTCAATGTTGCACATTCAAGGCAAACCAAGAGCTTGCTTATTTTACATCTGAAGAGCAAAAGATATTGTCACATGACTCTCAAGAGCCAATCATGAAACAGTACAGTTTACTACACTACTTCAAGCTGGCTTGACAGCATTCCCCCTGTAGTACCATAAGTACAAACAATATGGCACAGGCAGGGTTACCATTCTAGAAAACATTAATCTCATTGCATTACTGGAAGGTACTGAGAAGTCTGAAGGTCATACTTTAATGGGCATGTATGTCAGTCAAAACAATGAAGGTCAAAAATATTTATTCCAAGGAGCCCTTCCTTTCAAATGTATATACCACAGCACTCCAAACTGTTTATACAAGTGAGAAAATGAGAGGAACCTAGCCAAACAACTCATAATCCTTTGGGGTTTAAAACAATACAAAAATCATTAGCACTGATTAATTGCACAGACAGCATTGTTATGACAGATTACAGTATTTGCAAGTAAATATTTAGCTAGGTCAAAGTTCATGATACATGTCCCATGGGTGAATTGCCTTGACCAGCATTTCTGTCTACTAAAATAATTCGTATGTGGACAGATTTGATCCCAAATTGTCCTGGGAACCAAGTTGCCGTATACAGCAATGTAGTCTACAGTTGTCATCTCAGTTCACAATCTCAATTCACTGGTACAATGTTTTTAAAACTGACTGAACATTATGCAAGAAGTATTCAGGGTTGCAGGTACAGTACCTTCTATTGGTACGGGTTTATACTGTGGTGCTATTAATTTTCGACTAAATGGTAATACTGCAGGCAATATAAACTAGGCTAATTGCTATACATCTTTTCTTTTAATTAACTACAATTTAACTGCAAAACAATTATAGGTCTGCATGACCTATGCACTTTTAATTGACTTTAGACGCTGCCGACTTGCCAAAGGATCGCCAAAGGTAAGCACAATGTATATGGAAGGTAAGGGAGGAAGCTCGATGTAGATATTACTTTTCGTTAAAACCTTGGCTTGAGAGATCCTTAATTAAGCTAAGACCCTAATGATTATTATTGTACACTGTAGCATAGTTCATGCATCCAGTCTGTCTCACCCCTGGCTTAATGTTTTCATTCATTATCCCAAAACAGGTATAATGTGCATCACCCCCAAACTGGAGATATGATTTTAAAGGAATACAAGATTAAATGAGCAGTCCTCAGTCAGCCAGTGCAGTAGTACATGCAAGCAAAGAAGACTCAAATAGCTTTCTCCACTGACGGAACCTTTTTACACATTTGGATAAAACTTGAAAAAGGTCCAGATGGTACATGGCGAAATTTCTGCCTTTAAGAAACTGTGAACCTGATCCACAGTTTTGCCAAAAAGGTGTTGTAATAAAATTCTGAACCTCCAGGGGGACTTCCTGCTTCACACCTTGCTCCATTGCATCTGTTTACATCTAGCCCTACACACATAAACTTGAAGACCATATTTATTGTTTGCACTCAGCTGAACTACTGTCACAATGGATATATTACATAATAGTTGGATGCTCACACAATGGTTCATTGTTCATCCAGGCTAGCTAGCAGTTAGATGAGCTGCCAGCTACAGCATGACCTTCAAATAAGATAAACAGGAAATGCAACAGTCTTTACAACTTCAAGTAAAGGCGTTTATTTCTTCATGACAAATTTTAATTATACTGTATTCTTTGTCTATATAAGGGTGGATATCACAAAAAAATGTATAACATGCACAGTGGGAATCGCGTGTTTGGTCTAACGGTAAGAGCATCCGCCTCTCACGCGGAGGGTCTGAGTTCTATTCCCAGGTCGATCTCATACCAAAGACTCTAAAAATGGAATCTGATGCAGTTGTGTGTGATGCTCCCCATAAGCAATGGAGTAAGGAAAACAAGCCAGTGAGCCACAACTGGAAAAAATGCTGTAGCCAGCTCAACTTGAACCAATAGATTGGAAACTGGGCCCTAAAATCTAACTAACTCACCCAGTGGAAAACACCACCAGCCAATTACAATGCACACAACAAATGAAACCATGTAAAGTAAGAGCTCCACAATCTACAGATGCGAAACCTTGCAAACCAATTTTTAGAAACAATTATACCAGTATCAGCAATGATGTACTCGCTTTAAATAAACAAATCAATGGTACAATGGCAGGGCTTATAAGCAGATATACATTATCCATGTTATACTTTCTGTTTGCAAAATTCATTTAAAGATGGTTACAAATTTTAGATGTCCTAATTATTTTCTTTTGTACCATACAGCTGTTTAGAGTACTTGAAAAACGTTAATAATATACAATCTGCAAACAAGCTAATAAATTATTAACTGATTATTTTTCATGCTATATTCTAAACACATACACAATTATTTTTGCAATGGTTATGGTCTATAAAATAAGTCGTTCAAAAAATAAGTGGTACAAGATAAGTTGTTTGAAAACTAAAAGTTATGACATTATAAATGCATGTATCTTTTGATGCAGACATCAAAAGATAGAGTAGAAAAAACTCCCCCACCTTCCTGGGGAAGAAATAACAGTAATGTATAAAGAAAAGTAGGCTCCACTGCAACAGCTGAAATTTCTGGACTCACTAAACCTCTGAAGCAGTGTATAGATTTGTGCAGAAGAGTAACGAGAGGATGATCTACTAGTCAATCGGGGAGAAGTAGGGGGGCAGATACAAGAACATCTCCATGTAGCGCTTGGTATGCGAGTAATAAGTCATTTGGATGTAGCAATGGGAAGAATTTGTCCAATATACCAATTTCCTTCACATGCTGATAAATTATTTAACTTAGACAATTATACCAAATATTATGCAATTTAGATGTAGCAAGGGGTACAGTAAGTATTGAGTATTTGGCAGCGATGTAAATATATAAGTTCTTGCTTCAGGAGTGAGAAATTGAAGATTCAATCAAGTTTCCAACAATTTGTGGGGTCTACCCGATGTTCCCTGGGATGAATGTTCCCAAAGTTCCATGTTCCGTTTTCGTATTATCACAAAGATTTGGCGATGATCACAAGGTTTGTTATTCCTGGGGTTCAATGTTACCAGAAGTGTGGCTGTTCCCAAGATTCGGGAACATTGAACCTGGGGAATGTGAACCCTGGGAACATTGACTTAGCCCCAAATTTGTGACCAGACACTTTGTCAAGTTCCTCGCTGATAACTAGCCAAAGGATTACTGCAGGTAAGTAGGGTTATACATACTGTAAATAGAAGGTAATGGGAGGTGATGTAGGTTACACACACTACTGTTAACAGCCAGGGTACAAAAAATTAAAACCATAAATTGTTTGAGTAACTAATGGATGATGTGAAACTTGACTAATTATGTCCCTGTGAGGTCTTCAAATAACCTATAATGACTTGCGCATAACTTGTTGTTGAACAGATAATGTACACATCATCCTTGCATGAGCATAATCAATGTACGAATGATTTCTAGGCCCAATCAACAAAAACTAACATATGAAATGTATTGGTAACATTACACAATAAAGCTGGTTAATTCTAGGTCAAGTGAGCAACTAGTCAATTACCTCTGTATCATTAAATTGAATAATAGCCAACTACCATTGACTATAACAGACCAGAATATTGTAGCGTCTTTGATACAGTGCTAGCAATTGACGTCATATAACTCCTATAAATTAGGTTAGGCTAAAGATCAAGGAGAATTGCTAGTATCTACATCCTCCTTGAGATAAAAGAAAGAGAACAAATGCTTCTCATTAGTAACTATATTGCTTTAGTCTGTCTACATTTTCTGAGATCTAAACATAGTTTAATCAAGACCACACAGTGGATATGGATTTAAGTCGAGACCACACTATACTGCACACATTTGCAAGTTGGCTCACATTGGAAATTCATATTCTGTTGTCTATGTTGCATTGCAAAGCTAGCATCTCTCACAGGCGTCTTCACCGCTGAGACAATTCGGCAACAATATCGGAGCAACTTCGCCCAGTCTCGCATGGCTGCTCTCTCATTAATAATTCCATGGTAGTGGAAATGAATATAGTCATCATCTTCCCACTAAAGCCTCCACTCACTTGTGGGCTGTGCAGATTGACTGTGACAAAGTGATGCTGGGTCAATTCATTATGATGATGTGACAAGGAGGAGAGGGGGAATTCTAGCTACAAACATGGCAGACGGTGAAATGATGACAGCTGCTTTTCTCTCACATATTTGAACTTGGGGTTTCTTACCTTGAGTAGAGGAAAAGTATGGGGTCACTAGCTTTATACTGTGTGGGACAGATTGTAGTACAGACTACAGACATGCTTTGCTGCTGTGCAATTAACACTGCAGGAGCATATGAATATAGGCTGGTGAGCTACTTCTGAAATTGTGGAGAGAGTAGAAAAAAAATGTGCAAAGACCTCCTACATTTGTACTACGGATATATCTATCATGGAGTTTGATCAAGACAGAGTGTCATCTATGGCTTTTAAGGATTGCACTTGCAGTCACAAATGCATTACAAGAAAAGCTTGTGAACTGCTTAATACAACCAATGTATCTTAGCTCGTCCCACCCATTTCAATGGGAGCGAAATAGACCCACCCATTCCAGTGTACAGAAAAAGAGAATAATCATGTTAAAATATTAGTATACTTCTTGTAGAAGTCTCTGTTTTCCTTTTATACAATAATCCCCAATCCTTGAGTTTTAGAATTTCCAGGTGTACTACAAATTACAGAACTAAGAAATCAATGAGTGTGATAGGAGCAAATGTGTTGCTTTCACTTCAATAGATTTGCTAAAATTTTTCATCTAGGTGTGCAAAAAATCCCACCCTGACAGTGGTCTGAGGTGAGTGATGGCTTGGGATTACACCTACATACCTCAAAATTCAGAGCCTGACCCCCCCCCCCCCTTATATAATGAAATTAGAACAGTACCTAAAACATCAAATCTCCTTGCGTTTAAATCACAAGCATCTAGGATAATTTTTGCCAGATTAATTTCAATATCTTACCAAAAAGGCCATAAATGAAAGGAAAGATTGCCACATAATATGAATTTCCTAAATTCCCTGATTTGTGAATCTACAAGCGTTGATACTCTGGCCTACTCACTTACCTGTCCTATCTACAATTTTAAGCCCACCCACTGTAATCATGAGAATTAGCGGTCCTCCAGCAAGTCTTGATCACAGAGTTGAGATTGTATGGATATGAAAAGAGGAGGGAAATGTAGGTTAATTAGCATAACTAGGCCATGGACATAAAATCAAGAAGAAGGGTACCTGTATTTGGGACATGGTTATTAAATATTCATTATTTAGCACAACTAGGCCATACATAAATTGCAACAACAGGGCATATGTACAGTATCAATTGACACATTTTAGGGAGTTCATTGTGATGTCTATTCAACATATCCACAATTAATGTTAACAGAAAGTCCTCTTTTTTGCAAAAGAAATTATATTTATTGTATTAAATTTGGCAGGACAATTAACTCATTTTAATGCCAAGCCAATGCATGTGGGAAGAAGCCCAGAGTACCCAGAGAAAACCTGCATATCAAGCAGGATTTGCTCCCATTGAATGTATGTAACACGTATTAAAGCATAGTTACATTGAAGGCCTACCTATATCAGAGTTGCAATGTACAGTAAAAGCACTATACAGCTTGGGCAGACATTATAATGCACCATTGTGATTGGGTAACAGTGTGATTTTGAAAAGTGCATTTTGAAATTAAAATGACAGGATTTTTGTACCTGCCCTATGACCCTTTTCACAATATGGATGGGCAACTATGGCTATTGTACTTCCCTCAAAGGCTCCAATCCACACAGTTATACACTTGATGCAGTTCTAGCTATCACATCATGTTTAAAATGTGACACTTGCATGTGAGATGTAACAAACAGTTAGGTGCACACAGAAGTGGGGTATGTCCTTCTGCACATAATTCCCATCGCATGACAAAAGGCAAAAAAGAAGAGGAAGAAATTGGTATTTTGGGCGCCCTCTGTTGGTAGGGGTTACTGTAGGTCACCAGATAGATATTGCATAATCATATACAAAGGTTAGAAGGAGAGAATGAAGAGCCAAAAAGATATGTAGAACTTGTCACATGGCACAGATTACCACTGGTTTACAGTACCCAGTATTGCAATCAGAAAGGTTTGAATCTGCAAATTTGAGGGTGTGGTTTGTTTTTCAATTTTCCTCTCTATGATGTATAATATCACAAAAGGGATCAAACAATTATGATAAACCGCTTTATGAGTTTATGACTGTTTTTGTCATCAACTCAGCATATTTTGAAGATTAGAGAATCTGACTTAAATGATAATATGCCCTTCCCAACCTTCAAATCCCACAATGCCACAGTACTATGACAAGCGTGGTCACCACACGAAACTTCAACAGGTTTCTTCACCTGAAAGGCGAGCAGGTCAACACTGTGAATGCAGCACAATTTGATAGGGCAATATCCATTTCCATATTTGTACAAAGAATATAATATCCTTAGCAGCTTTTCTTTTTAAATTCAGCACCTTCCACCTTCAAGCTGGCCTCAAATTACACCCAACTGACTGGCTGATTTCCCAAGATCCCTTCCGGGAGAGAAGTGATGAGCAAATATTTTGAAAGGGGGAGAAAAATCAATAAATACAGGCCACTAGAGTTGGCATAATTTTCATATTGTAGAGGTGACAAATGTAGCAGTCTGCATGGCACATTGCGCTGAAACTTTGCATACACAATAAGATGAAAATGCTGAATCTATTTCAAACAATTTTTCAGCACCCACAAATGAAATTTTCTAGCCGCTTCTACCAACATATTCAAGGCACAGAGACAGCAAAATTTAACCAAGGTACTGAAAGACCAACTTGTCCCATCAATGGTGGCAGTCATCATCCTCTGGTTAGGTACACAATCATTATGATCGGCAAAAAACTTATTCCATTAGAATACCCTTCTTTCTTCTTTCAAATGACTCTTGCTGCAGAGACTAGCTTCATACTGCCTAGGTCCTCATGATCCAAGGGACTGATTGTATTGTGCAATATACCTTAACTTATGACCAGTAGTGGGAAATTTCCAAGCAGATTTCTTGATGGACCCCTTCTGTAAAATTCCTATACACAGTTCTTGCATGAAATGTAAAATGTGGCAAGGGAATTAGTACACATTTCTGCGTGGTGGATTTTTATGTCACATGCTGCACACACCATAATAGTGCATTTGAAGGAACTGACTAAACTATATGTTGTGAATACTTACCCAAACAAAAACCCTAAGAACTTGTTCTGAGAGCTCTGATTGGTTTATTGCAAAATAGTCTAAAATTTAACTCTGCTTTGAATTTCAATGAGCACTGAGAGCTAGATACCTATATTGGTACTGCATGGATATGAGTAGAAGACATGGAGTGTCTATAGTTTTGAGAATGAAGATCTTTTTCAAGAAAACTATGTTTACAATATTTTGCAGCAAACTCCCCTAAAGGCCAATAAGGCAATGTATGTATAGAGGAGTTTTACATGTAAATGTAATATTTGCTCTGAGCACACTCAATGTTGCCTTCAGTGCATGCTAAAATTTGTGCCTTTTAGGTCATTTTTAGCTGAAATTGCCATTGTATAAATAGTTAACTGTAACTTCCTACTTCGACCTCTAGCAGAAGCAAAACCAAACTGAGGCAAATGCAATAGAGGCTTTACAGGACAGGCCAGGGGAGCATTCCGTTGTACTGGGAAATCTATCCCTGTGGAATCATATGCAATTGGAGTAAGGAAATAGGGGGCAAGAGGGGAGTAACATAGACTCCCCTCTCCCAATGTCTAGCAACCTCTGTGTAAGGGCTCACTCCCAGTACTATTAGTCTACCAGGGTTAGTTGTGTGGGAATTACATACAGTAGGTACATAAGAGACAAGGAAGGAGTAGCAATATGGGATGCACCACTCTCAATGCCAAGAGTGCTTGAATCCAAAACTATTAAAACTGCTCAAGACTGATATTGATGGTATATGTAACTTCTAAGCTTCCACACTTGATGCAACTTTCTCCCTAGTTCTTTTTTCTACCAGCTAGAGTCATGTATTCTGGATTTAAACTAATGATAAGATAAACATCTGAAAGCTCACATCAACTCAACACAGTTCATGTAAGCTGAATTTTGCATGAAGATTTACAGTCCAATGAACAAATCACAAATGCATGAAAAATTGTTCACCTTTCTCAAGGATTTTTCTACAACACAAAACATGAAATTTATAAAAACAAATTTTACAACCAGATGGATTTGAAGGAATTAAGGCATACCTGTGCAAAATATGAATAATGAAAAATACATGAATTGTAGAAAATTTCTATGACCAAAACTGTCTGAATGAATTGGAGGCAAAAATATGAACATATATACACTCTTCTAAACATGGCAAGAAACAAGGGTTACAATTAACATCCAATAAGAGTGTCCCCCATCTTGTAAACTCGTTTCTATGCACATGTGTTTCATAGTGATGATTGGTTTAAATTGTTCAGGTCAGTCTTTTTTCCAGTTATGGCTCACTGGCTTGTTTCCCTGATTGACTCAATTGACTATGCTGAGCACCAAGCACAATGGCAGCAGGTTTAAGTCTTCGGTATGACCGGCCAGGAGTCAACACCATACCTCCCAGTTGCAAGACAGATGCTCTGATCACTCTTGACCATGCAATCGGTCTTGACATGCATGCTTCGCATGTTGTTTGGTTTGTTGGAAAAACTGCCAAGAGGAGAAACTTGGCATTTTAAGCCTGTGGTAATTGAAATCTAATTTTCATGAAATATTCAATTTATGTCAATCCATACCAAAGTTTTCACACCACTTTGATTACACAAAAGGGTGAAATTTTCTCATTCCTTCACACAGTCCACAATAAAGCATGCATGTATTTGACAGAGGGGGTATCTGTAATTTGTCAGGTAATTTTGGCCATTGTTGCGAGATTCAAACAGATGTTACACAAAGTCCATGATTGTAATCCCCCCCCCACACCTCTCTGATGGATGTATTCACGAGCGACTATGCTTACCCCTTGCGCTAATTTGCATATTACCCATGCACCACCCGCTACTCAGATAAGTTCTAACACTGCACCACCACTTCGCCCCAAACGCCTTGTTGATCGCCCTCATAATCCTGGATATATAAGATATTGAAAGACTGGCAATTTAAAGCCAGACTGGGCAAAAATTCATCAGTTACATCCAACTATGCACTCTCTTTTAAGTCAGAACTAACTCTTAATCACAACTTAAAATTCAGTAGAACTACATATAAACCATTTATACTTATACTTACCATCTGCAAAACTAATAACACTATGGCAACCCTACCAGCAGAAGGGCATCCTACACTCTAATGTCTACAATGAAACTTTTGATATGACATTATTGTAAGACTGTCAATAACCCTTTACTCAACATTTAATGGAAGAAAACTGTTAACAATGCTTTGATTCATTCTCCAGCCATGTCACATTTTCATGATAACCTCACAGACACATTTTGAGTTTTGAACATTTTAAGTCACTGGAAATTTATACCGAGTAAGAGAAGGCAATGTGCCAACTGCAATCATTTCATCTTGCAGATCCAGGCACGGAGAAGTCCTGTGACCTGTGAGTCCTGTGATTTGTCTCCCTACAAGACAGCAACAAAAGACCCTACTTTCTGAAGATCTACCCCAAACATGGTTACTTAAACAACTGCATTTATAGGTTCCTATTTCTCTCTATCCATCCTGAAAACTTTAAGGCATGTTTTTTACACAGACCTGATTCAAAGAATGAAATTTGGTGCCAGTTGGCTGAGCAGAATTCCCCATGCACCGAGAGAAAACAGCTTTCAGAAGCATATTGTCCATGTTTTCAATTTCTGCCAGCAAATGCATTGGGCCTCACTGAGCTGGATTCAAATCAGACGGGGTAGGTATCCATTTCACCCTCTGTGGGACACATGGCCTCCAGTAGGGTTCTGTAACTCCTCCTGTCCTTAGCGTCCATCGCTAGTCTCTGCTCCCATCTGAGACTTGCTCGATTGCTTCTTTAAAGTTGATTTAAAACAGCCAATTTTGTAAATCTGAGGTTCATCATAAACATGATACTGTCCTCCTGTGAAAATTATCCCTGCACTTTGTGAGAGTTTTACAAAATTTTGCCTGCAAACATTTTCTTTTCTCCAAATCTCTGTAGAGGATGAATGCTTCGGCTTTGGAGCTCAAATGTTGTCCACCACGGGTTAAAAAATTAAACAAGGAATTAGTCCATGAACTTTATGAAATGTTTATGGTCAACTCCTGTACTGTAGTACACAAATTCAAAGTGAAATGTTAAAGAGGTGTATTCCATAAAAATATAAAATTTGAAATACTGAAATTTTAAAACGACTCGTTTCAATTGGTTAGTTAGATGGAGTTTTACTGGCCTTCTTTCCAGTTGTGACTCGCTGGCTTGTTTTCCCTACTTCAAACAGTATCTTTACAGTATGCTGAGTCCCAGCACAATGGCAGTAGGTTCCATTTTTAAAGTCTTTGGTATGATCCAGCCAGGACTCGAACCCCCAACATCCTGTTTGCAAGTCCCATGCTCGAACTACTTGACCATGCAGTCAGTTGAGTTAGAACACTTTTAACTGAGTTTTTCACCAGGAACATTCAAACAAAAAAAAGGCCAAACCCATGTAAAGATCTCGTATGCAAAAATAGA
This sequence comes from Holothuria scabra, assembly GCA_037179385.1. NCBI lineage: Eukaryota > Metazoa > Echinodermata > Holothuroidea > Aspidochirotida > Holothuriidae > Holothuria > Holothuria scabra. The sequence goes on along the minus strand of CM074185.1, from coordinate 34,071,765 downwards.
AGTAAGTTGCATTAACTGTGTCTAAATACGGTTGAACCCCTTCTGACCAAATAAGGGGTTTCCCCTCAGTTACTTTACAAAAAAAAGAATTTACTATTTTTTCTATACATACAGCCATTGTTCATCAAAACTGTAGTAAATCAGTAAAGTGTAAGAAGCTACTCAGGTGAAAAGATAGTCATACCCATCTCCTACCTCCTGCCCTCCTCCTCTCCCCTCCCAAGCAGTATACCAGACAAACAATTTCAGTCCATCACCATTAAAAATATAAACACTACAGCTGAACTTCACAACTGACATCTCATTGCTATGTTTCCATTTTTTACAGCATTACTGCAGCGGTGACCTTTGGCATCATGTGCAAGGAAACAGGAGAGACATGAAGACAAGTTTCAGCAGTCATGTCACAGTTTCTCACTTTTTTAATGCATCAATGAAGATAACGCAAACAAAATTAATTGCCAGCAGTCTACATAAATGACAGAGACAAGTACTTTGATAGACGGGAGATGTTCTCCATCTGTTTTGTCCTGACCCCGTTCCATATAGTAGCTTCTTTCTTTTCATTAAAAGAAGGAGGGGATTTACAGAGGCAATAATATGGCTAGAATACTGCAACAGAGCTAAGTTTCATATATAAACCCAGAAATACAGATAATAAGCTCTGCTCCACAAATACTTGGCAGTGACATTTTTATGCTTATAGCTGCTGAGACCTGCAGATCAGATGGTAGTTTGATCAAACATTCCAAGCTCTGCAAACCAACTGATTTATGAAGTGTCCATATGGTAAGCTAGCTATGCAGGCTACTCAGTGTAACTGCTAACGAACACTTGCAGATTTTTCTCATCAGGGGTTAGCAAGCCATCATAATTCACAAGATGTCCAAACAATAGGGGGAACCATGTATGTGTACAGTGTAAATAGTGCAGATGCTGCACTGTGCTGGTATTCTTAATGCTTCTCTCATCTATAGGCACCATGGAGGGTCCAATGTTTACACAAAAGACAATTTTCATAATGTCAAGGGCCATCATCAGTGTCTCAGCTTTCACGTTCGTGACCCAGTCTTGACCTTTGCCTCTTATTGTCACCAGAGAAGGTGAGATGAGAGCATACATTTATTCTGCTCTGATGCTCTTAAATTGGCTGCAGCTATTGCAAACACCATTAAATTCCAAAGAATATGTAGCAGGCAATATCAAACCATGAGGGACTTCTAGAAGATCAGGTAATCAGGGACTGGGAAAACTTATGGTGATCACAGTAGAATTTGCGTGATTTTTGTTGATATTTAATACTTGTGGTAATATTAGAGATATTCTGTACTGTGAGTGAGAGGTGTCAGTTCCCACCCAAGCAACGGGGCAAGTGACCAGATTTGTTAAATGGGGATGACACCAGAGACCTGCCTCCATCTAAGTCATCAGGCAGATGATATGGGAGATGTTTGCCAAGCATTCACACTTACTGGAGGGAGAAATGAAACCTGCTGGGGAGAGGCAGGGTAACGTCAAAGCAGTTTAGACATTTAAAGGCAGTCATTCGTCACCCCAAACCACAGTTTCAGTATACACTATCAAAACTCTCAATTGGTACAACTCTTTGATTGGCATCACATTCAAACAATGCATCATAGCTAAATTACACAGCATGGGCACTGAAAGTGTCTTAATTACACATTATGGACTTGTATGGCCACTGGGACAAGCTATGAAGCAATAAACTAGGATTGTGTCTGGATAAAGATGTGTTTTAGATAAATGTGGGAGGGGCTAAAGTGAGTAGGTTGGGAGAATTGGAACTGTTTGGGATGATCAAAATATGCCTTTAAAGACTACTGTACTGTGGTAAGGAAAGGAACACTACATGTGAGAAACACAACTTTGGTGAGAAATGATTTACTCCATGGAAACAGATTAAAATCATGAAAAGCTAATTGACACCAAGTTTCTTTTAAAGCCTTCTCTCAAAATCTTAATATTCAATTCACGCAAAAGCAACATTCCAGGAAACAACATTTCTCCATCTGCAAAGAGCAATGGTAGTTTTTTGCTTTTTTTTATTATCTTTTCAACATTTCAACATTTTTTTCTCTTTTGGAAGGAGCAACATCACTGATGCAGCCAAATGAATTTTAACTTGCTTGACTGATAGAAATTGGACAATTTCCCCTTTTTCATTTTTTTTTACTTTTCTTGCCACAAAAAGTTCATAATTAAAAGTTTATTTAATTGCATATGGACAATAACTTGCATTAGATTGAAAGGACCTGATAAATGTGACAAATTTAATTTCACAAAATACCACAACTATAGGCTGAACTTGTCCTTTCAACAACAGTCAAGGAACTAAATCCAGGCTTAAAAAATATTCCTGAGTTTTGCATCTGAAAAGAAATGAGGATGGACCACTGGTCGATCAGGGTGACATGGGGGTGTGACAGGAAAACTTCTCTTGGTAGTGTGTGGTGTGCGTTGAAGATAAAGATGTGGCAAGGGTATATAGATGTCTACCATGTGAACTACATGAACATGGGTGATGTCTCTACTTAGTTTTGAATTCAACATGACTGATAAGAAGTCTCCTCCATACATTTACATACTGGGCTGAAGAAAAAAAAAACATTTTGAAACTGTGAACATTTCCCTCTTGGATCAATGTACTGTTAGTTTGTAATAACCTGAAATGATAAAATATATTACATGAAGTCATAAGAAATTGTCAAGTTTTAAACAGCATGGACTAGAGACCACTTTACACATTTTTTCTTCATAAGCAGCTGTCTGCTTGAAAAATGAACTTAACCTTGGATGAAGAATAATAAGAAACAGACAATTTTTTGCTGCCTAGAAGATGATATAAAATCTCACAGGTATAGTAGTATTGTAATACCTTTCGGTTACACTGACCAGATGGCAAGAATAGTCCTTAACCTTTATTGAAAAAACCCAGCGAGCAGTTTGAGAATTATATATCTTGCCTGGCACATGTTAAATTCCATATCGTCAACCTAAGTTTAGAGAGTAAAGGCAAGCTATTTCATTTCAAGTACTGTTCAGCCTACGTTTATTATAACATTATGCAATAGAGAGATGAACTTTTAACCAGAATTAAAGTTTGAACAGGGACTTGTTGACAAATCTTGTCTGTGGGCAATTTCACTGATAGCCAGCCATGACTCCCATATCATGCTGAGTCAACCATATGACCAAACCTTCCGGCTATCTTATTGTACAATTTAATAGACCCATGCTGTGTTGTTTATTTTACGATCCAGCCTAGTGCATGGTTCTAACCATGTCAACCACTTGCAGCAAGTCTTCTCTAAAAGAAATTCGAGGAACAGTATTTGTGGAGTAGCTTCTGGGGATGAGACAGCCAGCCAGCCAGCCAGCCACACATGAAGGTTAGTGAACATGGACAGGGACGTCTGTAGTGGACTAGTTATGGAAGTGACGATGCCTTAACAGAAATGACACAAAAAATGTAAGGAATGCCACGGCACAAAACTAGTAGCGAGTGAATGTCTCCTGATGCAAGCTGGGGCAAAGAGGAGAGATCTGGATACTAACAATGTGCAGTCTACTTTGATTTACAACTGTAATCGGGAGGTCTTATCACCCAGCAGGATATATACGTCAGAGCCGCTTGCACATACTATCACATTAATTCAAGCCCCTGCAATCCTTTGCTGATATCACAGTGTTATCATATGTCGGTAGCTCAATAACAATGAAGATTTGAAAAACAGGACAACAGTTTTAATAAATGTAGGCTATAGAAGAGAAGAAGTAAAAGGGCCTTTGTTGAAATGCTTCAGGGGGAAGGGGAGGGGTAAATTTTGCCGACTCCAGATACCCAACCAGGGCATTTTCTGCTCTGCCTGACTGAGGCACTTTGCTTTATTGCAGTAACTTCTTTTCTGCAATAGTGCTTCATGACTCTAATAGTCTCAAAAAGTTATCCAAGGAAAATTAAATGTCACTGAAGGCTTTTACTAAACAGATAAACCACAAAACGTAAGCCTTTTATGAATAATTTTGTCAACATGGAAAATCGTAAACTATATTTTGTATATAGAATCCTTGAAAAAGGCAAATCTTTATAAAGGGATGGGAACACCCTCTCTGCTTTGACTCATCCCCCAAGGCCATCAAAACTCTTACAGTAATGTACCCATTCCAATCGCTATGGGTCTGCTGCCATTGCCTGGAATACAAAACCCAAATGGCACGATTTACCTCATTGACAGTGAGCCTGGGTATTTTTGTTAAAAGGATCAAGTAGTCTTTGACTGGTGTGTAGCAATTTCAGGTACTCACAACATCAAAACTAATACTACAACTAGTGAGCTCTTACTCCACCATATGAAAGGAATTTGCTCTTTTTAAACTTTGAAACTCAAATAGGTCGCCATGCAGGTGTAACAACAATAGCTGTGGCTACCATAAGATTTGAGAACCACTTATAAAACATAACCAAACACACACAAACACACAACTGCGTTTTCTTTTGCCACACCTGTTCAGAAAAGCAAAGAACATTGCTTTTATTTTGCGTAGTATGTAGATTGACAGTGATGGATTACTTGAAGGCAATTATCACCTACATAGCAAATACTTCCTCCAATTATAGGCAAACAATACTTCAAAATCTTTGTTCCAAAAGCATGGCAACTGCATTGAAACCCCAAAAAGAAAAAATCAGAATATTCCAAAAGTTGTGTGTCAAAATAATGTTAGCTCAATTGGACCTGATTGACTGTCACTGAAATGAGCAAATTAAAATGTGATTCTCGAATTAACATTTTCATTTTTTGCTTTTTCGTGAAATATTAGTGTATTACATCTACTTAAATGGCATTGGCATTTAGCAGTTTCTCAAACTTATTTTGAAACAAGGATTAAATTGCACAAATTTCCTCTCATTTCTCTTCTCTATATAGTTCATGATACATAATCTTACATGTTCAAGGTAAACAAGAAAGAAAATCGTTGTTAACTTCACAATTCAGTGAGGAAAATGATTTCACTTTTATCAGTGCATGAAACAGGATACACACAGAAGTCTACTACGCAACACCAAATTGGGATGAGAGCATTTCACCTCTAGAGGCTTTAAGATATCAGTCAAGATGTTTCTGAAAGCTATGAGGCATTTTTTTTGTTTTTATGCCTTTTTTAAATACAATATGCCTAAAACAACAATGTCGTATTGGTAGAACCTAGTGGAACCACACATTCGTTCAGAGAAAAAAACATGTTCAAATCATACAATAGGGCTAATTCATACTTTGTGTTTATTCAGACAGAACAAATAGTGCAAAAATCCATACTGAAATATCAAAATATGATCAACACAATTTAAAGTTCTTGTAACTGTTGTTCTTTTGAAATGTTCTTGAATGTTGGCTACAGTAATGATCATTTGTTCACAATCCTTGGTGCATTAAATAAACCCTACAACCAATCAATACCATGCTAGAAAAAAATATGTGCTAAAGTTCCCAAATTTGGACATTCTATAACCTCTGATACTTATCTCTGGGTCACCTGTATGTAAATTTTGTTTCTTTTCTGTAGTGACTAGAAGTTCAACACCACAGGCTGAACTGTACCACCTATACACAACATAGTTTTTGCAGTTGAAAATTTGAGTTCCATCACCATAGACCTGTTTCCAAATAGCAATTACAAAGGATTGTGGAATGGAGTTTTGGTGTGTGTCCTCATTGTCAATGACATTTTACTGTAGCAAAAAAATGACACACACCAAAACTCTATCCCACAATTCATTGTAATTGCTATTTGGAAAAAGGTCTACAGCTAGCCAAAATGGTTTGTGGTGGATGCACAGTGTAAGAATTTTTGCACATCATGCAAAGCATGTACATGGTTTAATGCAAATTAGATGCATTAACTCTACAAGGCAAAATGGAGTAGGAAGCCATAGGGTGTATGGCGTCCTCTGCTGGCAGGGTTACCGTGTTATTGGTTTGCCAGACGATAAGTATAGGTATAAATGACATACATAGGGTGATAGGAGGTAGGTGAGGGCTGGAATAGACTGCAAAGTAGATGCTGGATTACTTTCCCAGTTTCCCTGGATGTCACCTGGTTCCCATCTTCTCAACCTTTTCTAGTCAGAACAGTACTGGTCACCCCCCAAGTTACTTAGGAATCATCCACACATCTTGCAAATTTTTCTCTCATTTCCTTTAGCAATATATCTCTCATGTTCCAGATGATTAAGAAAGAAAAAAAAATTAATAAGTAAACATTCAAGGTACCCTAAAAAGGTGTAATTCTTCTGCATCAATCGGCCAATGAAGTAACAAATGCACTTAAAAAGGAGCCATTCATTACTTAGGATACGTGGGTAATCTATTCAAATTTGGGCAAGGAGCACATGCATTTGTGGGGTTGAGGAATGGCTCCGAATGGGGTATTTAGCATTGAAGCCACTTTATACAGTACCCATACCAAAATTAAGTTCTGCTAGCTGATGAGAACATCTTGAAAAGGATTTTCTGTTAACTCCCTTCCAAAATTACCCAATATACAGTTCCCATTCTTGCACAAACTTTCACTGTGATCTATACAGTACACAGACAAGAATGTAGCTGCCTTTACAGAGCAGTTGACTAATACACATTTACCCATGCAGCTTAAACAAGGCCAACAACAAAGCTCAAAGTCCAATCCTGCTTTTCATACAGTGCTTCAAGACATTTCAACTAGAGAGTTGTGATGTCTTAAAGTTTGATTAGGAAATTGTGTTCAATAATGCATTAAACCTAGAAGAAAAGTGAGGTACTACAGCTGGTAATGATTAACAAATTTCAAATTTGTGCCAAAAAAGACAAAGCACAACCGTTTCAAAATTGCAGACCAACAGAATGTTATGCTCATATGTTTTATGTACAGTATAATACAGAGTAAGCAGTTAGGAAACAGCACACCAAACATGGCATGACGATTGTCAATTTTATTAAGGTTTTACTACTGTACAATTTTCATGAGGATGCTTTAACAAATTCATAGCATGAGACCTTAAAAAGACATTTTTATTTCAAACAAACGTAAAAATTAAAGAATAATAACAGTCTACTATATCGATGCTCCAATTTTTATAGGAAACTGTGTCTCCCTCTTTGAACTATAAAAGCCAATTTTTGATTAGTCACAATCATTACTTAAAAAGGCATAAATTTTTAAGTTGACATGATTTGCTAGGTCTAACAATTTCCAGACTCACATACTGGAAAACTAAATCTGAAAAAATATAAAGATAATAGAATATCTGACACGTTTTTCTAATTGAGGGACACATGGTAAAGAATGACATGTAACCTTCAAAACTTGAAATACATCATTCTGGGTTTGTATAACTCTAATTTTTACAAACTGTACAGCTACTGTATACTCTGGAAATAAATGCAAAATAAATTCACAACATTTTGAATAAAAGGCTTCTAAAAGCTATTTTCATGAAGAATATATTCATTTTGAAAATAGCAGTATCATTGATAAGGACAGGTAAAAGAAAATTATGGCCAAAAAACCCCTACTTCTTAGTCATTTTAAAGATGTCTACAGTAGGTTACCGCCAAGGGTTACTCAAACGCTTCATTTAATGCGATATCTTTTACAAATATCTGTACCGTTCAATTTATCCCTTCCAATTTCTGACTCAGTCTGGTGCAATCTGGCTTCTCTAATTCAACACAAATTAAATCTCATTTCCAGTGGAGCTTCGCCTCCGTGGTTGCATTTTAACAAGATTACATCGTCATTTTCAAACAATTTCTGCAAGACCAAAGTGCTTTCAAGAGTATTGGAGGCAGTGGTTAATCCATTTTATGGAATGTCTTCGCTTTAAACCATGCATGTGTAACACATGAAGCATGATAACATCGCTTCCATCACTGGGCCGAAGATTTGCTCTGCCATTACATAGATTGTTATACCTCCTCAAAGTCATGAGGTTTGTGATTTTAATACAAAGCGACTCATTAAAGGCATGTTTGAGATCATAAGCTCACTGACTGTTCAGAGCAGGCAGAATTTTGGATTGAAGACTTTTCTCATATGAGCCCGTAAAATAAAATTCTGTCAACAATTGTACATAGTACGCAGTATGTATTATGTGGAATATGTAGGAGAGATGAACTAGTTTTAAAATAAACACCAGCATACCTGATATTTCATATCAAATTTTAGGTAAAAATTAAGCAGTAAATTTATTGTTGTTATAACAGCATGCCTGTATGTTTAACATGTTTATATGCTAACAGATGGAGGGTCTGCTACTAGAATACATATTCAACGGGAGAGACTGTCTTTATTATACACACACTGCAAGAACACTGAGTGAATCTGAATTACTGTACAAAACTTCCCATTTTAAAAATTCTCAGTTAAAACTTTCAAACAACAAGAAAAGTACCTTATTGTAAGAATGGTATCGTGTCAAACTGAAGTGGAAAATAATGTTGAAAAACGAAGGAAAATAGAGGGAGCCATATACAAAATGAATGTTAATAGATGGAAAAAAATGTATTTAACAATTTTTCATTACAATACAACCTTCGCGCGAGGTTCAGAATTCATGGAGCAGCATAACCAAATTAAAACTTTTAATTCCTTCACGTATTTTTCCCCACAAAAAGATTTTTTTTTCCATCTTTGTGCACAATATTTTGATACATCCATATCAATCTTACTTAATAGATTATAGACTGGCAAACAATAATCTCTGAATATATCTGACTCCTGTTGTGATACATTTGCACTCAAACACTCTGGACAAATTTAACCCCAATGAAACTATCTTTATTATTCCTCTCCAAGAATGGCCTACAGTCATATTCTGAAGTCCATGGAAAGGTCACTGAGGCTTTCAACTTTCTTCAAAAAGTGAAATATTTAGTTGCAGTGCATCATGTGGCGTTATCTCATACATGATTCACAGGACTTGTCACATACTGAAAGACTGATCATTACAGCTGTCCACTACCTCTTTTTCCGAGGCTGCCAAACAACGGCAACTTCTATACATCCTCCAGGTGTGTGTGTACAAACTCCTACATTAACCGCACTTCAGGGCCTTCTTTTGTGCTCCATACAGGAAAGATAAGACAGTCAATTTAAGAGAGTCCGCTGAATAAAACATTAAGTATAGATATTAGCTGTACAGTAACATGATCTTCATTGGCAGTACAGAAACATCTCTTGGGATTAAGAGCATGCTCACGAAGAGCAAGTTTATTAGGCATTACGTGCATTAAAAGTCACTGATGAACACTGCAGTCTGCCACAACCCAGCTTAAGCATGGCGGCTGAACAACCTCGTCAACTGGGGGAATGGATTGAAATGTCACATACTGTCACATCCTCACTTGTCATATGATTTTAAAACCTTGACAGGATAATGTTGCACCTTTTTAAGAAAGAAAATATCGAGCTTGTCGTCAGAGAATGGTGCTGTTTTCTTCGTAAAAGTGGACCTAGATGTAGTTTTAAAGAGCACAATGGAAAGAGGGAGGGCAAATGATACTCTCTAAGCTTCTGTCTTCTTTTTCTTACTCTGATATAATGTGCATAAGATGACAGGAAAGGGAGAGGAATTCAAGATGCACTCTGCGGATATATTTCAGATGATGAAATGAACAAATAAAGAAACTTTAAAAAAACAACACCCGTCTGACCAAAACATCCTGAAAAATTATTCACAAATTATTATCCTACAGGTGAGTCAAGGCATTTTGGGGAGTCCCAGAGAACTTCTACCCACTCTGTGATGATCTCAATGGATGCAATTAGTGAAGAAAATTTCAGCAATAATATTCTCACACCTTCTGATCTTCAAATGTCTAACTATCTGGTGTATTCAAATGCTTCAATCTTGTATTTATCACTTTCTATGATACTCCTCATCCATCAAAACATTAGAGATCAATTAGTCACTTGGCAGCCAGTTTGCCACATTCCAAAATCTGTCAAGTAATGAAATACTATGCCATGCCAGCTGCAGTAAAATTTGTGACAAATTTTGACCTGGATTTCACAACTATATTTGAAACCCTCTTGCTAGGCCTTTTCACAACCTTTGACAGATCAAATAAACCCCAAGAACAGATACAATATTAAGCTTACTTTTGCTGTGGCCAGAGTGCCATGCATGCCAATCAATGGCAATCAACCCAAAGTTATCATATATTGGTGACTTGCACCCTCTGCCTTCAAACCTCCAGTTAGCTACACTGGAGGCTACAAATATATCATTCTCTTAAGTGGGTCAGTCAGACCTTCTGACTGGTAAACTCTGCCTTTTTTTTTTTTTTTTCTAGCCTTAAGATCATGGAGCAGGATTCAGCTTCATATTCCCACATGTTAATATCAATCATAGCAAAGTCATTGCACCATATGACAAGGGAAGGCAACTTCTCCATGGCACTATGCAAGAGATTAACAGTGGTTAGGTAAGATCCACTGACTGAGGTACAGAATGGAATAGGCATTTAACAGTGCATGACCCAGAAATTTACAACTTTTATATGGTTATAATGATCACTTTTCAAACCCAAAGGCAATGTCACTCCTAAGGTGTGTTGAAAGGCTTAATACTTGAAAATGCTACCTCAGTATTTCAAGTTCATTTTAAGAGATCATTTTATGAATGTATGTAAACTTCTATTTAAAACAGCAGGGTGATACAATGTTGGATATACTCGCTTGTGCAACAGCAGCTTCCACTTAATCAATATACTGTGGCACTTGTAAGGTGGTTGAGCCAGAGGAGCAAGAAATAACCAAACATGCAATGCAGAGACGAGGGGGGGGGGGGAGAGGGGGGAAGGGCCTTTAGCACCCCCACTTTTTGCTGCTGTTGGCATTTCGGGCTGCCTTACATTGCTATTATATTGTTGAACATATTGGGCTCCCACTTCAAAATTTGCTCCGTGGCCCTTGACATGGCTCTTTTAGCTTAACATAGCACACAAAAACTTGGAGGTACACAACTGCCTTTTGTGCATGCCTCGTATCTGATTATGTGACAGAATACTGATATAAAGACTCTATTTGAAGCTTAAAGCTTCATTAAGGCACATTTATTACGTAAAGTACATTATCTTGTTAGAGCACATACCTGTAGTTATAGCTAGAAAAATATGAGTGAAGGCCCTTAAGCAAATTGCTTTGCAATGACTTAAGGCAGAATCATTTATCTAACTGGCAATTATTGCCAAGTTACTTATGTAGGTTCCTGCGCCTACCTGCCCTTACTTGCTTACTGCCCAGTTAAGTTAGATAAATGACTCTGCCCCAGACAAGGCCTTTAGGACTGCGGTCTCACCTACCCTGCACTCAAGGTTACACCATGTTACCTCGCGCTCGAGTAACACCTGAATGCGGGGTAACGCGAGGTCTGTGTAAAAATTTTCATCCACCTAAAAGCCCAGGGTAATGCAGTTTGAAACACAGTGTTTATTTTAATGAAGCAAGGCCATAGCTGTTTGTGGCACTGATGACAAGTATTTTCTAACATTTTACAGTAATTGGTATGTGAAATATTTGACCTCGTTACTATGGTAGCACGACTCAATCAACAAAATGCAGGATACATGAGAACACAGACTGGAAAACATGCGGTTGATCCGCAGTTTTGCTTTAGTGTAAACATGAAGTTGCACCGGGTGTCGTGGGGAACATGAGACAAAGCCTAAACAGACTCTATTATCATCATCAATTAACAAGGAGTGTGTCCACAGTGGGAGAGGCCAGCCTCTGATATAAAGTGCAGCTTTCCATGTTTTCTTATGCTCTACCCTAGCCCTGGGCGTCCGCAGAAAAAAAGTCGGGGCGGGGCAAAATGTGTAGGGGGGGCAAAACCTCTGAGTCACCATGAATTGACAGGAAGCATGTGGAAATTTCAGCCCAAAATGCCTCCCAGATCGCCGGAAATGGCATTTCTAAAGCCTATTTTTTGCATAGAAACTTGGAAAACACGTTTTGCTCGGGTTTTTGCTTTGATTTTTACACGTTTTTTCAAAGTTTTGATTTTCCAGTGCCCCCCCTTGCCCATACCTGCGAACACCCATGACCCTAGCTTTAAAATGGGTATGTGATGGTTACACTTGCAGAGAGGCAGCAAGAGCTGAAGGGTGATGTAGAGATCAGCTCTCATATTTCACAAGATGCAGGAAAAGTGTTCAAATTAAATAATAAGGCCTTCCATGGTCAGCAAAGGCTTGGTCTCAGGTACCCTGCGACACTCTGTATTACCTCGTATTTACAAACAGGCAAAACTGCAGGTCAACCCTGTGTTTTCTAGTCTGTGTTCTCATGTAACCCATTTTTCGTTGATTGGGTAGTGCTACCACAGTAAAGAATTGAAATATTTCACATACCCATAATTGCAAAATGTAAGAAATACCTGTCATCAGTACCATTAACACCAACCCAGCATTAACTCGCGGTCCCATGTTACTCGAGCGCGAGGTAACACAGTGTTACCTCGAGCGCTGGGTAAATGAGACCACAGTACAAGATACTACCTAGCAGGAGGAGAGAGACTGAGTATTGACTATGTACATGACAGATGTGTGAGGATTGGAGGTTGGATAGGTTTAGGCCAATCACAGCTTTTTTCCAGTTGTGGCCACTGGCTTGTTTGTTCTACACCATTGCTTATAATGCAGAGTATCAAGCAAAATGGCAGTTTCACTTCAAAGTCTTCAATATGACCAGCTGGCCAAGAGACAAACTCTAGACTTGCCTGCATAGCAGACTGTCGGGTATATTTCTTGATCAGTCATATCCCACCAGGTTTGAGAAGTCTTCAAGGGGAACTGAACAGACCGAGTTCGTTCTGCCAAGCTGCAAGCTACAGGTAAATGCTCTGACCACTTGACCATACAGTCAGTGCAAGGGAAAACAGGAAGTGACTTGGGAGCTATCTGGTATTGGAGGATTTGTCCTTTATAGTTGGTCTAGTAGCTACAACCCACATTTCAGCATTGAAGGGACCTGATGTACCAAAAACAGCCATATCAAGAATTGGAAGTTCTACATATGGGATAGATGATAACGCAGTTATCAGATTTTTCCATTAGAATCAACTCATTGAGAGTTATTGAGAGTTAAAATTGGTACTCAGTATCTCATGTAACTGGCCCAAAACTTAACTCTTATCTTTCTGTGTAAACAATTCATTACGTGCAGGCACTCGACTTTGAGAAACCATAGTGATAGTCTATCACTAATGGCAAACATTTGCAAATCAGGTATTTCAAAAAGGCACATGACTTCTGTCTTTAAGGCACCAGATGTCACCTAAAACAAATACACAAACATGTAAAGTATATATACAAACCTCAAGACAAAGTGACCTTTGACGTACTATTAATGCAATAGGATTGTTCATCCTACGCCTAATCCCCTTTCCCCACACAGTGCAACGTGACAAGATACGATGAAAAAATTGAAAACAATATTTTTGCTTAATAGACCCTTTCACACTGCATGATACCATACATGCATGACACAAAGAAAATATTGAGTGGAGATAATCTCAAAATTCAACTTTCACCCATTTGTCATGGAGTAATATTTTGTGTGACCAATGTTGAGAGAAAATTGTCTTCTTTTGGATCAAATGATCTAATTTTATTATTGGTCATTGGAATATTGCTGAGATATTAATAAGAAGTTCTGTTTATTGTACAAGGCACAAATATTCTTCATTGTGCAGCAGGCAGAGCAATTCATATCACAACCTATGTGTTGTGAAAGGGGAAAGTACATCCTCTTCACAATGTGCACCACGAACGTTTAATAGCTGTTTCCTGATATTTTAGAGTACCTGTAGACTGCAATATACTACCAGGGGCACAGCCAAGGTCTAATGATTATGGAAGCTGGTGTGTATACCCCCTCTATATAGGACTAAAGTGAAAATTAGCCACCATGAGTTGGTACAGTAATTTTTTGCTTAACTGATTAGTGATTAACCCTTTTTCCACCATTGTTCCCAATTGAAATAATGATGTGGATTGTAGCGCAGTCATGGACCTCATACAGTATTTATGGACAGAGCACACTGCTTGTTAGATTGTTGCCACCATACCTACAAGTATAGGAGATAGCTGTCTGATATGGTTTTGCGTGTGTGAGAAAGTTTGGACTTGCTCAAGTAGTTCGCATCAACAGATTTTGCAAAAAACTTTACACAGAAATATTTTTGAAATAATGCAAAAAGGTATTAAAGGTCAAACTTAGTACACGTATTGCAGGACTTTGAAATTGTTTCCCATTCAAGTTTAACTTTTGTTTAAAATATTACAGAGTCGTCATCAAATCATACACAGCTTCACAGCCGACATCTTGGTGCACATTTTTTGTCCGAGTCGGTGAAGACAATCTATGGGCAGGACTATACCCATTACATGCTCTATCCATGCATAGGGTGATAGGAGGTAGGTGAGGAGCCAAATAGACTACCAGTTTGGTAAGTGGTGCATACTGATGTTTTTCAAGGGCACAATGTATGCTTCAAAAATTTAACTCTCTGGACATACCAATGATACAATTATCTGTGAAATGAAGATTGTAAATTTGCATATTTACAGTAGCTTATCTTTATGCATGATTACATGCAAATTATTATCCTGTAAACTGGTTAATTTTTGTTGGTTTTTGATGGGAATTGTGCTATTTTCTAGATTTTTTCTACATCAAACACATTGAATATTGACATTTTCATGTCACCATACCATTTAAATGTGAAACCTTTCACACATGTTCGATTTTGTTCTATGCACTGAACAGCAAAAATGAGTACTCTTCGAGCTGTATCTCATGAAAGCCTTTCATTTGAGATATTAAAACTTAGAAAGTAATTATACAAAGTGGATAATATGTCTGGGCATAATCTCCCTTGTGTATTTTAATTCCTTTATTTAACTTCTTTCAAGAAACATTAAAGGTATTTTTCATATTCCCCTTGTCTGAATTTTAAAAAAATATCAAAAGGGCGTTGGGAATACAAGCAGATGAAACCTTCCCGCAGGAAATATATGACGAATGATAAGGAAAGTTTTCCTTAAATTTCATCTTTTTATTAGTCATGTAAAGAGACAAGTATCTTTGCATAGATTCTGTTCAACTTGTGGATGTAAAATTGTCTTTAATGTCAACTTATGTGCAAAATACCTCTTTTTCCCTAAGAAATTTTATAATTGACTGAGACCAGATCATAAAATTTAAACCTGATCAACTGCCGTTGTTCACAAATCATGATTTCCCTTATTTATGATTGACGTAGTACATTATCCATCATGTTACAAATCTGATGATTAAAATGTATACCAATGTTTACTCTCTGTCTGAGGCTTCTTATTGACATACATGTGACTTAAAATAAAATGTCGCATCTTAAATTCAAAGTGACAAAATACATATGACTGAAGTAAGACTATACTGGATGAATATAACAATCACTGAGAAAATGAGAAGTGTGCAGACTGTACTTAAGTACAGTACAAGGCCATGCACAAACTGAGCAGTGTTTTAGGCAAGAAAGCCTTAGCCCATATATTAAGCTTGCTAAAAATCTGACAACTTTTACAAATGGTTTTATATAGAAAGGGTTTTGGGACTGGAGAGGCATAAAAGGGTTTTCTTTTTCTCTTTTTCTTGGTACCTGTATAGTTCAATGAAAATTGCTCATTTTTGCAGTCTACCTTATATAAGACAAAATTATTTTTTGTTACTTATTGTTCATAGAATACAATTAAGGCGCAATAAAAAGATGACACTTAGAATGGATCCAGGCATGCCCAAACGAACCAACAGGCTCTGAATACTGAAAAGGAGTCTTGGGAAGATAAGTGAGGAAGATCCAACAGATGAATTAGGGCAGACATATAGGGCTAAAACTATTTGGTTTGACACAAAACTCGATTTAAATGCAAGAAAGATGTAGCAAAGGGTTTCTAGGTTAGATTATTTACAGTTTTATAACCTTTCCAGTTGTGTGGCACTGCATTCAGGCACAGATGCAAGAGGGGACTTTTACAGTCTTAGTTCCCCTTTTTTGCCACATCAACAATAAAACACACAGGAAATTAGCAGTGTGACTCTCTCACACCCCTGCTTTCTGTTAAGTCAGCCCCCCCCCTTTTTGGAATATCTGGATTGCGTGCCTGTAAATATTATCCCAACTCCATTGTTCACATGCAGAATCATGCATAACAGCAAAAAGTCCCATTTTTAATGTCTTTGGTTTCACCAAACCTGGGATTGGAACTTCGGACCTTCATAGCAAGAGTCGTTGGAAGCTCTACCAACAAACCCATACCCATGGCAGATGTAGCAAGGGACAAGTAGAGAAAAAGAATTGTCAGATCTTAAATTCATTCACATTATCACAGTCTACTCTATTTTCTTGAATTCGATGGTGCAATTCATACGTAGGAAGTGTTTTATGTTGAAGACTGCCCGTTTAAAATAACGAGAGAGAAAACAAATTGTGGAATACATTTGGAAGTTTACTACCAAGAAGATTACTAGAATGGTATTAATGAATAACTAACTTTTTTGTTTTTTAACTCAAGAACAATTTTTTGCAATGTACAGTATTATACTCGCAAAGAGTGATCACTTCTACTGGTAATTAATCCATTTCAGGCAATTATGCATTGCCATGAAATTTACAAGATTATTCAACAAAATTACAAATATTTGACAGCTTTACAGTGAAAATATGCTGAAGCATTTGTGACACAGTGCTACACACACAGCCTACACCCTATAAAGTTTACAAATATATGCAGGCATGTTTCACACATATTATGGTGTTTTGTCCAAAGGAAGACAGCATAACACAGCCCATCTTCACTCAAGCATCCTTAAGACTATGCAATAAAATGTTCAAGAAACTTGCCATTGACATCCAAATTTTGACTCCTCTAAAATAAATTTCATCAAATTTCACAAGCGTTCTAAGAGAAGTGCTTCTTTACACGTGACACCTCCTTTCATTACAAAATGCAAATGAGGCAGCACATCGAGAGCATCCCTACACCCTGGCGAGTGTGCACGTTGACACACTGTGCACAGTCACATAAAACTGAAGTCAACTGCACCCAGACTCGATATGTGAGAAACAGTTGGATGCCCTTCACTGACGATGCGTTAAGCAATGATTACTCTGAACAGATGTATCCACATTTACAATCGGTTCTGAACCGATTTCTAATGCACTCCACAACACGATTAATGAGCAAAGTATATTCCATCACAAAAGGCAATGTATATGGTCTCTGTTCACAACAGAATGGATACAGTTTCTTAATGCTGATAATTATCAAAAAAAGTCCAATTATCATCTCCTCATATGGGTGAGGAATAAAACAGAAATTTGACATAAACTGCAGCCATACACTTCCCTGTAAGAATGCACTTTATAACAGGAGTTGATAATAACTAAGGCACAGTTTTGGAATGATGTTATGTTGTAATGTCACTTTTCATTTTAGGTCCATTTAAGTGGGGACAGGAGAGAGCAAAGGGAGAAAGGGTGAGGGAAATTAAGAACAAGTCGAAGCATGCTAGTTCTGATGACCTTGGATTTCACTCTGGTGTAAACTTTTTTTTTTATTTTGGAAATTTAATGGAGTAAGCACTTAAACAACTGATGTCTAGAAATTGATTTAATTCAGCCCAAGAGAATATCATACAATATGCCCTTATCAGAGCATTATAAATAAATGTAATTTTATGAATGGCTGAGTTTAACTTTTGAATCTCAAATAGGTTTTGTGTCCAAAGAGAAAGAGGTTTGTAACTTTGAAGGTAATTACAATTGATGTGTTCAATTATGTAATAAATTGCATCTTTCATCTAGGTACAATGGATAAACCCAGAATACTATGTTGCTGTCTGAAAAGTCCTAGATTTTGCCATGTCTCAGGGACCCAGCAGTCGTGAAAAACCTGGAAAAATCATAAAAAATTTGGGAAAACTATCATGGCCTGCAAAAGTTTTGAAATTCAAGGAAATTGTGTAAATTCCAAGAAAGTCACAAAGAGCAATGTTCTAATTCTTTCAAAATTATTTGCAACATCAAAATGTACTGTCACTCTTAAAGGGAAATATTGTGTTCCAACATAGCAGTAAAAGTAAAAGTCTTTTGTCATTTCCAAATCATTCAGTCTCAACAACAAATCCCAGCAACAGCTTCATCTCCTCAAAATATTATGTACAAAAAAACTTATGGAAGTTGCATCTTTGGAAATGTTGAGAGTTTGGGTGAACAAATTATTCTTGAACAACAAGCAACTGAATTTCTATCTTAGGGAAACTTATTTCTTGAAAAGAAGGCTACCATGCTGCCTTATTTGTAATTATTTATCACTCTCTGCCAATACACATTGATTTCAAAAGGATGACATTTCCTTTTAAAAAATGCATTATTTCCCTTCACAGAGGCAATCAGAATTTTTTTTACACATACTTTGCAACTTTCATTCTCCACAACAATCTAAACACTGACCTAAAACTAACATAAAATGAAACGTGTTGCTTGCCTAACATCAAGAATGGTTACAATGTAGCGGAGGCTGTGGGGTCTTGCATTTTTGAGGCATGTCTTTACCCAATAAATATTCAGAGAGTTCCATTCTGAAGTAATTAACATAAAATTAACATTTCTTCTAACCAAAAGCACTTCTTCCAATGTTTCTATAACCTTTTAAATAATCACTTCAGGAGTTCAAGGTGACGGAACAAAGGATTAATTGCCATTGCCCTTGTAAGTTTAATCCCAAAAATAAGCATCCACAATTTTCTTCTGCCATTCAAAATTTTCTTTGGATAACATTCAAAATGAAATAAAAATTTGACAAACAGGGGGGAAATGAAACTTGTATCTATAAAAACAACAGGCTTGTTTTATGATTATGGAATGAATTTGGATATGAATAATACAATGCATCTAAATGTCAAATAAAATGATCATCGTTCTCCTTTGAACTTTGTGCCACTTATGGAAGTAGGAAAAAAAAAATGCTATCACTATTGCTAGCATCTTCATCAAACATGGGCTGAGAGGATGTACGCAGAAATGAAAAACGAAGACTGACTAGTGTTAACCAATCTCCACAGAAATGCCATTCCAAGGAACCCACGTTCATGTGCCCACTGAACTTCTTTTCAATTAATATATAATGACAACTTGATTACAGCCAATTATTAATTTCTTTGCCAGCATCGATGTGTTGCTTTATGAAATTTTACGAACCCTTCATGCTTTAAAGGCTCTCCAGCAGAGAATAGATTTTTTCTGATGCAACCTTCTTTTTTCCTCTCCTATTCCTGTTTTTATCCCAGGCAGTACTTTGATGCTATAGAAATGAACCGCAATTATCTTGAATAATAAATGACAGTATTTCTCCCTGGCTGCATGATGACTTTTCCACTTGTCAGCTTAGTCATATCTGCTTTCTATACACAAATATATATGTCTATATGCTTAAATATAGAAATTTATATGTGACATAATTTCTATGTACAGCAGTTCAACAAACTCGGCAGTAATGTTTATAATCTCAAATTTCTGAGATAACTTCTTACAAACAGTAGTCAACTTTTCAGGAGAAGAGCTGGAAAAGTTTTGGGGAAAAGAGAAAAAAGGTTCAAATAAATACTATAGGATAAAAACAATTCGTTTTCCTCAAGAGAGCTATAAATACTTTCTGATGTACCAATTTGAGTTGCCTACAACAATAAGTGAACACTAAATGAACAGACTTGTAGGAGGCACAAGGGAACATGCCTCTCTCACAAAAAAAAACTTTCTGAGGAAAATATTTGCTTTAAATATTGGCAACATTTTTACTCACATAAACCAGCAAACCTTTATGATTATGTCTAAGTAGAATATCTTGCACAATTTTGCACCTGGTTCATTTTCCAAAGGGTATATTATATGCCTTCCTTCCTAAAATCCCCCTCCCCCACCTGACTGAACTCATATAGCTATGTGCCACCCCTCCACCCCTCTCCAAACTGGTTCCCCTAGCCGAAGGCCTAATAATATAAATGCTTCCTTTCTACTAGAGGCAACAGTAAACACTGCATCATGAGTCATACCAAAATATTAAGAGGAAAACAAGAGTACAAATTTCAAAATGCACATAATTTTTTATGACATGAACCCATCCCCCAAATGCAGAATGTAAACTTCACTGACCCTTTGTCTGACCTTGTGCAACTGACACCCACAGTCAAGCAGTTCATATGAACTTGACTTGCAAGGTCAGGCTGGCTGGGTCTGAGAAAACTGTAGACAAACAATTTTACTCTTTCCCAAGTGACTAAAATACACCTGGTACCAAGATCAAAGCACAGCTTTTCAGTCACTTATAAAAAACACATTACAAATAATATGAAGACATAAATGTTGCTCTTCGACCTGGAATTACATAGAAAACTACACAACATGAAAATCCAAACAATTCTGTTTTCACAAGGAACTGAAATGTGAGTAAACTTTTGTTTACCTCTAGGGTACCAAATGCCAGATGTAGGCCAACTCGGTTGATTTTCAACCTACAAAGTCTCACATTTTCTATCCAAAATAGGGAAAGCCTGATTTCCATGAATTCCCTACATATGTGCTATAGGTACTTCAAATTCCATCATAGCCTACACTTCATGCAAGTCGGAAAAAAGCTCATGTGACATATTGAATATTCATTTGTACTCAGATGGGAATGGTTAAGCAGCTTATAATTAGATAGCATTTTTTCAAAAGAGCTTACAAACATTGCAGTATTTTGCAGCCTTTTCACCCAATTTAAGTGCTGTTCCCGTCATGGCTTATCAAATTATGAAAGATTTCAACCATGAGTAAGAAAAATGCTATGTATTTCCCTTTTGTGGAAAACCTAGAGTTACTTTAGTTATCACCACAGCTTCACATGCTGGACTTATTCTTGCAGGAGAGTAACGTAATGACATAGGAAAGTATGGCAGAGACAATACTCCATGCAATTTTCATAAATAGGTTTGGGTAAGTAAACAAACAATACCAAAAATAAACTCTTCCATTAAAACCTGTCATGATTGTTTTTAAACAAATCTTCAAAAAACCTGTTGCAAGAATTCTGATCATGAGATGCAAAAATCAAATTTCCCATGCAATAATGCACTGATTGATGGCACTTATTGCTATCAAATCAAGATTTACCAATCAAGTTTTTCCTTCAAAATAGGAGAATAAAATTGCTTCAGAGACAAGTGGAAGGTACATCTTGCGCCTCTTCCGTCACGTCTGTTCCGGTGGCATGATAACTGTTTGTATTCAGACGGACTCCCATGCACACAAAAAATCAATACAGCTGTAACAATTTTACATAATTTGCCAAGTAAAATACTGGCACAGTTGTGTGGCTGTAGACGCTCCATCTGCAATCACGGAACATTATCAGCGGTCGTTGACCTTGCTTTGACTAAAAAGCTGTAATTTGCTGTCTTAGTGTCCCACCTTGGAAAAAAATCCTTAGGGTTCACTGTTTCGTCTTTTTTATTTCACCATCTTTAATCCAGCATTTTAGCTACACACAGCTCAATTGGCGTTCTACTGGCAAGGACTCCCTCGGGTGCATTTCCATATAGATGCATCTTTTGCAGTGTTATTTCAGGATGTTGGCTGCTGGGAATTACTTCAGTCGTTTTCTTGCGTTAATCTGATTTCAAAGAGAAGCTGGATTATCGCAGCAGCCTGTAGTTACTGTATCTTGCAGGGCTGACTTGTTTTAAGCTTTTTTGCTTCAGAATAGAAAATGTTGGTTAAAAATCCTAAACTTGGCAGATGACTATTTTAAGCTGTATGTTTTCCTTTAATTTAAAGTTGGTTAATTTGGGTAAAAAAAAAGGTAAAATGACCAGCTTTTGTCCTACATTCTGATGTTTCAATGCAGATTTGGGGTCTTTCTTGTACAAATTTGGTATTAATCCAAAATTTTTCTCTCCTTTTTTTTGACAACAATACATCCTAAGCATCAAACACCCAAGTGATGAATTTCAGAGAGAATAATTCTTTTAAAATGTTCAAACATGACAATCATGACTTCCAAAGAAAATGGCTTCAGTCGTATGAAAACCTTTTGGTCTCATTAATTTATCCCAGTAATGGCTTCTTCTCTTCAAAAACGTTATGTACTAGAAGAGATGGAAGTTGTAACATTTGAATTTTAAAAGGATTGGGTGGAAAAAGAAAAGAATTTTTTTCTGTGAAAAAATCATTGCTATAAAAGAAGACTTTGCACCATCTATTTTGAAAAATGCATCACTTGATGTCAACAGATATTTGTGTCCTTTTAAGCCTAGGCATTATTCCATACAATATAACAAAGTGTAACCTTTAAATCAGTACAAGTAGATCTATAAATAACCTTTCGTTTTGCTATAAAATAGTGGAATCCCATCCTGAAAAGTATTCTAGCTGGATTTTACAATTTAATTGAATTGAACAACATCAAAGGAATAAATAAATAACAACTTAACTTGCCTTTCAAAATGACTATGAACTTCTACCAAAACATCCCTTGTGGCTTTTGTCAGCAAAATGCAGTAGGAAGTTACAAAGTTCATATGGCCCCTCTGCTGGTAGGGTTACCACGGTGTTATTAGTTTGCCAGACGGGAAGTAACAGGTACAAATGGTATACATAGGGTGACAGGAGGTAGGTATCATTACTCACAGACTGTAACTTTGCCATTCATCTTGTTTGTGCCAACATTTATTTCACACTAATTTTTTGATATACTAATAGATATCGTTATTAAACCATATAGTAACCATACTCTACGGCAATCCCTACAGCTGCAGTACTTAGGGTGAGGTTGTATGCGAATCTCTAGCACAAACTTCCCACAGCAACCGTATTTTAAAGATATTATTAACTGGTAAACTATTGAAGAAAAGGTTCAACTTGAAATTATTTGATAAATATGAGAGGATATGTTCAGTTTGAAATATTAGCCCCCTTTCCCTTGTCATCAGTCTTGTCATGACGTCAGCAGGTAATTTTGTGGACTGCTGCACTACAGAATATGTAACTACTCCTCAATATTGAAAGACAAAGGAGGGGGGTATTCATATGTTATGTATCCTACCTCCATCACTGGAAATTCTCCTGAACTCCTGGTTTGGGAATCTATTGCCCCAATGCTCACCTCTAAAACACAGGGAGAGTGTAGATATTAAAATGTTTTAAAGGAACTCTACCTTTCTTAATATCAAGAGAAGTCTAATAATGCAAATAATTTACTGAACATTAAAATTGCCAGAAATGCACTGCACAAAACCATGGAGTAGTACAGTACTTCCATGATGTAACTAACGTACACTGTATGCTTTGAGGCAAAGGATAAACTTGTACAGGTTTGCTTTTTTGAAGGAAAAAAAAATTACTCATGAGGAAAGGCCCTACTTCAAGGTAAAATTACATGCAATTGATGAAACATATGTGCAAGGCAGACTCGATTAGTCAGTTCATAGCGAAGGAATTTTTGTCTCACGTAAAGTTACACCTGTAAACCATAATTGGGCAACTTTATGTCATATAAGCCATCCCTTTGCACCTAATTGAGCCTTCAATTCCATGCACATCAAAACTGAACAAGATCATGAGAGAGTATCGATCCCATTCCATTTTCGTTCCAGTTGATTGTAGAAAATTTGGAAAATGTGTGCATGCCCTCTGGGCAAGCTAGAATAATAAATACTGCAGAGCTGATAAGTCCGACTGTTTACATTACAATGATTAAGGCAGCCTTTTGGCTTCGTTTGAGAGATTGCGTGCCCAGGAAATAACATGCCATAGAAATGTGTCCAATTTTTTAGTCCACGTTGTTCTGCCATGGTTACATGAAATATAAAAGGTTTATTTTAAGCAAAGCTTTTGAGATTGAAAAGAGTAATGTTCCTTGATTGGATGGATAGGATAGTTTACATTCAAGGTTCTCAGGTGTTTAGGTTAGGGAAAGAGTAGGCCAAGGTTACGACTGTTTCCCCATCCTCGCATCACAGCAAGGTGGTTGCAGTAGCTCTGGGTCAAAGATATCAGCTCTACAACATTCACAAGCAAAGACTGCTGTTAAGAATACATATTTCGAATTACACATCACAGTCATACCAGATTTGCTAAACATGATATAAAAAGTAAATGTATCTTATGAATAAAGAACTATAACGACGACCTTATCTGATAATTCACAGAGACAGTCTGAAAAAGAGGCACACGTTTCCAAAATGTCACCAGTGAAGAGTCACAAGGAAATACAGACAAAGTGTAAACAAACCACTGAAAATAACAACATTGGCAACAGAGTAAAATGTTTTTGTAATAATTGCTTCACAATTTACAATGTATCCAAAAATAGCCTTTTGAAATTGCTCTCAAACTGGGGTAAACCAGCAGAGTTTTAATGCCTCCAAATCAAACAAACAAAACTAATTGATTTGCTGTTAAATTGGATTATAAAACCAAGAAAGTACAGAATTTTAATGGCTATGTAATAACATTTTTAATATTTTACTTGGCCAAACAACCAGCAAGGGTGCATTTTACACTAGCCGGGATCTTTTCACCTTTTCACCTGGCCTCATCAAAAGTTTGATTGGCTTAATCCAGGTGCATTCTAATTGTCTTTTACTCTGATCACTCTCTGTGCATGAATGGGTGCTTTAGCATTGAGTTAAATTATCAATGATTTCTGGTCAATTTATGCTAGACCATTTTCACTACAAATTTTGATCCTTGAAAGAGGTCTAACTCATCTCCTCTTACAAGAATCATAATCAAATGATTAAATCTGGATCTGATCAGTGATCTGCATTTACACAAATTTGATCTTGAGCAATGGATCTGACCCCATGAAGGCAGTCAGATCCAGATCTTAAGTAAATGCACCTATATACCAGCCAATGGCCATTGTAGTGAGCATTCAGGTGTGCGAAGACAAATTTTACTCAAGGTGAAAATCAAGAAGTGAAGTCTTTGTATGGAAATTTGCTTTAACAAAGAGTAACAAGGGTCATAACACCAACAGCTACCAGTAACTGTAGACTTCACACCAACTGAACCAAAAAAGCCATATTTTATGGTTATTCAGATAAAAATATACATAAAGGCCAGTTCAACCAATATTTGGTAAGAGGCTAGATTAATTGTACTGGTATATAACAGGACAATACACATGTGCATGGAGTCTCTGAATGGCCTTCAATGCTGTTACAAGTTCAAGATTGCAAACTTGAATTCTGGCCTGTCCTTTAAAAGCAGTAGTCCACTGCAAGTCAGTACTGTGACGATCTGCTTATATGGTACCAACTTACGAACATCTTGCACTTTTACCCAGTTATAGCCAGCAGATGGACATAACTCCAAAGGAGTGAACATATGGTCCATGCAGCGCAGAATAAAGCAAAATGCATTTTTGATTGAAACAGCTTCGAAGTTTTTTGTACCAATTTAGTTAAAATAAAGACCTACAGTATGCAGCTTTGTGTCTTGTAAGGAATGGAGTGTGAATGTTTAACATTTGAGTTCAGGGTTCAGAACAACTGGCAGTAACCTATTGGCCTTTAAAGGGCAGGAGCAGTCATCCCAGATTGAAGAAGTAGACTGTCCAGTTTCATGATTGGCTGTTGGGAGTCATGTGACAATGTTTTTTTTTTCTCTTCAAATGTGAAATTTGCCAGAAATAACTGCTTGGTTTACCTTGAATATGCAATAGGAAAGTCATAAAAGGTATTGAAAGATACTTTGAAGAGAAATGATGTGAAAACTGTGTTATTTAGCTTTTTCTTCAAAATAAGTTTTGGGGGACTGCTCTTTACCATTAAGCACTAATGGTCATGGTGCCCTCAAAAATATCCTATTTTAAAATAATTACTGTCCTCAGAAATTTCCCATGTTAAAACATAGTTGTATAGTTTAATTTTTCACTTAGACCATGCCTTTTTTTAAGCTCATTTTGATCAGTGTGAGTCATTCATTACTCCTATGGTCCATGCATGGGTAGCACACAAGGAGCAAATTGAAACCTTTATTTTTATCTTTCCTTTGATGTCTCAAAAGGATGAAATAGTGGCTGTAGTGAAAACACGTCCTTAAACGTTTATATAACAGACTATAGTACGATGAATATGCTAAATATTCGTCAGGCTTTAAGTTTTAGATTTTCTAGGTGTGCTACAAGTCACTCTTCCTTTGAAAATTTAAGCATGTGGTGGGTGTGCTGTTTTAATTTAACTTTGAGATAAATTATTTGATTTCCTGTTCTTTTAGTATGGTCTACTGTAGGTATGCAAAAAAGTGCACTCCTCACACCAAGTGATCCGAGTTGAGGGGATGGTGTGCGATTGTATTTGCAAGCCTTCCAATTCAATGTCTGATTCTTGCTGGGGACATCGTTTTGTGCAAATGTTCTATAGATGATTTTACTCATCTACCTGTTCATCTAATAGCAAAAGATACCATAGACCACAGTATCTCAAGATACGAATCAAAGCCTTACTGATAGCAGTAGACGGAATCGTTTCCATTTCTGCTCTAGTGGGTTGAATACAGAAATGCAGGTTGTTTTTTAATGATTTATGTTCCCAGATTATTTTTTTACCTGTAGTTCCCCACACACAGAGCATGCATATAGACCTGGTTCAAGCAACAGTCAACATGAACGTTTGCACTCACACAACACTGCTGTGCATGTACAGCTTTCCTATATATTCTCATCTGACTAAAAAAAAGCATCATACAATACAGACATCTATCAGATAACTATCATTTTAGCAATTCAACTGAGTCCTCTTGTAATACTTAACATCAGTACCTATGAATATTACTGTGCTTTACTAGTATGTGTGAATAAAAACTAAAGCGACCCCAATAGTCAGACGTTATGACCCACACACAATGTTAACCTAAAAATACAGATGCAGTACACTTTGGTACATCATTTGATATCATTTTGCAAACTATCATAGCCATGAACTAAATCATAAAATGGCCTTCATGAAAGGCACTGTAAACACTATACTTTTGCTCACCCATCATAGGTGCAACATGTTTGAGTAAGTTGGCACAATTTTCGGACCTTTAACTCCTTCAGCACTGTAATGTTGGTCTATAAAATTGGTCTATTGTGCAATACTTTGTGACTTTCTTGTTGTACGACTCAAATTTTCTGCTTTGTTTCCCCTGAAAATGTTTTCATGACCTTGAACACTTCCTGCTTGCTTGCATAGCATATTTCGCAGAGAGGGCTTAATTAATAACATCACCCCATAAGAGTAAGAGTGCTACCACACCTTGGTACAAGGTGCAGTAACTTTCAGAAAAACAAAGAAATACAAAGATTGTAATTTGAGCAGTACAACAATGACATCACAAATTATTGCACAACTTATCATTTTATTTAAATCATTTTTAGATAATAATAACTGCCATGAGATGTTATCAAAACTTGAGACTTGCATCAAGGACATCCTTTCCTGGTCATCCCTCAACCATTTAAATCTCAATCCCGACAAAACCGAAGTATTACACCTTGTTTCATGGTTTCGCCATGCAGTACCTTTGGATTATATTTCTACCAGAGACTCTTTGATTAGGCCAGCCAGAAAACCAAAAAATCTAGGTGTTGTTTTCCAAGATGATCTTGGCCTATACCAACATATTAATAATGTGTGTCGCTCTGCTTCATTTTCTTCACATAAAATTGGTAAAATACGTCATTTCTTGGACACCCACAGTACGGAAAAGCTGGTCCATGCATTTGTTACTTGCCGCCTTGACTATGGAAATAGCCTCTTCTCTGGCTTACCCAGATTATTATCTACAGGAACTCATATCCAACTACAAGCCTTTACATGACCTTGGTTCCAGTTCTCAATCTCTTTTAAATGTACAATCATCTGTTACCCACTCTTACCGTGATCGAGCTTTTGCTATTATTTCTGCCAAATTGTGGGATGATCTTCCATCTTTTGTTAAGAACTCTTCTTCTATTGGGCAATTTCAAACTAATTTGAAAACTCACTTGTTTACTATGTCATATTGACTCCCTGTTGGGCAGTCTTCAGCGCTTTGAGGCTCTTTGTGTAAGGCGATTGTTGTTGTTGTTGCTGTTGTTGTTGTAGTAGTTGTTATTACTATTACTATTACTATTACTCTAACTATTACTATAACTATAACTATTACTATTACTATTACTATAACTATTACTATTACTATTACTATTACTATTACTATTACTATTACTATTACTATTACTATTACTATTACTATTACTATTATTATTGTTATTATTTGAGTGAATAAATTTCAGCAATTTATATCTCAGCTCAGGAATGTCAGATGAAGATGGGAGTTGGACTGTTAAAATTTATTTTTCATGGTCTTTAAAATATATTGTTGAATATTTTGACTTGAGGTACACTTTAAGAAGTTATCACCTCATCGGCAAATTCTGGACTTATTGATTTTGTGATGTAAAGAGTCCATACCTTGAGCCCACTTTTAAAGACAAACAACCACAAGTCATCCCCACCCAGGTAAAATACTTTAAGCAAGATTAAAGTTTTAGGAAAGTAGTTCCTCTACAACGTCATACACTTGAAATAATATCAAATTTGCTCGCATCTATACAAGAGCAAAATCACAAGTAGGCTAAGATTTTTTTAAGTTTTTACAAAAAAATCTGAACCACTGCAAGACCTCTTAAATTCAACTCTTGTGATATAAAAGGTAATCTACGAACAATAGTAAAGAAAGATGGCTGCCTACAAAAACTAAAATCATAGTGATATCACATCATATCGCAATCGTATCAAACACCCTCTTAATGTCAAGGATTACTTTTGATATTTACTTAGTGTACAGTTTGTCCTTGGCAGTCATTTGACAGCTTTGATCAAAATCTGACTTGCAAAAATGCAAATCAATCAAAATGAATGCATTTATAACAGCCCTTAAACTATAGGCCTATATACATTTCCCTCTGTGTATCTTTATTTAAGATATCAACATTTTTAAGATCTTCCTTCCTACATGGTCCACAAGTTTCACAATCCATTCAAAATTAGAAACAACTTGGAGCCACGGTGGTGAACTAGTTTTGAAAGCTTGTGCCATATGATATGACCCCTTGACCATGTTAGTCATTGTTTCTTCTTACGGTAAAAAAAGAAAAACACTCTTAATTGAAAATGTTAATGTACGTGGCAAGTGCCTCATAACCAATGCACTTTTGAGGTTTTTAAAAGAAACCACTTTACCTCATAAACAGTGCTGAAGGATTATCAGAATATGAAAATATTCAAATGAGGTTTAACATTACGACTTAAGTACATCTTCAATTTCTCTCAAAGGTTTAAAGTGACACACAGTTTGAGGAAGAAAAGCGCTCTGGTCCAAGTCAGGAGGAAGTTTCCATGGCAGCAGCAGAATATAGCAATCATATTTTGGGAAAACATATTTGCAGTTTCGAAATTTCTAGAACTGAGAAAAGTCTGAGTGCATTCATATGGTTTTCTTCACAGACTTCATCTGATACTCATTTCAATGTACAAATGTTTCATCTGTAAAGAAGAAATAAACTTGTTTGTGTTTGGAGGATGACAAAGGCCCTGTGTTGCATCTAAACAAGCAAAACAGATTATTGTTTTCTTGCCTCAAGGGTGCTAGTTAACCTGACCCAGAAATGTATCCACATATGAAGCATGCTGGGTCATCACAATGAACATGCGCCAAGAGTAAAAAGGTCACCAATGTTTATATGTCAGCTTGTAATTTAATCACACACTGAATGTACTGTACCCACTTCATAAATTTATACAGAAGATCACTTGGTCTACTGATGTATAGTATACACATTACAAACTTTGATCCACAGATGTGGATCTTATCTATCCAAAGTAGGTACCTAGATCAAAGGTGGTGGATCTTGATCTTGAGTGAGTGTTGCTGATCTGCATTCCCATTAGATTTTGATCTACCTCAATATATCAAGATCCACTGCATTCACTGAAAATGGGAACATGGCCAAAGGGGCAAAGGAGAAAAAGGTTGTACCTGCTCAGCATAATAAATTTAGTTAAGTGATAGAGCCCCAGGAAGGGGGGCATATCACCAAACCATGAACACAACTACAAAATTATATGAATTGTTTTGAGTACCTCAGCCTTGAGGCACTACTCCCCGTCAATGTCTACCACAAGATGTTTTTCCCTCTCTCTACTGTGGGAAATTCCCACTCCCAAAATTCCAACAAATGACAATTACCTCTGAGAAAACTTCCTTGACCCTCAGAATACAGAATTGTCCATTGTGGGAAAACTGCACAGGTACATTGTTCAAGTGAGAACTGTTAACTGTTAAGGTGAGGGTCATCTCAGTTGCCACTGCAAAAAGGTTAATTGAAACATTCCTGAAGCATCACCAAATTTCTAAAAACACTGGGACCTATAGTAGCATAAACCAATTTCATTTGTATTTTGAGGGCATCCTTAGATTCATTGCTGCATGTATAAGTGATTGAGAAAACCATATCCTTCATGACTCTTTCAGCATGCATTTCCTAGTTACTTTGGGATACCTTTAATTAAGGTGTATGAAAGTATGGACAGACGCACTAAGCACTTTATTCGTTTGATCACCATTTCCGTATTTCTTTCTGTTCCACATGTAAAAAAGGAAAAAAATACACATCATTTAACGAGCTTGTTATTACGCCCTATCCTTTCCCTCCCTTTAACCATGTCACTACTTTTTTACCTTTCTGCCACTTCCATGAACAAGCTACACGCCTGTCTTCAAGTCTCAGAAAAGAGATCAGTGTCAAATCTACATTTTGTTTCACACAAACTACTTATTTATGATGCAAATTGTTAAGTACCATGTACCAGGGATCAACAGAAAGTACAAGTCAAGTTACATTTACCCTAAATTGACTGTAACCAACTTATGCTAATGGAAGGTAGTTAAAAGCCCTTCTCTTCTGGGATCAATCACGAAGGATTAAAGGCAACCTCCTTTTCGTTCAAATCGGGAAGTGCTGCTGCTGGGAGTCCAAGGACCTAAGAGTAGCTTTCACAGCATCATTAAAATGCCTCTCTGAATTTTAAATGTGTGTTAAAAGGAAAATCTTGAACATGCACTTGAAAACAACTGCAGAAAATAGAGCATTAACTTTTAGAAATTCAAATTAATTATCCAGTGGAAACAGATACTTTCAATTTCGATGGAACTTTTTTTCTAAACAAGACTTTCTCTAAGAAATCATCCAAATCATAATGAAACATTCTATCCACAATTTCCTTTAACAGCTTTCTCACTGTTATCCGTTAAACAAATGTCAAAGATGAGGAACAAATATCAAACATACATAACCCTCTTTCTACAACTGTTGTTTAAAATAGCAAAAGTCCATTCTACCATTTTTGTTTCCTTTTTATTTTAAAGCCATACTGTTTTCAGGGGACCAAATTCCTGCTGTTTCAGTGTCCAAAAAACACTACTTTCTGTGCCTATATGAAGTAACTTTTCAAACTTTTCAAATGCCTAAGTGTGGAATAGTTGCGAGAAAATGCCTGCTACTTTTCTGGTTGGGTAATTCTCATCTGACTATACTTAAAGGCCTATTTTCATCATCCCAAGCAGTTCCAATTCTCCCAACCTACTTACTTCTAGCCCCTCCCACATTTTTCTAAAACTCATCTTTATCCAGACACAATCCTAGTGTATTGCTTGATGGCTTGTCTCAGTGGGCATACAAGTCCAAAATGTGTAATCAAGACACTTTCAGTGCCCATGCTGTGTAATTTAGCTATGATGCATTGTTTGAATGTGATGCCAATCAAAGAGCTGTACCAATTGAGGGTTTTGATATATGTATACTGTAACTGTAGTTTAGGGTGACGAATGACTGCCTTGAACCCTGGCTACTTCTAATTTGCATTTTTCTTAACTGTTGGTGAACAACTTCACAATTTCGAAAGTTTTACAATGTTAACATTGTGGACCAATGTGATGCAATTTCCCATCACATTATAATAGCAGAGAAGTGATAAGAATGTTGATATACCTCTACATATCTTCCCAGACAAACAAGTTTGATACGTTTTGACCTTATAATGACCTAAGGTAACCTTTCACTGACCTCATTAACATTGTGCATAGCAAATAACAAAGGTGTTCTACAGTAGTTCCCAGCATATATTATCCTATTTTGAAGCTCTGGGACCTGTGTTGACATTTAGTGGCCCAGTATAAACTTTGAACTTGCCACAACATACAGCAGGGCAACTCTGAATATCTGAAAGGTAAACAAAAGTATGTGTCCACTTCCTGGGTAAAAAGGAAGCATACATACATGTTAAGTCATTACTGCATGTTTGGTCTGATGGTAAGAGCATCAACCTCTCATGGGGAAGGCAGAGGTTCGATTTCCAGATCAAGTCACACCAAAGACTCTAAAAATGGAACCTGCTGCTATTGTGCGTGATGCTCCACATAAGCAATGGAGTAAGGAAAACAAGTCAGTGTGCCACAACTGGAAAAAAGGCCGTGGCCGGCTCGACTTGAACCAATAGGTTATAAAATGGGCCGTACAACTCCATCTAACTAAATATATAACTAAGTCATTTACCACTGAGTATGCATGCGCAATTGTTTTAATGTTGACCAATACACCTTCAGATGGTGATCTCAATGAAGAACTTCTTTAAACAAAAGCTGAAGAGGAGTTCCCCCCGAACTATTTTGCAGCAACGGTTAAATGTTGTGAATTTTTTTATTTCTCTTAAAAAAAAAAGACTTCAGCAGTCAATTTCACATTTGAAGACTCAAGAGAAGAAATGTTGTCACATGTCTTTGGTATGACTCGACCTAGGAATAGAACCTGCAGAAAGCAGGGTTCTATTCCTAGGTCCAGTCATACCAAAGACTCTAAAAATGGAACCTACTGTTGTTGTGGGTGATGCTCCCCATAAGCAATGGAGTAGGGAAAACAAGCCAGTAAGCCACAACTGGAAAAAAGGCTGTAGCTGGCTCGACTTGAACCAATAGGTTGGAAACTGGGCCGTAAAACTAACTAACACATGACTCTCAAAAGCCAATCATGAAACAGGACAGCCTACTGCACTACTACAAGTTTGCATGACTGCACTCGCCAAATGCCAAAAGACTCATCACAGGAAGAAAAATTGCCCGGTGAATGTCTTATTTAAAGGAATAAAACTTGGCTAAACCACCAACCAGTGTTGTTAAACTAGTGGTATCATGTACCTAAATTGATATCCCCTAAATGTCCAATACTATAACTGTTAGTTTACTGTAACAATTACCCTTCACTATAACTGTTAGTAATAGTTGAATAGTCCTGAGTATAACCCCTTTAATTCATCCCACCTATTCAACTGCCAGAATTATAAACCATCTATTGAAACTGAGCAGTCTAGACCATCCCCCAAGACTATAATAATCTATTCAATGATGTCTAGACCCATACCAAAAGGAATTGATTCAAAGGCTAGCTTTTAAACCTCCCTTTGTCCTCCTATACCACTTTCATGTTTGACCTATCTTGAGACACAGATCCATACTGACCACTAAAGCTACTCCTGGTCATTGGTGAGCTTTATTTAAGTTAATCCACCCCCCATTAAGGACACAATACAAGGAGGCAGGCCAGTCATAAGTCAGCCCCTGTCATTAATTGATTAGGGAAGGAACAGGAGGAAGCTGCAAGTAACTATGAATGATGACTGATGCCAGTGGCTAATGCAGGAAAATTAATCACATCTTGTTCTTTCACATGCTACTGTTTAGCACTGCCTCACTGAGAATATGCATGCCGGTTATAGCTACGTGACACCGTAAATATCAACTCCAGAAAACGTAATTACTTTGGGGGATTTTATTCATTTGAAAAGTTAATGCAATTAATACAATTTAAGCTGTCAAATGTTAAATGTAAATAAAAACAAAATGTTTATTGTGGATGCAAATGAAAGGTTTAACTTTCTCCACTTGCATTCAAACATTTTAAAGATACAGGGGTAGGATGCACTGGCATTGCAACCATCCCTATCCCTTATCAATTTTTTGACAACTCAAACCTGCCTAATGAATCCCCTCCCTACATCACAGTTACCACATAAATTTGCAACTTAAAAGTACATTCTGTAAGTACAAAATACAGTATGTGTACAAATCAAAAAGACATTGCCATTTTAACCAGTCCTACCCAATGATAAGAGGGTACTGTACAGTAGTATTTCTCACTTATCATAAATGTTAATGAGTTATTTTGAAAACAGGCCCTTGAAATTCACAGGAATTGTTAGCTCCACCACATACTGGTGCTGAGGTGATGAAATATTTAACGGAACCCTAAAACAGTCTGTTACCGTCCATGAATTATTTTTTTTTAAGAAAAGCCCAGTTGGTTCAACTACCAACTGGTGAAGAATGGCTAAACCCACAAACAGCCTCCCTTAATTTTTGATACTCTACAGCTTGCAACAATCACATCTACCACAATTTTGCCTTAGTTCACCATTTGCATCAAAAGTCCTATAAACCACCATTGGTAATTTTGATAGACTTTTATCAAGGAAAACATTTCATGAAATAACTTTGGAAGTTTTCATATTTCAACACAGTGAGCTAAATCCAATAACCTTTGATTTCAGCATGAGTTATCTTATTATTTTTAAATATTCCAATCCAAGTTCCTTAATGGTGAAAGGTAATTCACTTTGCAGGAATTAATTCTGGTTTGATATTAAAATTCACCCATCCATGGCTCACACAGCTTTTTTTTTTCAATTTTGCACATTTGCAATAAGTTGTGCTTTAAAAAACCATCATTACCAACTGGCCCGAAACTTAATACCTTCAAAGCAGGTGTGCAACGTACTCCTCTTTCACAGAACATGATCGAAACGCCAGTGAACCAGGGTAGAGATTAAGCAAGGGCTCAGGGCAATTTTGTCTTGAAACATAAAAATAGTCCCCAAAAATGGGTCATAATGGGCAAAATAGCTGACACATTCTGTGTAGGGCAGGGCATTTTAAGGGCAAATATTGGCTAATTATTCCAAAAAAAAAAAAAAACTGCAGTGTCCTAAAAGGAAGGTAATTCCTACCTTGCAGCCAACAATGGCAGATACGATTTAAATTTTGAGAGTTCAATGATACTTACTGACATTCATGTCTTCTGTGCATTGACCACCTCCATCAAGTTATACCTAGCTTCACAAAATATTTGAAGAATTTTGACTCACCCCGTACCACAACTTTGATGACCATGATAATCATTTGACTCCACAGACTTCCTATACATGGACAGAGCATACTGCACGGCACATGGTCGCAACCGTATTTGGGAGAAAAAGCACACCAAGATGGCTGTCTGCTATTGTTTTGTGTGGAAGTTTGGACTTGCTCGAGTCAATTCCCAGATTTTGCAAGAAAGTTGAAATATTTTTGAAATATGGCAAGGTAAGGTCAAAATCGCTACACGTATTGCAAGAATATGATACTCTTTCCCATTCAAGTTTAACTTTTGTTTAAAATATTGCAGAGTATTCATCAAATCAGACGATTTATAGCTTCACGGCGGCCATCTTGGTGCGCCTTTTTGGTCCCTGACAGTGGCAACAATCTACAGATAGGACATACACATTACATGCTTTGTCCATGTGTATAAGTCTGTGTTTGACTCACATTTGACTCACAACTGCCCTAGAAAGGTCAGAGAGGCCATCTTTCAACTGTAAGTTCATCTCCACAGTACCATGACTAAAATTGCACATGAATTTACCACAAAAGAAGGGCTACCAAAGTTCACAAACAAAAAGATTAGAGGCTCTCATAATGCCTTTCAACTTCTTACAGCATAGTTTAGATCAATTATCCTTTTATTAAAGACCTATTTTCCTACACTTGTAACCTAGACAAAAGCATATCACCTTGAAGTTGGAAACAGAGACAAGACTTCAAAATGTTATTCATTCCACTTCAAAACATAGATAAATGAAATTAGCGGCTCTAGAGCTTCAAACAAAAGCACTGTGAGTGGCATCAATCAAATCACAATGCAACTGTTATAAACCTACTTACTGCACTGAATGCATCAACAAACAAACATTGTTTCTGGTTTATTTGAAATTCTGATTAAAATTGGGACTTCTTGGCTAATCTTGATTCTAGTCACCAATGAATATTTACCAAATAAACAATAACACCAAATTTGCTTTGTACCTAATAGTGCATAATGCATTGCCAAGGGATGTTCTGAGACAAGCCCTTCCAAATGTAATGATTCCGCATTATGGTGATCTTTCTGGATACAGGAACCCCTTTACTAAGTGATCTTGAGATTGCCAGCCACTTGAAGGGCCCATCCTCTTGTTTCTCTCATTTGTTTGTACCATGAATAGTCATACTCAATTCAATACCTGAACTTAAAGGCCCAGTTCTCTCACCCCAAATAGTACCAATTCTCCTAACCCTCTTACTGAAGCCCCTTCCACATGTGTCTGAACTTCATCCTCATCCAGACACAATCTCATTTTATTGCTTCAGGGTGAGTATAGAAAACTCAATTTATATAATCAAAACACTTTCAGTACCATTCATGCTGTGTAATATAAGCTTTGCACTCTGCATTGTTTGAATTAGCTGTCAATCAAATGGCTGAGCCAATTAATTTTGGTACCAGGGTACCAAAAGTGTAGTTTGGGGTGAGAGGTTTGGCTCTTTAATCTGCTTCATGGGGTTTTGGGTCGTTTGAAGCCATGTATGGTACACTGGGAATCGAAATGGTAACTAGAATTACATTTGATGGACCCCAGCAACTTTACACTGACTGCCAGATTTGTCTATACACAAATTAGGACAGCAAGTGTTGGTCTGATTTCAGTCGGCCATAACTGGGGTCCATCAGCTTTAAATCTTTCCATTTCCTTGCTTACTTCTATCATGGATGGTTGTACACTAATTTGCATGTTGAATTCTCCAATTTCACTAAATATAAGGGTTTGAAATTCATGTAAACAATAAATAAAGACGATTTTAGGCTGATAGACCCCACTAATGGCGGCATACAGTCACTAAAAATAAGCGCTCATCGGATTCGTCTATATGGTACAGACAAGGGTGTGCCACATTGCATTATGCTAACAAACAAATCTGGAATGCATGAATATGTTGCAACATGACAAATAGATTTCTACTTTAAATGAATCTAAAGCAGGTAAAGTAAGTAGTTGCAAAGTAGATTGATAAATTTTAAATGGAAGTTTCTTCATAACACTAATGAGGGCTCGATAGACCTCTGAGACCATGATAAAATTATTGACAGATCACATCCTGCATTAATTTCACCACATAGAATTCACACAATTGACCAATTGATCGATGACAGTTAGAACAACATACATGTTGTTGGGATGGGAGCAGTTGTGATGAATACATTCAGTTCAGGGAGGCCAACTTTTAAAAACGATTTCCAGTTTTTTTTACATAAAAAAGCGTATTTTGGGCATCAAAAGTGTATTCTCTTGAAAGTATTGAAGTTCACATAAAACAAGTAAAAACGCGAATAGGCCAACTAATGTTACTTGTTACTGTGTCAGGCTAGGCCTAATGTTAGCTACAAATTTTGGCATTGTCCACATAATCAGAGTGCATTGAGTTGTACCTGTTCCAATACTCCTAAGCTTACTCCCTTGGCTTGGTCAGAACTATTTCATTTTTTTTGAAACGAACAACTACCGTATTTACTCTATTAAACGCCCCCGGGGCGTGAAATTTTCGTTAAGGGGGGCGTTTATTAGAGTCAAATTTATGTGACTTCTGAAAAACTGCTACATATGGCATATTTGTCCATTTGGTTGTAAGCTTCACAATCAGCTGTGAGCTCCTCCCGAATGATCGGTAACCAAACTTCCCTATAAATATGGTAGCCACGAACAGCACTCTGAACTTTGCAAGTGTGATCAGCTTTCGCCGACATCTTGATATGTAACGTTACACACAGAAGTGACTTTTTTACGTGCCCGTGGCATATGCATGCATGCATGCTGTGCACAGTATACAGCCATGCCTCGCGGTACTATACTGACCGGCCGGCTATACGCACGTACATACGGTAATTGCATAATAGTTACTGTGGGTAGCACCATTAGCAGTACATACGCGTTCATAGCATTTCACTGTTAAACAGTTTTCCTGTGCTGAATTTGGATTTTTATGTTAGGCTGTTCGGATAGGCTAGCGAATATTTGTATACCTGCAGCATGTACAGTACCACTTTCGAACAGCAAACGAAGCAGTATAGTTCGCGGTATGTGATAGCGTGATGGATATCAACAGAAATTAGTTGCAGAAACATGCCTTTTACTTCAGGATATGGGACTTAAGGAGATTTCGTGGCTTCAAGGTAGGACTATTTCATTTTCCTTCTACCATATTGTCTTTGGAATTAACAATTTCACTTTATGCAATGTCACGAAAAAGTTGGGGCGTTTATTAGAGAGGGAGCGTTTATTAGAGTAAATACGGTATGTCCTAAACTCATCCATAATGAACAGTTAGTGTGCTGTATTCCATCGATGACTTTTACTTTTTACTTTTTTAGGTAATTTTACCCCA
The DNA here is from genome assembly GCA_037179385.1 of Holothuria scabra. Classification (NCBI taxonomy): domain Eukaryota; kingdom Metazoa; phylum Echinodermata; class Holothuroidea; order Aspidochirotida; family Holothuriidae; genus Holothuria; species Holothuria scabra. The sequence goes on along the minus strand of CM074185.1, from coordinate 34,033,022 downwards.
AAATAGTCACTTTGTCTAATTTGGTGACACTATATAACACATTTGTGTTGGTGTGTCGTTAAACCCCATCTAACTAACTAACTGTACATTCCATCCAGTCAACCACAGTATTGTCACGTGTGAATAAAATGTCCTTTTTGTAATAATCCTTCCGCACGTCTCTACAGGTGACTTGGTATTGTGTTGAAGGGTCACCGAGAGTTTAAGCCTTCATTTAAGAAGGAACGGAATGTTTAAGTGTTGGAAGGCATTGTGTAAAGGTATTCAGGGAGGTTAAGCCCCGGGATGGTAGGATGCTCGATGTATAGGCGAATGGAAATAACAGGGAGTGGTAGGGCACTTCAGGTTAACACCCCAGAGAGAGAGAGAAGTCATGAAGTAGTAGTCTGTATCCACGAAGTATGCCGTTTTTGTGGAAGTTTCCTACACATCGCCGAGGATGCTATAGGGATCTTTTTGGGAAAACATGCATCGCAGAGGATGATATGTAAATTCTTAGACATCGCCGAGGGCGTACTAGTACTTTTAAATCGACGCACTTGGTGTATAACGCTACTCTTCACCAGGCTGTACACTATAATCCTGAATGTCATGTGATCCAAGTCCACTGAGGAGACTTGTAAGTATTAGATTTTACTTGGGGAGGGCCCCTTTTATGCTTTTATCAAAATTGTGAAATTAAACCTTATGAAAACCTTACTTTTGCTGTTTTCAGGGATTTTTGGTTGGGGTTGCCGACCCCTCAGGTGGGACATGGTGGTTATCGTTCTGACGGTTTCCGGTTAGACGTCTCCTAGACAGTTAACCCCCAGGCTTGTCAAACTGAACACTGGTATCAGATATCTCGGCCTACTACCAGGGCGGTACAAGACTACTGCTTCCAGGTTTATTACAGTTCTAAGAATCTATGTCGGGACACTATGTTAACGTATACTTAAATTCCAGCAACAAGATGTGATGCAAATTAAATGTGAGAGAGAAAGAGATAGAACTTATGACGATGAAAGAAATAATGTAACGTAACACTTTAATGTAATATATGTACATAACTTTCAACACATGTTTTGTGTAGTATCTCAGTTACTGGTGAGCTGTCTTGCGAAACAAAAATCTTGAACCTACTAATCTACCCAAAGTCGCAAGGGTTTTCACTTGCCTGCGCGGCAAGCTTTTGCTTTGTGACAAGTATGCTACGTACGGTTAATACATGGACATGAACAGTTCAGTACTGTATTCTAGAGCTAGCTAGCTCAGTTCCAGATGCATACAAGACCGAGATACTCCAATAGTACTACAAGCCTGCTCGTAGTACCATGTAAGTTGATGTGCCTGTGCAATCCAGTGTATGTATACTAGGAAAGTACTATACTTTGTACTGCTAGCAGTGCAGGTCGGGTCATGATAATGTGACCTCTACATAGTAGTCTCCAACTCCAGTTGCATGCATTTTTACTGTTATTTACGTTGTTATTTTACTAGAGATCTTACTACGGTGCTTTAGCGACCATATTTCCATATTTTTACGGACAAAGTCAATTCCCGTATTTACTACAAAAATCCGTATAAAATACAGGAAAATCATACTGGTTGGCATCTCTGTAAGTTGGTTGAATACAGACAACCTTATATCCAGCCAGTTTGAGAGTGTGTCTCTGAAAGTGGTAATAAGTAAATTATATCTTATAAATGCTCATTGCAAAGTCCCCATGACTCTCTGGCAAAAAGCCAAGGGCCAAAATCAAAGAAGTAATTTCCACTAAATTATCCCTTTGTCTTCAATTTCTTTGTTTTAAATGATACTGCCATGTATATAATAAATATCACTTTTGCTGTCCAAGTAGTTTCATTTGAGATGCTACCACAGTTAACTTTTTTAAAAATCCAAGAAGATGTTTGGATATATAATACCATGAAAAGTAACAGCAAAACCCTGTCACACAAGGCATAATATACTGGTTACGTTTGGTAAGCACTCCAGCAACACCTTGAGGATCTATTAATCAAATGCAGTGCTTGAAAAATTTCTCTTAGTGAGAAAGAAACCGTCTGCGTAAAATGTTGCAGGTATGTTCACTGTCATCTGCAAGTAATTTGAAATCTCACAAATGCCTCAAAGGTATACTTTAACATTTTCCGAAGAGCGTATGTGCTACACCTCTACCTTCTAAAATGAATGAATTGAAACACATACAGTTCCATGTCTGCGACTGGAGTAGAATGTTTGCAAGTAATGGCATCTCAATTTTGAATCTTTCTGAAAAACAACCCCTGCTTCAGATACTAGTCTTCTTGTTGATAATTTCCAGCAAAGCTGCCAGTAGAAGTGGGAGGTATGAGGGCACACTGCCTCTAAGCAAAGGACATGTCTTTCCTCATTTTAGGAAATCCTGATTCAAGTTGCAAGGGGATTTAATGGAAAGCCTCCCCTGCCTTCCCCCAGTAGTGTGGATGCTTTTTTGTGTTAGAATAATTATTGGCTATGCTATGTTTCAAACTCCAAATAGTATCAAATTACCAACTATCTTGACAAACTGCATTGAATGCATGATGGCACATTTGATTTTTCTGTGTACTTTATTTTACCGACCGGTACCAATATTTCATGGTACAGCCCAACCCTAACGGGTAGACACCAACATCAAAATGACAATTTTATGGCAATCAGTGTCCAATATATTACTGAATTTCTGCCACTAGTTTATTATAGGCCTTCCAAAATAGGATTTTCCTGTCACAACAGCCAACCCAAGGAAACACCCTATTTGTAAAACATCCCCTGGAAGATATGAAAACCAATCCTATATTGGCAAGGGAAATGAAGCATTTAGATTAGATAAGATGGAGTTTTATGGCCCAGTTTCCAACCGATTGGTTCAAGTCCGGAAGGCCATAGCCTTTTTCCCAAATGTTGCTCATTGGCTTGTTTTCCCTACTCCATTGCTTATGCTAAGCAACAAGCACAATGGCAGTAGGTTCCATCTCTAAAGTCTTCAGCCAGGGCTCGAACTTCTCACCTCCCAACTGCAAGTCTGATGCTCTAGCCACTTGACTATGGGTCCGGGAGGTGAAGGAATGAATACCTAGTAACCCAACACTTAACACTACACTACTACACAATATGGAAGGACAGGGATGTGAAGGTTGTCACGTCCTATGGTGAAAGCCTAGACAGAAAACAGAAGGGTACAAACAAGAAAGGGGCAGGAACCATTAAAGGACTGTGAAAAGCTCAAGTCAGACAATACAGTACTTATCCAAACTCACTGCAGAATCAGGAATAGGCTGCTGAGAGAAGAAAACCTCAGTAAAGACAATTCAATGGTGAAAGAACTCACAGAATGGAATGAAAATCTGCACAGGACCAAAATATGAACTGTTGAACAGACAAGGCAAGTGAAAGGGGGGTGCTAAAGGTTGCCCTCTATCAGCGGAAGCGGCCTCTAAAACTGTGAGATGAAGACTTAACTGTAGTATACCCTTGGGACCTTTATGCATGTAAGTGAGGATTACAGGGATGAGAGGTGGATAAGTAGAGAAGTGATGCAGATTACAGTACTTTCCTGCCATCTCCATCCCTCATTACCAACTCTTTGCTCTGTGACAATTCACTCCAAACAACAAAGCAGCCTAACAAGTGTCTGTACAGTACATGCATGATGGACAGGATTTTCATTTTGTTATTACCTGCAAACTATTTCTTGAGTTTACAATAAACATTTGATCTTATTAAATTTGTGTCATGTAACATGGACATGTAATACATAAAACATTCTGAAAACACTTCCATTTTAACCATCTGTTCTTAATTCATATTTAACTTTTACCAGCTTTGACTTCAAACCTTCACTTCACAAAATGTCCATGAAAATACTAAGTGTGGTGTTAAAAAAACACATATCTAACAACAAAATTTATCTGAAATGACGAAGCTTTATTTCCCTTACTTACACTGACACAATGCTATTGGGACTAGTCTGTATTTGGGTTCACACAATGTAATTGCATTTACTTGAATAATCTGACCTTGTTCAAACACTTCGGAAATGGATCTATGAGTTACTACAATATACTATTTTCCTTTGTGAAGAGATGTTCAAATACGGTCCGTGTTGTATCCATGAATATGTACATAGCACAAAGATGCCAATGGCATCACTTGTACAAGGAGAAGTTGCATATAAGAGACACAGACTCTAAATGAAAGAAGTACTGTAGTATGAGAATTTAACACTAGACCGATGTGGCGCAATGTTTTAAAAAAAACATTGCAGCTTAAAAAGGTGCACCTTTCTTAATAACTTAATTGGCAAGGACATTCATATCAAACAAATGCAATTAAATAACTGTGCGAAATTTATGCATAAAAGTTTACAAATTTTAAACTAATATGGTATACTTGTAATGACTTCAGTATTTCAATCACACATTTTGAAAAGCAATTTTATTTACTTTATTTAACCAAGGTAAAAACATTCTCTTTTTTCTTTACAAAGAAAAAAAATGTAATGCCTCATACCATGGAATTACTACCTCCACTACTTCCAAGGTAAAGACTTCCATGCTCATACTATAGCAACACCAGTGTTTGATACATAGGTGAAGGAAGGGACAAAGGCATGGGCAACATTCCCTTCTCCTTCCTGTGTGTGACAGTCTGAAACAATGTTCATGTTACCCCCTCCCTACCCTCACTATCACCACTCACCAGGTGGTGCCTGGTGAGAACAGCTCCCCTGCACCTGTGGTTCCTTAGAAATGCAACAGTTCTGAAACAATAATACTGAGACTATCAGCTAGAGAGGGGGATGGAAGGGGAAATCACTGGCAGTGCTAAAAGGGGAAGCCCTTTCCCACACTCGCCCCCCCCCCCCCGGCAAACTTAAGCCAGTGCGGAGTTGGGTTCACCAAAAATGTACCTCTCCTGAGACTTTCAGAGATGTATGTTTAAACCTCAGAGCTTCTGGGGGCTTTGCCCCATGGAACCCCCCCCCCCCCCCATACAGGAATGGGCTATTTGGGCTTAGTTTTGTAATGTGCCTGAAAATTTTGCCCCAAACATTTTCTTTGGCCCTTGGCTTGCTCCCCCCCCCCAATTTTGACAATTTGGAGCTACAGTAAATGGCACTGCTGGCATACAATCACATTCAAAACACTCTGCTTTGAGAATTCAAGCCTTCATAACAAACATAAGCACTTAAGGTTCAATCTTTGCAATGACACGCTATAACTGCAAGACATAATTTACAATGTGCTTTGCATAATTTTATAGCAATTAACCAAAGGTAAGTTTACACTTTGAAAAGTGATAAGAAAACATCAAAAACAGAGGTAGGTTGGGGGAAATAAGGGCACTATGGATCATCTTTTTGAAACAGCATACTTTTCTGGAGCCAGAGTAAATGCTACTGCTACTTCCACTGCACGCTCAGAGTATATCACGAGCAAGAATCAGAAAAAAGGTCCTCATTAATAAAAGACATTTATCTCAAATTTGGCAAAGTAAAGACTAGGGCCTATGGCTTGTCCACATGTCTGAATAAATGATATGATGATGTGTGAACCTCTAAAAATCAATTGGATGGTACCATCTGTCGCTCTATATGGGGATGAGCTACTGGCAATTACAGCCAGCCATTTGAAATCAGACTTTTAGATGCCAAACTCTTTTTGGTGTAAAGACAAAAAAAAAATTGTGAATTTTTTACCAGTTGGAATAAAAATTCAGTATGGCAAGGTTGAAACAAGATATGTTACTCAATCTGCTTTGGTTGTTGTATAAATAATTTGCAGAAGATGATGTCCCCCACCTATGGCAAGGTTCTCCTCAACAAAACAGTGCAACCATAGATTTTGGTAATTCCTCAGTGGTATATACAATAACATGGGTCACCTACTTCTGTACCAACCACTAAATACATTTGTGGTATACCAGCAGACAGAGGTCAAATATAAATAATGGTCCTGTGTCACTTTGATGGGTACCGGGACAGGTGTACAAGCAAGGGTATACTATGACCATAAATGAAATCAGCTGTAAATCACCATGTTTCCCTTATGTATAACCATTAGAGTAACGGTGCATTTATTCAGTGCAGACATAGCATTAAATCCTGGGGGCACATAAAACAAAAAACAAAACAAAACACGACCACGTAAAAAGTCAGGAGTGGGTGAAATCCTTTGTTCCAAAATAACCAATATAAAATACCTTCACAGCTACTAAATGCAAGATATGACACCAATTTCATATTCAGACCATTATTTCAAACATTATGAAGGAATTGGAAGTTTATTTCAATAAATATGGGGAAAATAATGTCAAACCCTGACGGCAACTCAAATCTGGTTGCAAAGGAGGAATTTTAACAACCATGCTTACTGCCATCAGTGAGAGGTTTACACCTTCAATATGGTGAGATACAGAAACATAAAGATGCCACAGGAAACTGGGTTAAAAAGAAGAGGGCATTTTTCATACTTCTTTGTTTTTTTCTAATATGACTCATTTCAAATTTTTCTGAGGTGAAAGAGAAGTGGAGGAAGGTGCTTGAAATCTCTTTTCAGTTTTTTAATACATTTTTTTTTTTTCCAAATCTGTCTCAACATAACATAGGCATCAGTTGTAGAGACCACCGGATTTCTGCCATACAGCCTGGTATATATAGCAACAGTTACAAACAGTGTTGTTCTGCTGTCCTTCGTGTTGTTCAAAATGCAACTGTGATACAATGTGCATACTGCATTAAAAGGTCCTTTGTGCAATCGGCTTTTGCTCTCTCCACGACATGCTACCAACTTTACATATTTCACAACAAACAACAGATAACAGAACTGCTAATCTTTTCATCTTATCATAATCCGAATTCCAATCAAAAACTGAAACCTTGTCTGCCCTATCAACTTCAAACTTCACTTACAGAACCCCTCTTTCTTGCAAACTGAAAGCAAAACTGCATGTCCAAATTTACCAGTTTTAAATGTGAGTTCACAAAATACCAAATGCATCGTCAGGAACCATCACATTCTCCTGCTGCATCCTCCCAGGTTTCAGATGACAGCCCACAACAAATCACCTCTTGCCTTTTAACTAGCTTTCTGCCTTTACACTTTTATCACAAAGTAATCATACAATGTTGTCCTGAACAACTAGTTTCCACCAGCACAAAAGATGCAAAGCTCTGCTGTCCTTGACGAAAAAAAGCCCTGTCCACTACGTTTCATTGTGTTCAATACCAATCGAAAGGGTATCACAATGATTTTCTTGCCCACCTTCCATTGACTACAGCTTTCATCTCCTCCTGCCTGTGAAAAGTTATCCTCCATTTATCATTCTAATCCAAGCAAAACATAAAAGAGTCCTCTAGCTTCCAATCAATGAGAATGTAGGACCATGAAAAATGTGCACATTAGTGTAATGGCACTGCCGGGCGTCAGTATTACACAAAAAGGAAAAACCTTCACAATTATGTGTTGCTACAAGATCTCCTTTGGCTTCTGTGGCTTTTCATTATCACCACAGATGTAGGAGAAGTTATAAAAGTTGCTATCTCTGATTCAAAGTACCATTTGGAAGTCCATTCTATGATTTACACATGAATTAAAGTAGTCCATACGACTGTCCCAAAATACAGCCTGAATGGGTCTTGCCTTGAAAAAGGGGATGATTCACTTGGGTGTTTTATTTACGTTAAGAGGTAATTTCATTTTATTCCTATATAACACTTACAGCCAAGGAAACTAGCAAACATTCCACCATTATTAAAGTGCTAATTACTGTAACTGTAATCATCCTCTAAAAAATTTTAAAGAGGGTAATGTCTGCCTTAAACATGACAGTAGTATAACACAGACCATTTACAAATTGAAACTTTGAAATAAACTACTGCTTAAAATTGAAAGATTCAATATTTCCTTTTGCAGACTCAATATTTATTTTACAGACTCAATATTTTATTTTCAAGAATCAAGACCATGATCAAAATTAAAAAAAAATTAGATAAATAAAAGTAAGATAAAAGAATTCAGATGAAACATGCCTTGAAATTTGAGGCACGCAATAGCGATCACATACCATCACTCACCTCAAATCACTGTGAAAAGTGTGATTATTTGCACACATACATGAAGAATGGGAGCTCATATAATGCTATTTAAGTTAATAAGAAACACACCCACCATACTGCTGAATTTCCTTTGGAGTGTGATTTGTAACCCACCTGGAAAATCTAAAACACAAGGCCTGAAAAAATAATCCTCTTTTAAATCCAGTACGTGCCTAAAATCGTCCTCAAGATAATGCAGTTGTATACTGTACATTGAGAAACCTTTTTCACAAAACTTATTGACGGTAGAAGTCTTTGGTAATCTCTAAAATGGAAAACTTAAGTAAAACCAGAGTAACAAACTCTTTCGCCAAACAGTCCTGCTTAAAATCCTCAGAAATAAAGCATTAGACAGAACTTACTCTTTTTATGTACTGATTAAAATTATTAATGGCCCTAAGGATAATGTTTATCAACAATGAAGGCACTTAAACAATACCTTTACTCAGGTTAACACACATTATTTGTCAATTTATGCTTCATAATAGTGTAGGGACACTGTTTCATTGTGAATATATTATAAAATCATTCCACAAAACTTCAAACTTGAAGGAAAAAGTGAGAATGATTTGCATGAAAAGGCAGTGTCACGAATTGTTGAAATTCAATGCCATAACAAAATATATTCTACTACATATCCTAATAAGCATTCAAGGAGCTATACAAGATGCAGAGAAAGAACCACTTTTTTGCCAGCAGCACTGGTTTGTCCTCAGATAGCCTTGAAATCATGACTCCATGTTGTAATCTGATACCAGTGGAGAGGGCATAGTAAGAATTCCTCAGAGAACAGACCTTCAGCCTTTCACTGATCATTTATCAGACACTGACACAGTACTGCTCCATACAGTTCTGTATGTGGTAGCATATTTACTGTACTTTCATCTTATGTGTACTGAACAAAGTTAATGGTGATGTGTAGGAGGCAGTTGCATGTAAGGCCACACAACAGTACCAGGGAGTGACAGTGGAAAAGACAATTTCAAGCGGTACTACATTTACGACCTTTGACTAAAACTGTAGGTTTTTTCTATAAACATACTACCACTGCATACTTAAAGAAATGGCATACTGTACATGTAACATTTATCAAACAAAATAACTTCGACTGCTACAAAAAGTAAAAAAAATAAACATCAAAATTGGGTGGATTCACTGTAGCTTTCTAAATTCATCAGTATAAAAATTTGATGTATTGTTTGTACAAAAGAGCTTCACAGATAAATGAGCATTATCAAGTTTTCATAAACACAGAACATGCATTCCCCATCTCCCCTCTCCCCACTTTTTTTTTACTTTCAAGTTATTTTACTTTTTGCTCTGACAAATCTATATTATATGCAATCCAATGCAGCTTGACCTAGATTTCACTGGTACTCTCCAAAATTGCTAACTCCAGACAATTTTTTTTTCTGGAAGAGCCCTGAAAAGTTGCAAAAAGAAAACTGTTGGGAATTATCGAAGGGTTTTCCAGCATGCAAATGCTAGTGTCTACAGAATAAACAAAGATGGCAATGATTGTGTCATTAATTATGCATGAATGAGCCAGCTAGATAAAGCAGACGACTTCCATAGACAAACTGACTTCATGCATTATTAGGAGATGGTGTCTAACCTTCACATTACTGTACATGGTGCGTCAAAATTTAACAAGGAATGGTTTCTGTTACATATCATGCTTTAAAATAATGAACTGTCAGCCATGACTTCATTAACATTACTGAAACTACTAAGCCTTGCACATGTTTGTTTGCTAAGTTCCTTAATACAGGCCATACAAAATTTTTTTACAGCAATTTTTGTCTTACATTCAATGATTTTTATTTTTGAGTTTTCTCCAAAGTCCTTGACCATATTAATTGTCAATCTGACGGCATCAAAATAACATTTGAACACATTTTTATATCAACTGATTAATGTAGAAAGTCTAATGAGTCCAAGTTGTTGAAGTTTGGAAATTGAGAATGATAAATGTATAAAATGGCTATACAAAGATCTATATAAAGCAAGCAAGCAATAATAATTTACAATCAGGCTTCAACATTCATGAAAAAGTCATTTTAGTATAACTGATGGCAAAAAAGAAGCAAAAATGGTTATCTTTGAGATTATCAAGTTCCTTACAACTGCTGCCTGCTTTTGGTTTCTATGTGTTTTTGCAATTCAAATTTTCCAAAATTTTTAAACTTGCCCACTTTAAACTGAAAGACTGAAGTTTACATGGAAACTGTCACAGATAATATCAATGCCAAATTATGACACACAAAACATGATACCAACATTATTTTTTTTCTTTTTGTTGGCCAATCAGATCAGACCTGAGGTTACAAATACAGTAAAGTACAGTAATATTTCACTTTTTAATTGAAGCACTTTACGAGTCTCAGATGTAAACAGCTAACAGTTTATGAAATCTAACGTATGGAAATGCATCTAAGTTTTTGTTAAAACAACCACATTGCTTTATTCATCCTGCTATACCCTCTGACACAGTTTTCTGCTGTGCACTTTTCTGACTGCCTGTCAATTTTGTCTCATCTTTCCTAAATGAGCTAATACAGAGACTTCATTTTTGATCATAAATGAAAAACACCCTCGCTGCTAGACTATTACTCCAAAGATTCCTTTTTCTTCTTCTTCTTTTTACAAAATGGCTAAACTCTAGCCCAGATAAAAGATTTCTGCAAGACTGTTTCATGTCCATTCTGTATCCTCAAGGAAACTAACATAAAATGGAATGTTTAGAGCTCTGATAGAACTGTAAATTTTATTATCTACAACTAAAGCCTTCCTGCGCACTGTAAGCAACATAATTTGAGAAAATAAAAAGTTTGCAGTAATGCTAGTCAAACTACTTACTGGCTCCGAAGGGAATTAAGAAAATTGATGAAATCTAATTCCCACCCATCTAGCAATGATGCATCAGTTTAGAAGACGGGCTACACATGACATTCTATACCCAAATAATAAATAAGTCAAACTAAGAGACATTTTTTCAAAAGTTTTGCTAAATTTTAATGTGTGCATCCAACGTGAGGTTGTATATTTAAAATGTAACACAATATGTTCCTTTAATATCAGTCTGCACATCTTATTTTCCATTGGAATTCAAAATTTAATATAAATGTAAATGCCACAAAATAAAGACTCCGAAAAGCTGCAGAATACGCAATCACACGGCTTCAAATTTTGAATTAATATGACAAAACCAAGGCATACACTACACTTTATTCAAGCACCAAAAACAGGACACCCATTTGAGGGCTATATGCTACATGAACGGTATTAGAGTAATGAAGACCCTGCCCTCTATGCTGCATCCATGTCCATGGTCAAATGTATTATCATATATGTCTTACCAGTCACATTAAGCAAAATATAGACAAAATTTGTAACATTTTTTAAACCAAGTTGCTGAACATAATGACTAGATTAAAATCGGGAATTTTCTCTCATCTAAGCTTACTACAAGGGTGGAAGGGCCAAATTGGAGTCCTGGGTAAATGCCTGATCTGGGAAAAGCACCTCACCCCACCCCATGGCATCTACCACATTTTTCAGCCATTAATTTTGCATTTTTCAACTCAAATTCTATCAAAGGGAGTGGATATAGGGCTAGTATAAGGTACAGTATAAGGAAGATTTGTGGTAGGTGGGGAGAGGTGTATTTGCCTGGAGTGCTGGGTGGGAATATGGAGCGTCACCACCTGGCACCACCCACTGTAGCTACATCCCTACAGGGTTACTCAACCCATATCAATGATGATTAAGGAAGCATGGTTCACCAAAAACCAATGGTATGAGGGGAGAACATTCCAAACAAAAGCTACTGCACATGCAGACCAGTTGGAACAAAATGGAAGAACAATTAAAGTACTGTCTGACCACAATATGGATTACTGGACAATCAAGCAGGAGTCAGCTAGTTAGTTACTGTAGATATGGAGTTTTACGGCCCAGTTTCCAACCTTTTGGTTCAAGTAGAGCCGTCCATGGCCTTCTTTCCAGTTGTGGCTCACCACTTGTTTTTCCTACTCCATTGCTTAAGCAGAGCATCACACACAATGCAATCAAGCAGGAATGAACCAACCTTACACAAACCATGTCCAATCCTACCAGGGGATACTCCCTGAAGTTTAAGACTAAAATCAATGACTTCTGTATGTATGCATGGCTCATTCATAAAACTTTTTACTAAGATTTGGCATTAATTACAGAGAAAATGCAGAGGGTGGCCAGCAATTTTACCCATGACAGGCTGTTTGTATTGAACATAATAAAGGAACTGGATTTTTTACATCAAAAGATGAATATTTCCCCAAAAATATTTATTTGAAGTACCACAAATACTGTTGTTTACATAAATTAACCACAGTTACAATTTACACTAGTTCCAGTCACATCTTTTTTCCCATCAAAAGGCTGCATGCAGCATGACCAAATCTGTTCAGTGTTCATGTAACAAGTCAAACTATAAAATCAGTTTATTTCTGACCCAATCTTTTACTAACATGTGTCCATATCACAAGACACTCACCAGTGATGCTCAAATTGACAAAAAAATAGTCACACACCTACAAACAAGTGATGTCTGATACTCTAAAATAGGTAACTTGGAAACCAGTTTGTTAATATCCATTTCGTCCATGGTTACTGTTTTTAGCCACTTCTTAACTGAATAAAATAGATCAGCATATGACCTTAGTTTAACAATGCCATGAAATCTGTTTTTGTGTTTTCCTTGGAAAGTAAAATGGCATATATGGCAAATAGACTAAACAGATAAATCAAGAAAATGACACTTAATAAATCAGACTGGGTTATACCTTCCTGAATCTGAAATATATTCTCAGTTTCAAACATTTAGTACCCTTTTTTTTCTCCCAAAGGGTAACATGTGCCTTCACAAAAGTGACCTAGAAACACTGATTTGGTTTTGAAGAGCTATTGGAGATATATCTGGTACTACAATAGCACTCATCACAGTAGCAAAGCCGAAAGAAAGTGAACAACTTAGAAAAACCCACATAACACAATGAAAAAATGTTGCCAGGCTTTTCACAAAGTCAACAGTTTACTTCTGGGCATCTTTTCAAGCTGGTATGACCTGATTTCAAATCATATTTTAAACAAAACAGTAATAACCTTTTACTTGCATTTGAAGCATTAGGCCTACTTTAATTTAAACCACCATGTGAGTTATTAAAAGGCTGTTACAAAGATCAAAGATAATTTAACTATGCATATGTAAATTGCTACCGCCAGTGTCCCTAGCAGGGGGGTAGGTTGGGGGAGGGGAATTTTTCTCCCTTTCCAAAATTTTTCACAAGAAGGTTGGTAAAATCTCCCCCCCCCCCCATTTCATTCCCATAAAAATTCTTTTTTTGAGGTTTTTTGTGTTTCCGGAGGAATCCCTGACCAGGTAAACCTTTCGCAAAACTGGTACGTGTACAAAAGTATTCAGAAAGTTAACACAAGTGTGTACAAGGCCACTGTGTGTTTAGGACAGTACTAAGTCATAGCATATCTGAGTGTGTTCTACACTAGGGAAAGTAAGGCAGTGAGTCACAATTGGAAAATGCCCTGACCAACTCCACTTCAACCAGTTGGTTAGATACTGGGCTGTAAAACTGGACAATGCTCAAAAAAAAAAAAAAAAAAAATGCTGAAAGGAAAGCTTTGTCACATACTGCTGTGTTTCAAAAAAGGTTTTTACTTTGCTTAACAAAATGTGACTTCTCACTGAGCCATTGGTGTCCTATCAGGGTGCAATACACCAGAAATTGCAAAAATGCACACATGTTATGGAACACTAAGTGCATGAGCTTCACCTAATATTCATGGATAAGGCACTGAATTTTCACAAAGACAAACATTTGGTTGAAACATGAAAAAACTGAAATGTTTTGAAGCTGACAGAAGGCCTCTGTAGAGAGCTCCAATTACCCTGCTACTCTGGCTCTGTCGACAAAGATGTAACCTGTTTGATGATATACATTGCATTGGAGTTGCATATCAAATTATCAATTATTTAATTTTGGAACCCTGGGGGTAGAATTTTGATAGCATTTATCTGGGACACCATGCAGACTGATTCAAGGCATGACATCATGAGGAGGTCCAGATGTGGTCCAGGTTTGGGTCTATTATTGTCTCTGCACCATTCCTTACTGTCAGGCACTATGAATGTCAGCAGGAGGTGACTTTCATGTTGCAGTCATTAACTAAATCACAAGTTATGCATGTTTATTAGTCTAGACTCTTATTGGTACATGAACCATAGTTATCCAATTGTGAACGTACAATATGCCTATCGATACCTTACAGAATCAGTTGTACTTTAATAATCTTCCAATCAAAAATACAGTATAGCAGTCTTCACAGTTGTGGCCTGTAGTGGTATAGGCCCAAAACAATACCACAGACAACAATAAGAAAGAATGCCATTTTAGAATTTGTGGGAAATTTAAAATAAGGAAAAGTTTCTAAAGCAACTATAAACAGAAGATTTTACATTACTCTGAGTGGAAAGTAGAGTCCGGTAGTCCCGCATACATGTACCCTGTCGTTCTCATCCAGGAATGGTTCCTTTCAATCAAGTGACAGTTACTTTTTACACTTTTTTAAAATTCATGGAGAATAAATTGCTTCTCATTTAGTTGATAATAACATGTCCAGCATGTCTTCAAAAGGTATTTTTAATCAAGGCAAGCATGAGATTTACTTTGTGCAATTAATTTATCACAACTTGCATGGAGAGGTCTCAAGTGCCAATTTTTCTAAACACCAGTGATACATTTTACTCAATGTAAATTAACAAAATGATATTTTCAGAAATTCCAAAGACTTAAATAAATATTGGAAAGCGCTTTCTTAAGGGTAGTTTAAAATTTTTATTTAAATAAAAAACAAATTGAAATTGATCTTATTTTTCTTTTATACTGTAATTTTTATTGAATTTCAAATTTTTCATTTTTTTACTTTTTTTTATTTTTTTACTGTTTTGTTTTTTAAATTTTTACTTTTTTTAATTTCAGACAACTGGTTTTTTAGAGTAGCAGGCTACTGATAGACTTAAGACATGCATACATCAATGCTTATAAATTTTCATTGTTTCCAATCAACGCTTACATAGTGAAAGCACTTCCTAGTAGAGTTTTCGATTAACACTGAAGACAGTCCCACAAAATAATTAAATGACCTGTCCTTCTAGTAGGCCCGTTCACTCAAAACACAAACTCACAACATACAATAATTAAACAATCTAAATATTACAGGCATTGCAACTTCACCAGTCAGTGTCTGTTTTTCACACTTCACAATTTCATCATTCCATATCACTGGGCCCACCAGTATTTACAACAAGTAAAATAATATCACAACCAAAAAATAATGATTACACTGCTAAAAAAATAATTATTGGCCAGGGGATAACACTTCCATTTCTAATCAGTCACCTCCTTGGAAACCCCAGGCTTTTTTTCTTTCAATATGATAAACAAACGAAAAGAAACAAAGCAGCCAAGCTGTTAGCATGTTACTTTGGATCAAAAAGGGGGCCCCTTCCTTTTCTGTAAAAATTGTTAAGTTCAAAAGACCTCTGGACATTCTCCTTAATCAATCAGGAGATACTACTGTAAGTCTATAGGGCAGGATGATGTCATAGCTAAATATGGGTCCAAACTTCAAAATCGCTGTGTCCAGAAAGAACACAGTACAACTGAAACAACAATGTCATTAACACTTTAAAGGTACAGGAAGATTTAAATTTTTTTTTTTTTAAAATCTTGAAAGCTTCAAAGTTGGACTTAACTTTTTGAAAATGGAATTTCCTTCTCTTTAAAACATGTGGATGTCTGGATGGGATGCACATATCAAATTTGTGTTCAATATTTTGATGGTTTAAAGAAAAATATTGAGCAACAATGCATGGCATTTTTAAAGAAAGTGGCTACATTGTTATCATTATTCAATTGTTGAGCTTTAAGCAGTGCAGCAGTTAAATTAACCCCACATATTTATGAATAGCTGCAATGCGGGAACCACTCTATCCCCATCTAATAGCAGTAACAGTGCCATGCTACCTTATTTGGACTGACACGGGCTGAGTCTTGTTGGTTGCAAACACAAAAATTTCTGTATTTTTTTTTAAATACATACTTGTGATATCTCTCACTTCTATTTCTTCTCAAACAGGAATCAGGTCTGCATTAATGCAGGATTTTCTCCTCTCCAACATTGTTAACTATTTGAAGCAATTTAAAATTAGGTCTTACCTGTTTTTTCCTTGATTTCACAAAGCACACTGAAAAGAGCAGGTTTCATTCTGTGGCAGTTCAATGCATGTTTTCTGCACAAAGAAAAACATTGAAATTCATAAAATTTTAATTATGTAAAAAATGTGTGTATAAAACTATCAAAAGGCAGTCTTACTGGTACATAAATACAAGGAGATTTTCTTTCTTTTACAGAGCCTTACTTAATACTAAATATTTGAAATGAATTCAGTAATTATTAAGTCTGAAAAACTTCATTTTTTAAGTCATTAATGTAATTTAACAGTATCACAACACAAATTTACAAACATGTGAATTGGCAATGTTGAATTTTCTCTTTCCATGAAAGACAATATTACAGTTTTGCATGACATATAGGTGAATTTTCCATATGGCCAATGCTCCTTGCAATCATTAGTATGGGAAATATATGCTGATACTCCCTAGAAGTACTAGGCTTGGGCAATTTACTCCATGCTACTGCAAAGTTGCAAGTTTCCAAGTTCAATCAGTGGTGTAGCCACAGGGAGGGTTTTGGTGGTTGACCCCCCCCCCTTCCCCGGACCCAACCTTAACAAAAATAATTGCAAAAAACACATGATCACTATAAAACTTGTCACATTTTAGGCACAAACAATACACCACTTTGCATCTGGAGACCTAAAATAGCCATTTATTCTCCCTCTCCTAATACCTTTCCTGCATGCCAAGCTTCAAAACTCTCTCCATGACACAGTTCTGGCTATGCTCCTGAGTCCAATCTCAAGCCAAGAGTAAAGAAAGGACTTATTGCTTGCTTGAAGTCACAATTCCTGTGCAATTTTTGAATGCTGTCAAAATCATATTAAATTGGATGGAGGTTTCCAAATTCATAGTTTTAATAAAGTTTTCAATTATACATTTGGCTCTTTTGAACTTTTTCTGTAATCACAAGTTCTAAAATCTAGACCAAAAAGATTCTCTAGCAGTTTAGCAACTCAGCTACTGACAAAACAGCGATGGTATAGTATATGAGTGTATTCATACCAAAACAGGCTGATAATTGGTATACAGCTGCTGAAATGTGTGCTCCTGGGCCACTACTGTAACTTATAGCATCATTCAGATTTATTCTAGGCTAATAAGGTCATAGGTACCAGCTCCAACAATATTAAGTAGCCCAGATCCTA
Organism: Holothuria scabra; assembly: GCA_037179385.1. Classification (NCBI taxonomy): domain Eukaryota; kingdom Metazoa; phylum Echinodermata; class Holothuroidea; order Aspidochirotida; family Holothuriidae; genus Holothuria; species Holothuria scabra. The sequence continues at coordinate 34,015,475 of CM074185.1, read as the reverse complement.
CTTCCTTGAACCAAATTTCTGGTATCTCCCAATTATCAAAGTTCTACATAAGCCAATAGGCCTACATAATTGCCTGTGTGTAACTACATGTCTTTGTAGTTGTTCTCATGTTCCGTTTGTGCACATGTAAGGTTTTGTTTGTGCAGTTATTTGGGGGATTGCACACAAAACTTTTAATTCTACATTTCATTGTGACGAAAATGAAGGCACACCTCATTCACTACATGTTGTCAAGCAGCCATAAAACCATTAGTTTGTAAACATGAATGAGTCCTATTTCCATACATATGTCAAAATACAATACCCTTTATAGTATCCTCATTTCTAAAAGATGGATTCAGAGACCTTTCCATTAAATTCATTAAAAACTGTACTCTGTAGACAACATAAAACCATATGACTTATTTCAAGCTTACTTTTGAGCTTAGTGGTCATAAATTTTCCAGCAACTGTCAACCGAAATTTTTGAACTATCACCTGCTGGTTTGCATGCCTACTTCCTAACAATTTTTTTTTCAATGAATGTCATGTCTTTAGTCTTTACAGCTTTATTGGATAATTCTGAACACTTAATTCAAACATTTGAATACATTCTGACAATTGGATTTTCTCACTTTTTTGCTCAGCATTTACAGCAAACACTTTATGTCTCTCAACTTCTGTCTCCTTTTGCTCAGGACTATTCATGGCCTTGGTTCTATGGCAAGAATTTATTTTCTGACTCCTCCCATTAAATCCATGACTTAAAATGGGTACTAATGCTTTGTAGTATACTGTTCCCTACTTGTGGCACCAGTTTACTACCCCACCATATTCAATTTTGCACTGATCATTCTCCATTTAAAGGGCCAAACCTCTCACCCCAAACTACAATTTTGGTACCCGGGTAACCAAATTCTCAACTGGCTCAGTTCTTTGATTGGCAGCTAATTCAAGCAATGCAGAGTACCAAAGCTTATATACCACAGCATGAGCAGTACTGAGATTGTTTTGATTTTATAAATTGAGTTTCTTCTATACTCACCTTGAAGCAATAAACTGAGATTGTATCTGGATTAAGATGAATTTCAGACAATTGTGGGAGGGGCTTCAGTAGGAAGTTTAGGAGAATTGATACAGTTTGGGGTGAGAGAACTGAGCCTTTAAAGGTAACTTCAAGAGCGACTTATTTCTTCGTTTGTCATTTGAATGTAATTAATATTTTGGTTAAATTTTCTGTGCCTATTGGAGCAACACTTGTAATCCTGAATTGGTGAGCACTATACTGTTTAAATCCACTGTATTATTATTGTATTTTAAATCATTCAAGAAAGTGAAGAAACTTCTATAAAAAATGCAAGCAGTCTGGATTTGATCATGGCTACTAAAAATGTCACCTTAAGCAAGCTCTCCTTTGCAAAGCTCTAACTAATTAAAGTAACCACTTGGTAGCTTGTCACATAGGGTTATTCAAATCTGCATGGTCCCTTAGGGCAATTTTGAAGAACTTTCCATGATACTCTAGACACTGTCAATTTGTAATTTTCTTCATATTTTGTGACTTGTGTTTTCAGGCTTTGATTCTTAGAAAATATTATGACTGTTCTTTGGGCAAACATTTTTTGTTATCCAGAAGGAAATTTGGTTGTCCAAAACTTTTCCTGTACATTTTTGCACAACTACAGCACAGTGTGTTTCGCAAGTAGCTATTCTGTTAATTTGTTGCCAGAATTCAGTAGAGTACGTGTTCATATAGTGATGTTTGAGTGAAAGAACTGAAATCCCAATTTCCAAAATATAATGGAAAAAGTTGAAAGGGTTGATGAGTAGAATCCATGGGTAGTAAGCCATATATAGTCTTGAATCACACAAAAGCAATCCTTACCGAAGAAAAATGGTTTTCCATCGGACAACCAACTTTTAACTATTGGTTGTTATCTTTAGGGAATTTTAGTTGTTCTGGACAACTAAGAAAATCAAGCTCTCTTTTTTTTTTTGTTGTTTTCACTTTTAAAACTACAGAAGATGAAATTTATGCTATCCAAACTTAGAGAGCAAACCAGTCACTTGCTCCTTCTTATCAGCACTTCTGTCTGTTCATTAATTTTTTAATCACACTCATGTACAGAGAACTGTCCTTGTCCCCTCCCCTAGCAGATAGCAATGTCTAGAAATTAACCCCCAACCTAAAATGTTACAGATACTATACTGCTTGGAATATTTTGGATACTACAGTAAGGGCTGGAAAAAATGTTTATTTCCCAGGAAGGGAGTAAAATTATTTCCCTGGATGGGAGTTAAATTTCCCACAATTTCCCCCATGTTTTCATGTACAGAAATGGTAAATTTCCCTCAAATTGCCTAAATTTCCCTCCAGATGGCAAAATTTCCCGGGAAGAACCCTCCCAGCCTCCTAACTTTTTCCACCAATGACTGCAGTAAGAATCATCTCACCTTTTCCAGTATAGAACTACAAATAAATCACCCATATCATTCCTTAGTTTATCACCTTGATGTAAATTCTGTGTGCAAGTGAGACTTGGACAGATACTGCACTGTGCAGTGTATGAGATTCAACAATTACTGACAGGTTTTGTAGATTGGGGAAAAAACACAAGCACTTCCGGGAATGTAACTCAAAAGCAACATAAACTGCTTTCATTTTTCTGTTATTATTCATATTATTAAAATTACCAAAATTGACCATAATTTATGAGTGAATTCTTTTATTTACGTATGCATTCTTGATATCTTGGGTTATCTCTACCAGCAGTATGGTACCACTCAGCAATATTCGTGTGGTGATAGACAATGAGAAATTCCTCAGTAGTCCTTGCTACAACCCATTCACAATCAGGAATCACCCATCAGCACACAGCTGGTTGAAAGATATTTTCCTATTATACAGAAAAAAAAGTTAGGAGCTCAATTTTTATTAACCAGTTACCAACTACTCTTCTTTTTAAGTCTTGCAAAAACTATGGACTTGTTTTCACCACAAAAAGCCCCTCGTAAGGTCACAAAATTCAAAATAAAAATCAACCATTCAACTTTTCAATATTTGCTGTGCACAGCCAAAACATTGGACAACCACTTTCTCTCTTTAATGTTGTCCAATGGACAAGTAGATTTAGCTTGCATTAGGGCTATGACCATTTAATGTTGTGACAATTTAATGCTGCGATTATGGCTAAACAATCCCATGTGGATTAAACGCTTAATGACAAGATATTTACGATTAATCGCAAATCCTAAGTTTTGCCGATCTGAATATTTACAGATTGCTGTCTCCACTGTCAATTTTCTTTCTATCAATCAGGTTCGACTCATGGTACAGTATGTGCAGAGATTAAAGATTCATGTTGGCACAATGAGACACATGCATTCTGACGACAGTACACACAAGAGTTTAACAGTGGTAAAAGGCAGGTTATGTTACTTTTTTTCAAAGGACTCTAAGTGGGCCAGTGCCCCTCAGTTGGGAAGCATTATATTTTGCATTTACTGTACAATATATGCAATAAGGGCTGTGAACATCTAGTGATTAACCACTAAACGATTGCATGTGGAACAAATGTTTTTTACAAAGCTGCAAGCAATTGATTGCAAAACCTATTTTTGACAGTCTTTTTTTCCATTTGTAAACTCTGATGATCCCTGGTTTCTGTTAAATGGAACATTCTGGGCATATCTGAACCTTGAAGGCCTCAAAGTTTCAGAATAATTTGACATTACCATGCAAGATAACAAATTTCTTCATCACATTCAGTATCAATCACTACATACTGATATTATTTTTTTGTGATAAGATAATCGAGATTAATCGCAAAACAATTGCAAATTTTTGAGGTTAAACATTCAGCTATTTTGCTATTAAAATGCACTCTCCTTCAAAAGTCATTTTGGACAAATTAACAATTCTAAATGAGGCATTTCCAATCACCTGAACACATTTGGCAAGTAAAAATGACAAAGGAATTTCCCTCCTAGAAATTCCAACTTTGAAGTATTTTGGAAGTCAGGTGAGAGAATCACACACCTTACTGGCATTACCGCAAACAATGGTTGTGACCATGCCCTTCAGTACTCTCCTTCAAAAGACATTTTTGGACAAATTTACAATTATTCTAAAGGGAGCATTTCCAATAACCTGAACACATTTGGCAAGTAAAAAAGACAAAGGAATTGCCCTCCTAGAAATTCCAACTTTGAAGTACTTTGGAAGTCAGGTGAGAAAATCACACACCTTACTGGCATTACCGCAAACAATGGTTGCAAGGCAAAAGATACCAATGGTATGCATGGAAACTATACAGTCCAGAAACCTTGTAGCACTAACTTTCCTGGTGGCCAGGAAATTACTTGAAGACCTATGTAGGCTGTAGCTTGCATTGTATTGTCCCTGTTTTCATGCACACCCTAATTATCCTCTCTGGCTATTCCGGCGCTCAAAATCACAGGCAGCACTGACGGCCAACTGTAGGCCCATACTTATGGCTGTGACCATGCCCCTCAGTAAACATCCTATGAAAGAACACACCTAAGCTAGACCTGGTCTCAGTAAAGGACACCAAACTTACTTCACTGTTCACAGTCCTTACTCAAATTGTTCAAATCAGTGGTTGTTTTAACCATTGAAATTAACCTTCTTCTAACTGAAGTTTTTAAACCTAAAACACTGAATTAATGCCATAAATTATACAGAAAGACCAACACACTTTTTGATTACTAAAATCTTCTGGGAAGGGTCAAAACTTTGGAATGATATCAGCAACTTTTTGGGGTAGTAGAATTTACTTTATGTGACTATGGAACTTTCAGTACACACTAATGAGTGTGACAGTTGCATTAGTAAATACAACTTGCACAGTAAGCTTACCCTAGGGAGTAGGGACTTATACCAACGCAAAGATCAAATGTTCTTAGTGATGTCAAAATACTATGCATGAGGTGTTTGCATTAATTTTGCCAAATCCACTGCATGTCCATTCTGACATGGAGTCATAGTCCTAGTGGCTGTTTACCAAATAATATTTGATTTTTTCGTATTCTTTTACATGAATTAATAATGTAAGTTCACTGTACCTCCATTCTGAAGTGGAGTCACAGTCGTGTCACTCGTGTGGCAGTGGCTGTTTATCAAATAATGTTTGTTTTGTTTGTATAGGCTTAGGCCTACCTAACTTAGTTGCATAAATTATTCCAAGTCCACTCTGCTTCCATTCTAGGGGGAGTCCCTCTGGTTCCTTATCAAATAACATCTGATTTTTCCAGCCTGGAGTTGCAATCGCAGTCACCATAGACTGCGACTGTAACTCCATGAGTCTTCATGAAGAGGGATTTGGGGCAGGGTACTTTGCAGTTGTAGGCCTACCACTGGAATAACTTACTGCTTTATCAACATGTAGTAGGGTTAGCATTATTCCAGAAGAAGTCTCCACCAAATCAAGGACCCTTTAAACACCCAGTTCTGCTTTTCCTGCACTCCTACAGTATTATGGTTAAATGGTCTGCAATCTTACTGACCTGTTGTAGAATTAGTGCATTAACATCCCTATAGCAGTAGCGTACTTAGCCTAACTCCTAGCCTACATGTTTGTATTTGCCGCAGCAAACGTTTCAAGCACAATAGACCCTGGCCAGTTTACAAACGACGACTCTTGGCCAAGTATTCAGCACAATTATACTGCACACTGCGAGTCTCTCAATGTTTAAGCGGATCAAACCACTCTGGAAATCTCAAAACACAGTAAAGGTTAAAACTACGGGCTAGCACGGGGAATACAAACCACAAATAGTCGCTAACGTTAGGCCTAACTAAGACTGTTTCATGAATCATGAGGGACTCGTGTTAGGATGGGAAAGCCTAGGCTGACAGTTATGATCAAGTTGTGCAATCTCAAACGTACATTAAAACGTTTTTGGGAGATTCACATGTCAAATAGTCGCGCTAGATAAATTGACTCACCTGGCTTGAGCCTCATCTAAGCTTTGATCTGTTATCGACATGATCTGTTGTAAAATGTCACCAATTTCTTGCCTCCTAGTTTCTTGTGAATGAGGGCGATCGGTTTGAGGAGAGGCTTGCTGCGAGCCGTCGTTGCCGTGGCTCACGCTAACCGGCTGCATCCCGGCGTGAGGTACCAAGCCACCGCTCTGTCCTAACGGCGGAACGATGTGTCCTGGCGGCATATTGTAGCCTGGTTGATGCTGTAAAGAACGTTGTTGATCCTCCATACCTTAGTCTAAGTCTCTTGGCTTTCAAACAATCATTGAGAGGCCGACTTGGGTTTTATAAATGCAGTTTCCCTGAGGGTAGTTTGTTGTGAGTCTGCAAGCTTGTGCGCCTGACAGTTCCAACCTTATGCAGTTAAAATATGTACATGCACTCACAGCGATGAATAAAATCTCCTCGATTCACTTCCTGGTGATTTTACAAATCTACACCTAAACATCTCCACGTGCTTAGATAAATCTAACAGAATATGTAGCTCAACGACTCGGGATCCCCGTCAATGTCAGTTGGCAGGCAAAAACTGTTGAAAAGTTGATGAAATGTTTTGATGATTGGAGGTGGAGAATGTAGATGAATAGAGACAGATGCCAGTCAAAGCTGCTAACGTGTCAAGGGTCTGTCAAGATTCGACCACGCCTACCGTCTTGAATGACAGTTGCTATGAGAACAGATCTCTACATTCTTAAAAAGGAGTGTAATTTATTGTTATTTTTATTATTGTTCACATTGAAGCCTTTAAAAAGAAGGTAAAAGCATAGAACATAAAAGATATCACGCAATAAGAATATTTTAATAAAATTGTTCCAACTGATATATTTTGAAATGAAATTTAAAAAAATTTAAACTTAATGTATTACCCATATAGAATATGTTAGGTTCCGATCAATCAATTCTTTGTTTGACGGCCTACGACAAGCCCTTTGTTGTCCGGCTGTTTATATTCCAAGAACCAGTCAATGAAAAGGCAGAGATTGATAAATAATTCGGACAAGAGAGGCTGATAGGAAATTACACTAAATTTATACAGTTGGAGCGCATAAATGGGAGAAGATCTCAAAAGTGACAGAAAGACGATTTCTTAAAAGAAGAGAGACTCCCTAAACAGAACAGAAATTGCATGGCATTTTTGTGAGAGAGGGCCGCATACATGTACAAACAAATGGGAGGGATTGTTTAACATGGTGTCAATCTACAATTAATCTGTGGTAATTAATTGATGTTAGCACTGGAGTGCGTTGTGTAATATTTACACTTGATACGACCATCAGTCTGTCGGTAAACATCATCTTGTTACTGCTGGTAATTTATGAAGCAACTGTAGAAAATCATCGGTGATAACTTTCAAAGTGGTGTTAATATATTTTGCGTATCATTTAATTTTGACAATCTCTTTCGACATTCCTGACTGTGGCAGTTATAGAGGAAATGGTACTTTTTTTAACTTGGAGGTTACATGTAAAGGGCAAGGTAATTTAGGCAAAGGATGTTTTCTGCTTTTTGCAAGGTTGCTAGCTGCATATTCATGAAACGCATAGTGATATTAAACAGAAAGGGGGCGATTTTTAAATGTGTTTGAAGCATTTCAGTGGATCGATAATGAAATATGTATCTTTCTCCAGCCACATAAATTTTTATACCGGCCCATACATTGTGGCCCCTTGGGCCTTACTTATATTAGCCAAGAGCAAACAATTAGTGTAATTACTATGAAACTGGTAGGCCCATAGTGGCAATCTGAGTTTGCTTTTAAAAGTTTTACATGACTTTAAAGGTCCAGTTCTCTCACCCCAAACAGTACAAATTCTCCTAACCTCCTTACTGAAGCCCCTCCCACAATTGTGAGAAATTCATGCTCATCCAGACGCAATCTCAGTTTATTGCTTCAGGGTGAGTAAAGAAAAACTCAATTTATATAATCAAAACACTCTCAGTACCGTTCATGTTGTGTAATATAAGCTTTGGCACTCTGCATTGTTTGAATTAGCTGTCAATCAAAGAGCCGAGCCAATTGAGAATTTAGGTACCCGGGTACCAAAATTCTAGTTTGGGGCGAGAGGTTTGGCCCTTTAAAGGCCCAGTTCTCTCACCCCAAACAGTACAAATTCTCTTAACCTTCTTACTGAAGCCCCTCCCACAAGTGTCTGAAATTCATCCTCATCCAGATACAATCTCAGTTTATTGCTTCAAGGTGAGTAAAGAAGAACTCAATTTATATAATCAAAACACTCTCAGTACTGTTCATGCTGTGTAATCTAGGCTTTGGTACTCTGCATTGTTTGAATTAGCTGTCAATCAAATAGCTGAGTCAATAGAGAATTTGTACCCCCGTACCGAAATTGTAGTTTGGGGTGAGAGGTTTGGCCCTTTAATTCTGCAACTTGAACTAAAACTAACAAAAATGATCTGCCATTATGATCCGACATTGTGGTTGGTCACTGTATGGAAGAGGTTTTTTAATCAAGCATTTTTGTGTTTTTTTACCCGAAATATTATTACGAAGTTTGCATTCATTAGTGGAATTAACGTTCTTACTTGAAAGACTTCTTCAATGTCAGTTGATTCTAGTTAATATTCAGTTCAAAAAAGGAAAAGCGAAGTGTTGGAACTAAAGGAGGCGAATTTGGAATAAGAAGCATATTTTACAATCATTTAGGAACGGAAGTTAAATATATTATATTGTTTTTAGTTTTAGAGACTAAGAGGGGTATAGGAAACTTCCGTGCTCTAGTTAATGGGGTGCAGAAGAATATGCTGTGGAATTTTCATGGGCATTTACAGATACATAAAATATGATCTCGGCAAAAGTGATCGAAAAATTTCAGACCAGTCCTCAGTGAAAATATGAATTGACGATAAGACCATGACGACTTCATGACCGTGTCCTGCTTTTTAAGCCCGCGATCTAAAACACCGAATCATGTTGCTTTCAAAGGAGAGCGAACGGAATTCTATCTGACATTATGCAACATTTTTCGGTGATAGTACTTATCATAGTACATATGAAGGCTAATTTTTGACCGTTTTACTAGCTATATATCTCATTTACGTGTTTGCCATTTTCTAATCTGTTACTATATTTTATACTCTCCTTGGTAGCTCCCACGAAGAGATTAGCTCCTTAAGTTAAGCTAACCGTTTGGTCCATTCTCTTAAACATAAGAAATTAGACCTAGAAAGGTAGGCCTATATCACAAGTTGTGGTGGTGTGTGGTGTCCTGTAAGCAGCTCCCTGCTATAAGCTGAAATTCAAGTTGTCATTGACTAAATACACGTTTCCACATTTCGCCCACCCCATTAGAACCACCACCCGACACGAAACCCGTTTCCCGAACCCTGTCTCCCTCCCCTTTCACTGAGTAGCTTGTCTCCCCTATACTTATAACTAAGATATTGACATTACACTGGGCAGGTATTCCCGGTTTTTCCTCTTAAATGTAATGTGGATAAGTGTACATTGGACACCGAGTAAAAAAATATATATTACATCAATTTATATGGCTGCTGTGTAAAGTAATGTGTTCCTTGGTTCTGTGACAGAAAATGTTTACAGGTTTTGTAAATTAGGGAGAGAGGCCCCGCCCCTTTCTGGAAACCATGTGAAAGAGAGGGCGTTTGAGTTTTCTGCCCTTCGGTAGCTTCCGAGTAGCTTCATAGACAACACAAACATTAGGTTACGGCTAATTACAAACATTATTTGTACTTGTAATGGGCTACCTGTTGGAACCAAGCAAATTAACGACACAATGGAACCAAGCAAATTAGCCACACAATGAATAAAAACCTTCAAGGTCTGAGAGAGGAATGGAAGAGGTGCAAGTTTTACAGCATTGACTGTGGGGAAAGGAGGGGGTTACGAGGCCTTTTGCCCTGGACTTTTTCTGTTCTGGGCATTTTGGGCCCCTTAATTAAAGAGGAAATGCAATCACGCCAACGTGAAGTAGTGTAGCAAACCGTCCTATTTCATGATTGGCTGTTTACAGTCACGTGACGATTTTTTTCTTGTCAAATGTGAAATTTATATTAGCAACAACTACTAGGTTTACAAATAATGCAATATTGAAGTCCTAAAACACTATGAATAATACTTTGAAAAAAAAAATAAAAATAAAATTGAAAGATTTAGCTGTTAAAGCAAAATAAGTTTGGGGTGACTGCTCTGGCCCTTTAAAGTAAATAAGGCTTTTATCTTCTTGAACATGTTGGGGCCTCCTCAATTATTAGCCCCCGTCCACTTCCGACTTGACTCCGCAGTCCATGTAATTGCCCTTTGCCCCTCCCCCCCCCCAAAAAAAAAAACACACACACACACATCTGCGTGAAGTAACTCTGTCCGGATGAGGAAGTGCACATATATTTGGAGTTGACGTAAGGTCTCGGCTTTCACATGGTATGACGTCCATTTCTATGGCTGCAGGAAGATTCGGGGGGGGGGGGGCAAGACGGTTATTGCGTCCATTTTCCTTAGTCCGATGCAAACCATCTATAGGTCCCGGACTCTTTTTCATTCGAGCCAATTTGTAATTCGGTTTTATTCGCGTGGACATGAACGTATGAAATCAACGACAAATAGGGCTCTGTGCTGCAGTAAGCTTACAGGGAGATTTTCTCCAATGTAGGCGTTGGGGGTCAGGAAACCCTTCTGGTTCCGTGGTGGGTCTATGGGCAACGTCGGGTTATGCGTTTAAAAGAGAAGTCCCCTGAAGGACATTGGTAAATTGTGGTTGTTTAGAAGGAAACAATTTCAAAACCACATTCCAAATGGCATTGTATGTGCATGGGCGTCCGCAGAATTTTTACAAGGGAGGGGGGCAAGGTCATTCATGGATGATTGAATTGTGTGCACTATCTTAGCGGAGCGCCACCATAGGTTGGCGCGGAGCGTACAAGAAAATTTTGGGCCTTACAAACCCTCCAGATGGCCGGAAACGACACTTGACGAGTGTTATAAGCTGCATGTACCCAGCCCTGATACAGGAATTTCATGTCTGTAATTTTTATATTTTAGAATTTTCAATTTAAAAAATTGTTGAAGGGAAATTCGCCTCTCGGTAACGGCCTCTCACGCCTATGCACGATAAGACTTGCAACTGTCAAACAGCCTATATAGGCCTATATCCGTTACCTAATTATGAATCATACCCCCTCCCCCCATATTCACCTTGTATATCCCAGTTACATCTGCGCGTCGCCACTTGAGATCAGCACGGGACCAAACCAAGACCAACGCATTCATCAATAGTCGGATGTCATATGCACACTACATACCTGACAACTAGTACAATTTTGGCATAGTTTTTACAGTTACAAATTTCCAATAGATATCACGAATGATGGTCCCCAAATTACGATTCCACTATTCAGCATACCATCTTCTCTTTTGCTATTCCTGGTCAAATGTCCGCATATTTCACGAGTAAAAACTGACGCTGTGAGTGAAGATATTTTGATGATTTATTTTTATTTTTTTTTTTATTTCAATTTTTAATTATTTTTTCACAAGTTTGATTTCCCATGCAGGGGGGAAAGTGCCCTCCTTGCCCCCCCCCCTTTCGGGCGCCCATGTGTATGTGCACTATAGGCCAGAAAAAATAGTGATCATTGAGGGAATAGGGGATGAGTTCGGGCGACAGCTGAGGTTGAGGTTGTCGTTGAGAGTGAGAGTGAACCTATCTAATTTTAAACTGAATACCCTTTGAAAAAAAATCTAATGAAAAATCACAATTTTATCGGAAAAAAATCCAACATATCAGCGACGACGGTGAGAACTTTAATGTATTTCGACTGATCACGGCTGCAGTAGTCCTACATACGGCAGCTGTTTAAAATAGATTTTAACCAGATAATGATGTGAATTTTATCTTGATAAGGAATACCTTTACATCGCTAAGCAATTAGATGCGCCCCACTATCGAAAAATTGTAGTTTTGAGGACATCGTGAGCCGTTTGGCAGCATTATTCACTGGTAAAGCGTCAGTCCTACATACGGCAGCTGTTTAAAATAGATTTTAACCAGATAATGATGTGAATTTTATCTTGATAAGGAATACCTTTACATCGCTAAGCAATTAGATGCGCCCACTGTCGAAAAATTGTAGTTTTGAGGACATCGTGAGCCGCTTAGCAGCATTATTCACTGGTAAAGCGTCAGTGGAGTATCGTGCTCAGATCAGTATACAAACGGTGTGATTTTGTCACGGACATATAAACATAGACAGCACGTAACGTGCACGTCCTATCCGTAGGTGCGGTCGTCACCGACTGGGACAAAAAAGGCGCACCAAGATGGCCGCCGTGAAGCTATAATTTGTGTGATTTGACAACGACGCTGTAATATTTCAAAACAAAAGTTTAACTTGAATGAGAAAAATATCATATTTCTGCCAAGCGTGTAGTGATTTGGACCTCACCTTGCCATATTTCAAAAAATATTTCAACTTTCTTGCAAAATATGGGGATATACTTGAGCAAGTCAAAACTTTCACACAAAACCATAGCAGACGGCCATCTTGGTGCGCTTTTTTCACACCTACGGTAGCGACTATCTACCGTACAGTATGCTCTGTCCATGGATAGGAAGTCCGTGGTTTATGTATATATTTGGGAGGACGGGTAGCACATCACATTTTAGCGGACATACCATCATAGCCACGCAGTGGCGTCGCCAGACTTTTCATTCTAGGGGGCACTGGAGGCACAACGATTTTGCAGAGTGGCGTTTCTAGACACCACTCGCATGGCGCCGGCGGCGAAACCTAGCGCGAACACGAGGCTTATCGGGTGGGGTCCAGTGCCCGTCTTAGTGTCTCTGGTAGGGTCCAGGGGCAAAATTCTAGTTGAGGTCCAGGGACGAAGTTTCAAGGTATTTGTGAGGTATGGAAGTCGTCATTTATGGGTAATTCTATTGACTTGACACTTGTCTAAACATTACTGCACTTCCGTTATTTCATGTAAGATTTCATTGTTAGCAATACTAGTGAAACTTCTACCAACAGCGGACATTTTGAAAATGAGAGAGGGGAGCTGAACTATATAGAAAGCAGACGATGAACAGTTATATGTGATTGCTGCCCGAAAGGTTACAGGAGCTGAACGCAACCTTCAACTGGTGCACACTGGAGAGTACAGAAAATGTTGAAAAGGTGCAACCCCACAGACAGCCGGAAATGGCATTTCCAATGTCTTTGGGTCATTTTTTCGTCATGTTTTCGAAGAACATGGAAATTGCTGCCTATTCTTGTCCGAAGAAGTATTAAATGTTACAAAATCTTGCAGTCGGTAGTTTGACTACATAAATTTTTTAATGCCAAATCTCAGTTGGAATGGGTACACATGGCGACACAAAGTTTTGCAGGGGCCGCGTGCCCTCTGCCACCCCCACCCTTTGGTGACCACTGTAGCCACGCAGCTGCCCTAATGGGAGGGAAGTCAGCTTTGATCTCTCGAGGCACAACAGCCTGCTTTGTAGAATTTTTTTGAGCCCGCATGTGGGCCTTGCTATCAAGCCGGCGGGAAGAACCCTTTTTCTTGGATGCTAACCACTAAGGCAATTAAAAGCCATGGATTCCAGGAAAATATGATCCCAGCTGTAAAGACTGACATCAAAGAGGATCATACCGATAATTAAATAAAAGTGTTCAATAGTACTCCTACAGGAAAATGCTTATAAGTAGAATGATCAGTCAAGTTTCATATCCAATAGTTAAAGAAAATTTTAAAGTTTTGAATTTTGTGTTGTCTTGACTTGTAACGGTTATGTACCTAATTTGAAAAAGTGTCTGGTCAAGAATTTTTGAAAACCGAATTGAGCAATTAAATACTTACTCACGAAACAGCTATTTGTATATAGAATATGGACATTGTCTAAGTATGCCCATTTGTCATTATGTAAAAATTTTAACAGTTTAGAAAAGAATATTGAATCATGAACCAGCTCAATGAGTTGCTTTAATAACTCCTGAACTAAGTAGTGCACACTCAATTTTGATTATTTTACGAGCTTTCACTCTCCTTTATATGACATGCCTCAACTCTCGAGGAGCTTATATACTTAAAAAAGTGTGGCAAGTTTGATGATTTTTCGGTAAAAAAACCTCGTCATTAAAGTAGCTCCTTAATTGACATATGGGTCTTTGACCCCTCCCACAATGTCCTAGATACGGTCTATACTTTCGCAAAAATCATGAAAATGGATACTAAATGTTGAGAAACCAATGTCTGTATTTTACAAGAGCTGAGAATTCATTAGAATATTTTTCAGCATGTACTTTGATCTGCATAAATAGTACCGGTAATAGTACGGGGACAGCTCGATATTTGTTACAGTTTTTATTCATAAGGTTCATTGTTCATATGGTTCGTTATTCATAAAATCGAAGGATCTAATGTTCATTACTCATAAGGTTCGTTATTCATAATTAAAGAAAGGTTTGCTATTCAAAATCGAAAAAGGGTTCGAAATTCATAATTGAGAAAAAGCTTCGATATTCATAATTAAAAAAGGTTCGTCACTCATAATCCAAAATAAGGTTCGTGTATTTATAATTGAAAATACGCTTCGTTATCCATTACGAATAATAGACCTTTTTCCTATTATGAATAACGAACCTTTTTTTCCAATTATGAATAGGGAACCTTATTTCCTATTATAAATATCGAACATTATTTCAATTATGAATATCGAACCTTTTTATCTATTATGAATAACGAATTTTATGGACAACGAACCTTTGTGACGATCATGAATAACGACCCTTATGAATAACGACCCTTATGAATAAAGAACCTTATGAATAATGACTGTTATGGACAGGCGCGTAGCCAGGATTGTGTCATGGAGGGGGATTGGGGTTGGTCTCTTGGGGGGTTTGGGGCACGAAATGAGTGAAAAGTCTAAGGATAGAGAGAAAAAACGCTATTTTTAGGTGTTTTTTGCATGGCAAGGTTGGGTCATGGGGGGGGGGGGGGTTCCGTGGCTACGCCACTGCTTATGGATGAAAAACCTTATGAATATCGTATGGATCCCAAGAATCCAATAGCACATGAAAGTGGTGGCACCTTGGTGATATTATCAAAATGCAGGTGATCATTTTAAGAAGGATTGGAATGGATTTTGTTGATAAAAAAGACGTCCAAAACAAAGACGATGACAGCATCGTTTAACTGTGAAGGCGGCGTGACGAAGTACGGATATTGCAAAGGTCCAAGGACACAACACATTCAACGAAAAAAACAAGGTCCCACGAAGAAGGGGGACCAGTAACCCAATGAGTCGACAAGGGTACCAAGTTGAACTGCCAACAACATTTTTTTCTGATCGGGCGAGGTGTGCCGAACATATTAACTTTGTATTAGAACAAAATAAATTTTGGGCACTTTTCTTGATAACTTTTGGAATTAAGATATTTTGATCGAAGGTAAATTTCCAAATTCTCTTTTCTAAAAGAATCTGCTCGCACTCCCATAGAAGCAAAATCAAGTCTTTGACGTTGACATGCTTTTCAGTTCCCATTATGATTCCCCTCTAAAAATTTGAAAATTGTCCCCACGTGGGAGAGAAAAGTCTCCCCTGATGGGTCGCATGTTCCCCGTCACCAACGTGATCCTACCAACCTTGAGATATTGGTAGTTAGAGAGAAAGACATTGTGGCTGACGTGCCTTTTTCCAAACGGCAGTTACAAAGGATTGTGGGACAGAGTTTTGGTATGCGTCGTTTTTGACAATGATGGCATTTTGCCCTGTCAAAACACAACGTACACAAAAACGCTATCCCACAAGTTTTTGTAACCGCCATTTGGAGAATGTTCTATGGCAAAGACATTATAGACAAAAATTACAAGGGGCGTATAGAGGAATCCGATCAGCGCTTGTGCTGTAGGCAGCCATTAGTGGGGTCAATCAGCCTTAAATTGTCTTTATTTAATGACTGCATGAATTTCAGACTCTTATATTTAGTGTAATTAAATGAATCAAAATACAATTCAGTGTTCAACCATTCATGATACATGTATGCAAGGAAATTGAGAGATAAAAAGGTGATAGACCCCAGCTAAGGACGATTGAAATAAGACCATCATTTGCTGTCCCGATTCGTCTATATAATTTGAGAAAAATAGAAATGATAAAAAGCAGAAATGAGGAAGATGATTGGGAGGACATTAACTAAAGACAATGACCCTCCCAGTGACGATTAATGACGACTATGACAGAAGATGATGGCGACTTTTACCATAGCTTTAAATATGACTACACAACATTGAAAACAAAATTTAAAACAGGGCGTTGACAGCGACGGCAACACCCAGCAAATTTTAAACTATAAGTGGACAAAATTATACCAAAACAAAATGGAGTTGATAGTTTGACGATAATGGATGACATTGATAATGGGGGTAACAATAGGTGCATTAGATTAAGCGGCTCGAGCCGAGGCTCAACTGGCTCAACAAGTTTCTTGGCTGGACGAAATATGACGTTAACTACATCAGCGGCTCAACTAGACCACCTCGGAGGGCTGGTCGTTTTGGCCGGCTCAAGTTGCGACGTTTTGATGACGTTAAGACCACTTTTCAGAAAGATCTTTCGAAGTTGGCTGAGCCAGTTGAGCCGGCTCGAGCCGCTAAATCGAACGCACCAAATGCAAGCGCATGCAGGAGCGGCAGATCGAGTTTCGAAAGTGTGGAGGTCAAACCATACGCAAGATACGCCTTCCTGCTGGAAAAATTATCTAAGCGACAGGCCAGCATCAGTTAACGCCGAGTGTACAGAAAATTTTCGAAAATTGCTACTCCTCATGTAACCGGACGTGGTATTTCCAAGGCTTGTAACAGAATCTACATAGTCGATACTTCAGCTTCATTTTAAAAATTGTAAAATTAAAAAAAAAAATGCCATGCAGAATGCATGCAAGGGACAAAGTCATGGTGGGGGTAAAATGGACTCATATCCCCGTTCTTAACCGTCGTTCTGGGGAGGGATATAAGGTAATTGTTTGCTGTCTCGAATCAATTAAATGTAAATTGGTGCTTTATTCCTTTTTCTTTTTCTTCTTCTTCTTCTTTTTTCGACAAAGTGAGGGACATGTTCATAATCATGACAACGGCAGTAAAAATGAAGATCAAATACGATTGTGGCAGAGACCGTGGTATAGGATCGTGTGCGTTACTTCAGTTCGTTTCAATCGGACATACTGCACGTCACTGATCATGCGCAGCAGGAGGCGGCTATTACTGATACGCCCGAACGACAACACCTGAGTAACAAGTATTGTTCAATTAACACCTGAACGAAGAATTAGTGAGCTTTAAATTGACCGACGCGGACGTCCGCAACAACGCAATGGCGTCACCTCCTGTGTTGCCCCTGCCATTTCACAACTTAGGGGACCGCTTTTTTCGCGTTGTGGTCGAAAACGGCATTGACACAAATGACGTCATTTCGTTGTAGATCATAGAAATCCTAGCTTTAGCTGAAGTTTATGATTTCTATGGTATTGATGAGGTGCGCGTCGTGAAATCATTAAGCTCTCTAATAAGACGCACAACACAGTGACGTCGGTGCACCTCTATAGCACTGCGAACCGTGCAGGTACAGTATGACTGAAGTATGACGATGGTGACGGTGACATCGGTAACATCGGTGTAGTTAATTATGACGTCGGGAAAAACAAGCAGGTTATGATTGCCTGTACTAGTGAATTATCTCTGGAGAGAAAACATTACCTTTCTGTAACCTGCGGTCAGAATACGATATTTTTAATTCTCCGCTGTAATTGCGGCCGATTTTCACTGCATTTGTGATAATAGCATCACGTAACTCAACATACATATTATTATATAAGTATACATAATTCTTTCATACGGACTTAATTGAGCGACTGTCGGAGATATTTTTGTTAAAAGCCTCATCTTCCCACCCCAAAAAGTTCCGATTCTCTTAATATACTTACTTAAGCCCAACCCACAACTTTTTAAAATTCATCTTCATCCAGACAAAATCTAAGTTTATTGCTTCATGGTGAGCTTACATGACCCCAGTGTGTAGTCAAAACACTCTTTGTGCAGTGCACCTGCGTGATATGAGCTACAATACAGTACATTTTTTGAACTTGCTGTCAATCAGAGAACTGCGCCAATTGAGAATTTCTGTGGACTACTACAAAAAATTGTAGTTTAGGGTGAGAGGATTATGCCTTTAAAAATAGCTTCTCTTATGTTGGTTCAGTCGAATGGTGGGTTATGTAAATAAATTTAAATATTTCAGTCCATATCATTAACTTTTGACACCTCAACGAGAGTCATTCTTTTGATGGCCGCCATCTTATAGATCAGGGTTGTCCAACCTTTTGCAGTAATGGTCCACATGAAATGACTATGATGAACGAGGGACTCATTCTATACTCGTGTGCGTTGCGCGGTGAACAGACACCCGAAGCGTTCGCTCCCTCCGACACTCCGTGGATTGAAACAAAGGTATATAAGGCGGCAACGGGGAACCTTACCTGCGCAGAAGGCTGTGCGGCATATTCCTTGTTCAGTCATATCCCCATGGTTTTGGAAGCTGAATAGCTGAGAAAACCCCGTCCGCTCCGCGAGGTTCGGGGAAATGTAAATGTTAGTCTTCATTATCTACACATGCAAAATGGAAACCAGGCAGTGGTAGTGCACAGGGTGACTCACACTGTTCTTGCCTTTTCCTTGATACACACAGATGAACATATAAATTTATTCTAATGAACGTTGCTAGATGATTGGAATCGTTGGTTTTAAACTTGCACTATAGACTAGATGAGTTCTGACGGGTCGTACAGAACCATGCGATGGGCCGGACCGTTGGTTGGACCAGGGAGCCCCCTGGTTGGACGACCCTGTTAATATAGCCTTGATGATAAAGCCGTCGACGATATTGATGACGCAAACGTCGTCGGCAACAACAATGTATACAAACACATTGTAACATAAAGACTTTCTCTAATGACAATATTAAGAAAGATGACGACAGAAACTACATGGCATTTTGGGAGGCGACAAAAAAGAGACCAATATTATTGATGTATGAAGATGTTTTTTGTGATTGATAGGTTCTTTAAAGCGTATTCCGAATCAAAGTCATGCTCTAACTTGGTAAGTTAATTCTACACGCCCACACAAGATCGGAGAATGGAGTAAAAAACGTGTAATTCTAATGTTGTCTTTACGGTCAACTACCTATCTCTCATCCCGAGATCCTCTATCTTCTGCTGTAACGAAAGAGCTTGGAATTAATCTTCTCTAAGAATTGTCTCTTTAAACGTACTTCTGCCATACATTTCAATTTTATGCGATACTGATGCAAGGCGACATACGCGGTCATTCACTCTTCACTGTGCTAAGATTTTGCACAAATCTTAAAGTGATATGTCATTACTTTTCATTGGACTGATCGGATTGTGGGCTACACAAATGTATCTTCCAAATACAATGTTTTGATTCCAAAATCATGACTTGAATGCGCACAGGCAGGAGCACGTGTTGTCCAAATGGATTACCCAGATGGCTTATCCACCTGCAAATATAATACATGAAGTATTTCGTCATTAAAGAATTGCTTAGCACTTGCCTCGAATTAGGTAACGTTTGATTGGAAAGGAAGTTGGAAACGTCTTTTATGTAAAAGAGGAGTTAAACTCATCAGCCAAAATATAGAAAGGGAATGTGCAAGCGCTCCTCCAATTTAATATTGGGAAGAAGAAGTTACTTTGCTTTAAACGAGCAAAATGGGCGGAGGGTCGATTTTGGCAATCTTCAGGCTAATGCTCGTTTGGGCGTAAAAGAACTGGTTCAATGGGGGTCAATAGTGCAAGTGGTTACCATGGATACCATGGAAATATCCGAAACTGTTCACTTCTACCCTTGAAAAGAATATACACAAATCAAAGTCATGTTGTATGCATGGTACACGTAACTTTCTTGTTGAGAACAAGTAACAACTTTATGTATCTGAAGGCATATCAAAGGCTATTTGAAAAAAACATTGACGTATCAATGTTTCGAGGAAGCAACAGAAAGTTTAAAAGCATGCAGTTTTTCTACCACAACTTTGCAAGAGCGCGACACATTACTCTTTTTTGTAATATAATGAGCAATACATGCAATTTTAAAGCAGGAAAGTGGACAGCAGATTTGGTTGTTGATCGGATATGGAAAATGAGTAGATTGCATATGATTTATCTATTTTGTAAAAAACATGTTTTAAACTCGAGGAACAACAAACAAACCAAATAAACGAACCAGAGGACAAGCTTGAAAGCAATCCATAAAATAACATTTGGTGAAAAACCAAACAACTAGTCATTACGAAATTTCTGTTTTAAAATTTGTCGAATATTTCATTATAGTACTTGAAAAGTACTAAGGGTTTGGTGTTCTCGGTTTTTACGACATTAAAGGGACCCCAACTTTAGGCTTTGATGCATCAATATGACCTGATCAATGTGTTCAAATCGCAACATTTAAGCATTGAGATGTTTTTTTAGTTGTCTAAATAAGGTAAAGCATTGACGTTCTCTGAACCTCATTTCATAATATTTAATATATCTGCCTTACAATTTTTATGTAAACTCCTATTTTTGTGTAGAGTGCTTAGACGTGACGACACAATTGGCCAGCCAAGCCAAAAGTCAAGAACAGTTTCAGTGCAGCAGTCACACGCGGGTTGCCAACTGTTTCTAAGCTAGCTACACTCGCTAAGGTAATACACTAACTTTTGCTCATCAAAAGGGGCGAGGCTAGCGACGTTCGTGGGAATACTCTATAGTAAATAGTTATTGTTTTTACTCTGTTCCATAGGCGTCAGTTTTGTGTTGTGGGAATTTTAATAATTACTACAATTTTCCTTAATCTGACCCTAATATGATCATCATTTCCCGGCTTTCCACGAATCTGTGAGTTGTATGGAAACAGCACCCATTCGTCTTGCAGAAGAAAAATTCCGTCTCTTTGCGAAGAGATTTGTTCTTTACTAGTAAATATCTGGCCTCGCTATATACTTGCCGGTACTTGTAAGAATAGATTTTCATTTTACTTACACAAGTGCTCGTTGATTTTGAAAGTTGAAAATAAAATTTTATACTTTTTTAGATCTCAATTTGAAGGAAACCCCAATGAAGAGCTCAACTAGCAACCTTCGCCGGCGCACATAAAAGACCACGCTATATCCGACCGGGCACACATAGACTTCATGTAACGACGTCATTTCAGAGGAATAACAGAATACGTGGTCGCACAACTGAACTTTGTTTAGTAGCCTACATACATATAGAAGGGTTGATTTCGCCCTTTGTATTTTTAGAAGACTTGTATGGAAATAAGGTGACCAATCATCTGCTGGTATTTGTTGATGTTGGTTTGTTATTCCTCCAAAGGGGAGCGTACTTTTTGCACATCATATGTGAAATGTCTATACAGACGGCGAACAGTCGGGTGATGGTCTGGATAAGTCGGGCATGACTGGGATCCATCAGCTTTAATTTGTCAAATTCTTTGCTTACCTGTACAATGGAAGGTTGTACACTAATAAACCTCCTGTTCCCTCAATTTTACTGAATATGAAGGTTTATAATTGCACCTAGACAATAAAAGTGAGGCGATTTAAGGCCGAAGGACCCCACCTATGGCCGACTTTACTAGCTGCTCGGGTTCGTCCATGTATCAGCCGTCTGCATTTGTTGTTGGTGGATGCTGCAATAAAAACGTGCTGCTTCTCTTGGGATTCTCACTTTCTACACTGTCAAATGCATAAGATCCATACCCATGGCTAAGAATATGTGTGTACTCGTTCCAATTTTCCATACACAGATAGGCTATACCATTATGTTGTACCAGTTTACCCAAATCTTCCCTTGATAAACACACACTTGAGTCCTAAAATGTTGGTGCTCTTTTTCTTTAGCTTTTTAAAAAGGTAATAATGTTTTGGCAAAAAATATTACGAAGACATTGACAAGTGAAAACTTTTAACATTCTTGATCAAAGAAGAGAAACTTTTCTTCCTTTTTTTTCTCACACAAAGTTATCATATTACTGGTTATGAATAGTGACCTCATTTCCATGTCTGCAATCTGTCAACTTGAAAAAAATATTTCCTTAACGTCACACTCTGTTTTATCCAACTTGAGTTCCATCTTTGAATTTAGAAACTTGCTGTAAGATACGTCAAGCTAAGGTTCTTTACTAAAGAATACTGCATTTAGAGTTTTCTAAATACAATATTCAAATGCAACATTTCCTTGGGGGAATAATGTATTAATATTTTAGGACTGTAAATGTTTTAGGATCGTGCTATGCCCGACTAATTCAAAATTTCAACACGCTAACCCACTTACATGGGAAGTTCTTTTCGCTGTCACCAGTGTTGATTAATTGTACTCAAAATTTATGTCAATTATAGTGAATACATTACAAAATTGTGTAACTCTTGTAAAAAGAGAAACAGAGTAAGATGCGATTTAAAAAACCAGATAGATCAATAACATCTCGTTGAGTTTGTCAAACATAACTCAAGAGACATGCTGAAGGGGACACAACCTCAACAATTGTTCAATTCTGTGAGAAGTTTGTATCAATCATTATCATATACTGTGTCAAATCAACGTGCTAAATAAATGACTTGAAAAGAGCGTTTGAAAGGTAACTGCTTTCTTGCAAATGACCATTTTTTTATTTCGTGTTTTTGTGAATTAAAATTATACGATAGAAAGATATTATTTTCCTTCCCTAATGAGAGTAGTTTTGAAGCCTTATTGGTACTTTTAAGTGACGAAAATACGAAATTTGGTTCCTTTTTTCTTGGCTGCTTGACAAAGTTCGCACAAGTGTTGTGTATAGTATATACAGTTGAGACAGAATATTTGGCACAAAGATTTGATAAGAATTTAAAGAAGCAAATTCAGTAGAACCACTTTAAGATATCTTCGGCTCTAAGCGGTATTTACTGCACATCAACTATTCTTACAACACGCGCGTGGTAAACTTTATCAGTAACCCGCGCATCCTTGACGAAATTTGCCGTTTATTCCTATTTCGGTGTTATAATTTTGCTCTTGGGCTTAAGATCGACAAGCAGGCAAAGTTGCTTCCCATCGTAAATGTTTATATAATTGTTTGTTGCTACCGGCTGTCGATCAATGGCTGAGCCAAGTCGAAGTCACTCTCGGTCATTCACAACGGCTTCTCCATAGTTGAACGCAGCACGAAACGTCATCAGGAGTAACTTGATTATGTACGTTTAAAGATGTCTTGTCGCATCACGTGCTTCGCGAAACTGGTTTCATATGTAACTTATATATAAATATATATATATATTATATATATAATTGGTTACATTGAAAATTCACGGTTGGGTTAAAAGTCTTGAGACTTATTATCATAAAGGCCTAATATCATGTTGGGTGCACTACATTCACTTCATGAATAAACATGTTTACGAAAAAAACTTCAGACCCAGTACGAACATGCTCTGGTTACAAAATTTGCAGCTCATTATAAATTGAGGATAAAGTAAGAATCAGTCATCCATGGGGTGATGAAAGGTTTTCTATACATTTTTACTTAACTGGTTTGTCTTATATGTTTTTTACCAACCGCTTCGAAGATAGAGGACAAAATATGGAGACTACTTCCATGGCAACAACTCCCCCATGTCTAAGCAATGAAGTGGATCGGTTCGAAGATAGCTTCTAGGGAATATGATTAATACACGCCAAATGAATGTAATTTGATAAAAATGTTCCGTAAATGTCGATGCCCCCCTTTAACCGTTTAACGAGCATTGATTTGATAAAAATCGTGGAAAGAATTCTCGTGGATAGTTTGCGTTAACTTTTCCCTCGGCGAGGGTTCCACTCCATTTATTTCCCTTAACGCTTTGTTGGCTGGTTTTTCCCCTCTCGCATGGAGGATTTTCTCTCGTTCGTTGCCGCACGCTTGTGGTTTTTCTATTCTATTTCTCTTGTTTGTGGGTAAAATGTTTTAGACGTATATGTATTACCTCTTGGTTTGCTTATTGAATTTGTAAGACTTTTTATTCTTTATCATTTGTTAAGGGTTTATTTTAACAGGAAAATGCACTACGTATTCTCTTAATCAAGAGAAATTAGCAAAAAAAGTTTACTTTTGGTTGTGGTTAAAGTTCCTACTGACAAGACGGAAAACAGTCGAAGATATGCATGGAGTTTAATGGGAGAAATGAATTTTTTATCCTATTGCCGTGTGCAGGTGAGAGAGGGTGGAATTTTGAGTATATGAAGATGATTTTGATGAATAGGTTCCTCAAGGAGCATGTTAAATTGTAAGCCTATTTATATCTATAACCCGTCCCTCGTGCGTGGATACTTTATACTAATTGAATATCAGAGGATGTCCTGGTTATATCTAAGAGGCAATTGACTGCCAAACGGGCAGTCAGTAACCCCAACCTATTTTTTAAGCATGCATGAGTTTAACCTCACAAATTAAATAAGTCAGACCCCGCAGGACAGTTACTACGCAAAGCAATCACAAATGTGAAAGAAGCTTGTAGCTAATGAATTACTACTCCACAACGGATTGCTAACTAACTTAACAATTTAGGTCAAATTTGTTTTTGTTGTTGTTGTTGCTTTTTTTCTCGTCCTTTCTTTTTCTTTCTTTTTTTTTTTTTATTTGGAAACCGTTTTCTTTTTTTTTTTTGGTTTAGAAGACCATTTGAGCTAGGGTGGGGGTGGGGGGTCGAATCCGGAAATGGATGGACTTGAAGAATCCGGAAATTCCCTGAAGCTAAGCTTTCTTTTCTCAAGTCACAGTGCGTTTAGGTCATTAGTCAATAGCATCAAATCAAATCTTAACTTCAGTCTATAACCCAAGCTGGTACATAGATAACTCTCAGTGACGTCACGGCTACACTCTAAAATCAAAAGAGTGAACTTAGTCACTCTTTGATCGAGTGAAAAGTGTAGATTCACTCCATTAGAGTGATAATTAATTCCAAGAGGAGTGAAGTTCCCTCCAAAAGAGTGAAGTTCACGCCAAAAAGAGTGAAATTCCCTTAAAACGAACGAAGTTTCACTCTTGATGGAGTGCCCACAGTTATCGCTCTTAAAAAAAGAGCGATCATTGCGGGCACACGTGGAAGAGTGAATTTTCCCTCTTCCTCTAGTGAATTTCACTATTTTTGGAGTGAGCTTCACTCTTTTTTGGAGTGAGCTTCACTCTTTTTTGGAGTTAATTATCACTCTAATGGAGTGAATTTACACTTTTCACTCGATCAAAGAGTGACTAAGTTTACTCTTTTGATTTCAGAGTGTAGGCATTATCAGCCTCCATGTCTGAGGGCAAACTAGCATGTACATAAAGGAGTTGTCCTCAAACATGACTGAAATACGCCACTTAAAAAGGTCATTTTAAACATTTTTGATTAATTGCTGAAGTCTATTGATGGAGCTGATTGGTTAATAATTTACAATTTAAACTATTTTCTTTGTAAGTCATATTGACAGGGGAATTCTACAGGTCTGAATTTAACAGGTTTCATTCCAAGATAGTGTCGTGACTTAGCTGTCAGAAGTGGGGGGGGGGGGGGGGGGTAAAAAAATAAGATAAATGTACTGACTGCAGAGAGTCACTGTACCAACACTTGTAAAGGGTATCACTTCACAAGTCACCCCGTATCCTTGTAGCCATGATATGAGTAAAATTGTTCACCGTGTTAGACATGTTAATAAAGGATTAAGTCTACTGCAGGAAACCCTTTGATATTATTGCACGACAACAAACGTTGGGCCTTTCCCTTGCTTTGGCTAAAATAGTTCACTTAAACTTTTGTTCTCAAACTGTTTATAGGTGGTGCAACTTCGATTGGAAATAAGAAAATTTATTTAACATAGGGAAACCTTCTAAAAGTTCCTGCTAGAGGTATGTCTGACGAGCAAGCTTCTGTTAGGGATCCAGCAACTCGAAGTCCGCCAGAAGCGACGGTTTGCCTTAAAGATGTCGAACACAAAGTTTGGACCCGCGAAACGCACCAAAAATTGGAGTTCTGTTGAAGATAAATTGAAAAATACTTCGTTTTAACAAAAGTGGTATGATTTGGGTGTAGGAAATAGCGTTCCCTTTTCTCACGCAAACAATTTAATTTTTCCTGCCAAAAGTTGTTCCTATAGCCCTCAAAACCATTTTACCACCGATTCCCTGTGTGCAGATCGACCCAAACTCTTTTACACAAGTCATGTCTTGAGTTGACAATGCAATTATGTGCAATCAGAACACTTCAGTTCAGTAGGTGTTGTATTATGTGAGCTGCTACGTTACACAGTTTGCCTTTGATGCCAAAAGCGCAAAATCCCCTAAAGGTACTCTCACACAGTCAAGAATAGTCCCGTATTCGTCCCGTTGTACTATTCAGGGTACTTTCCGGGCAATTCAGGAGTGGTGCCGAAATCTGCCCGTATCAGCCCGTAGAGTACAGAATTGTACCGTGCTTGTCGCGTATCGCCCCGTATGCTCCCTGGAGGCAATCTTCCGCCATCATTTAGTATCGACTCTTTAGCAGGGGTGGCGCCAGGATTTGCCCGGCAGGGGGGGGGGGCAAGCTTCCGACAGGGGGCCAGAATTTCAAGGCCCCGACAAAAGCGATGTCATGTCCCGGTGGAACGTGATTTGACAGAAATTTGGGGCTTTCTTTTTAACAAATACTTAAAAATCTGGAGTTTATTTGAAGTAAGAATTAAAACTTTTAAAAGGAATTTGGCTTTTGCTGGTATTATAAAAATTTTGGGTGTTTATAGAAAATCTGTCCTTCATAAGGGAAAAATCAAAAACGTTGTATGGGCGACAGCTGAAATTCTTTTGGGGTTACAAATTGAATCGTACAAGACCTACGAACTAAGGCTTCGAGACGAGACTACAAGTTTGCCCGGAAAGTTTTCGCCTTTTTGAACGAATCTTTGAAAATTAAGAGCCTATTATCATGGAGAAATTTTGGGCTTTAATTTGGTTTTTTGGTAAGGTTATAATGAAAAATTTCGTTTCTTTTATTAAGTGATATGCCTTTCAGGAGCAAAATTATGGAGTATGCCGGGTGATTAAAAGAGCTGGCTTTGCTTATTTATTGTACGGAGTATCCATCGAAATTGGAAAATTTTGCCACTTTTAACAATCTAAAGCTAATATTACTTCGAGAAAAATTGTAATTTTATAACAGTTTGGGGGGTTTATGGAGAAATCTGACGTTCTCATGAGGAAAATCAAG
Organism: Holothuria scabra; assembly: GCA_037179385.1. Taxonomy (NCBI): domain Eukaryota; kingdom Metazoa; phylum Echinodermata; class Holothuroidea; order Aspidochirotida; family Holothuriidae; genus Holothuria; species Holothuria scabra. Next base: position 33,988,220 of record CM074185.1, on the reverse strand, counting down.
TAGGGGGTGATCTGTAGTTTTGTTGAGGTTACTGAATATTATCATGCGGATTTAGGCCCTCGGACCATATTGGAGCATTCTTCCGAGTAAAAAGTTGGCTTCGCATATGTTTGAAGTTTTATATTTTATTTATTATCATAGGCGTACGGGAGCGTGTCAGTTTGGGAGGGGGCAGAATTTTCTTTTGTCCGAAAAGATGTAATCCTGCCCGAAAGATTATCTTAGTCGAGCGCACATAATTTTTTGAAAAATTGAGAACCCCCGGACAGCACTAAGCAAATGGCATTTTCTGGGCTCGTAACTAGAATTAAGGAAGTTCTTTCTTTCGGATTTCTTTCACGATAAAATTATTTTCACTTCATAATACTGCCCCAAAACGAAGAATAATTTTCAAACCCGCATTGTTCTGTTCAGTTATCTATTCGACTAAAGCACTGTATATGCGGAGCGCCACCATCAGTTGGCGCGGAGCGTACAGAAAATTGTTTAAAAATCTAACCCCTAAGATAGCCGGAATAGCATTTCCCAGAGTTGTAACTAGAAATGAAGCAGTCTCTTTTTGAGCTTTCCTTTAAAATGAAAGTTTCACTTCAATAGAGAAAAAAACCCAACTTGCTAATGATCACAAAAGTACCAGATAAAAGGTACTGCTACAGTTAGATGTAATGGCCTTGTCTCTTTTCGGGGAAATCTATGAAACGGAATTGAAAACATACAATAATATTTTTGACTATATTAAAAATCTTCGTTGAATTCAGTTGCAAGGTCCACTAAATAGATGAAATTTTTAACGTGACTGCCCGAACTCCAGACTATAAATGGTTTTACTACCAACGTATTTGAAAATATGTCACGTTACAAGGTGCCTTCAAATAAATTCTCAGTCAGACTTACGGGGAGATTTTCTCACACCACTGTTTATCATTATGTGTAGCTGAAAACGACATGGCCGATATTCATTGCCTTTGTGAGAATTCGGCCGTCGGGGCAGGCCAGATGGTAGACCTTTGGGTACTGCACGCACATGGACAACCTCACGTCCGTTTTTGTAAGGAAAATTCGGAATTGTGAGTTTCCTTGAAGAATATGGTCTCCAGTAAACAAGATCAAGAAGGTCGTCCGAGTGACTACAGACCCACATCTTTTATCGTGGGTCTGAAGATGAAGGCTCCCCCGACGAAATTGGATTTTCTCAACAAGAGGGGGTGGGTATCGATGGAGGCATGACCTTGCACGCACGGATTGAAGATGGGATGGGGGATAGAAGAGTTAGCAAGAAGTAATTAAAACCGATTCAGATATGCGTTAAAATAGCGTTACAAAAGAAAAAAATAGTTCAAAAAGAAAAAGAAAACTATCATGGTCATCCATCCAGTAACTTCAGTCCTTTACGTTTTTCATGTTCAGGCCTCCCCGAAAAATTGCCGTCCTTCCCCTACGGAGGAGGAGATAGGACAAGGTACATAGAATGAGGTTTAAAAGAGAAAGGGCCTTTTCTCTCACCCCAAACAGTACAAATTCTCCTAACCTTCTTACTTAAGCTCCTCCCACAATTGTCTGAAATTCATCCTCATCCAGAGAAAATCTCAGTGGATTGCTTCAAGTCAAGTATAGAAAAGCTCAATGTTTATAAACAAAACACTTACAGTACAGTTCATCCTGTGTAATAAAATCTTTGGTACTCTGTATTGTTTGCATTGTTTTGAGCTGAGCCAATGGAGAATTTCAGTACACCCATACCAAAATTGTGGTTTGGGGTGAGAGGATTGGCCATTTAAGAAGAGATTTAAAATCGATTCCGATATGTACAAAAACAGAATTACAAAACAAAAAATATGTTCCAGATCGCATATCCAGTAACTTCAGTGATTGTGGGTTTTTTTATTTTTGTTTTTATTTTTAAGGCCTCCCCGACGAAACCGCCGACCTTCCCCGATGGGGGCCAGTGTTCCCCGACGGGGGTCCATGGCCCCGGCCTCCCCCCCCCCCGGCTGGCGCCACCCCTGTTCTTTAGTGTACGGGGCGGTTCGGGAGTATACGGGGCCATTCGGGCATGATACGGGACTTTACGAGGCGATTCTGGCTCAATACGGGACTATACTGGACGCTTCGGGGCTATTCGTAAATAATATAGTTTCCAAATGGCCCCGATTTGTCCCGAATAGTACTGAATGGCCCCGAACAGTCCCGAGTGGTCTAAATACGAGACATATTTAAAAATTTTCAACCTTCCCGAATTTCACCTTGCTTGCTCCCGAATAACCCCGAAATGTCCCCAATCGTCCAGAACTGACCCGGATCCTCCCGAACTGTCCCGTACCATTCTGGACGAAATACGGGACTATTTTTGATTGTGTGAGAGTACCTTTACTGTAAGCTAGTATTCTAGAATGAACTTATAATTTATTTATAGAGTTATAGATTTAAGGAAAGTTTTTAAATAGTGTATGTTTTTTAATGAATCAAGATTTTGGTAAAATAGTCTGCCTGTATGTCCCCCATCACAGAGTGTTATGAACTGATCTGAAAAAGAAGTATCTGATTGAAGGGCAAAAACAGTCACTCCAACTTGAAGCAGTGTAGTAGACTATACCCGTTTCATGATTGACTGCTGACAGTCATGTGGCAACAATTTCTCTCTTCAAATGTGAAATTTACTAGAAATAACTGCAATTACTGGAGTTACGAAACATCATGATGAAAGATACTTTGAAGCAATTTAAAGGGCCAAACCTCTCACCCCAAACTGCAATTTTGGAACCTGGGTACCGAAATTCTCAATTGGCTCAGCTCTTTGACTGACAGCTAATTCAAACAATACAGAGTACCAAAGCTTATATTACACAGCATGAATGGTACTGAGAGTGTTTTGATTATATAAATTGAGTTTGTCTATACTCACTTAGAAGCAATAAACTGAGATTGTATCTGGATGAGGATGAATTTCAGACAATTGTGGGAGGGGCTTAAGTAAGAAGGTTACGAGGACTGATGCTGTTTGGGGTGAGAGAACTGGTCCTTTAAGGGGAAATTGTGATAATTAGCTGTTGCTTCAAAATAAGTTTTGGGAGATTGCTCTTGACCAGTTGACTTTTAACATTCAACATTTCCAATGGCAATATGCTACTGAAATGTGGTTTTCACCAAACAACAGGCACGTACAGTCAGGGGCAGGAGAAGAACCCTTCCCCCTCTTCAATGGAGATTTTTCGTTTTTAAAAAGATTAAAATTGCCATGGACTTATATTTTTTTACATTTCCCCCTGGAAAATCTTAACCTATACCTGAAATCATGGAAGTACTACCTCCGAGGTAGTACTTCCACGCTTTCAGTGAGTTACCTTGTATTGTTACGGGCCTGCCAAGAAGGAGATACTTATCCCCCACGTTACCAATCTTTAGCGAAAACCATCTTGTTGTTATTGATTAACCGTTTCAAAAACTATTCACAGCTTCCTTACATGATTTTTAAGATATGTTCCACAAGGAAGGTGGAAACTCCATGGTTCTAAAGCCCGTCCACACTATGCGACGCGACTGATTGCAACAAGACTGTCTTGTCGTGGTGAGCGACTGACGACTTACTAGTTTTAAGAGCATAGTGTCCACATTATGCAACAAGTTGCAGGTTCATGAAGCGATTCAAGCAAAATTATAACGTTTAACATATTCTTTTCTTGTTACGTTGAAGTAACAATAATGTTTTCTGTCCATTTCGATTTACTGATATTCGCGGGCGTCATTCCAGAAGCTGAGTCCGTCATTGTTGTCTAATCACACCTCCCTGGTTCAACGTTTCAGCCTCATCCGACAGAGCATGTTCGGTCGCATGAAACTGGGTCGTGCGTCTGCTTGCAAGTAGTTGCAAAGCATTCCATACTTTGCAACGCGTCTGAACAATCTCGTTGCAATGAGTTGCGTAACATCGAGTCGTATAGTGTGGACGGGACTTGGGTACATATGCGTTTCACGCGCCAATCCCCCCCCCCCCATCCCCCGCACACTCCCCCGAGATCCTACAACTTTACAAAGAAACTCGAAAGTCAAGGATTTATTACTATTCATTTGAGCTGTAACGCAGACTACTTAATTTGAAGGTACAGTTCTAGGCACTGCACGTTTTATTTCTTTATCCTGCGTTGAAACAATCATGCCGTCACTCAACCGTACATTGATATAGCTGTTCATAATGAAAATATCGTTCTCCGTGTAATTATAGCATCATCGAAAAAGTTTAAGAAATACTTTGACGAAATTTTTGTTATTCAAGACATTGTTTATGTTTAAATATTAACTTTGTCTTGAGCGGTATATCAAAATGATTAATAACGCTCATCCGAAGGAATTGAAAAGGAATGCACTGTTTATTAGCGTAATCGATAGTCCTTATTCCTTTTTATGACTCAAAATAAACAAAAAGTGGATCTTCTAATCCTTGATGCAACCTTATTCCTTTTCGTCTTATAGAGAGAATCAGCAGTGAATTTCATCTTATGTTCCACAAAAAGAACAAACGTTGTGTCATATAAAACTTGTTCAACGATAATATAAATTAAGACGTTTGGAGGAATGAGCGACGGTACATCTTAGGCTAATGGTGTCTGCAGTCACGTGATCGTCATTAAGACATTTCGCAGGCAGTAAAGTTCTATGTGAATATAGCCTTTCTCTACAACCTGGACAAAATTATTGGGACACTTCTGGACATGCCACTTGTTTTCCCCATGTCCCCTACTCCCAATTCAATGTTGCGAAAAGCGGAAGAGTGCGCATTTTGCTAAAGCGCGCGCCCTTATTCACCCTCCAAACCAACATTGAGACGGGGATTTGTCCCAGATAATTTTGTCCAGGATTGTAATTTTATTTAGTGCAGAAAAGTCGATGTTTGTCCAAGAGGTATTGACCAATTTACAAAACATTTTTGGTTTATTCATGCGCATCATGAATAGGCTACCTCAGAATGCACGCAAATCTTGGTCTGGATGCATGAGAAACTTTATGCACGCACAATTGCAAGTTCAATATTTACTTCAAGCTATATATCCAGAGTTCCCCATCAATTCAGTTGAAAAGTTAAAAGATATTAGCTTTAAAACTATCAAAATCGCACTGCTAGCAAAATGGTTAGCAAAATACACTTAGAGCAGGGGCCGGCAACCGATGGGCCTCGGCCCATTCGTGGGTTTCCCGTAGAAAGTGGACCTCAGAGCAAAGTTCGATGCGGAGTTAAGTTTTGCTCCTCATCAAGATTGCTTTTAATGTGATCAGTGCAAACACGTTTGGGAGACATTTATTTTTAGAGAGTTGGGTGGGTGTATATCTGCTAAAAATATGAAAAAAGTTGGAAAGAACATCCAATTTTACACTGTTGAAAGGTTCAGGGAAAATGGTATTTGCGGGGATGTGAATGGTGTTGGATGTTGACCAGATTATTTCTTGTATACGCTTCGCCCTCCTTATGGTGGATTTTCGCTAAGACAGTCGGACGGGGATACTGTGACCTGTGAGTCATCGAACCCTTCCACCTTTCAAAAATACGGGCAGGGGATAAAAATGGTTACTGACCTCTGACTTAGAGTATGCAACACTCCAAATCATATTTTCAAATAGAACTGACGACTCAGCTCTGAATATGGTCAAACTCCTAATAAATATACCTATAATTCTGAAAAAAATTATTTCAAATTTGTTTGTTCAATGGAGTATTACTGCCCAATTTTAAACCAATGGTTTAAGTCGGACCGGCCACGGTGGTCTTTTTTCCTTTCCAGTCGTGACTTGTTTTCCCTACACGATTGCTTATGCACTGAGTACCAAGGACAATGGTAGTAGGATCCATTTTTAGAGTCTCCGGTATGACCAAGCCAGAAGTCGAAATCCAGACCATGCAGCCTGTCACAGGACAAAAAAAAGATAAGAAAAAATAAAAGAATTATGACTTAATGAGGTTCATATTGACATAGGCGAACTGGGTAAAAATCTTTCGAGAAAAGGAAATAACATCTGCCCAAAGTTACGATTTTGGACCAATTTGCCCTGGAAAAGAGGGCATAATATATTTTCTAGGCTGTTTCATTTGCCCGAAAGGACCTTCTGTTTTTGCCTAACATGAAGGACTTCATCCCCTAGCTCCCCCTGGTACGCTTACAGACCTTAAAAAGTGTTAGGCTGGTGCACGAACTTCCTATTGTTGCGTTGTTTGGGCCAATCACATCGTGAAGGCTAGGGGGTAGTACGATAAGAAAAGAGATTCAAGAAAGAAGACTCGAACAAAGCTTTAAAGTTGACTAATGTTTATTCTAAGTGTGAAAGAAATCCCTTTCTCTGATCGATCAAGAGCTGACAGGATAGACTTGATTAAACACTATCACATGTTGAGTATGAACTGATTCTAATCTACATGATGAGTAACAAGCTTCTACTCTAAACGGCGAGAAACGAACTTCTGTCTCAAAACTTAAGTTTCCTTCCTTTAAATGTAAAAACTGATTCCTATAAACTACTCCAAGGTTAAAGGAAAATTCGAAGAAAGTAAGAAGAGCTGGTAGAGTCCAGCAGGCTTGGCCCAGCGGCAAAGGCCGCGGAGCTGTGCGTGTTTCTTGAGTTGATCCTTTCTGTTTGGCTGTCTATTTCCAACTCTCTCCAGGAAGGGAGTTACCTAAAAGTACTAAGGTGGTTTCCAGACAGAGTTGTCTGCAAACTATGGGATGGGGAATCCTGATTGGACTAAGACATGCACATGCCTAACAAATGACCAATGAGAAAAGTTTGCAAGAAGTAGGACGCTGACTGGCGACCTCTATTTCTGTATTTGGGGAAGACGCTGGCTATGTCACTGGATGGACTTCATCGAAACTATAAGTGTCAAGAATCTGACAGGACATCGAATTTATTGTGTGGGAACGTCCACATAATGGGGCTGAGCTGTAAGAACCTGTCTGCTTGAATTCCCAAGGTAAACTCTCTGAAGTAGAATGTCAAGGAGGGTATTTAAGTGCATGGCGATTAGCCTTATTATTTGACATCCCCCTCGCAATTTCAAATTTTGAAAACATAGTTTGAAAAATTTACCTGTTAAAATAATTAATAAGTGGGAAAAACGTCAATCATGTTTCATTTAAAATATCATTATGATAACATTTCATTTATCATGCAACAAAACAATAGTGCGCTGTGAGGCAAAAGAAAGGTGGGAGGGGTTTGGACTAGGTCAGAGACCTGTGGGGAGAAACCCAATAGAAACGAGCAAAAAAATAATAACATAACTTGATCATAGCATGCACAAGAAAATAATGAAAATTACTTAAATCATTGAATACATGGTATAAATACGAAGTAGGTTTATGCAGTATACTTGACAATTTCATGTGCTATCAGGTCATAACAGTTTAATACTGAATACGGACAACCTAGTAGGAATACACCCGGAATCGCAACATCTGGAAGGAACGGTCCAGAAGATTCCTCCTACGAATTATAAATTGAACCGAATACAGTTTACTGCAAAAATACTTTGAAAGCAATTCACGACCTGTTAAACTTTAGTAACAAACACATTCCAGTTATGTCAACATTTTGGTTTCAAAATTTTAAGCGTAATCTTCACTGTTAGGGAGTGTATACTCACTCCAACAATTTTACACAAAGTTCAACCAAAGACAATAAAACAGTATGCAACTCTCAATTCACTTTGACACATTAAGGTCACAACGAAAGTTTGCTGACCTGTGGTGACAATTAACTTCGAATCGCCCTATAATATACTGGTTATAGAACGTAAGCGTCGGCATAAAATACAAATCACTTGAATCAGAATACTTTGACCTTTACGGAAGGTTTGGCACTCGATCATTATTTAAGTGATGAAAAGTTCAAAATAACAAAATTATAATGCAGGAAAGATGAAACAAATTCGTAAGTAATGCAACGTTTATATAAAATGAAATAGAGACATTAATCTCTGTAATTATGCACCGCCAAATAACCATCGTTGAAACTATTAGGCCTATATATTACAATAGACCTGCATTAAATTGTGATTGAAAGGGTCGAAAAATTTGATGAATGTGCCTCAGTCAGTCAGTTGATACCTATTCTCACCAGAGAGGGGAACGTGAGCAGAAACGAATGCATTGTCTCGAGAAAAAACTGCTTAAAAGGAGGGCCTTGAAAGTTGGGATAAACAAGTGATGGGAGGGCAGGCTATATTAATTAGTACAGTTGCCTGGTAAGGGAAACTGCAAAGTTTTGTTCCAAATTGGTCAAAATAAAGCACTAACAGTATTTTTTTTTTCAAAGCACAGCTGCGAAAATGTGAAATACTGTTCGTTATTTTGATGGTCAGAAAAAAGTGAAACACTTTTGTAAATAATCTGCGGGAAAAAAGCTACACCACGAAGTATACGCTTGATCATTACGGTGGCCATTGTGATGTTAAGATTATGAATGGCTAGCTACTAGTAAGTCTAAATATTTGTCACTGAAATTTCAGAGATTATCAATGATACTGAATCATTCCTCTTTCCGAACTACATTGTACGAGTTTACTAAAATTTGTCTTTAAAATGTGGAGTCACATTCACATATTCCTACAAAATTACATTTCTGTTATTCATAGTATACGTATGTATTTTATATGAAATTTGATGCAATCTCGCACGTTTATATTGCTCATATGCAAATATCGAAATTCGGAGTACTGAAGACCCAAATATATAAAAGTATCTGGACGATGACGCAACTCCTTGCAGTGGCAAAACTTTGACAACCCCATTTCCACTGTGAACTCTCTGAAAACACACTCAAGAAAAAAAACTAAATGGTTGCGCCCCTACTACACACGGACAGGACAAACTTTAAATTAAACCAACTACATGCTATCTCGTACCTGCATTTCATGAGCAAGGTAGTAATTACCGAGAGCAAAATTTGGTTAACATGTCGAGGACAGCTCCTGAAACTTTTTGGGCTGGCTAATTCCCATGAAAGTTGAAAAATACCGCAAATGCGTAAGAACTTCCTCTATGTATTTGGCTACTCTTGCCACAAACGAAAAAAAAATATACGCACATGATTGGGTCTACAATTAGTTCACATCACAATTAAGTAACTAACACGGTGAACATTTACCGATCCGTTCATTTCAGAAATTCGCATAATAAAGTGACTCTTCCTACTGGTATGTGATAACCCGCATGAAATACTTCGTACAATAAATAAGACTAGAAAGTGAAATCTGCAGACTTACTGCTACCGAAAGATCATTGATTTGTGTTTGGCCTTCATTAACATTAACTACTGAGGTAGCGCAATTTTAGGAAAAAACTGCATGAACAATTCATACTTTTCTAGATAATGTGTGAAAGCAAAATATTGGACACTTATTAGAGTTCAAACATAACACAATTAAATTTACATTACGCAATGTAAGGGTAAAATAAAAAAACCAAGTCAGACTGAAAAAGGTGCAGCACGATTAAGTTTAATTACATGGGGGAAGGGGACCACCCGGGATAAAATATGCCTCACAACTCACCATAAATGTTATAACTCGATTGGTGACGTCTTCTTGTACTTCGGGCTGGCATCTGAAGCGCGAAGAAACTAAGGCTGGCTGAGTGGCACAAATGAGAAACGAAACATGGATGAAGATTGCTTAAGTTATATCGCGTCTACCAAGCAGGACGGTCAAAATTAAGATGAACCGAAGTTCCTCGGAAAGAGCCGGTGCTAGTTATCAACTGTAGCGTAAACATGGCGTCAAGGCGGTGGTTGTCACTTAAGTTAAAAGAAGGAGCGGTCCTAGGCTATGGAGAATGAAAATTTTACCATGACATCGCTGCATTGTGGGTCCAATTGGCAAAGATGAACGTCGAAGTCTAAAGAGAGCCAGAGAAGAGTTGTAGTTCCAATATTACAAAAGGAACGTCTAGGTTTAAAGAAATCCAGATGAGCGTTGCGGTGCCGACAGGACAAGAAGAATCTTTAAGTTTAAGGTAAAAGAAGGCCAGATGAGTGTCAAATTTGGGCGGGTGGCCAAAACTAGGCAGTTAAAGGTTTCTATTGCTGCATACGCCAGGATGGTGTGGTTAAAACCATTTTGTGTTGTTGTGCTTTTGCAAAGTGCTGCGTTCCTCCAAAATACTGAATTTTTGCTCTAATTCTTACAAAAGGGTTGTGTTATTAGTTCCATTCCTCCAAAATTTTTAGAACCATAAAGTTGCGTTGTAACTGAGTTTCCGACGTTGTTTTACAACTCTGATCCTCAAAAATATTATTTTGTTCACTTTCGCTCCTCCACCATGTTGCGTTGTTTGGGCCAATCACATCGTGAAGGCTAGGGGGTAGTACGATAAGAAAAGAGATTCAAGAAAGAAGACTCGAACAAAGCTTTAAAGTTGACTAATGTTTATTCTAAGTGTGAAAGAAATCCCTTTCTCTGATCGATCAAGAGCTGACAGGATAGACTTGATTAAACACTATCACATGTTGAGTATGAACTGATTCTAATCTACATGATGAGTAACAAGCTTCTACTCTAAACGGCGAGAAACGAACTTCTGTCTCAAAACTTAAGTTTCCTTCCTTTAAATGTAAAAACTGATTCCTATAAACTACTCCAAGGTTAAAGGAAAATTCGAAGAAAGTAAGAAGAGCTGGTAGAATCCAGCAGGCTTGGCCCAGCGGCAAAGGCCGCGGAGCTGTGCGTGTTTCTTGAGTTGATCCTTTCTGTTTGGCTGTCTATTTCCAACTCTCTCCAGGAAGGGAGTTACCTAAAAGTACTAAGGTGGTTTCCAGACAGAGTTGTCTGCAAACTATGGGATGGGGAATCCTGATTGGACTAAGACATGCACATGCCTAACAAATGACCAATGAGAAAAGTTTGCAAGAAGTAGGACGCTGACTGGCGACCTCTATTTCTGTATTTGGGGAAGACGCTGGCTATGTCACTGGATGGACTTCATCGAAACTATAAGTGTCAAGAATCTGACAGGACATCGAATTTATTGTGTGGGAACGTCCACATAATGGGGCTGAGCTGTAAGAACCTGTCTGCTTGAATTCCCAAGGTAAACTCTCTGAAGTAGAATGTCAAGGAGGGTATTTAAGTGCATGGCGATTAGCCTTATTATTTGACACTATACATGGACAGAGAATACAACACGGTACATTGTCGCTGTATTCCGTATGTGTGAGAAAAGGCGTAGCAAGACGAAGATGGCTGTCTACTATGATTTTGTGTGAAAGTTTGAACTTGCTCAAGTAAATCAACAGGTTTTGCAAGAAAGTTAAAATATTTTCTAAATAATACAAGGTAAGGTCGAAATCGCTACACCTGTTACAGGAAAATGGTGTTGTTTCTCATTCAAATTAAACTTTCGTTTAAAATATCACAGAGTTGTCGTCAAATCACACAAATTAAAGCCTCGCGGTGGCCATCTTGGTGCGCCTTTTTGCCCCAGACGGTGGCGACAATCTGCGGATAGGACGTACGCATTACATACTCTTTCCATGTGTATAGGAAGCACGTGGGCTGGTGTATTTGAAAACAAACATGTCCGTGCATATCAAAATAGGGAGCAATTGCCTTTTTATTTATTACATGGACTACCAGTGTGAATCAAAGAAAAGAAAAAAAAAACAGTACACTTTTTAAAAAGACCCCTATTTTTTGAGAAAGTTGTGATCTAATTTTGAAGTATATATCTGCCATTGGTACTTTTAGAATGTCACAAAATTGGTGAAAGTAGGACGTATATCGGGAATACAATCTCATTCCAGGTATATGAGGCCAAAAACGTGAGATTCCAGTTTTTTTGGGTAGTAATTCCGCATAATTTACTGTGTTTACTGTAAAAAGACAGAAAATGGGTTTTTTAAGTTTAAAAGGTTGAACTACCGAACTCGAGTGTTCAAGATTATATTACCGTACATTTTAAAGAGTGACGCGCAAAGTTGTTTGTCCTTGTATTGTACCATATACCAGTTAACCAATTTATGTGTTCCTGTAGTGAACACGAAGTATTAAATATTCCCTACCAAAAAGGTTACCATGACGTTCTGTTTTGCGCCCGATTGAATTCATCTTTTTATACACTGGTTTGCGCTGTAGTCAGGCCCGGCAGATTTGTAAAACTGTCTTCAAGGTTCGGATTTCATGAATTTCTCACATTATCCCTAGTTTGTCTTGCCGTATGTGAATATTTTAAAAGTGTCAACGGTGGTTTTATAGGACACCTGTAGGCGCCGATCTAGGATTTTGAGGAAGGTACTCACACATCGTCGACTGAAGGCGTGAAGCCATGACGGCGGGGGGTGGGGGTGGGTTGGGGTCCATGGTCGTCTCCCGAGGAAATTTTAATTCTAGATGCATATAGATGCGATTTCCCATCTCTGGGAAGTAGCCTATATATTCCATATATTGATAAAATCGTTGGTCATCCGAAAAGGGGGAGTGCACCTCACCTGAATTCGCGCCTGGGCCGCTTGACTGAGTAATGTATCGATGTTGAGAAAAAAATGCGCTTCCGATAGCTCATCTTCAGTTTTCTTCTAGATATAGGCTACCTGGCTACGGCCCTGTCTAAAAATAAGATGTGGACCGAAATTAAGCAACTTCAGTATTTCTTCATATTAAATCCTAGCAACAAACATACGATCACTAATTGTCCGCGGTGAATAGTGTATTTGTAGCATTTCTCCGCCAGTTGAATTTACTGAAGGGAAATCACATTTAACATCCTGTCTTAAAAACAGAAGTCTATGTGATGCCGCCTGCATCGCGGACGATTACGTTTTCAACACTTTCCATTTTGCGCTGAGTTTTAAAGAACGGCATTTGGAAAACAACTCCATAATACAAATTAAAACATTGTCTATGTATGTTATACGTGACGGTCAGTGGTTACGGGCCGATGAGGCTTTCGCATTCGATGGATACTAATTTCCTAATCCACTCTACTGTTCGTCTTTGTATATATAAACCGTCGGATGAGTTTACTCATAAATTTATTTTATTTGGAAGCCATGTCAACGAGCCATCGCCTTTTACCTCAATGTTACAGTGCTTCCGTGACTCTCTGTATGATATACGTGCACGTGCATTTCAATTGGAATGTCAGGTCTGTAGAAAATGTGAAAAGTGTACGGTATCTTATCTTTTCTTCTTGATGATAAAGGAGTTTCATGAATGTGTTATGCAAATGGAGTTAGTGTCGCGCAAAGTGATTCCCTTGCTATATTGTAGTACAGAAGGTCTTGCGTTTTACCCGGCTTTTGATCACCGAAATAAATACACAAATGGATTAGATGCAGCGAAGTTCGTTCAAGTTGAATTCCAGGAGTGGAGTAACCTTTGACATGTAACATTTGATTTTGCCCAAAGGCTAAGTTAAAAATGTGACGCAGGTTTTCACGTGTCGCTGGCACCGGTTTTGCAGAGATTTGCATAAAACCCTGCATCTTCCTATGAAATTGCCACAGGTTTACCACAGATTTGACACAGGTAGACTGGCAAAAGCCGTGAGAAAAATTTAGTCAAAACCTGTAACCTCAAATTGAAGTCTTGAAAAGATGTATGAACCTGTGTCAAACATGTGTCAAACTTGTGCCCAGAGACTTCCACAAACATAGGTCAGTGTTTCACCTAGGAACATACTTGATTTGCTTTGTTTTTCACATGTGATAATGTGTGACAACTGATGCAGGTTGACACACTTTTTTAAGGGAACCACCTGGTCTTTGTCTTAAAGCTTAGCGGCCCATTGAGTTGGTTCCACAAATTCAAAACAATTTCCAAACTTGATAAGTTTTCTTCACATACCAATAACAAATGGTCAATCTTAGAACACTCCCCATATATACCCTAAATACAAATAACTGTTTTATGGGTGAGTATACGTAACGGTTCAAGTCGGTTTTTAAAAATTCGTGACCAGACACTTTCTTCAAATTATGTACAAAAGTTTTACAAGTCAGGACACTAGAAGATTCAAAACTTTGAGGTTTTCTGTGACTTTTGTACTGAAACTTGACTTTTTACGCTGACTATATAGGCTTTGTCATGTGGTTGTGGCCCTAAAAGATTGTCATTAAGTTATCGATATCAACTCAATGAGCCCCTGTAAGTTCTTAGAACCATGAATCTGATACACTTAGTCTGCCAGTATCCCCACTAAAACGGGCCCTACTCCCGTTCTTACTCAACATCTGATTCATTTGATTAGCTAAAGTCCTCTTCAACTACAGCTACTTCTGTATTTGGAGAAGCCAGACCAGAGAAAGCGCATCCTAGTAGATCAGTCCGAGGGATCATCTCGGTGAGAATCTTGTCGGAAAATTGCTTTTCAAGGTGGTCTGAACTAAAATAGTTTTCTTGGAATGATTATATATTTTGGGCAAAATATCCTCTAGCCCCTCTCCGAAACTGAAACCCATACGGCTATGGCCTATCCAAAATAATAAGAGCTTCTGCATAACCTTAAAACTATATGAATAAACAATATATGAATATCCAACACTTTTCTCCGTGCCCGCCCCCCCCCCCCTCCTCTTCCGTTACAAGCCTCCCTGATAACCTGCTAACTTTCATGGACAAGATGTTTAAAAGGGGAAGTTAAAGCAAAAACTAAATTTTCATATGTGAAAGAAGAGCTAAATCTACAAAGTATGCTGATACCTTCATTCAAAAACAGACCTGTATTTCTCTAGGAGACATCCGTGAATAAAGTCACTAGATTTCTGCTTTAAAAGGAGGGAAGTATAGACATTGACAAAGAATACTTTCTTTCCCTTTATTTTTTCAAACTGTTGTGTTGACCTTGAGGTAAATGAGGATAGGATCTCCGGTGAAGAATGTAAAATTTTTAAAATTCTCATGCTACATATGCAATCTCATTCTGATAACATGGGATTTTGAGGATAAAATTGGTTGTAATTCTAGTTGAGATTGACGTCACACAATGGTAGTACTTCCATGATCCCACCAACACAAATGTGTCATACAGTGTCAGTCGCATCGATATTGTTCGCTTCTCGTTTTGGCTAAGCCGGATCATATGTAGTATCTGTTCTTTTCGGCCAGTTTAGAATGGGGCCTTGCATGACCAACCAATGATGTAAATAGTCTGAGAGCCGTGAAGTTGGTCACGTATTGTCCTTCAGTGGACGTACAAGCATGGAGATACCCACACGGACGTATTGGTAGCTCCACCATGGTAATAGCTTCTGAGAGAAGCAGTTTCAAGTTTGGTTTCGCGGAAAGGCCCTTTGCCAGAGGGTCGGGAGGACTTTAGAAAAAGTGTCACTGGTGCCCCCAACCACTCCTGGAGGGATAACGGTGCAAATTCTTTTTAAATGTTTTTGTTGCCCAAATCATATAATATATATCTGTTTAAATGGAAATCCAAACAAGCTCCCAACAGTACATACAACAGTTATGCAAATGTGTTGGGTACAAATTGTAACCATTTGCTGGGCAAAATAAGTTGGGTGATATTGTTGAATAATTTCTTTTGCCTAAATAATGAGTAAAACGCTTAACCAAGGTTGAGCACTCAGTTTTTTCACCCAATTCGGGTCAGGAGGCCGACCGAATCAACTTGAACATGAGCGGGGCATGCCCATGTCGGGAAAAGCTTCCCTCCCCCGTCGTTGAGATCGAATTTCGACGGGAAGCCTTTGTATATGAAGACTTACGACAATAGATGAAAGCCCGATAAACTTCAATCCCCCAAACGATCTTTTAAGTTTGCTTACTAGAAGATCATACTCTTTAAGACAGCTTTAACAATTCACAATTTTCCTTTGTCCAAAGACAGGCGGAAGGTTGTTCAGGTACATGCAGTGCCCAATGGTTTGCCATCTGTCCAGCTCAGACAGCCAAATTCGAGCAACGGTAATGTCATGTACTATGGTGCACCCACCATGACCTTTAACAGGAACGCCATCTTGTTGTTTACGGCGGGGAAGCTCTCACTTCCTTTTGTCCTAGATTCCCAGGGCCCTTCCGGGTTTCCGTCACGTGTTACCGGTGAACGTGACAAACCACCTTACCCTAGTTCCACGGGTACGCTGTATCCCATATTTTCAAGGTGTTGCCAGTTTCACCCTCTACAGCCTCCTCATTGGCCACTTAGATCAACACACTCATTTATATTCGTTAAATTTGGTGCGTCACGTCTTTTGACCAATCAGGGGACTGCATGTGTTCCGATCTCCCCGAGACATAAAAGCCCCGAGCCTGCAGTTTTGGTCACTCGTACTACAGACCTCGAAGCAGAAGCACTTGAGTTAATTTGTACATAACAAATGTTAGTAATTCTTTTTTTCGCGGCTGCTGATTGAAATGAAATAAATCATCAATCGTGTTGAAGCAGAACTGAATTTTTCTTCTCGTCCGTTTGTTCAATCATTTGATCTTGTACTCCACACTCGGCAACATCCCCGTACAAGCCTTCGTATCAACGATTGGCTCTTTATTTCACAGTTATAAAAGTCGGCCAGGCCGTTTGTAGGTACACGTATATATTTCAGTTTATATTTGTACGGACGAAATTAATAAATGAGATGAGAATGAGACGTAATGATAAGAAGTGTGAGTCTGACTGAAAATTCCGACTTTGAAGCCACCTTTTCACGTGACATATTTTAAAGACGTTAGAAGTAAAATCGTTTGTAGTCGGGAGTTCGGGCACTCAAACAGTCAAATAAAAAATTTCAAGAAGTTAGTGGACCTTGCAAATACAATACAACGAAAAGGCCTAGTAGAGTAAAAAAACATTAGCGAGTTTTCAAGTCCGTTGAATAGTTTTCCCTGAAAAGAGACAAGACAATTTCATCTAATGGTACCTTTCATATGGTAATTTTGAAATTTTCTGATCATTAAGCAAGTTTTAATTTTTTTTTTCTGTTGAAGTGGAACTTCTATTGCAATGAAGCTCATATAACGACTGTTTCATTTCTAGTACAAGTCTGCGTGAGAAATGCCATTTCGGGTTGTCTGGGGGGGGGGGGGGGCATTTTTGAAATTTTCTATACGTTCCGCGCCAACTGATTGAGGCGCTCCACTTAGACAGTGGGTTTTGGTATTATTCTTCGTTTGGGGCAAAATTAGAAGTAACATTTTTATTGGGAAAGAGATCTTAAAATAACTACATCTAGTTTTGAGCTTGGGAAATGCATTTCCGAGTGTCTGGGGATTCTCAATTGATAAAAAATAAGCTGTGTGCTCAGCTTCCATAGTCTTTCGGGTAGTAAATTATTTTTCGGACAAATAACCTTTCACCCGACCTAAACTGAAACGCTCCAGTATGTCTATGTAAATATATAAATATAAAACTTCAATGATGCGAAACAACTTTTTCCGTCGCGAGGAAATTTTCAAATATGAAAGGGCCTTAATCTTCACGATGATATTCGGTTGTTCAGTAAACCCAACAAAACTACAGATAGCCCTGCTTCTTGATTTTTCACAGTAAGAATTCTTCTCGGCTTAAAAACCCCAAAATCTGTCAAAAAAATACAATTTTTTCCAATATATGCCTCCGATTTTCAAACAATTTGTTAAAAATGACAAAATGTTCAAATTTCGCCTTAGAGCCTTCGTACCAGGGTGGCGCCAGCGGGGGGGGGGGGCCATTCCCCCCCCCGTCGGGGAAGGTCGGCGGTTTCGTCGGGGAGGTCTAAAAATAAAAAAAAATAATAAAAAAAACCTACAAAGACTGAAGTTACTGAATAGGTGATCTTGAAAAAATTTCCCTTTTGAAACGCTATTTTAATAAATATCGCAATCGGTTTTAATCACTTCTTCCTAGCTCTGCTATCCCTCATTCCATGTATCTTGTCCCATCTTCATTCCGTGCGCGTAAGGTCATCCATGAGCAGATCAGGGAGCTGGAAATTCCACGTCCAGACGTTACGAATGGTGGTGCCAGCTGGGGGCTATGGGCTATGCAGCCGTCGGGGAAAGCTGCTCTCCCCCTGAGAAGATCCAATTTCGTCGCGGAGCCTTCACCGTTGGGGCCCGTGATAAAAGACGTAAACCCGATAAACTTCAGTCCCCGGACGATTTCCTTGATTTTGCTTACTAGAAGACGGGAAACTCTCACACAATTTCCAATTTTCCTTACAAAAACTGATGAGAGGGTTGTTCAGGTGCTTGTCCAATTGTTTTCCATTGCTTTGTCCCGATAGTCGAATTCGAGCAACGGTAATGAAAATGGGCCAGGCTGTTTTCAGTTACGCAAATGATAAACAGTACCGTAGTGTGAGAATGTCTCCCCCCCCATAAGTCTGACTGAAAATTCATTTGAAGCCACCTTGTTACGTGACATATTTTCAAAGACGTGTAAAGTAAAATCATTTGTAGCCGTGAGTTCGTGTAGTCACATAGAATTTCATCAATTAGTGGACCTTGCAACTGAGTGCAACAAAGAATTTCAATAGCGTCAAAGACAGTAGTATGTTTTCCATTCGGTTGCACAGTTTCCCCCAAAAAGAGGCAAGACCATTTCATCTAATTGTAGCGGTACCATTTAGCTGATCATTTTCTGATGAAATAGCAAGTTGGGATTTTTTCTATTCAAGTGAAACTTTCATTTCAAAGGAAAACTCAAAGTGACAACTGCTATATTTCTAGTTAAACTTCTGGAAAATGACATTTCTGGCTGTCTGAGGGGTTAGATTTTTCAAAAATTTTCTGTACGCTCCGCGCCAACTACTGATGTTGGTGCGGGCCACTTTGTAAGTGTTTTGGTCGAACAGATTACTTAACAGAACTATGCATGTTTGCAAATTATTCTTCGTTTGGTGGCAATATTATGAGGTGAAAAGTTTATTGCGAAAGAAAACTGAAAATAATGACTGCTTTGTTTGTGGTTACGAGCCAGGGAAACGAGATTTCCGACTGTTTGGGGGTTCTCAATTTTTCAAAAATTACGGTGCGCTATTAGTTAGTCAGTCTTTCGGGCAGGAACACATTTTTCGGACAAGAAAGTCAATTCTGCTTCCTCCCAAACTGAAACGTTCCCGTACGCCTATGTCAATATATAAAATAAAATATAAAACTTCAAATATATGGAAAGCCATATTTTTCTTAATTTTTCTCCAATACTAGCTTCACGTTCTCAAATATTTGTTAAAAATGTCAAAATTTTCCATTTTCGATGGATACTCCGTACAATAAAAAAACCAAAACTAACTTAGTTAATCACCCCGATAATTCTGCTCTTCAAAGGCATATAACTTAATGAAAACTCCAAACATTTCATTGTTACGTTACCAAGAAAACTAATTTTTTTCATTAAATTCCAAAGTTTCTGCAATATAATAAGCTCGTAATTCTCAAAGCTTCGTTCAAAAAAGACAAAAAAAAAAAAAATTCTAGCCAACTTCGTCTAAGAGCCTTATTGCCTAAGCTTAGTACAATGAAATGCGTAACCTCCCCCCCCCCAAAAAAAAAATACAGCTGCCGTCTATATCACGTTTTTGATATTGCCCATATGAAAGGCAGATTCTTCAATTAACACCCCAACTTTTTCATGGCCCTTTCAACAGCCAAATTTCCGTCAACAATTTTAAATTTAAAAAAAAAACTCCAGATTTTTAAATATTTGTCAAAAACCAAAGCCAAAAATTTCGGCGCGTTTCCCGCGCCTCAAATTCTGCCAGATCACGTCCACGGACCCACCGGGACTAATTCATTGCCTTTGTCGGGGCCTCAGAATGCTGGTCCCCCCTGTCGGTCAGCTTGGCCCCCTGTCGGGCATACCCTTGCGCCACCCCTGCTTCGTACGTAGGCCTTGTAAGATAAAATGCTTAACCCCAAGAGAATTTTAGCTGTCGCTTATACCAATGACCAGTATTAACAATATGCCTTTCTACGAGAGGTAGTGCCTTCTTCTTAGTCCATGGCGTGAGAACGTGAAACGACTGGTAATACGAGGCTGTGTATTGTTTATTTGTAATTGCTAACTTAGTAGCCTGCATACACGTCTTTTGTTATTTATTTTGTTCAGTCAGACGGTATTGGACTGTACTGTAGTAGACTAGTTGACAGGCTATGCCATTTGTACTTCGCTGATCTGATCTGACTGCACAGCTAGAGGCCAGGCATAGGGCTAGGGCTCTCACATTCAAAGCTGTTGAATTGACTGACTGAGCAGAAACATTTTCTCAACAAAACGGTTTGTACTGAAACTGTTGTGCTAGATTTTGCCGATCTAGTTAACTTTGTTCAAAAATTTTCTCTTCTAAATCCCTCAAATAAAACAAACCGTCAGCCTAACGTTACGTGTCTGTAAGTACGTAACGTTAGGCGTAACGTTCAAAGGCGTAACTTAAATTTAAAAGTGTAACTGTTGTTTCTAAGTTAGGCCTAGCCTAGGCTAGTCACTGAACGTGACCGTATAATCCGCTCCTAAGTTGTAGTCCCTCCTTACTACGGTCACTGGCCTACATGTACAAAGGTAACAATGTTTTAAGCCAAAACAACAAACCGAGCTCTAATTACGATGGAATGGTTTGTAGAACAGATTTGAGTTAATATAATGATTTTGAGCATTTTTAGATACCACTTATACCTTCTGGAATGTTTAATACCAGTAAATTCATAGCAAAAGGAAGGAAAAATGTGGTGCCATCCTTCGCGGTAACATCGACATCTTCATCGTCTGCTACAGTGCTACTGTATTGCATGATGGGAAGGACTTCCGCTAGACAAGCTGTCGAAGACCAAATAGTACGCGCGGCTAGTCAATACTTGTACTTCATATAGTAAGCTTTCTGTACATTACGAAATTGTACAGTCAATGCGTAGGTTTCTCTGTTTTAAATGAGATCACATGACAAACACTGACTTCTTCAACTGAAAAAATAATCTGCACAGGCTTAACGTTACTCGCAGAATTATCCAGCCAAAATTTCCCTCTTAAAGGTCTTACTTCATTAAAAGACTTGTGTGGAAGGTGAAGGTGATGACAAAGATCATCTGTGGAAAGTTTGGTGAGAAAAGGTACCTTTTTGGGGACGTGAGGGATGCCTACTCACGCGTGAGTAGGCAAGTGAGCTGTGTTTTTGTGTATACCGGGCAAGGGCCCAGAAATGAAGTGTATAGCATAGGAACGTAATGCTGGGTCCTGTTCAAGGGCTAGCCTAGGCTAGCTAACACAGAACGTTGGCCCACAGGCGCTTGGTAGACTAGCCTAGTGCTGACCAACACTTCAAGGGACAAAATAGGCCCATGTTGAGTTTCTTGATTAGCATGAATTACTTAACAAACTCTACAGAGACCAGCAATTACTGTACTTTATCTTGGTTAGCAGTTTAATGACAATGATTGGTAGGCCTAGGCTAGGCCTAACGTTAGGCCTATTGTATTTTCAGTGGCACATAGGCCTAGCCTAGGCCTACTAATTACAATGGCCTAACGTAAGGCCTAGCCTACTCCACCATCCATGACACATTCCCAATATTTATGCTAGGCCAACACCTGTATCAAAGTGATATCAACCACAAGTTCAAGAAGACTTAAAATTCAAATTGTCACAACAAAATTATGTTGTTTTAAATGGAAAAACAACAAACAAACGAGATAAAAACAGCCATGAGTATTTCACAAGGCCTGCATCTTGGTACTGCATTGAATTTTACAGTGTTTTCCAAGCTGTTAGGATATCACCAACTTAAATATTTCAACCAATCAGAACCTTCAGAAAAAGGCACAGTGTTTCTGGCATGTCCCCAATTATTAGATGTAAACAAATAAAGTCGCTGTTTTTTCTACTGCTAGAGTATTCACTATCATAAACAGCTAACAGTAATTGGTGCAAAGTTATCTTTATTTTGACATCCAGACATGTTACCTAGTTTGAATGCAAATTTTTGTTGTTTTTGTGAGCACTATTTTGGTACAAACTTTTGTTACTGTTGATACAATAGCACAGATATTTATCTGTTAACTTTAAAACCTGTCCTGATAATTTCACAGCATCATTGTAGTTTTATCTAATGTTACATACTTAACACGGTGTGTTGATTTGCATGTTAGGGACACATTAAACCAGTAATGGAGTTTTTTCTTTTTTTGGTTTCCTGAAAGGGAAAACTATGGAGCCGCTCTTCAAGTTCACTGAGGCAAAACCTTGCGGGGGACCGCGGATTGCCAAGTCGATATTGACTATTACAAGTCATCCATACAAATTAGCGACGACGGTCACTTATACTGCATGCTTTTACAATATTGCTCAACACAGTGTTTCTACAAAACAAAAGTCAAAGACTTTTTTCTTACTAAAAATTTTTGGGGTCATCAAGTAGTTAATAATTTAAAAAGTCGTAAAAAACTTTGAAGTTTACTGCATTCTTGGAGAAAATCCTCTAAGCCTGCGATTATAAGCCACACTCGTTGTTGTCTTGGATCAGACTAAAACAATGTACACATATACAGCCACTAATGATATAGCAATGCACAACCCATCCGCTTTGTACTCCGTATTTTACATATCTGTAACGCACTACGACTACAAGCAAGTCGAAATGCTTCTCATCTGGCGACAATCGCAATGGAGTTTTACTGTGTAAACTTTCTCCACATACAGTTAACTCAATGAGGATTTACAGTACATTCTGTGTATAAAACAAGAGACCAGTCGATTCTTTGCGATAGACGAGCTGTAGAGTATTGTGAGAGTGCCAGTGTCATGAAGTATCGTTTGGCCTGTGTAAAGCTGTGTTTGCAGTTTGTGGATTTGAAATCGTTTATTCTGTTTCAGAGATGTTTTCAGACTTTATTTTCCCTTGTGTAATTAATGTTGCTGCTGCTTAGAGGCGATTGAATTAGCGGAGGTTCTGTAGTAGCTGGTCTTGTTTGTAAGAAGACTTCAAAAAACTTAGTTTTAAACCTGTAATAACCATTGGTAGAGGTAGCTTGATGTTGCTTATAGAGAACGGCCACAATTAGTTTGAGTTTGGTTCGTATAAGTTAAGGTCAGGTAAGATGAGGTTTTCATGGCTTAAGTTTGTTGGTTAAATCAGGCTGGCCAAGGCTATATACCAGTTGTGGCTCACTGACATGTTTTCCAGCTTATGCTGAACACCAAGCAGTTTTCCGGCTTATGCTTAGCACCAAGCTTAATGGCTGACCTAGGCCACTTGCTACTTGACGATGAGGGAGTTGTATAGACTCCAATTCATAGGCTTTCTTCTTTGTAGGTCTATATTTTCAGTAGGCCTATGCTAATAACTTGTACTTAGTAAAGTAACCTAAAGAGTACCTTTGCAAGAATCTTGGTAGGGGCCGTTCAGAATTGGTTTGATATTTTTATGTACCTCCGGTAATATGCGGTTACAGCCCTATACTCTACACCCTCATATTCCGACCCCCTTTTGTTCCGACATTTGATCGTAGATGAGCACATGGGTGTCGGAACATATAGGGCTGTCGGAATATAGGGCAGTCACCGTAATATGCTATATAGCCTAGTTCTCGCTCGTAGCCAGAGTGAGAAGAAGGCAAAACCCGGGAAAATTTTCAAGGTGACAAAGTGTGTGGGCTACTGCAAGTAATAAGTCAATGAAAATAATCAAATTAGGCCTATCTGGGGAAATCATGGGGGCTTAGCCCTCTTTGGCGACCCCTTGCATGACTACGGATCTGCTAACATACATGTTTTATACTAACTGGAGAGAATTCTTTGTATTGACTCTCTAAGAGAATTTGCTAGTAGGCCTATAATATTCTCAGTTATTGCCACAGGTGAATACCATAGCCTGTTCATTACATACTGGAATGGTTCTGTTGAGAAAATAAACACGCGCAGTATCTTAAGTTGTCAAGTGTCATTGAGATACTACCCTTAAGGAGATTTTCTTCATTGCATTGCTTTTCGTGGGGATGTTTAAATTGCCAAGCTATCCAATATTGAACCTGGTAATGCCCCACTCAGATGCATGGACATTTTGGTCATAACTTGCGGTGCACTATCATTCCTCAAGGACCAACGGTGATCTCTAACAGTATCCATTCGGGAAAGGAACATAACTGTGGTTTTGATTTGACATGCTCCAGGAGTAATGCAATAGCTAACTGTGCTGTTGTGGGTAGGGATTGTCTGCTCATGGGATGGTTAATGTAATTTTAGTTTGTTATTGGATAGTTAAGTTTTCTTTCCTGTTCCTTGTTTTCCTTTTAAGGAGTGCACTCTCGACAAGCCTTCAGCATTTAGTTGCACTTCCTTCCACTCTCATTTTATCTTCTGTAATTTTGTTGAACTATGTTATTGCATATACTTGAGTGGTGAAACAAATATATGAAATGAAATGAAATGAACTGAATGCTGAAGACAAGATTTTACTGTTTTGGAAATGCTCGATTTTGTGTTGTAATCTGTGTTCTAAATTTGCATATATATACACTTCCATATTTTAAAGGTTTATTTCTGTTTTGTAATTCATACAGTTAACTACCCATGTTTAATTGATTTTCTGCTCAGAATTTTTGCTGTTAACAGAAATGCCCAAGCTGTGAGCTGTATTTAGTTTTGACTATATACAGTCTGTGACCATGGCATGATAACTTGAAATTAATCTGAAGGTGCAGTGAACACCTGGATGTTCACATTATACTACATTACATGGCCTCATATTGTGGTCGCATAACAGAAATAAGTTGACGTTATTCACTTCGCTCCAGCACACAAGTATGGGTGTGCTCCAAATCATCAATAGAGTGATATCCTCCCTATTAAATACACACAAGTAGTGGAAATCTCCAAAATTTTGCAATAATTTTTCATTCACAGGATAGCTGAGCCAATCGGTGAACACAATCCTTTGTGGCAGAGGTTGTGCAGTAACAGTACAGTATAAGGCAAGTAAGTTCTCTTGCTACGATCATCTTCAATGTATACAACATGGTTGTGCAAGTAGGAAATCAAACGGTTGAACTTGGGGACAGTGTGAATGTAAGCAACATTGTGGTAGATTATACAGCACTAAATCACAGATAAATTGACTGGACTTCATAGCATGCTACCCATTTGAAAGAAATGATAAACCACTGGAGTTGGAATATTTTGTATTTATTTTTAATTTGTTAAAGGTTTTTTCCTCCTCTGTTTCAATGCATGTTTTCCCTGATTTTGTGATTTTTTCCCCTTTTCCACTGTTTCTGAAGACACAGCATAATGCGTATTACATGTCCTGACGACATGTACTGTAGTTCTAGTTGCACACTGAACATTATGACACCTTGCAATGGGACTGCATGATCAGCTACAGTCACTCAGGGTATGGGTTTGTCTGCAAGTTTTTTTTAGCAATGTTAGTGTTGGGACAGTCATCATACTGGGACTGAGGAGACAACATGCTAACTTTACTGTGTGATGTATATGCATCCAAATTAAGCCATGTCTATTTTTTAGCAACATGACACTTGCATGGCACAGTATCTATTGTTTTTACATTTCCTATTAGAGCTGCCATGCGTGTGTTGAGATCAGG
Organism: Holothuria scabra; assembly: GCA_037179385.1. Classification (NCBI taxonomy): domain Eukaryota; kingdom Metazoa; phylum Echinodermata; class Holothuroidea; order Aspidochirotida; family Holothuriidae; genus Holothuria; species Holothuria scabra. The sequence continues at coordinate 33,962,723 of CM074185.1, read as the reverse complement.
GGGATTGCAAGTGAGCAGAAGCTGATGCTGGGGTTTCAGCTTCATAACAGTAACGACAGTTGTTACACTCCTTGTCAATTGGTATTGTTGAAATTCTGACATAACTGTGATACAATATTGATATGCAACTTTTGCAAGGCCAAAGTAAAAATGATTCACAATGGGCCATTCTTGGGTAGCAAATTGCGGTGCCAACTCGGTTAGGTTTTGTCCATTGCACTATATATTATAAAACATTCCCTTTGTTCGTATTTGTTTCTCTCATTTACTCTGACAGGTTCGGCAACCAGAACTGCTTGAGTAACTACCATTTAGAAAGTTATTGCAAATTATGATCAAACGTCAATAGGTAAGTCTCGGGCAAAATCACATCTCTGGTTCTGTTGCCATCTCAGTTGTCCTTGTAAAATGGCCCTTCTAGATGACCCGGCCTTCATCATTGCCCATGTGAGGCATTCATTCATCACAAGTGATGACACTGGTATGTGTGAGATAGCTATTATGAATGAAGAAGTAGATTGGCCAAAGAGAAAAAAAGAGCTGGAGATCAAGAAACAACATCCATGGAATCAGTATGAAGGCTATGACAGTGAACAAGGTAAAAAATAATTGTTTTCCTTTTTTTTTACCTGATTTATTGTACTTCTTAGAAGGAGCCTTTTTTCCTGATCACTTCTCTCTGTGTCTCTAGTTATTTTGACAGTCCGGCATTCATTTTATTACAGTTGTTACTCAGTGGCAGAGCGAAGGATATGGTAGAGGGTGCCAGAATGGTCTGCAGGGTGGGTTAAAGCAGTTGGTAAAAACCTAAAAAGGGCTGAAGCAGGTGAGTTTGGTTCGTCAGGTGGAGGGGTCCCCCTCCCATTTGGATGCTAAGCCACTGTTGTTATCACAATACTGCCAAAAAGATCACCTGACATTTAGTTGACTGTCAACTCAATGCTTTTTGGATTCAACTTAGTTACCCCCCCCCCCCCTCCCACTGTTGGAATTCCTTTTGAAGTCAGGTCTAGATTGCTCAGAAATCATCCTCATAATCTTCCTATTTCTCATTACAAGACTAACAAACAGTCCATATGGTATAATAAGTTTAAACTCTCTGTGAAAGCAAGAAGTAGGGAGAGAAGGAGAAACAACCAATATTTTTTCAGACAATATGTACTTGAAAACAGTCTGTATCTTTGGAGATGTCAGTATTTGATTGACAGACCTCTTAATTCGAATATTCAATCCCTTGTGACTAAGTCTTTTTAATGATGATTTCGTCCATTCGTTTCCAAGCAATCCCTAAGCAAAGGCTATTTTCTGCATTTGCTTTGAGTTGGAAGCCCATGACCCAACATTGCAATGCCAAAGGCACCTAGAATAGCATTTTTTTCTTTCTCTCTGTCCCAAAACTTTGCCCTCATGTCATGCCCCCAACTCCCTCCCCCATTACACCAACACCCACCCCATGACACAATCCTTGTTACACTACTGTAGTACATGTTGTGATTACTGACCTACTGGGCATGATCAATGATAGTCAGCATATCATTAAAAGACTCACCTAGAAATCCGTGACAGAACGTGGAACCTATGCATACAGTGTTACAGTTTCATCAAGTGGCAGTTGCCGTGCACCAATTTGTTTCACGTGTGTGGCTTCAAATGCCCCTCAACAGGTTTTTCTTCAAGCTGCTCATTGAGTTGGTTCATGAAATAAAACAAATGTTTCCATATTTGCTTAGTTTTCTTGACATACCAATGACAATGATCAAACTTTAGACAATATCCATATCCTACATACAAATAACTGTCTTATGGGTTAGTACTTAATGGCGCAATTCGGTTTTCAAAAGTTTGTGACCGAACACTTTTAAAACCGGTACAAGTCAGTACACAACAAGATTCAAAATTTTACCTTTTTCTGTAACTACTGGATATGAAACGTGACTCGTTATGCTGACTCAAGCATTGCCATGTGGTATTGACCCTTTAACACTCTTATTAACCCTTTACCGTTGTGCTCTGGTAGGGGCATATTTGCGCGCCTCGGGAGTGGGCAGAAAAGCCGACGTAGCATGCCCCACATCAGCTTCCATAGGCCATTGACCCCGTGACCTTAAACTATTGTCTCTCTCGTTGTTGTGGCCGAATTTTGGGGTAGCTACTCGCAGTTTCAAGCTCTGCGTGAAACAGTAAAGATGGGTGACAGCCGAGCTCTCCGTATGGGTCCAAAAGGACCCAAACAACAGTAAAAGGTTAAAATAAGCCTGTGGAGTGTGTTTACTGCAAAGCTGATATATGCCACTGTCTCTGCATGTGTGCACAGCCGAACGAGTGGTACAGATATATTTTAGATTAACCCTTTACCGTTGTGCTCTGATCGGGGCATATTTGCGCGCCTCGGGAGTGGGTGGAAAAGCGGACGTAACACGCCCCGCATCAGCTTCCGTAGGCCATTGACCCCGTGACCTTAAACTATTGTCTCTCTCGTTGTTGTGGCCGAATTTTCGGGTAGCTACTCGCAGTTTCGAGCTCCGCGTGAAACAGTAAAGATGGGTGACAGCCGAGCTCTCCGTATGGGTCCAGAAGGACCCAAACAATGGTAAAGGGTTAAGTTAGCCCCTTTTAGGTACTCTGCCTTTCTACACACCGGAAATTTCAGTGGGCTAAAATGAGTTGCCCAGCCAACCAAGGTGTTTATTTGCCAGACTGGAGCACCCAAAGGTGGAAACCAGTTGATTTCATTGCCTGCTTGCTGACTGTCAAGGCTACCCTTCATTTAAACTTTTGATATTTTTCAATTCACTTTGCATTTTGAACTTGTTTCGTGAGTCAGAATCAGTATGAAATTTCCCGCCATGTGTAAGCTTTGCTTTTTTCAGATTTTCCACTTTTCTAATGTAGTTTATTTATATTTATTTATTATATGTCATTTATTTATATGTCATGAAAAGCAGAAAACATTTATGAAATGAAACCAAACTAGAAACAATTAAGTCTTACTAATTACATTAAGTATTATATAAATGTGAATGTGTACATACAAGACTTAAAGTACAGTTTGGTTAATAAAAGTTTGTTGGGTGGTATTCATTCCCTGAAAGTAACTGAACAGTACAAAGTATATTAAGTGAAATGTACTAAAGAAACTTGTAAATTTAGTAAATGGAGAAAATAGAAAAACAAAGTACAGTACATGAAGCTATGCTGCATGCACAGGCTCAGCTTCAGTTTAATGTTCATTTGCTCATTGATCTTTATTTCTTGTTTAAAATAAAACATGATCTAAAGCAAGGATAAAACTTTTATTTTCGTTTTATACAGAACCTGTAAAGGGACTTGCAAGAAAAAAATTTATTTCGTATATTCGAAATAACATTTTTTTCTTTCATGGCAGTATAGGACCAAAATATAATGCATTGTTGTGAAGCCATACTTATGTGTATTACAGAGCCTGTAAAGGGTCATGCAAAAAAAGAATTTTGTATATATTCGAAATAATTCTGTCATACATTTATGTGAGTATATCCTACATAGGCCTAAGCTACAAGCATTTTACAGCCAGCCTAGCTAGCTCCTACCATTGAGGTAGTTGTTTGCAACATATTCAGCTTCAGTAACTTACAGTGTACTGTTAGATGTCCTGTACCACAGGAAAGGCCATTTTCCATCGGGCGGAAAAAAAGGTGTTGACATAAAGTATGACTTTGCAACTGTGAATAATATTCTGGTCCTATACCGCCATGAAAGAAAAAAATATTATTTTGAATAGAAACAAAATAATTTTTTCGTATATACGAAATAATTATTTTGAATATGTATACAAAATAATTATTTTGAACATACATAATAATTATTTCAAATATACATAGTAATACTGCGAATATGCCAAATAAATTTTTTCTTACATGTCCCTTTACAAGCTCTGTAGTTAAAGTATTTTCTGCATACCTGATTTTGTAAGGACCATATGTTGCATTAGTCACAAAAGATAGACCTGTGTCCTTGCAACCAACATATAAACATATAAAATCGATTTAAAGGGCTTGTCCTCTCACCTCAAACTACAATATTTGTAGTGGGGCTCAGAAATTTTCTTTTGGCTCAGCTCTTTGATTGGCAGCTAGTTCAAAGTTCAAACAATGCATTGTACCAAAGCTTTAATTAAACAGCTTGAAATGTACTGAGAGTGTTTTGATTGTACAACATGGGCTCTTCTATACTCCTCCTGAAGCAATAAACTGAGATTTTGTCTGGATGAGGATGAATTTTACAGAATTGTGTGAGGGGCTTTATAAGTAAGAAGGTTAGGAGCATTGTTAATGTTTGGGGTGAGAGAAATACACCTTTTTCTGGTCAGCCACACATTGCTACATGTTAGGAAAGAGTAGTTTGCAAATAGTTTAAATTACTCGGCCAACATTTCATAAACAATTCACATCAAGTTTTAACATTACTGACTAGAGTTTTGGTGCACATTCAAAGGTGGATGCCTGTTTTGGAGTCTTTTTAATGAATATAACATTTTATAGCCAACCAAACGTAGAAGATATAGGATAAACTTATTTAAATGTACAAGTATAGACCAGCAAATCATCAAATCAGATTATGAAAAATGAGTGATGATTAGTTCTTCTCTCAGCAGTGCATTGCTGTGATAGAGGAATAGGCCTCCAGGTTCACTGACCATCTCCATTGTAGCAAAATTATGGTAAAGGTGACAATGAATATGCATTAGGCTATGGATGTTTTTCATGTGAAGCTCTTGAGAGCCAGATGGTCCTTTTCAAGGTCTTGTGTTGCTGAAGAAACATCATCACTACCAAGGATATGGGTAAAAAATCAATCTGTGTTGGTAGTGAGTGGGGGGGGGGAGGAGTGGGACTTTTTATTTGCAAATTTGTGAGAGGGTGTCTATGTCCACAATCTCTTTATAAAAAAAAATGACATCAGAGGGTATTTATATCGTAAATTGTACCATTTTGGACTTAGTTAATTGCTTCAAAATGTCAGTTTGTAATCTGTTTTGTACTATTTAATTTCCTAATTCATCAAAGTATTAGCTTTCGTTGTTGTAGAAAAAGTGGGGAAGAGGACTTGTTGGAAAAGTTTAGGTGATGTTTCCCTTCCACTTTTATCCCCATGATCTACGTCCATGATTATAAAATAAGGACATGCTCTTTGCTCTAACCATGGATAGAAAAATATTGAACCAGATCAATAGTAAAGTGAAAAAGAATGGTGCCCACTTTCATCAGAAGAGGAATGGAACTGAAGATTCTCCTGGCAGTGTTGTGGTGCTTGAGACAGGTCTCGGTCTCAAGACCTGGTTTTTTTCTGTTCTCGGTCTCGACACCCTGTGGTCTCGGTCTCGGACCCTTGCAGTCTCGGAAATTGTCCTGGTCTCGCTTCAAGACCAGCCAAAAATTTGTTGTTTAGTTTTTTGTTTAAATAAGATAAATAATGTCTAAAACTAAAAATTGAAGTGTTACATACATTTTAAGATGCGTAGATAACTTAACTTATGTGTTAATTTATTTTTTAAGTGAGTCCTTTTTGTCCATTGTTAATTATGATGAACATCAATAAATTTCATCTTACCCTACCAGCGAAGTACCCAGGGAGGGGCATTGGGCCATGCCACCCGACCCTCTTCCTCACAGAAGGTAGCATATGTTTCACCAGGTTGCATGTAAGGACACCAACTTTTACAAAAAAAATTCAAAGGGGAAGGGGCCATCCCTTAGGCTCATTCTGCAGCTGGTAAAGACATACGAGAAAGGGACAGGGGAGTGGAGGAAGTTCAGGTGTGGTGAGCAATATTTTTATTATCATGCAACACGTGTTAGGACTATTTATAGTCTGGAGTTCAGACAGTTGCATACACAATTGCATCAGTTCAGCGGATCTTGAATTTAGCCAAGAGTTGCCAGAGGGAAAAATTAGCATATTTTCAATTTTGTTGTAGTTTCCCTGTGAAGATTAAATACCATTTCATCCCATGTTACGGTACATTTTGTGATAAGTTTCTGATTTCTTAGAAAGTTGCTGGTTTTTTATTACTGCAAAGGAAAGCTAAAAATAAAAGCTATTTAGATACACCTCTAAAAGCAACTGAGGAGTAGGGATTTTACGAAATTTTCTTTTCTCTCCACACCAACTGATGGTGGTGCTCAACTTAGATAGTATTGTATTTATGGTAGAATTACTTTTTTGTGCATAAAAATAAAAAACTGACATGCTCTCGTGCCCTTAAGCCCATCACTGATGCTCTTTTATTTTGACTCCTAAAAGTATGCAAATTGAAAAACAAATTTTACATCGAATATGGCATCAGATTACATGTACAGACACCAAATATTGAGTTTTACCTCATGAACCACCACAATTCAACTTTCAGGACTATACCTGTAAAATGAAAAATCTTTCAGCATTTTGCATTTAAGCCCTTTTAAAAGGCCAAGAATTTTCAGAGGGGAAAGGGAAACTCTCTCCCTGAGACCCCTCCGCCATACCGGCAGTCACTCAGCATACAGCACCCTCACCCTTCAGAGAAAAACTGAGTACTTCACTGAACCTCACCTTTACAAACTCATAGACTGAGTTAACTTTTCAAAAATGCCAATTGCTTTGAAAAATAGGCTAGTCATTGAGGACAAATGTATTCATGTAAAGAGTCCACACACTCCATCTATAAGGGCTTTAAAGGCCCTATTCTCTCACCAGTTCTCCTAAGCTTCTTACTTAAGCCCCTCCCACGATTGTCTAAAATTCATCCTCTTCCAGTTGCGATCTCAGTTCAATGCTTCAGGGTGACTATAAAAGAGCATCGTGTTTAAATCGAAAGACTCACATGCTGTCTTATATAAGCTTCAATACTCTGCAGTGTTTGAACTAGCTGCCAAACAAAGAACGGAGCCAATACGTAATTTCTGTAGACTAATACGATAATTGTAGTTTGGGGTGAGAGGACAGGCCCTTTCTCTTTTTTCTGTGAGTTAAGACCTGTAGCACTCACTGGCTCCAATTTGATGAGTAGGGCCACCTGAGCTGGACCGGACTGGGACCGGGTAGGGGCTGCCACCCCACAAATGGCCATTACCTGGGTACCTGGATACTTTGGTCTTTCAGTGTGGCAGAGATTATGCCCTGGTTGGGCACCTGAAGTCAGGGAAGAGTCACCTCCCCCTTACCCCAAGAGAGAAAAGAGTTCTGTACGCATTGATGGCCACATTGGGAAAAAACTTTGATAAGTGTTTAAAAGTTATTTATTCTGTGTTTGGTCTTGCAACGGGAAGCTCCCTGTTTTGACATATGATCATAACCATAAGGGACCCTTTTGTTTAGGGGCTGTGACCTTTTGCACTTTTCTGGATCCCCAACTAGGGCATAATGTCTGCCCCACTGAGGCACAGAAGTCGATTCAGCAAGCAAGGTCTTGGCCAATTGGGGGTAACAGCCCCGTTCGCATATAGTCATGCATGTGATGAAACATACAAAAGCATTGATGATGCACTTCTGGTGCTACATGTCTTTTTAGAGCATAAAGTGATTAAGGTTACAGTAGGTTAAAAGATATTCAAAATTTTCCTATGCAATGTGTTCATTCGGTCTTGGTCTCGGTCTGGGACCTTGTTGGTCTCGTTCTTGAATTTTATCCCTGGTCTCAGTCTTGGTCTCAGTCTCGACACCCTCTGGTCTCAGTTTCAGATGTGCCGGTCTCGACTACAACACTGTCTCCTGGTAGGTTTTTGAGAGTGTGAGGTGGTCTGTAAACTGCAAGTGGATTGTATGGTGCCAGGTTTAAGCCAAAAGTGAGGGAAGACTGTCAATCATAGATAACCTGTATACCGTAGGTGGCTATTAAAGCAAAGTACAGTCTCAGCTAAGTTGCAGTAGCAGCCATGCTTAGTTGCTTATTATGTGTGAATTATGTGATAATAGGTAAAAACTCCAGATGATACAGATATGTTAAAACCCTTTTTTCCAAAGATGATTGCATGGTCAAGTGGTGAGAGCATCTGACTTGCAGCCAAAAAGTACGGAGATTTAATCCTTGCCAGGACCTCATACCAACGACTTTGAAAATTGAACCTTCTGCCATCGTGCTCGGTGCTAAGCATATGCAATGGAGTAGGGGAAATAAACAAGTGAGCCAAATAAACAGGGCTGGAAAAATATGTTCATTTCCCAGGAAGGGAGTGAAATTACTTCCCTGAAAGGCAGTTAAATTTCTTCCAATTCCCCCCATGTTTCATGTACAGAAATGGGAAATTTCCCTCCAATTGCTTAAATTTCCTTCCAGATGGCAAAATTTCCTTGGAAGGAGCCTCCCAGCTTCCCAGCTTTTTCCAACCATGCAAATAAAGACAATGACCAACCTGACTTAACCAATTGGTCAGAAACTGAGCAGAGAAAAACTAGTAACCTAGATCAATGGCTGGTTCATGCAGTACTTTGCATATCCCTATATTCAAACCAGTTCACTTGTTGTACCAAAGTACACTTCCTTAGACCTTTTTCAAGGACTGTGCCATACTTCTACCTTTTAAATCCCATCATTTAGATGTACAAATTATAATTCCTCCATTTTTAGCCATTCAGCCTAGGCTATAAACCGTTATCCTTGCCCTTGAACCAAATGTCCACAGGTGTGCATTTATTCCACATTCGTCCACATTCTGTCTTTGCCATTCTTCAGACTTTCACCTTTTAAAGTTACATCTTCAGAAAACGAGAAAAGTGCGTCAGTATTTGCATCCATTAATTTCTAAGAGTCTGCTGTCACGCATCATCATTTTCTTTTAAATCAGGTCTTTATGACTTATTTTTATACCCCTACATTTTCCAGATGAGTGTCCGACCCAGAGTTTGACAGTGCGCCATGAGCATGACAAATTGGAACGCCAAGATTTTGCTCTTCTTCTTCTTTTTTTTTTTTTTTTTTAATTTTCCAAAAGATTTTGCGTTAGGAGCAGTGAAAGCGCTGTGGATGCATTAGGAGATGAGTTTCTTGTGGAATGAAACGGAAAGTTTTGTTTACATCTTCGTGACAATTTTTATGTCTTGGTATGTTCTCTGTTTTGGCAGATCGTAAGCAGGTGCCCCAAGTTGGGGGGAAGACTTTTTCCTTTTCTTTTTTGATTTCTTTAGAAACAGTATTTAACATAGGCTCTTTTTGTTTAAAAGAACAAGTGGAAATTTAATAAGAGAAATATTGCTTCTTTGCATAGTAAAATAACACACCAACTTGGACAACAGATTAAAATAGCCATCTTCAAAGAAGTTCTCGCCTCGTTGAATGAAATCCTCTCCTGTAAATTTATTTTTAAGTTGTCAACTGAGTAAAACAGTTTCATCACAGCGGCAAAAGAAACATACTGTACAAAGGTGAATTAAAGTTGTAAATTTTGAAATTAAAAAGGTCTAGGAGAGCACGACCAGATGTAGCAAAGACACTCAGGAAAGTTGGACTTGGATCATAAAATGTTAGAAAGTTGGTGTGAAGTTTCATCTTTCAAACTTACAATCTGTATGTGGAGAGGGATTGAAGTGATGTGTTTGACTGTTGGTACAATGTAATGAGTACTGTAGTATTATACTATATATGTAGTTTCAATTAAACATGGTCAGCCATTGTTGTTTATACAAGTGAAAAGTATGCATAGCATCAATGCTTTGCTTTGATAAATTATTCATATTGGAATTGGACACAAATGCGTGCTCTCGAAAAGCTTGTTCAGAAGCGTAGGTCCCACAGGGGGTGTGAAATTGCTCTCAATTAATGAGGTGGTTGAGAGGGGGGATGGTGGCTGTGCAAGTCTTGAAGTTCGAAGTTTTTTCAAAAGGGAAGGTCCTGTGTAATAACTCTCAGTTATTGAGGTGGGTGAGAGGGTATGGGGGCTGTGCAGGCCTTGAAGTTTGGGAAAATGTCCAGGACAACCAGTTTAGGAGATTACTTGTAATTCTGCTGAAATGTGATAGTCTCGCAGATTTTGGAGAGGTGTGCTACTGTCGCTTTTCAGAAATTTGTTAAGTCACACACCTAATCGAGAAGGACAATATTGTGTGGTGATGACAACTGGAGTTCATGGAAAATCTGGGAATTAGAAGTTGGTTGACTTAACCTAAAATTTTTAATAATTTAGAATGAAACATTAGTGTGCATTCAGTGTAAACCAAGGCATGTAGCTTCTTGTAGATTTTGCAATTCCTGGAGAAAATAATTTAATCCTGTAATTCTGAAAGCAACATTCATGAAATAGGATAGTCTACTGTACTACCCTATTCAAATCTGTTTGAGTAATTGCTTTTGACTTTTACACCTGTAAGTTCTGAATGGTGTTTCCAGCTATTGTTGACATCTGGTAGAACAGTGAAACGTCTAAAAACGAACAATTTACAAAATTTAATTTCTAAGTTACACATATTTCAAAGTTCATAAAACAGACTGTGTTGTTATTCAATTCGGCAAAATTCATCTTAAGCATGTACAGTACGCAGAGCTGCTGCACATGACATGCTACTTATCTGACTACATATGAATGCAAGTGGCAAAAAACAACCGTACAATTTCCTTTGGGGATTTTCTCCTTCTCTTAAATAGAGTTTCCAAACCATGTAATCTGAGAGTTTTTCAAGCTCACAATAAGCTCCAAGTCGACCTATTCTGAGGCAAAATTTGAGTAGTTTGCAAATTTGCCAATAACTGCTTATAAGCATCAAATTGTCCCCAGTGGTCATGGTTCTTAGTTCTCGACTCTCCGATATCTTTGATTCCATTATTTCATGAATACTTAATTTGCCTGTGACCCTAGGGAAATTGGAGATAGTGTTACTTGTAATTTTTAATTACTTACTAGAAAAACAAGAGCACATGGTAAGAATCTGAGAGAGGCAAGTTATATCAGGTGCAATTAGATGCAGGGAGTATTCATGGCGGTAAAAATTCAAAGGAACAGTAAAAATGAGAGTGTGCGAGAAGCAGTATGTACGTATTTACCAGCTAGTGCAATAGTTCAATACTGTGTGTCTGCTAGGATGATATGATATAATATGTTTTAGGGAACATTTACTTTCATTTTTTTTGGGGGGGGTGTTATAACACTTAGCAATAGGTTCCAGTAGGCTGTATCTGGCTAATGAAGTTGATATCACACATTTGTAACATAATAAAAAAAGCCCTTCAGTTTTAGATTTTCCCTCAAGTAGTTTCAAATTTCTGAAGACTTATTGTGAGTCATAGTCCCAATCATACATACAATCCTTAGCCATACTTTCACCTCGTCCAAGGGGGAGGGTATGCAGGCTGTTAATCACTGGTTGTCTTCCTTCCATTTGAAAATTTTTGAAAAATATGGTGTTTTTATATGCAATCTGGTGTCACATGTGCAACCTTAAAATGAGATACCTTGAGGTTAGAAAAGGGTATTGTTACAAGGTTTGAAGGACATGGTCTGGAATATGTTATTTCACACAAGACCATAGTAAAAAAGAAACAAAAAAAAAAGAATATACTGTACCTTAATAATAAGACACTAATATTGCATCATTTAACTTCAGAAGAATACAGAAAAGAATTCCCTAAACATAGGGGGAGGGGGAGCATACATACCTTCCCTTAGACCTTCCCTATAGTATGCCACACTCCAGCAACCCCTTCTATGACAAAATCATACAAAATCAGTGTTCTTGTTGATTCAAGAATGAGATTCTCTATTCCTCCTAACAGTATGTTAGCATCAGCTTGAGATTGCAGTCTCTTGTGATACATGTACTACACAGTTATTTTCAATGGAGAAGTATAGAGAAAGATAATTCTCAAATCTGCAAACTTAAAAAATGAATGGCCAATCACTGTTTTAGAAAGTTTCAAGTTTATTTTCTGAGAAATCTTTTGTACTGCTGGTGTGACTGGTAGATTACTCCTGAATCATTAATTTTGATGCTTCTTTCACCAAAAAGAAGAAGGCAACTTCCAAACTACTGCCACTTTCAACGCTTCCCCCTGCCTCCCCCCCTTTCCTTTCACTTTATGCAATCAAATTTGTAGTTGTAGCATTCTCCTTTGTTGTACTGCAAATAGCAAAAAAATAGAATGCACTGTGCAGAAGTTTTACAAGCTGTATCAACTAACGAAATACCGTTTCATCACAAAAATTGTGGAATACTTTCAAAATGATATACGCATACTTCAGTTTTACCACAGAGAGAAACATTGCCTCACATGACGTGATCGACAGTAACATTTAAACAGCATCAAAATGGTTAATAAAATCTCAGATGTGTTGTTGAGAATTTGTTTCTCCATCTTGAGGCTCCTCTCTCTGAGAGCCAAGAGGATGGAATTGACAATCTTGGCAGGGTAGTACCTCTAAATGATGACATTGAGAGCACTTGATATTAGATCATCAGGGAACTAATTGTTTAATAGGTAGCTAATGCTACATGCGTCAAGGGGGACTATGAGTCTGCATCGTGCTTGGTGTGGGAAAATATAAAGCATTGCTCATGGCTACAGTATGCCGGTTGAAAACTGAAAATGTCAGGACAGCTTCCACAAAGAGGGTTAGCAGTTGTTTATGTCTCAAATTCACAAATCTGACAGCCTGGATTTTTAGCTCTGCAGTTTACGACATCAAATGACAGTCCTCCCTTCTTATAGTTTCTGGATTTTGAGAGTCATGGAGGATCGCTTTCCTTCCATTTTATCTTTAAAAATGTGGTATTTGTTATCTTTTCTTTCAGTTTAAGGCTTGAAAATGCCTCTCAATGAAGGCTTTGTTTTGTGTTTTTTAACGAAATATCCTTGTAACTTTCTGAAGTTGTTTCTCAATGAATGGCAGCTGCAGACAGTATGGTAAACAATTTCATGACAAATTGTGTGTCTAGACTTGTTGCTAAAATGTAAAAGCAAGTCTGATACAGTTTTTTTAGATTCAGATGTTGACTATCAGTAATGAAACTTAATTCACTTTCCTCCACATTTAGGAGATTACATGTACCACATCTAATACAATTATTGAACTACAATGGAAACCACAAAATTAGCTTCTGGCAATGTTTAAATCTCATATTGGTGGCAGTCTCTTCACTTCACAGCTCAGCATTCTATGCAATATAGTAGTTAGGGAGGGAAGTATGGTGCTTCAAATGCATGTTTTTGAAACATGATGTGACAGCTAATTTGTAACTGACCTTTTTGTACAAATGTTTTGGTAAACTTTTCCAAACTTTCTGTAATTTTTTTCACTTTTTATAATTGTCTTTTTGCCAGGGTGCATACAGCTTGTTTCTGCTTTTACTGTTATCATGCACATGTTGGAGGGCATGCTTCATTTTTGAAGCATTTACAGTAGATGCTGCAGGTACATCCACAGAACTTCAAATTAACAGATAATACCTTAGTCGACCACTATCATTCTTTACAGTTGTGGCCAAAACACAAAGAAAATGTATTCTTCTATGATGAAGACTATTTGTAATTTGGAAAGGGCCCTTAAAGGCCCAGTTCTCTCACCCCAAACAGTACCAATTCTCCTAACCTTCTTACTTAAGCCCCTCCCACAATTGTCTGAAATTCATGCTCATCCAGATACAATCTCAGTTTATTGCTTCAAGGTGAGTAAAGAAAAACTTAATTTGTGTAATCAAAACACTCTTTTTACAGTTCATGCTGTGTAATATAAGCTTTGGTACTCTGCATTTTTTGAATTAGCTGTCAATCAAAGAGCTGAGCCAATTGAGAATTTTGGTACCCCCGTACCAAAATTGTATCTTGGGGTGAGAGGTTTGGCCTTTTTAGAAATAATATCTCACATTCGGCTTGATGGAATTTAAAAGGGTGAAAGAATTTGCCACTAAACTACTTCTGAAACAACAGCTAAATGTCACAGTTTTCTTCTTCTTCTTTCTAATTTTGCATGTAATTTATACAAAGTGTTGGGATTGTCAAATTATTTAGGGGCAGAGTGCCCCTGCCTTTATATGCACATTCTTGTTATCATACTCCTTTTGAAGGGAAAATTTAGTCGTCCCAAGTTAAATTATTGTGGAAGTCTATACATTTTCCTCATTGGCTCTTTAGAATCCTGATTAATTCTTTTTCTCACTGGACCACTGTATAAAATTCATGAGGAGTAACTCATTGCTTCACCTTGTATGCAATATGTACTGTAAGTCCTGACAATGAAAGTTACAGTACTTTGAAGAGAAATTAGAAGATATTGTGAAAATTAGCATTTTTTTTTTCAAAATACTTTTGGGCGACTGTTTGCCCTTTTTACCACACTATGGGATATGTCACGAGAAAAATGGCAGGACTTACTGGCAGGTCAAATGGCAAATGCTGATTTGTCTTTCCTATGGCTAGGATAACCTTTTCAAAATGTACATTATTTCTCAACTTGAAGTTGGAAACTTGCTGCAATGCTCATGTTGTATCCAGCCATTAAATTTGTTCTATTTTGCCAGTACCCTTTTTTAAGATCGTTCTTAGTAAACTTAACTCTGAGGAGTAGACAATTTTCAAAATGTGTAGTGAGTCGTGACAAATGGTATCACATGTGCTTCGTAATACGTTAGTTTTGAGACGTACACGACATCTCTATCTGGTCATTGAATAATTGATGCTTTTGATTAGATTCATCATTTGTGTGGTTGTGAATAGCTAGGGGGCAAACAGGAAAAATTCCTCACGTTATTAACACCAATTCCCAACGAAACTGAATTGTTCATTTCTTTAAAAATTAGTTTTCACGCCTCTTTCCCTCTGTCATTTACAATCTCTTAAGTACCTAGCCAACACTCTGCTACAAGTTGTTTAGCATCCTTCATTTTCCTATCAAATGTAACTTGCGAAACAGTGTAGAGCATTGTTAATAAATAATGACATATCCAGATCACAGGATCCATGCTGGAGTAATGTCATTGCTTCTTGAAATTTAAAACATTTTTATTGGTTGTAGAGCAAAGAACTGAGGTGAAGGAAGGAAGCATTTATTTAAGTTGAATGAACTCCGTATTTGTGGCCCTGGTGGTTTAGATGGGTGCGGTATTCCATGTGAATGTTAAAGATAGCATTGTTTTTTATTTCCATGTGCCAATCTTAAATTATGCACTGCTGCTGTTACTCATTGTTTTTCAAGTGTTAAGCTTTTGTTCAGACATGGCCCTATGTATAGATAAAGAGTGGGGGAGGGGGGAAGGAATGTATCTACTTTCATAGAACCTTATTGGAGCTCCCAAACTTAAAAATGTTTCTACAGTGTACATCAGGGTTCAAAGGGTGAGGAGGGTTGTTACAATAGGCTCAGAACAATAATGTCAGCATTGCATATAAACTACATTTCTAGTGTTGTTGTACTCTATACAATTTGATTTAGAGTGGACATGGAAACAGAATTAAAGGCAGTTATTCATTGTGCCCCTAACTATAATTTTACCCGAAGTCTACCAGCATTCACAAGTGGTACAGCTCTTTGTTGACATCGAATAAAGAAAAAAGACAGAGTAGCTCATATTTCACAGCATGCACTGAGAGTGGTATGATTACACATTATAGGGCTTTGTGTGCTCACCAGCTGCTTATGCCCTGAAGCAAAAACTAGGATTGTGTCTGGATGGGGATGAGATTTGTACAGCTGTGAGAGGGCTAGAAGTAAGTACTGTACAGTAGATTAATTGGAAGATTTTTCACTGCCTGGGGTGATGAATATTCTGCCTTCAATCACAAGGTGGTAACTACAGAAGGATAAGGGTTAAATGTAATCCTACAATTTGTGCAATCCAAACCTTGAGGTAAAATTTTGGTAGCACTGAACTACCTGTGACTACCTGTATTTTGACTGAAAGGGATTTGTTGACCTGCAAACAAAATACAGGTAATACACATTTCCCATTATGCAGTGTGGAATCTATTGACATTGTGCTTGGTGCTCAGCATGAGCAATGAAGTAGGGGGCGCAAGAATAGCCACAACTGGAAAGGAGGCTGTCATTAGAAACTGAGCTGTTAAACCTCATCTAATAAATATCTCTCTACCATCCACGGTGAGTTGGTATAAGGCCAAATATTCACAAGAAAGAACTCAAAATTTGAAACTGGATTTCAATCAGATTTGTTATGATCTTTAAAGATTTTATACAAAGCAAGCAAGAAAGAAAAAAAAAGGTAGCCAAAAAGTGACAAAACAGTGACCACTAGAAACTTTCTTACATTATGAGGCACAACTATAGACCTATTTCCAAATAGCAATTACAAAGGATTGTGGGATAGAGTTTTGGTGTTTGTCATTTTTGTCAATGGCATTTTACTGTGGTGAAAATTGATGCACACCCAAAGCTCTATCCCACAATTCATTGTAATTGCTATTTGGAAATAGGTCTATTGTACTGTATCTTACAGTATTTGGAAACTAAACAAAACCCACTTTGTTCAAGAAACACCCTCCCCAATATCATTCCTAAAAACTCTCCCATGACATAATCCTGGCTATAAAACACCTTATGCCCTGGACATGATTATGAACATGAACCATGTCTATGGCAAGGCTTCCTATACCTGTGTTGAGATAGTTTGTTTGATGCAGGTGAAGTGTTTTGAGAATGTTTTATAATTGTTGCTTGTGTATACAGGCCTTATCAGTAAGGAGACATAATGCCCTTAAATTTTTCAGTGTGCCTTGTGACAACTTAATGTCCCATCAGGAACTGCAAAATGTTTCACACGTGGAAATTTCTCCAAAATTGAACATCCATTGTTAACATGATCAAACATGACACTGTGGCAGGTGTTGGTCACTGTAGCAGATGTTGGTCAAAAGTTCCATACACTAATTTGCAACATCACACACAGTTGTAGCTTTGTTTTTCACCACTCTGTAACTTTTATTTACCATAGCCCATTACCTCTTTTGAATATGTTGTCGTAATTTCATGTTCAGTGTTACAGTATTGGATGCGATAAGAGAAATTTTGGATGCGATAAGAGAAATTTTTCTGTCACTAATAAACCATTGTACAAACAATGTCATGCATAAAAGCATGAAGACATGCTTAGTGAAGTAGTTCTGCCTCTCAACACCTCTCTTTGGAGGGTTTTGTCAACGAAGTAAACCCAGACGCAGGAAATGAAGGTCATTTAATGTCGATATTGAAATAACAGATTCTTGTTTAAATTTACTCACTGGAGCCATGGCTGCATCCGTTATCAAACACATCTCGAGATGTTCATGAACATTGTCTCCAAGGCTGGAAGATTTGCTTGTTAATCTGAGGGAACATCCTGATGGCAATATGTGTTAAGTTCTTGGACTTGACCATATTCATGAAGACTGTTATGTGAAAAAGAATATGTCTTTAATGCATATCAGTAGAGGACTACTTAGAAAGAATTTAACAAATACAAAGCATTGTGCTGATAAATGTAAAATGTATGCCTAGAAAATGACATTTCAAGCCTGATTAAACAGTTTTCCAAAATTTGCCTTTCCCCTTTCTCCATATGAGAACTGTTTTGTATTGTATAATTTTCTGTGCCAGCTCTCTCTAAATTTCACCTTAGCATGATTCTTGCTGTTAAGTTTTCTTGAATTAAAAAGCTAACAGTGTATTGTTTGATCTTGGCCAGGTGATATGAAAGACCTAAACAATAGAACTTTTGCCATTGTGCATTAGGAAGGAAAACAAATTACTGAGCCACACATGGAAAAAGGCTGTGGAGGGCATAACTTAAACCAGTTGGTTATAGGGCTGTGAACGTTTAGCAAAATAACTAAACGTTTAACCTCAAAATTTTGTGATCATTTAGCAATTAAGTGCGACTACCTTATCACAAAAACATAATTTTTACTATGTAGTGATTAATAGGGAATGTAATACAGAAATAATAATAGTTGTTATCTTGCATGGTAAAATCAAATAATTCTGAAACTTTGAAGCCTACAAGGTTCAGATATGCCAAAAATGTTCCATTTAACAAAAACCAATGATCATCAGAGTATACAAATGGATAAAAAACTGTCAAAAAACAGGTTTTGCGATTAATCGCTTGTAGCTTTCGTTTTGCAATTAATTGCTGCACGTTCACAGTCCTAGCTGGTTAAAGTAGTAACTGAGCCGTAAAACCTCATGAAACTGCTATTGACTAAAAGAACATAAAACTCACAGGAAGTAAAAGTCTTCAATGTTTTCAAGCCTTAATTTGGAAGCAAATAATAGTTTGATGATTGGCAATAAACAATATTTGTTGCTTTTAATATCTTAATTTGGCAGGTTATGACAATTTTGATGTGAATAGGGAATCCTATGAGATTGAGTCAAGCTTCGATTATGGTTTCAGACAGAGGTCCAACACAGCAATCAGGTTGGAAAAACTGAAGCAAGACAGACAAGCTCAGAAGAAATGTCAGAGAATTCAATGGAAAGAGGACTATCATGAATTTCCAGGTAAATTTATTGTTATAGCTCTGCTTTCATGTAACGTCACAAGTGGTAAGTCACACCCCTTGCCGGACAAAAATCGACATTGTTTCTGTGCAGCAGTCACGCTGGTTGCATGGATCGTTGGTTGCTTCTCTGTTAGTTATACTAGCTATCATACTAGACACACCAGTTTTTGTCCGTCAAAGGGGCAGGACTTGAGACGTCCGTGACAGCACTCTACAGGTTTAATGAGGATGTAACAAAGCATTTAGACTTTAATATTACAGCATGTTTGCATTTCCTGAAAATGTCACCCTGTGTTCAAATTTAAAGCCTCCAGACATTGCTTTTGCTAAAATTTGCTTTCTATTATGGCATTGTATTTTGATAAGTACTTGAAATCAGTTCACCTTTTTGTGTACTGTTCATGTGAGATAATTTCGTAAACAGCGTATTTTTGTTTAACTTCCGAAAAGTTCCAGTCAGCTATTGTAGAGGTACTGGAGGGCAGTTCTGTGTTACACTAAAGTAAGGTGATTTAAATGCAAAGCAGTAACCTCAATTTGGAGTGGTCTGGTGTGTTTTATGATTGGCTCATGAGAGTCATATGACAATTTTTTTCTGACTAAATTACAAAACTCAGGAAAATGACTCATTGATTCACCTTGAATCAGGGTTGTTTGATTTAAATCACGTTAATCAAAATCACAATTAAAAAAATGATTTTAATTGAAACAAAATCATGACTTTAATAAAAAAAACTTGATTTAAATCAATTTATTTGATTTAAATCACTGATTTTAAATCTTGATTTTTTTTTTTAAAAATCAAAAACTAAAACAACCCTTTCTTGAATGTATGCATTGTTAAAAACGTGAAACATTATGAAAGATACTTTGAAGCTAATTAGGAAAAATTCTATGAAACTTGCCAGTTGTTTGAAAATAAGTTTGGTGTAAACAGTCTCCCCCTTTAAAGCTTAATTGTCTATACAGCATTTTACAGAGGTCCTTCATCTCAGGGTGCCTTTACACTGAGACAGCAGAACCAGATCTGATCACCCAGTGTAGTATTAGGACAAATTACATGTACAGTTTGACCCTGATGCCCTTACAGTTGTCTTGTACTCTGATTACCCTCCATGCACAAATGATGGATGCTTCTTGAGTCACCATTGATCCTAGAGTGTTTCCAGTTATACAAATTTTGATTTCCTGCAGTAGATGTGGTCTGATCTTCCCTTACACAAAGGATCAAAATTGGGTGATCAGATCTGGATCTGATCTGCGGTCTCACCACAAATTTAATCTCTAGCAGTGGATCTGACCCAGCGATGGTGATCAAAGCCAGATGAATCCACATTTGCTTCCAAAGAATCCTAGTGAAAATTTGCTTTATAACTCAATTTGTAGTTGATGATGTTTTAGGAGATAAAAATGTGACATTTCAAGTGAAAATATTTAGTTAAAAGTGCACTAATGTGATGTACACCTTTTACCAATCACTGAGCTATTCCCCCTGACCTATAAACTTCAGCAAGAGCTTCATCTCCTCAAAATGCTGTGCAACAAAAACAGTTACATAAGTTGCATCTTTCAAATTTTTAAAATCGAAGATGAACAAATCATTCTTGAGCAACAAAACATGTAAAAGTCTTTCTTAAAGAAACTTGTTTCTTGAAAAGAAGACTAACGGGTGCATTGAAACTAACCCAAATTTTACAAGAATGCTGTAGGCTTCAGTTCCTGTTCTACATATCAAGAGAAGTAGTTTTCTGGGAAGCAGTTTGCAAGGATATGAACCCATTAACATTTTTATATGATAAACCATTCCTCACTGACATTTTGTGAGCTGCTGCGTACTATACAGATGTTTTACGTTCATCATTACCCCAAATTTAGGTGATGGAAGAGTAAACATGCAGACTATTTACGACTGATGAAGAAAAGCCCTAAAGATGTTTGTCTGACATTCCTCAGTTTAATCTTAAATTTGGAAGATAATGATCTTGTCCTTGTAATGCAAGAGGGTTGTTTGGAAATCTGTGACTCTTTTCTCTAAAAATAGAGAGTTTGGCCTCTTCAAAATTGGTTGTTTTAACATGAAATTGACGGTTACGTGCAGATGGTTGTAAGGCAACAGATGTGACAGTTTTACCTGTGTTTATGTGGGAATGTCATGTCTCAGCAGAAATATCATGCATGCTTGTATTTTTAAATTTTCCTTGCTGTTAAAACTTCCTTTGAAGTGTTCTTGTTTTCATTTTGCTACTGTATTCTTCCTGTTAACGATGATGGCATTGGCTTACCTATACCCATCCCATTCCCTACCGTCCACACAATGGGTAGTTGTGCTATTGTACTGTAGTGTTGCATATGGTAGCTGTTTGGCAATGATTTTGGAGCTAACCAAAATTTTAAACCTAACCCTTCCCTGTATCACTTGAACATAACTTCAGAACAACAGCTTCAAGATTTTGAGAGACCTTGGAATATTGTAAGAGCATTATTCACAGTGTGTACTTTGAAGGTGATTGGGTACAGTAGTGGTTGGGGTTACTCCTATTATGCTATAGTTTAGTGCTCTAGTCTAGGTGATAATTTTATATGTTCAATCGCATTCTCTCAGATATCAATAGGTTGTAAAAACCCATACAGACAACTTAAAGTTCAACTTGGTTGCCAACCTTGTCCACCTGGACCTGTGTTTTGAAAGACGTCATCAGAGGGTGATGTGAGAAAGTCAACCTTTCCTCTTTTTTTACACTTTGTTGAATAAAATTGGCTGTCTCTGTTGGATTACTTAACCTCTCAGGCTTTAATATCAAAATATTTCTTGAAGAAATTTCCTGCTGACAGAATCATTCCACTCTTGATTTCTGATATTCTGCATCATAGTCAAGTATATATCAGATCTTTAGATGTAGATATTAGAAAACTTCTCATATTAAGGGTATTTTGGTGAGTAAATACTGATTGATAGCCCTGGTGTTGTTTACTTTAAACAAATGAGTTTAAAAGAACAAAATTTGATTCCAGTTCTACCAAGAAGTGGAATATTTTAAACCTTGTTGGGACACTTGGTAAGTTATTCATTGTATATTAAATACATTTAAGTTGACCAATTAAAAGCTTTTCTCTGTTAGGAAGCAATTTCTTGTCATTTGATCGTAATTGATCTACTATAGCAATTGTATGATAATGCGATCTGAAAAGATTCGATTTCATACATAATTTCAGTCTGCAACAATGTGTAATGTATTGCTTTTACCTAATCACAATTTATTTGTTGCAAACATTTAAATATTGAACCTTTAAACAATTTGATTGCAAGTTCTTGTTCATGTGTTTAAGTTTGATTTACTCAATTGTGAGTGTGACTGGTGGTAAGATAACAAAGTAGCTCCTTTTTTTTTTAGAATCATATTTATGAATTTGCATGTGAACACACTCTGAGTTTCACATTTAATGCCTTTGACGGAATTCACAAGTTGAAGTAAATCCCCTGATTCTGTTCTCTCTATACCTTGTCTTGTTTTTTAATTCCTATAATGCAACTCAGACGTTACTACTTTGCATGGTGAGTTAAATTTTGCACAAACAATGCACAGTTCTCCCTTTCTTCTTTATATTATTTTACCACCTATGGTTTTACTTCTTAGCACAAGCAATTCACGAAATTATAATTTGCAGAACAATATGTTGTACCCTATACTTGGTGCTGCATTTGTATGGGCAACATCTTGCATACATCCTCTAGTGAAATTTAGGGTGTGTGCCTTTATTAACTTTTGTGAAGGTGCATACATTAACAAATTAGTCAAAAAAATTGAGCATTCTCATAGTATGCAGAATTCGAATATATTAAAAACACACCTATATTTAAGGTACGGTTTCATAAAGATATTGCTATACCATATATCCTTTATGTTGGCTTTTTCCTCTATAATATCTGAAGTTTGAATGTGTTTTTGTTAGCAAGAGTTTCTAACTTTTATTTTAATTGCACTCTGCATATTTTTATGTTTTCTTGGTTGAGGTATTTCTTGTGCTGTGGCAATATTTTTCTAAAATATTTGTGTTTAATATTGTATGGTAGCCATGAACAAGGAACTTCAAATGTTTATAGATGTATCGAGTGACCTTGAGGACTAGGTCAAGTTTAAGGTTGACCTGGCAAGTAAAGTACGGTTCTCCTCTTTTTGTCAAAATTCTGGGTGTAGGGACCCCTAGATTCTGGGAGAAGGAGAGAGGGCACAGTGTGTGCATGCAAA
This sequence comes from Holothuria scabra, assembly GCA_037179385.1. Taxonomy (NCBI): domain Eukaryota; kingdom Metazoa; phylum Echinodermata; class Holothuroidea; order Aspidochirotida; family Holothuriidae; genus Holothuria; species Holothuria scabra. The sequence goes on along the minus strand of CM074185.1, from coordinate 33,940,040 downwards.
ATGGTGTGCACTTTTAGCCAGCAGGAAGCTCTGTGGAACTCCTGACATTTACTGCAGCTTTCTTTTGTGCTGAGATGGTAAACACAGTATCACTTCACCATACACAAAGGACTGGGATTTAGTACACCTGTACATGATTTAACAAGTGTTCTCAACTTCTCTCGATGTATGGACTGTCTGCGTTATGGTTCAAGCTCAACTGGAAATGACACTTGAGGGTGGAGGTTGAAATGGCGAGGAAGGGAGGGGTAGGGAAAAGGGGCAGGTAGGAGGCAGAAGAACCACCACATGAAGGATTAGGATGGGGCTTAACAGGAGTGGGGTGGACCCCTTTCAATTACTGAAGCTAAGGGTGTGGCACAAAAAATTACTCAGGGAATTTGGAGATCAGGGGGTGAGGGGAAGGTTGGAGCAGTTGCATGTTTTATGCTGTAGTCATTTCTAGCAGCTGTAAACTGGTGACTGGGGATTCTATTTTCTTGAACATGTTGGGTCACATTGATGGTTAGCTTCCAGATTTCACAATTAGCTCTGTGGTCACTGATTGGTTGCACATTTAAGTACATCATTAAGACTGCATCATGGACAGAAAAAAAGAATGCATTGTTGAGGTGGAATCATACTGTAGTATTTAGACCTGGTGGCATGATTATTGGAGCAGGGCAGCTCCCTGGTCAGAAGTAGCACTAGTTGATGAACACGCACCCTATCACTGTAGTTTGGGGAACATGATGAAAAAGTAAGGATTCCTTTAATATACATAAATATATGGATTTTTATATCGTGAAGTATGCAGTCTGTAATAGTTTCTTCATTGTGTACACCCCTTAATGGAACCTTCTGCTATTGCTTGTGATGCACCAATTAAGTTATGGACCTGGGCGAATAATTCAGTGTCCCACAATGGGAGAAAAAAAAGGAGGCCATGGCACGGGCACACACTAGATTAAACTAGAAGATTATAAGTTGAGGATTTAAACTGCAACAAATCCAATTAAATCCTCACAAAGGACCATCATGGAAGGTATTGCATGACGGTGAGTTTCTAGGATATTGTTGCTGGTAGGGGTCTGGGGTGAAAAAGAATATTGAACTTTTGTTTCATCCTTCTAGTAATGTTGTGCCACAGACAGAAGGACGTGATATATGTCATTCTTGATTAGCTGAATGAGATGCCTTGCAGAGGAGTATTTCCTGACTGTAATGTGCAGTTGTTAACATGAATTATAAATCCTAAATGCTGTTTAATTATGACTTGTCATGAATGAGATATTAAATTAGCCTTTGCACAGAAGGGAGTTGATCTTCTATATTTCCAGTATGTGACTTTTTGAATTGTTTCTTCATCTTTCAGCAGTGGTCTGGGTCAGAAAAAATACTCGGTAGTCTGGTTTGGTTCATTGATTATACTTTGGCATTAAACTTAAGTAAACCTAAGTTAAATCTGGAAATTGGTAGAAATATTTGATCATGAATATTCAAGGACACCAGGCTAAAAGTTTTAAAGATTCACGGGTCTGTCTCCCTTCTCGTCACCTTCTATTCAAACATTATTCCCCAACTTGCCTGTATAAAGTCCATCCTGTATATCAGTCTCCTAGCAGTGGGATATTCCCCCCCCCCCCTCTTCCATGGGCATAATACTGTCACTGAATATGGTCCATTTTGATTCGTTTCAAAGAACCTGTAGAACAATATTAAACAAATTTAAAAAGAGTGTACATCAAAATTTTGTTCATCTGTAGTTTCAGAAATCAGTTAAAAAATAGCAAAGCATCTGGGTGGAATGAAGTTGAATGAACACATGAGCATTATGATTAAAATGAGCCAGATGTGCATGTTAGTATTTTATGATTTCAGTTGTGAGATATCATTTAGTCATGTAACTTTCTCAAATTCAGTATGGAGGTGGCATTTGTATTAAAATTAACCTGGAGGAGATGGCATTACAGGCTAACAAGTAGTTACCAAACTTTTTGTTTATTTATAAAGTGGTGATATTAAATATTTTTGAGGGTTCCTCTTGAGATACAGAGAAATGGAACATAGATCTGACCTTTTTTTTTTTTTTGGCAACAAATATGTTTCATTCACCAAAAGGATACAGAGTATTTCCTTCCAATTGCCTTGTAGAGTCCCCCCCAAAATATCCAAATTAGCAATGATGGCCCTTAAAAAGTAGTTCCTCATAATTTTCAAACCAAGCACGGCAATGCTGTACAGTTACTGTATCTTGTCCAATGCTTGTATTACTTCAGTTATTAGCATTCATAGCCCTAACCAGTATTCCAGCCAGAGAGGGAAAAGGGGGGGAGGGGATTTCTCCCTCTTCTTCTCCAGAAGAAGGTTGGTAAATCCCCCCTCCCCCCATTTTCATTTCCCCTCAGAATTAGAAAATGGTCAATATCTTGGTTTTTCACTTGGCAGCAATGTTTGAACTTACATAAATAAACAGCCTTTGAAACACTTCCAAGTTTCACCTCACAGGGGCCTTGAAGCAAGCTTTTAAGCATGCAGTAATAAATCCTCCCCTTTTTGGGTTCCTTGTGAAATTCCTGCTAATCATATCCCCTAACTCTACAGTATAGCCAGATGAGATTTAATGACACAATGACATGAATGTGCTATATAAATGTCAAAAAGATATAAAGGCTAAGTTCAAATATAGTTCAAACAAGTTGCAAGTCCTTCCCCTTAGTCACCTCTAAGACAGGAAGTACCGTCGTCATATTCTACAACTGCAACCCACAGGGGGATAACATTCCCTTAGACTACACTGTTATGTATGAGCCATATGTATTCATGTTGTTGATGGTATAGCACTTGTTCTATAACAATACACCTTCATATAGTGCATCTCTATGACAGTACAATTCTTGTTGCAACCAATTGTGTTTTTAGACCTTTTGTATGGAAAAAAGAACTATTGTATAAAATTGTTGTAAAGTTTGCACTAAGATATGTGTACCATCTCATGTATCGTGTTTGGTTTAAAGCTTCTGGTAAAAATAAACTTCAAAACTTGATTAAAAAACCTCCTGCTAAAAATTTGAATATGTAAATCAAACAAGAGTAAATTAAAATTAATACAGTAATACCAAACTATACATTATCAGCAAAATAGCAATAAATATATCACCCATCACTTCGCATATATGTTATGACCATCAGCATCAAAGTCGTCATCTTCACCAACCTGATTCACCATGTCTTCAGTGTAGCAGGCCTGTAGCCAGACAAGATGATGGAGGAGGGCAGAAATTTTCTACAGGGCTTAAAATATTTCAGGGGGCAAATGAGTAAAAATGTATCAATTTAAAATTTTAGGGGCACAAAATCTCCTGGAGTTAGCCGTAAGCCCGTCCTTCCCTCCCTCCCTCCCCCTTCCCTCTCTTGCCTGGCTATGGGCTTGTTATGTAAGGTACTGTTCATCTTCATTCAATGTTCACCTCTCTTGCTATTTGGCTGTATGCCATTTATTCAATCTGTATATTTCATGTGATGTTCATCATATATACTTTACGTTCAAACATCTGAGTTTGTATTTAAATGGAAAATGTCAGGAACCTACTGCCATTGTGCTTGATGCTCAGCATATGTTTGTGCTGGTGTGTCGTTAAACCCCATATCACTAACTAAATAAATTTGATGCTCAGTATAAGCAGTGAAGTAGGGAAAGCAAGCCAGTGAGCCACAACTGAAAAATAAGGCAGTGGATGGCCAGACACAAACTGATTGGTTAGGAACTGAGCCTTTGAACTCCATCTAACTTACTCACTAAAGTGAAAATGTAGTCACCCCTATCTGAGTTATACAACCCCGGTATCCATTGTCTTTTCAGTCAAGTTATGAAATTTTCTTGTTACCAAATTATTAGATATATGCTGAGTAACTCCTTATTTGATCTTAAATATTCATTTCTACTATTATTTGAAAATATTGTTCATGTAATCGAGGAACAAAGAAAAAGAGTACTGTACATTTGAAAGATTTGTCTGATGTTCAAAATATTAAAAAATCATTTGATTTCTGCTTCTTTCATTAACTGTCATCCATCACCTGCGGTATTTAAGTGGAGTAAGAGGAAAATTATTAAAGTCCGACTAGTCCGAGTCTTGTGCAAGGGATACATTTGCATTTAAACAATCCAGACCTAAGATCTACTACAACTTTAAAAAAAAATTGGAAATTCAAGGCTTTATGGTTTATGTTCAGTAATTTTTACATAAGAATTGTAATTATAGCACTTTTGTTGTACAGATGTTGAAAAATGCAACATATCTGCAAATTTGATCAAAATAAACTTTTCTTTCTAGGTATTTAGATCGTTTCCAGTTGGTATGTTTTTCCTTCTAGAGGGGGGGAATATTTCATGTCCTTTGAGCCAGTTTTATTACTTCCTCTTATGAGCAGTTATCTCACCTACTGTACTGTAAAGAGTAACACAATAGATAGACTTGAAATACTGCAGCTTTTTACCTTTCTAAATGTAGAGTCAGGACGAAAGACGCCTTCCACACCCCCACCTCTACCCCATAAAAAAACATTCCCTATTTATGCATCCTAGTGCATTTCTAAAAAATTTTTGTTCTTGACTAAATAATGGATAATTTTTCATCTGAGGTGTATTATCCTCTTTGTGTGACAGAAATGATTTGTTTACCAGTCCAACGATACCCAAGTCCAATTGGTGCTCTACCATTGTTAATTTAAAGTCATAAATGGAAAATATTGTTTTACATGTTTATCACCAAAGAACACATGAAATTTAATACAAAGAGTACATTAAGCACTTTAGTCTCATCAATACAATCTAGGAAATAGCAAACTACATAACAGTATTATGCAGCTATGTCATTATTTGAAAAGTTTGAACAATTTGGGTGAAAAAGTACTCGTCTTGGATGAAGGCGAGAACATTTCTTCTGTGGACACCTTTTACTTTGGAGATCTAATTACTCTGCCACCTTTACACTACCAATCAGTAAAAATCATAGTTCTGAAATTTGTGAGAATTTTCTGTGCCACAAACACAATATTTGTCCAATTTTAGTGCCTTGATATGTCATGTATTTTGTCAATACCTTACCATAGGCACAGCCTTCCCAGTACAAAATGTAGAAAAGGGGTCTTAAAGTGTTTTGTGCCAGGATCATTTGAACTTGAGTTTTGCGTAAAATTTATTGGGAGGGCAAAGACTTCATTATGCAGTATGTTTCATCAAAATATTTTGGGATCCTCAAATCTACTGTGGACCAATTTACCCCATATTGAAAGCCAAAAATGGCCTTCAGGCAGCCACTTGAAAGCATGGATGTAGGGTGCCATTCTGTGTCGTAAGATTGTTCTGAACATCTGAAGGGTATTCCGATGAAAACCTAATGCAATCAGAGGAGACAAAAAAATTTGGGCCATGGCTATGACTATTTGAATTCAGGTCGAAGAATGTTATGATTGGAGGTATTTATTTTGGAAAATTTAGCCAAAGAGTATATTTCTTTTTTGTCCAAAAGCATTGTAATGGCTTTAACATCCTAAAATCTTGAAATGAAATACAGCAGACAGGCAAATTGTGCCAAAAAGCTGTTATTTGATTGTTTCCTTTTTTCATGTTAAAATTATAGTCTAGTGGGTAGCATGCAGTTTAAATTTCCTATTCACTTTTTGGTTTATTTGAATAGTTGTGGTGTAGAAAGTTGCCAAAAATTCCTTGTTACTGTACATGTGTTAATAGCAGATCTAATAAAGGAACTCTAAAGCTTTGCCTAATTATTTTACTTCTATGACATCACAGATTTCCCATCATGCATTATGATTTTGTGAAGGGGAGTACATTTTTTTTATCTTTTACACTCCTAATACCTCCCCTTTGACTACTACTTGACAGTACATCTGTCACATCTGGTACGACCAGTTTGATCACCAGTGGTCATTCTACGATAGATGGACTGTCCAGTAGTAGTTACACAATAGGTGGGGTGAGTAGGGTCATAGGTTCACAAAACAAGGCACACTAGGTTTTGAGTAATTTTTTAAGTCCGCATGCCTTTGTTTCAGTTGGGAACTTCTCAGTAATATGTGGAATAAAATTTTCCTAGATTTTGTAGGACTTTAATATCTTTACATTGGAATATGAAATTGACAAGACCGCTACTTTCCTTCTTCTCTTCAGGAAGACATTTTCCCTCTCATATCAGTTTTATTTGATCTTATTGTGACTTTCACAGATGAAGAAGAGGATGAACTGTTTGGAAGGAAAGAAGTAAAGCCACTCCCAAAATCTTTTGAATCTGCTTTATCTAAGCAGCTGGAACGATTTCCAACTCAGGCCAGCAATCCCTTTTCAGAATTTGCAAAATTTGATGGCAAGGTGAGGATATTTTGTCTTGCCAAACATTCTGTCTCTGCAAAAAAAAAAAAACATTTAGCAATTTGGCAGTCTTCCAAATCTTTAGATTTAAATGTCAAAATGGAATTTCGTGGAAAAATTCCTTCATCTCAGTTTTAATACATTTGCACCTTTTATGGATAAAGTATGAATTACAAGTACTGTGCTGTCTGACAGAAAGGCAAGTTTTTTTCATTTTCTATCAGGAAGGGTTCACAGTTAAATTTCTCTCTCTATTTTTGGATCGCTGTGCATTTTTTTAGCGTTTTATATACGCATGATCCAACTATTTTTGACATTGACATTTACAGACATTGGTATTTAAATTAGTGGATACACAATTTATGAAGTCACATCAAATGTACTTTTTAACAGGTGCCAATGTTTTAACATGTGTTATAGCAAATACCATGTCTGACTGAGGGCATTACTTTTTTTTCAATTTCAGTTTTTAATATCTATTCTTGCTTCAAATGTCATTTTCTTCCATTTTTTGTTCAAATATTGAAATATTCAGGCAATGTATTCCACAAACAATTGGAGGCTACTGTATTTTATGCACCCATTATGGTTGTGGGCAATAGTGCTGAGTTGGTTGTACAATATTAATGGTGTCATTAAGAGTTATGTTGGCCAAGTCCATCTTTCTCAAGGTAAGTTTTCATTTTAGATTTTTGCTGGTGGTAGCTGTCTGATTGTTGTGTAGGTGGTTTAGTTTGATGCAGTTTTACGGCTCAGTTTCCAACCAATTGGTTCAAGTCGGCCTTTTGTCCAGTTGTGGCTCACTGGCTTGTTTTCCCTACTTGCTTTTATGCTAAGCATACTTGCTTATGCTGCATGCACCAAGCACAATGGCAGTACTGTAGGTTCCGTTTTTAACGTCTTAGGGAAGACCCGGCCAGGACTCAACCTCCCGACCTCTCGACTGCAAGTCTGATACTCTATATAACCACTTGACCATGCAGTTGGTCTCAGGATTGTGGGCAATAGTTGCTACTCTATTCTACTGAACTACATCCCTTACCCACCATGACTCTTATTTGCGCTGAGTCACATGAAATCAGTTGGTCCGAGGGAGAAGGAGAACAGATCAATGCTTTGCCATGTGGGGAAATGATATGACTTCTGCTTACATCAAGTTCACTTTAAGGGAATAAAATATGGTTGCTTTTACTAACCTCTTCAGAATCATGGATAACAATCTAGTGAAACTTCCACCAAAATGCCAAGATTTCATTCCTCTTTTACATTTTGAAATCAGATTGCTCCTTAAGGATAGAATTTTTAATATGTACTTGAAGGGGTTTTGATTTGCAAGAGTAGAGTGGACTTCATTTGTTGCATCCTGTGTTCGACCAAAAAACCTCAAAGTGGACTTCTTTGCAATGGTGGCATGAGTTGTAACTTATGAATCAGGCTAGGATACTAGGATACAAGGGGGGTTATGGTCTCCGTTTTTCACCACATCAGCAGTATAAAATGTATGGGAAATTTGCAGTGCAACTCCCTCACACCCCCCTTTTCACTTAGGTCCAGCCCCCCCCCCCTTTTTTTGGAATGTCTGGATCCTTGCCTGTAAATCATCATGAGTATTTTACTACTGGAAAAAGTGGTATGGTCAGCTCAGTGGGAAAAGTAGGTGAATAAAGTTAGTGACAGTGAAAATGAACACTTTTCAGTCTTGGAGTGCGAATGAATTACTCTAAGACTTTATGAGACCTAGTCTATTGACCCTTCATGTCAACAAGACTGTCCAGTTATTTTATCCAATCAACCCTTCTTTATCTTGAGAAAATTGAATGACTTTTCTCTTTCAGTTTGTGGAGAAGGCTTAAATTATCCAAAGCTTAAAATATTGGGCGAGGTAGCCCATGGAGGGACAAAGTCCACTTGACTGAAAGCTTTTAGCTTCCTGTTAGCTACCAGCATAACCTTTGAAAGATGCAGGTGAACAAACAGAACACAGAGGCTGCTGTAATTAGCAGAGTGCTTAGGACATGAAGCAATTAGTAGCATCTGAGCTGGGAATTAAAGGAACACTCTTATCCTCAGTGTTGTAACAAGTCAGGACCCGAGTCACTTCCTCTCAAAATGATAGCGACTCAATAGAATTCAGGAGTAATTTCCCCATTGAAATAGTACAGGGACTCAAGTCCATGACTCGACTTGAGTCACATAAAAGTTTGAAAACTGGTGACTCGAGTCACTAATCTAGTGACTCGATTACAACACTGCTTATCCTAAAGTTTGAATTGTTTATGTCCACCTTACCAATACTGACTGTGGTCATTATGTGTGGCACACTGGAAAGGATGACAAACACCACTCTCTTTTGAGGTGGGTATCAAAAGGAGAATTCTTATCCTTAAAAATGAAAATCCCATGCCAGCTCTCATAATTGTACAGTAACTGTGGTTTTCCAAACTTCAGTCCTAAAAATGATATTATTTTATTGTGGCAGGAGAGCCTCATGTGCATAATTAGGGCAAATTAGATGTTTTTTCTCTAGCACTGAACTGTTTGGCTTTGAGGATGCTACACTGTGTCAGAGTCCTGATACTACCTGCCTGATTTAGGGGTAAAGAGGTTTTGTAGCAGATAACCCACATGCAGTTGTCCTTTTTGTTTGGGGAATAGGCACATCCACAAGCTTTATGCTGAAGGTCTGACCTTTACCAGCTGTCAAGTACTAGTCATAACTATTCTTATTAAATTGTCCCCTTCCATATTGATTTTTATGTGTTTTCAATTGCATGTGAGTGATAGAAGGAAGGGGTGTGTGTGTAGGGGGGGGGGGACTGGTTGCTTGTGATATAGTCTGGAGTGACCCTCCACCTCATTCACCTTCCTACTCTTGTGACAGAAATCATTGGTGTGTAAAACTGGACTTTAAGCCATCGTGGAATTACTCTCGCTGGAAGCAAGTTGGACCTTCAAGAATAGGGAGTCTATTTCTCTCCTGGGACTTCTGGACTCTTTACCTGCCATTAGACTGCTGACTTGTTCACAATTTTTCCTGTTTTTAGGAGTGGACTTCTGAGCTCTATGCAGGTCTGCCACTAGACTGTGCTGACTTGTGGGCACTTTTGTTATTTTGAACAAACTTCTGGGCTCTGTGCCTGCTGTTATTTTGTTCTTATTCGCACCTGAAGAATTAGACAGCTTTGAGCCAATTCGCTCATAGTATTCTTTCTTGAATACTTCTTGGCAGCCACTCTTACGAACATGGATACTGTGCCTTTAAGGGATTATTATTGCATTTTTATATCGGGTTAATGGTTGTTAAGGTTTTTTAGCAGTAACTACTCGTGCCATGACAAGTTTTTGTTCCATTCTACAGTAGTCAGATTAAAGTACGCTCATTATCTCTCTCTTAATGATAATCATTATAACAAGAGGTTACATTTTGCTATTTTGAAAATTTTCATGGGTGTGAAACTGCAATTTCCAAAGTAGTTACTATATGACAATGAGCCACATTGAAACATTACATGCAGGTGATAGCTAGTTAAAAATTAGATAAAGAAAGGGAGCCTTACATTTCAGCAATTAATGTTTAAAATGATCCAAGCCTTGGTCATGCAGGCTGCAGCTGGCCCTTGTTGATTAGAATGTTTGAGAGAAAACAAAAGTTTATAGGCAGGTTTTGTGCAGAGAGTTTGACATCTATTCCTTGAAAGACTGACCACAAGACTGACCTTATGAACTCTTAACACATACCCAAAAGTGTTTTTTTTTTTAACTTAACTTGACAAATACATTGCAATTCAGTAATTTAATGCAATTTACTCCACTACAGGTGTAACAGTATGACACAAAGACAACAGTTGACCTAGTAATGTAGATAACAATGCAAATAAATTTCAATAATAGAAACATAATGAACTCCTTCTTTTGAACATAACAAACCTTCCTTATGTATAACACTTCAAGGGCCAAACCTCTCACCCCAAACTACAATTTTGGTATGTGGGTACCAAAATTCTCAATTGGCTCAGCTCTTTGATTGGCATCTAATTCAAACAATGCAGAGTACCAAAGCTTATATTACACAGCATGAATGGTACTGAGAGTTTTTTTGATTAAATAAATTGATTTTTTCTTTACTCACCTTGAAGCAGTAAACTGAGATTGTATCTGGATGAGCATGAATTTCAGACAATTGTGGTAGGGGCTTAAGTAAGAAGGTTGGGAGAATTGGTACTGTTTGGGGTGAGAGAACTAGGCCTTTAAAGCTATTGTAGTGTAGATAATGGTACAAGCAAGTTTGACCTAAGATTCCTTGCAGGAATATGAAGTTTGTTCTGCTCCTCTGACTTCTTGGCTCTGTGGTCTGCTGCTAGACTGCGCTGACTAGGCCTTATTCCTGTCCTTAGGAGCAGACTTCTGGACTCTGTACCCATAGTTACTAGGGTTCTTATTCACTCTGGTTGAAGTAGACTTTTTTGAAACTGATTTGCTCAGAAGAGTCTTTTTAGAATCCCTCTTTTCTTCATCTCAGTAGCAGCTTTATGAATATAGAAACTGTGCCTTAAAGTAGCTGTAATTGCCAAATATTTCAAAGATTACAGTTGGCATAACAATGCAACCTTTGCAAATATCCTTGGCATTCGGCAATGTCGAAGTAAATGCCGAGACAAATCAGTTCAACATCGGTAAAACTAAAAATTTGCTGAGGCGATAGATTGCGTGACATTGTACAGGAACGTAACAGTACAAAAGTTGCACAACTTACGGCTCAAAATTATGCCTAAGCTTTGAGTAATGATTTGAAGAGAAGTTGTTTTATGATAAAAATTTCCTCTGTGATAGAAATTTGAGCAAATATATTCAGTATTATTTCTTTACAAACAAAGCATAGCTGCAATTTTTCAAGTTTTAATGGAAATTCTTGATTGAAAAAGTTCACTATGATCAGTATTTATGGAAGCTACATAACTCTCCACTGTCAAGAACTGATAACTGCATACAGTAGTGCTGCACACGACACATGAATGTGACACAGCAGAGAATGACCTTTAGATTAAAGAACCAGCCGTTTTAACATTTTGATACGTAATTATATGGGAAAAGTTTTCAAAGCGGCTCTGTTGGTTTTATCAATGGAATTCAAGAACTTCTGAAACAAATTTTGTTTACGTACAGTACTGTGCCCTACCAAGTGTGTAAACAATTATTGCTAACTTGCCATATACATATAATTGCATGACTTTTACTGTCGTTTGCACTGGTAAGTTACCTAATAATAATAATGCAGAGGTAAAGTGTATTTTTTTTGCCGAAGTCAGTCTTTTTTACTTCGGCAGTTTTTTTGCTGTAGGCAATATCATGTTTGCAAGGGCTGACAATGTAAGATAACAATATAAATAAATTCCAACAACACAACAACAAATTCACATCATACAGGAATACTTCTGTGCCATGTTAATTTACCAAGTTGCAATAACTGGACATTTCCAAACCTGTAACAGTAATAGGGTAGCAATTTACTCTTGGAAATTCCTGTACATTTTAAGCTGCCTGAATCAGCCAGTTGTAAAACAGAAACAGTCATACATTAAAAGATGTAAAATGTTTTGCAAAACTTCCAAAAACCCCACACAGATACGTTTCAAAAGTCTTAGTTTTCTGCTTTAATTTCATGTTATAAAGTCAACACTACTACTATAATCATAATGTCTCCTTTATAATACATAAATTTATGTTTCATTTAATTCTCTTTTTCACAATTTCAGGCTCACATTGGCTCAGGAACCAGCATCAAAAAGATTGCAATTTATCTCGACATGTGTGAGGGAGATGCTAGGGAATTCCCCTTGGTCATCCAAGTGGTTGGTACAGCTAAAGTGAGAGAGGTTATTGGTTTAATTTGCTGGCATTACAAAAACGAAGGCTATGAACCACCTCTCAGGTCAGTGGAAATTAATGGGCAGATAACCTTGTCCTATACAGTAAAAGTTCCTCCAAGAACTGGGTTTAAGTGCTAACCTCTTTAAATATTTGGTTTTGTGCATAATTTGAAAAAGTTTCTGGTCATGAATTTTGGAAAACCATCTTGAACTGTTAAGTGTTCACTCATAAAACAGTTATTTGAATTTAGGGTATGGGAATTGTCTAAGATTGATCATTTGTCATTGGTATGTGAAGAAAAAATCTTCATAACAGGTTTGGAAAAATTTTGTTGAATTTCATGAGCCACTCTAAAGAAGGTTATGACAAGGAGTAAATGTGGAATATGGGGAGAGGATAGAAAAGTATATTAACTGGAGAAATTCAAAGTGTAGAACAAAGAGGAATTGTTTCACAAAAGGGAAAAACCAGCTGGATCTTGAAAGAAATGCTGCTTATCTTCTGTGCTCAAAACATAACAGTTTGAAAACCACTTGTAGTTAATTGTCCTCCTTTTTAATGCAAGAAATAAAACTCAAGTATGTTGACTAGAGATGTATGCATAAAATGTTTCCAAAACATCAGAAATAAATTTCTTGACTTTCTGCTCCAAACTAGCGGGAAATCAGTTTTATTTTAAATACTAAATTTTCCCCAAATTCTCACTCAACTGTTTTTAACCCGTTTGCCCATGGTTTTACTGAGAAACCATAATTTTCCATTATTTTATGCGTATGGTTTTGCGGCAACACCAAAGCATTCAGCTGCATCCTGGAATAGTTCATTATAAACCTATGGTGTGTACTGGTGTTTTGGACATGAAATAGGGTTGATGAGGAGATATTTTACTCATATGCATCCTCCTGGGTAAAGCAAATGTGGCTGCATCCCTGCCAAAATGTATAATTTTGTGGAACCTGTACTACATACTGTGTACACTTAATATAAAACATAGCTGAGTATGGCGGGATAGACCCCCCACCGGTAGTGAAAGGGTTAGAAGGTTGTTTCTCTTATGTCCTCATAGTGTAAATCCCTTCTTATCTTGGTTGACACACCTGGGGCCTGTTCCACAAAGAGTTCCTCATGATCTTAAGTTTGATTTACTGTTGGCTTTAAGTATGGTGGATCAAACTTAAGATTGTGCATAACTCTTTGTGGAACGGGCCCCAGAACTATGTAAATGCCAAAACTGATTTTACAAATACAAAGAATGGTTGGTCCACTGATTGCTATCAAAGCCAAGGTAAAAAGGTTTGGTTATGTCAGGTTGGGTGGGGTGGTGGGGTTGTGTGTTTTGCTAGTGATAATTTTCAAGCAGAACATAGTTAGGTAAGAAGTCCTACTTCTAGGGCTTTACTCGAGACAGAGTTTTGCTGGATGGGGCGTCCACCTGTACCCTCTGACCCCATGCTTCCAAAACAAAAACTTTATTCATCTAAACTGCTTTTCATAGAGAAGTTTGGGTGGGAAGTAGTAGGAATGGGACGGGAAATAGTAGGAAGGGTTAGGGATGAGGACATAGCTTTTGAAAACCGTGCCATTTCTCCACTGTACTAACTTTGTTAGTGTAATAGTAACACAATCTTTTGCTCTTCCTATTGTAGCTCATTTTTTAAATTTCTGTTATAGAACATGTGAAGCTTTCTTCTTGACAGTTTTGCATGTAATATACTTATTCCTTCCCCAGGTAAGCCTCACTTATTACAGATGTCATCAAATATTCACTTCTATGAGTCAGTTAACTTTATGAGATATAATCTTGTTCGTGTGGGATTCTGCGCCCAGTTTGATTTCGCCTCATAAACTGGTGCTCAGCCGTTGAGGTCTCAAATCTGTTAAAATCATTAAACTGTCTGATGACAGTTTCTTGTTTTGTGTGTTGGTGTGGCTTATTTTGAGGGGGATGAAACTGATCTTAGATACATTATAGCATAGTTTGTTCATCTCTTGGTGTGATGAGAATTGTTTTGGTGTCACTATATCATGACAGTTCTTGCCCCAGTGGAGTTAAAAATGATTGGTTGATTAGCGAATGTGTGATGGACTTACTAAAGTCATCTTTGTGTCTTAAATGTGTCATTGGTTTTACCGATCATGTACAGAGAATTGCGATGGGTATTTATTAAGGTCACACTGCCATCCAAAGACATGATGTGTCGCTAGGATGATACATGGCAGCGTGTCTAATTGAGATTGGTAGTCGTAACAAATGGGAGAAAAATGCCAAGGCGTAAACTAAAATGAGTGATTGACCTACTACCACTGTTTAGTTTTATGAAAGTGGCACAAAACATCCTCAGGTGTATTTTTAAATGGACTAAAGCTATGTTGGTTGATTTCGTTATCCTTAAAGAGTAAACAACTGATGCAGGGACATTTTTTAAGTTCAGCAGAGGGAGTGTCATGCAGTATGCCATTATTATTTAGAACATATCACATAAATGTTACACTATGAATGGCTGTGTTCAACTTTTGAATCTAAAAATAGGTTTTGTGTTTAAAGAGAAAGAGGTTTCTAACTTCAGAGGTTACAATTTAAGACCGTCTTTTCCTCTCATGGTGTACAATTATGCAATAGATTGTGTGCAGAAGCATTGTTCATTTAGGTGCAATGGGTAAACCCAGGAAGAATCACTAATTAGTTTGTTCCTTTTTGGAAAGTCCTTTTTTGCCATGACTCAGGGTTCAAGTAGTCATGGAAAACCTGGAAAAGTCTCAAAAAGTTTTGAAAAAATGTTCAGGTCTGGGAAAGTTTTGAATTTCGGGGTAATTGTGTAAAGTCCTGGAAAAATCATGGGAATTTTTACAAGGAGACATTTTTCCAGTCTCTCTCACAATCATTTGTATTATTAAAATGTATTATCACCCTATATAAATGTATTATCACCCTATATATTCAAATTAATTGTCCTATTCATCTCAAATTTTATGTTATTTTATGGAATAAGTCAAGAGGAAGGTTATGGGAATTCTGTTTTTTTACCAGGAAAGTCATGAATGTATTGATTCACCCAAAACGTCCAGGAACCTTGTAATGACTTGGACTGAAAAGCACAAAAACTTTTGGTCATTTGTAAAAACGTGATGCTTTATACATCAGCCTAGCATAAATTCTTCGAAACCTTAATTGAGGAAAATGTTTTTGCATGAAAAATTGGCTGGATGCTTTAACACATTTAGAGTTACAAAATTGCAGAGTATTACAGCGTATGTTTTGACGGCTGATATACAGTTCCAACCTGTATAACGTTGTAAGAAATTTATTCCCCAAACATCAACAGTTTTTTTCTACCCTTTTCTAATTTTTTCTTTTGAGTGAAAAAACTAGTTTTAGTTTTAAAATTAAAGTCTTCTAATTTTTTCTTTTGAGTGAAAAAACTAGTTTTGGTTTTAAAATTAAAGTCTTTTTGTCTAATGCCAGTATGAAGTGTGATAACTGTTTGGTGTGCACTTATCAGTCGTAAGATGCACTCGTCCTAGGAGAGGGTAATCCACGTGTTCAAGTGTGATGAAGGGGTGTATCAAAATGGGTCAAATATGTGTCATGTCTGTTTGGGTTGTGTTGGAGGGGAATGTCAAAATGGGTCAAATGTGTGCCATGTCTGTTTGGATTGTGTTGGAGGGGAATGTCAAAATGGGTCAAATATGTGTCATGTCTGTTTGGGTTGTGTTGCAGGGGAGTTGCAAAATGGGTCAGATATGTGTCATGTCTGTTTGGGTTGTGTTGCAGGGGAGTGTCAAAATGGGTCAAATGTGTGTCATGTCTGTTTGGGTTGTGTTGCAGGGGTGTGTCAAAGTTCTTCAAATGTTGCATCCCTGCAATCTAATGGGTGTGGTATAGGTGCCAAGTATTCTACAGGAAACATGCATCAATATCAATGCAGTAAGCCAGTTTGGTAATTTGTTTTGGTGACTAAGCACATGTGCACTTCCTCCAAATCATCAGGATAAACAAACCAGTCCCGCACATACAATGCATATTTCGAAATTTAAGTTTACATGAAAATTTGGTGAAATTATCCTTTCTTAATCCATCCATAACATAAGGAGGGATCTCAAGTGTGGTTTAGTGCCATGGATTGTACCAAAATCGTCTTTTTGGTGTAAAGCTTTTTATTTTGCTGTAAGTAGCACTGAGGCCCCTGTTTTTGTACTGATGAAAACAAGGGAATGCTGTACGCTACATACTGAGCTTGGTTTGTATATCCCACTCTGTGCCCCACAATTCCATGCGGCAACAAATTTTCCAAACTAGTTAACAGTGTGATGGGTCATTTGTGAGATGAAGAATGCTATGCCAAAAAATGTTTGACGCTCCTGTAATGAACATGGAGAAGGTGTGCCTCACAACTGATATCAAAGTGCATAAAGCCAGACCTATCAGTTGATAGCACAGTAAAGCAATGACATCTTGAAGTATCTTTATAAATATATTTTCCATCTTGCAAAATCTCATCTGTTACACTTGTTTTGTCACAGTTTAATTATGTCAGTGATTATTCATTTAAAAAAAAAACTCACTTAATGAAACTCAATTATTTAAACTATGATACCGAAACAGTGCTTCAATTGTCATTTTCATGACTATCTGTGTAGTATTTTGGTCCTCACATGAAGTGTAGTACAAACATACAATGTGTTGTAATTTGTTTTGGTTTGTTGTACATGTTATTAACCATTACCACAATTTCTGTTTATCCAGAAATAAACAAATTTGTACTTCAAAAAAAAAAACAAAAGAAAAGAAAAATCTAAATAAAAAAAAGACAGTTCATTTTGAGCTATACAGCTTCAAATTCTATGCAGCTTTGTGTGTATCACCTTAACTCCCAAAATGAATGTTTTCCTATTTTGTCCATCTCTAGAGATAATATAGATCATTACTGTCTGATGATAGCTGAGGAGGATGGGGAGGTTGATGAAGACTTTCCTGCTTTGGATAACAAAGAAGCCATCTCAAAGTTTGGTTTCAATACCCTTTCCCTCGTTGAGAAGGAGCCAGTGATACCCATTCAGGAAAACAGTAGTTCAGGAAAGGAAGAAACTATCATTGTTAACATGTGAGTTCTTTTTCTGTATGCTTTATCTAGCAGACTTGAAGTGTGAGTACATTAATGTCATGAGTTTAAGTGTGAATGATGTGTCTCTGGTTGGTATTATGAGTAGAGGAGAACATGTCATTTTCATGAGTGAGGGTTGTTAGTTAGTTGGATGGAGTTTTACGGCCCAGTTTCTGACCTATTGGTTCAAGTCGAGCCGGCCAGGGCCTTTCTTCCAGTTGCGGCTCACTG
Organism: Holothuria scabra; assembly: GCA_037179385.1. Taxonomy (NCBI): domain Eukaryota; kingdom Metazoa; phylum Echinodermata; class Holothuroidea; order Aspidochirotida; family Holothuriidae; genus Holothuria; species Holothuria scabra. The sequence goes on along the minus strand of CM074185.1, from coordinate 33,922,469 downwards.
GCTTGTTTTCCCTGCTCCATTGCTTATGCGGATCATCACGCACAACAGCAGTAGGTTTCATTTTTAGAGCCTTTGGTATGACTCCATCTGGGAATCGAACCAGGCTTTCCACGTGAGAGGCGGATGCTCTACCGTCTCATGAGTGAGAGAACAAGTTCCTTTTGTTTTCTTAAAAGTCTGGTGACATGAAAATAAGAAATTTGACTGGTGTAAAATGCAAATACTGAGAAAAAAAACCCCACAATTCCCGTAATAATCCATCAAACATTGACCATTTTACAGAGTTATTTCTGATTTGCGTGTAATCATGAATAAACATGAGTTACTGTGAATATGCAAATGTGATGTTAAAAAAGGACAGGCCATATAAGGCATGCATTATTCTTTTTTTTTTTTTGCAACCTGCATTTTAAGGACAGTCATGACATAAGTATGTCCTGAAAGTTTCATTTTGGAAATTTATGCTGTGTCCTTGAAAACCATCAGTATCAATTACCAAACTGTAAACTATATGATGAGATTAAGAGATAATTAATATAGGGTTAACAAAAGAAATGTCAACACTGGGCAACACTCCACATCACTGTTTAGTGCAGAAACATTAAAACTTTGAATATATATGTCTTGAGAAAAGTAAAAGTTATTGACATAATTCCAACAGACTTTTACTTAAGAAACAGTACCCCTAAATTCCAAAGTAGAGGTTTTTGCTGACATGTCAGACTACTTTAAACAGCTGTATCTAGCAGACTTGTAGTATGGGTATGGTGTCATAAAGTGTCGGGAGGTCTAAATTTCAACTCCTAGATAGGTCCATACTGAAGGCTTTAAGAGTGGATCCTGCTGCCAATGTGCTTGGTGCTCAGTATAAGAAATGCAATAGGAAACATAAGCCAGTGAGCAACACAACTGGAAAAAGGCAGTACCTGCATGGCTTGACCTAAACCAGTTGGTTGGAAACTTTGCTTTAAATCTAACCTAACCTAACCTAATCTCTGTTTGTGAGCATGAGTAACAACACATTTGTGTGAGAACAAAATTTTGCACTTGCCCCAACAGACCCTCTTCCAAATATCAGTTGCAAAGCATTGTGGGTTAGGGTCTTGGTAAGTTTCATTTTTGTCAACAGTGTTTTACTGTAGCAAAATTTACTGCACACCAACATTCTATTTTGTGTAACTACTTTTTGGAAAAAGGGTCATGCAGATCTTCCAAATTCTTTGATCCCAACAAATTTGGTGGGAGTTTGTACGTACAGCAAGTTTGGTGAGATTACATACCCACTATAAGCATTGTGGGAGTATGTAATCATAACAAAGTTGATGGATGTAAATATTGCAAATTTGCCAGGCATACACACTCACTACAAATTTGCTTAGAGTACATATTTAAAACAAATTTGGTGAGATTACATACTACAAATGTGGTTTTGGTGAAAGTATACACTACAAATTTGCCAGGAATACACTCTCACTACAAATTGCTTAGAGTGCTTAAACAAACTTGGTGAGATTACACACTCACTAGAACATGCTACAAATTTGGTATCTTGTCACTCACTTTTAAAAAGAGAAGCTGACTATTCCTTTTTTTGTCATGAGATATTTCTTTTTCCCCTCAAGAGAAGATTTGAGAAAGTATGTCCCCAAAATTGGGGAACTGGAGTGGCCTTAGGCAGAACATTGATCATGCCACTTTTGCATACATACTGTAAGAGTCGGGTGTAACATGTTTCAATCATGTCCGTTGGCAAACTGGCCTAAATTTACATGTAATTTACTCCATTGATGTTTTGGGTAGTTCTCCAGGAATGTTTAACTTTTCCAGACAGAGACCTAAATATTTTCTTGGTTAGCAGATGGTTTGTTCATGTCATTGACTGTGACTACACCAGTATGCTTTCCCACAATCAGTTGGAAAAAGGTTTTTATTGGTGATTCTTTCAGTTATGGGATCAAAAGGGACACCTGGAACCACTGTCTCTTGTAAGAAATTATACATTGATCCAGTGCTTTCAATATCAGAAAATTTGATGCATTGGAAATGTCAGTATGGTGAAACTGTGCACACATCAAATGATGGAAGAAATGAAACCCTCTTTTTTTTTTTTTCATCAGTGTGTCAATTTGACAAGCCATTGGGTCAAAATTGTAACATAGTAGCTTTAGGGTAAACACTGCCCATAATGATGGTTCCTCTCTATCACATAGTTGCCAACTGTTGGTTTAAAGTTAACTGTTCCATTTCTGAGCTTTAAAACCCATAAATATTGGAATGATCCTGGTCACTAGCTGACCTACACTATCGAAAATATAGTGAAATATTAAAAATATCAGAAAATAGCGAAACAACAATGTTGCAAAAGTTAACATCAATCTTTGTATACACTTAAGCGATTTCCACATATGTATTGTAAATATTTCGAGAGGAAAAGAGGGTTTGTCCCTTGGATCATTGAGTCCAGTGAGGTAAGTGCTGGTGTGCACAACATGCATGAAAATTATTTGCTATATGTTTTGTTTTGTGAGGTGACAATGTTGGCAAGTATGCTATCATTAATAATAGTTGTAGTAATTGTCCTAAAAGACCGGCAGAAGTTCTGATGATCGGTCATTAGCATCTCCATAGTTTGAGTTGAAACTTTTTGAAGAAGACCTGCCCAGTGGTGCTTTAGTGGAGGTAAAGGGGAATTCATGTTTAGTTATCTCAGGTGACACCCAAGGTGTCTGTAGGTGGTTGAGGTTTTCTGACACATCAGGGTGAGGTGAAGGAGTAAGTGAAATCATTCAGTGACATACTCACATTGCCATATTTTGTGCTTTGAGCTTAAGGAGAATTCGACTGTGCACTGTTACCCGCTAAGACCTCATCTCACCCATACCCTCACCCCCCACCCTGAGAAAAAACAACAACAGATTACTTGGTTGCATCCATAATTTTGGTTGGGGGATTGTATCTGTGTTAAAAATGTATCTTCCAAAGCTTTGGGAGGTTCCAAGCTGTTATGTCTTTCCTGTTCTTCCAGTTTCAATTTAAACATAGTAGGAAAATCACTTCCAGTTTCAATTTAAACAAAGTAGGACAATCACCAAGCTTGAGGAGATCCATTTATTCTACTTAATAGAATTCAGTGCATTATGAAACAGTTGTTGCCTGTATGCACAGTGAGGCAAATATGAGGGCAGTATACTGTTATATTCAAACCTCTTCTGCATGAAGTTGAAGATTTTGGAATGCCATGAAAGGTATCACTTTTTCATCTCATTTGGGAAAGGTCAATTCACAGTAGGTGAATATGAATGTCCCCCTGCTGCCCATCCTCCCCCCTCCCAGCAGTTCCACTAAGTATGACATGATGACCACTATGTAATATTTTCCTCCTTTATTAGCAAATCTTCTGATGGAGAATCCAAACTGGCCATTGAGAACATGCAGGTGACTCTCAGAGAACTGATGAACAAAGCATTGAAACGAAGGAAAGGAATCATTCCTACAGCAGGTATGTGAAAAACAATAAGGATAAAAAAATAAAAAATGTGTGAACCTTAAAAAGGGAAGGAGTGGTCTGGAATTCCCTGTATCTAGAAGATGTGCAATGGAAAGGACTTTGTGAGAGTCAGGAAAGCAGAGATTATTAGATTTTTAAAAGCTGTACTCTTATGTAAATCAGAACAGCAGTTTGAAAGGTCTCTCAAAAGGGATTTATAAGTGAGTCTGCAGTTAAGTAAGATAGACAGAATTCAATTACACACAAACAAAAATGTGTTGCATTGTATCAGCTAGATGGAAAAGTAAATTTCAAACATAGTTTGAAATTTTGCACAAGTCCTTCCCTTTAGTCGCCTCGTACAACAGGTGGGAATACCATAGGCATATTCTACAACCCCAGTCCTCAGGGGATCAGTGAGACTGAATCATTCCATTATGATTGCAACTGTTTTCATTGCATACCATCTTGATTCTTTTCTGATGCAATTTTTCTCTGAAATGGTGATCTCACCAAACATGGTCCTTGGTGACACTTATTCTTGAAGCCCATCATTATTTTGTTAAAGTCAAGTTGCCGAGTAAATTCAAGCTTCCTAAACTGGGCTAGTTGAAAAGCATTGCATTCCTTGGGTTCTGAGTTGTGTGAGTGTGATCACCTGACATTACTCACCCAAAATCACCGTGTGGAGAGGGATTTTTTTGCACACCTGGATGAAGAATGTGAACTTGTTAAAGTTTAGAAAAAACAAGCTCACCGACCACAATCTGTAATTTCCTGAGGAGTGTGATTTAAATCACATCCAGAAGTCTAAAACTCAATGCCTGCACTGTGGTCCCAATGTTTGATTTCATTTGTTTACAGGTCCAGATTACTTGATGGAGAAAGCTAGTGAACCAGGGAAGCCTCTTGATTTGGATGCTAAACTGAGTACAATAGGATGTCTTAACTTTGTTATGGTCAGAGAGCACAGTAAGTTTCTTCTTCCAAAATTGTTTACATTAAAGGCTTAATCCTCTCATCCCAAACAATTCCAGGCAACTTAATTAAGCCCCTCCCACAATTGTCTGAAACTCATCCTCATCCAGATACAATCTCAGTTTATTGCTGTTTATTGACCCTAGTGTGAAATCAGAACACTATCATTACAGCGCATGCTGTGTAGTATGAGTTACAGTACTTTGTGAATTTTTCTAACTTGCTGTCAATCAAAGAGCTGTGCCAGTTTAGAATTTCCGTGGACTCACTACAAAACTTGTAGTTTAGGGTGAGAGTTTACTGCCCTTGAGTTGTTTTGTCCATGTTACAATTTTCTGTGGCTAACATTACCTTTGGGAATGATCACCTGTGTTGGGGTTAATGCTGTATTTTTTTGATGATCATTAAAAATTTGAGTGTCCAGGTTGTAAGTCTGAAAGGACAAACATTATGATTCCAACAGAATTGAAAGGAAAAAGTCAGCATACCTGTATACTAGTAGTTGTTGCATTTGTCCTAGGTCTAGTTTGTACACAAAGAAAGATTGTGTGAGAATAATGGGAACAAACCTAGGTTTCAAACATGTTACAGAAATATTGTTTCTTCTTGAAGCACTATGGGTCTGTTGAGTAACTATTGCACTCTTCCAGGTACTGAGCTGTGAATTGGTTCAGGTGAGGCAAACACTTATCCAAGGTCTCAAAACATGCAACCTAAAAGGGTTTAAGGGTTTTTTATTTGTGTAAGTTGGAATTTCTCTGGAAAGGTATCCTCTTCTTAAATAGGAAACAGAGAAGCTGACATTTCTTTATTTTTATGGAAATGAGAAGGGGGGTTTTTCTCTCCTTTTCCTGGAAAAAGGGGGGGGGGATCTCCCTCTCTACTCCCTTGATGGAAACTCAGGCAGTGGTGGCTATCCATTTAACAATCAACAAATTCCATGGTTTGTATCATCATTGGGTGCTAACAAAACACCTATCACTATGTTTTCTCCCCCTACCCTGCCCTCCTCTCCTCTTCAAACCTTCACAACCACTTGGGAAAAAAATACAATTCTTGCTCATCATTTCCCAAAGTCCTCATTCTAAGGGTGTGCATAAAAGTTTTTCATCAGTCGCAAAGATAAGTGTGTGATTGGCAAATAATATTATGCCATTACATGTAGTGTGCAAAAAACTTAAGTGCATTGACCTTCATCTACACCCTTCTGCCCCCATATCATCAAGCCATTTTAATCACATTAGCATGAAGATCCTCTGTGATCTTGCAACTGTTGCAAAAGGTCTCACACTTACGTTACACCCAGACCTTAATTAAAAGCTTCATTAATGACAGGAAATTTGAAACAAGGTTGAGTATGAGTATCTAATTGCCATTAAGTAATGCCATTTGTTTACCTGTAGGAATTGTAGAAGCATTGCAGGAGATACCACAGTAGCTTACAACTGGATCATTAGTCATCTTTAGATAATTTTACAAAGCTTAAGTCTTTGTCTTTAAAAGAGTGTAGGTATTAATTATCATCAGTCTGGGAAAAATTGTCATGGACTGGAGCATGGCTTAAAATAGCCACCCATGACCTTTTTTTAGGGGTGAAGCCTGTTATAGATCATAGCGGTCAGAGATCTAGATTAGATTAATGGAACTCTGAGAAACACCATTTCATTTCCCATTGGGTTGAACATTTCCATCGACCTTCCTCTGGAAACCTGCTTGAGTTAGTGGCTGGTTGATATTAATTATTTTTGGTATGAAGGGTTCTTATTTGTCATGTGATCATTAATTATGAAACAAGAAATGTGAAGGAGGGGAGGATGTCAGAAATAATTTTTGGAAACATAATGGAGCTATGAATAATGATGGCAGTATTTTTGTATCTTTTTATCTTTGTTTTGGGGATAATGTTAGGTCCAGGTTTTAGAGACCTTATCCTCTTATCCCAAACTATAATTTCTTTTAGTAGTCCACAGAAATTTTCAATTGGCACACCTCTTTGATTGACAGCAAGTTCAAAAACTACTGAGTACCGAAGCTCTGTTACACAACATGCACTGTAGTGAGAGTATTTTGGTTACATTTGGGGTCTTGTATGCTCAGCCTGCACATGCTGCCAGAATCGAATAGGACGTTTTAGCCAATGTTACGCGAGAAAAAGGAGATTTCTCTGGTGCAGCTTGTCCGTGTAATTGCAGCAGTTAACCCTGTTTAAGCCAACCTTGATGCTCTTTTGAGCAAATAGTCTTTGAAGGGGGCAAAAGCCTTTAACTTTATTGATCCAATATGCCTGAACAGGAAGTTCTCTGATAGATTGTGGATTACCAGCTTGAGATGGCTAAAACTTGCCATTTGCTCCTAGCGTCTTGAGTAATAAACTGAGATTATGTCTTGATGAGGATGAATTATAGACAGCTTTGGGAGGGTAAGAGAATTGGAACTGTTTGGGGTGAGAGGGTAAGGTCTTTAAATGGATAAGAAAATATCTAGGATCTGCATAAAAAATGGGGATTTCATTTTGTGAATGTCAAGATTGATGCAGCAAAAGAACATTGCAAGAATCTTCAAATGAAGGGTTTGCAGGAACACCCCCAGGAAGATTTTGAAAAATTTACGTTATGTGCTAAACTGTCTTTCATCTACATGTAGAAACTGTACACAAACATATTTATAAAAATGGATAGCTATATATATATGACTGTAGTAAAAATAAGTACCTAAAGATTGCATATCAATTGCAAGATGCATTTTTTGACACTTAGGCGCTGGTGAGGAAAATGTGTATCATCTTCGTGTAAGTTGTTATCCTTGGGCGTGTCAAAATCCTGCAAGTCTTGCATCAAAGAGATCTTATGGGTGGAGGGGGGGGCTTGGATCTGCCATATAATAGAGGAAAGGTGTGTCAAAGTCAATAAAATGTTGGGTCAATGCACAAAGGTTTTGGATGCTTGTGACGGACATTGGCTGACCTCTCCTGAGGGTCAGAGGGCGCATCTTACAATTGATAAGTGCATTTACTGCCTTTCTGACCATGCTCTTGAATCCTTACACCTGAGTCAGATGTCTGACAAAGTTCTCTCTTTAAAAAAATTGTTATTTTACATTTAGCTGTCAGTGACAGAATAGTAAAATTCATGTTGCGAATAGAAATATTTTGTGGATGTTAACATTTTTTGTGCATTTGTTGACCTGGACATCATTCTAATTTCTTTTATGTTGATAGGTAAAAGGGACTACATGAAGTCTGGAGAGAGGCTTCGTAATACTTCTGGTCCAGAACTATCCTATGTTCTCAGCACACAGTACAAATCCTTCATTGTCAACATGATTCACAAAGTCCGGAGAAGAGAAATTCAACTGGGTGAGAAAGAGAACACACATTTCCTACATGTATTTTCAGCAAAGAGTACTAAAAAGAATAGTCCAGATCAAATTTATGTTTGATTTGTAAATAGACAGAGTTTCTAAGCATTCCGGTGAAAGTTTCAGTCATTTCCAATGTTCCTTTCGGAAGATATTGGCAATTGAAGTTGACACACTTTCTACATTAAGTGAACTTGAGGCAAGCAGATGTGATGTCATAGATTCACATTGTTGGCCAGTGTTTTGTTTTGATTTATTTTTTATCCTATCAGTTTGATTTTGGATATTAGGGATGCTATCTTGGATCTAGGGCATATAAAGTTTTGAAAATTCCATTGCTCAGGATACCCTTTTGGTAGCAATATATCAGAGTTTATTGGTGGTAACTCAAGAAGAAGAACAAAAAGTTGACCAACAATGTGAATCCATTGCATCATGCATGCTTGCTTCAAGTTTAGTCTCTTGCTTTAATGTGATTCTAAGTAGAAAAAGTGTCACATACAATTCTAACATCTTGAGAACCAAATATATAAAAAGGAATAAAAACTTCACCAAAGTGGTTAGAATATGTTCCTGTTTAACATTTCAAAAACAAATTTGGCCCTGGTCTACTCTTTTAAGTATAAAGCTGCATTTTAATGCTCTCAGTGGTCAACCTGTGTCGTGTTCATAGAAACATTTCTTAATTGTATGCATATATTATCTCCTTTTGGTTTTCTGGAGTGAAGTGCGCAAGAAGATAGTATTTACGAAAATACCCGAAAAGTTTGTAAGACCCCCCACAAAGGTCATTTTCCATTGCCAGAAGATGCACCCTATTGATTTTTTTCTCCGGCAGTATGACTACTGATGTGGTGAAGGGTGGAGGATGGGGGCGAGGGAGGAGCACTTGTTAAATCTTGAAATCTTGGTAAATTTCTTTATCTCAATTTTATGATCCTAGAAACCCTTAGAAAGGGTTTGCCCAGTTTGGGTATCATTTAACAAAAGTACTTTCAACCTTATTCCCCCCTCTCCCAACTTAAATTTTGTAGTCTTATAGAAAATAATTAAAACTGGCTGACTTCATCATTAAACCCACGGAAATGTCCCACAACATGCTCAGCTCTTTATTGAGAATATTGCGTCCCAAACCTATAGTGTCCTTACCCACCCCCCTTGCCAGACACCTCTTCTATTTCTCTACATAGCCATAAACTCATCTAATTGAAACCTAAGTAAACAATCTACACTTGGAGAATCAACCTACATGCCATCCTCAATCAGAAATTTACAGCACCAGACATTTAAAAGGCATATTCTGGAGACCAAATGTGTAGCAAAATTTTCTGCTTCAGGGGGTGAAAACTGCAACTTAAAAGCATATAGCATTCAGAACGTAATAATTTTCAAAAAATGCAATTTTTCCTTCAGATAAAGCACATTGTGGGAAATCTGTGATGTCATCGTAACACATTAATTTGATGTTGCATTGAATTTCTTTTTGATATATTGATCCTGTTGCCATGAATTGGAATGTTCAGCATCATTGTTTGCTATACCCGAAATATGTTGGAGGGTCGTGCTGGATGTACAGGAAAGGACATCCAAACATTCCAACAGTATCAAATTTCATGGGCAAACAGGACATTAAATTATAAGGAAAAACAAAAGATATATATTGCTCTGTGCTGACTCTACATAACATAGTGATACCTAGATCAGTGCAGTTAATTTATATTAAAAAAAGTAATCTGTAAAATGAGACATCTTGAGTAGGGTAGAAGGTATTGCTACGGGGTTTCAAGGACATGATGTGGAATATTTTTTGCTTTCATACAAGACTCAAGTTAAAAGTAAGCAGAATATGCCTTTAATTTACTTTAATTTTCATGCTAGAAAACAAAAATGTAGAGTGTAAAACATCACTGGATTATGCCCAGAATAAACGGAATGATTAGAAATAACAACTGATTATAAAATTGGCAGAAAAGGAAAAGTTTGAAGGATATTTTCAGCAAGGAAGTGGTGCAGTTTTCTGCTTTTATACTGTATGTAGTTGGGTTGTGGAAACACTCATTCTGACATTTGTTTTTGTGATCAAAGGTAGTTTCTGGTGGGCAACAGGGTTCAAATTCTGAGCATAGTAAATTCAAACCTTTTAGGCATTTTTTATTTGAGTTTGCAGTTAACTTTGGAAGGAACCAAAATTTGGTTTTCTGTATCAGGCCTTGAATTTTGAGGTGTGCAAGTGCAATTGCACACAGTGACACACCTCAGATCACTTTGAGGAGTTTAATTTTTTTGCAGGCCTAGGTAAAGAATGTCAGCTCATATAAATCTATTCGAGTTTTATAAAATAGCACACCTACTGCACGATGTGGGTAGGTTTCTTTTTGGGTACTGCGGCTTTCCTTCCACTTGGTATAGGCTTGCCCAGCCAATGAAGTGGGTTTCAATCCGGACTGAAGCACCTTTGGGTGGACCAGTTAACTGGCCAACATTGCCTTTTTCACACGTACCACACTCCATAATTTCCTGACATGTGTGAGTTGAAGCACACCTTGAGAATATTAAAACTCTAGGCCTGCTATATTTCTTGAGGTGATATGCTAGAACTTCCTGAAAAAATGGAAATATCAAAACTTTCCTTCATTATTATTGGGGACTTGGAGAAGTTTTGGAGAGATTAAATATCCTAGAACATTCCATCTTGGTTTTGCAAACCAAAGCAATCAATACTTCGAAACATTTTCCATGATTCTTTTCTTGTAGGTATCTCAGGTGAAAAGATAGAGATCGATCCAGTGTCTCAGACAAAACATGCTGCTGCCAAACTTCTTGCAAAACAAAAGGCTACAACCATTGAAACAGACAGGGTAGCAGCCTGTAAAGTATTGGAGGAAAAACCAGGTAAGATATTCAGGCAGATTTAGAACTCATGTGAAAGCTTCAATAATTTGTGATGCACCAGAGGGATTTAAGAGAGAGGAGGGTGCGAAGGTGTAGGAATTCTGAGGTGCGATTGCATTTGCAGAATGCAATTGCACACAATCCTCACTCTCCTCAAATCAGTGTGAGGAGTATGATATATTGCACACCTAGGTAAAGATGGGAGCTTGTATGAATCTACTAACATTTAAAATAAAACAGCACACCTACCACACCCTATAATTTTGTGAGGAGTGCAATTTGTGGGAAGTGTAAAACTCAAGGCCTGGAGTTTGGGATGTTCAAAGTTTGTGGGGGAGTTGCAGTTCTTTCCATGTGTTCCCAAAGAGTGACATTGCTGTCTCTAAAGTTAATACTTTATGTGAGATAAAGGGCCAGTCATTGCTAGAAAGGCTTAGGTAGGGGTCTTGCCAAGAATGGTGTAGCTTCAACAGATTGAGAAAAAGAGCTCAGTTGATTTTACAACGATTTATTCTTGATTCAACTTCCTCATAAAACATAAATAAATTGGCCAGCATTATAATTAAATTATGTACAAATTGACTCAAGTGCCCATCATCTGAGGTTTCCTGCACAAGTACGAGCTTGCGGGCTGGGAGCTTGTCTCTTCTAAGCCAAGAGGGTTCATAAGAACTAACAAATATTTGAAAATGCTTGTTATTCAAAAGCTTGGAACTGGGACCTATTCATGAAAGTTGGACATCAGAGTTGGAAAGATAGGTTTGGGTGTGGGCATGGTCCCATGTCAGTATGAATGGAAGATGTAGCCTCCTGTGTTGTGAACAAACTTTGTGTCTCTACGGTACATGCATGTTGTGGTGCTATGGCATGCGAACCATAGGGGTGGGGAATTTCAAAATTTGCTGTTTTGAAGAAAATTCATTTCTTCTTTGCTAGTATGTACTACTGGTTTAATTACTGATACAGTCCTGGTTCAGCATACTGAACTTAATTGACCTTTATCTTCATAAGTGTGCTTTAGAAACTTGAAAGCTATCTCACTTTATAAAGCATATCTCTACAAGTGATTGCTTGCTAATTGGTCATCTGTACAGCACTTTTAGCGAAGATTTTTGGATCCCCATTTTTGCATGCTGAGTAGTTGGCAAAATCTTTTTGGCACAAGGGCAAAAGAAGTGTTGCTGTTAATGAAGCACTTTTTGCAACCTCTGCCATTGGCTTGGTCTGTTCACGAGTTCATCAGAATGAAATGATAAGATTCACTTAATAACAGTGAATAAATGCTAAATATATGTTTTAAACACATTTTCTTTTTATTTCTCCAGGAAAAACAATTTTCAGATTGACATTCAAGGGTCAATCTCATGAATTCAAGCAGTATGATTTTGAAGCGAGTCCAACCATTGCAAAAGAGATAGTGCGACGAATCAACCACATTTTGGAGTTACGAGCCAGTGCTGTCAAACACGATTACACACTTTGGAGGCAGAACAAGTCTAGCAAAAGAGGGGTCAATAAAAGCTGAAAGCCATGTACTGTGCCGTAATCACTAAATTTGTGACTGGAAGTAGGAGAGCAAATGAAAAACTTGTGTCAAGGTCAAAAACACATAAACATTGAAATGTTATCTTTGAAGGAGTTGAACATTCTGTACAACATGAAATGGATACTTGGAAGAAAGATTAAGTCGCCACTGATGAGTAAAAGTGATTTGTACTTTGCAAGGACAAAATCTTGATGAAAACACACCCAGGAGGGTAGAATCTCAATCTGGTCCAGGAAATGTGTTTTCATAGTTGATGGGGTTGTGTTCTTAGAACATCCCCATGGAGTGGGGAGTGATATTTTTGAAGGAGAAAAATACTCATTAGAGCGTAATGTGCTGGAAGTGAAACCAACCTGTGGGAGTATGTTATCCAGACATCCGGTGAATCAAAAAGTGATGAAATAAGTGTCATGTGACTTAATATTTCATTTGACAATGAAGTGCACAGCACTGCCACAAAATTTTTGTCTGGTGTGAGGAAAAGATTTCTTTTGGGTGGAAATTTTAAAGTTGCCTGGAATATTATTTTTCCAAAAGAGCAAGGCATCAAGGTAGTTTTAGTGGCATTCACCCCATCTTGAGGTAGTGTAGTAGATTCTCCTGTTTCACGATTGGCTATTAAGAGTCATGTGATAACATGTTTTCACTTCAAATGTGAAATTGAGAAGTATAAACTGCTTGGTTTACCTTGAATGTGCGATATTGAAATCATGAAATACAGTGAAAGATACTTTTAAAAGAGATAAGAAGAAAATCCTGATATTTAGCTGATGCTTTAAAATAAGTGGGGGGGGGGGCTGGACTGCTCTTGACATTCAAGATTTTTGGAGATAAGGCAATTCCAAAACTTTGTAAGTATATGCAAAAGCATTTTTGTAGTACTACAGTAATGTCTATACTGTCCCATGTATGAGGAATTGTTACAGGTTTCCTGCAGTCATGGAAAATGTGGAAAAGTCATGAAAACTTGGAAAACAATTTCCATTCTGGAAAAAGTCAAATTCAGGAAAATGGTGTGAAGTCATGAAAAAAGTTGTAGAAATTTTCACAAAGTGACATTGCTGTATCCTCTCTTTTGAAATAGAAGTGTGTGCTTACTAGTAAATGTCAAAATTGATTATTGCATCTTTGACACATTTTTTGTGTAATTTTTATCTCATAAAATGTGCAGTATTGAGATAGTGTCACGCTAGCCAGTGGATGAAGTTTCTTTAGAGCAAGGGAATGTAACTTGGCCAGTGGTCAATGTCTTTGAGAATTTGGGAGCATGCTCTTTGGGGCGGGGACAGAAGACATTTTCTTTTTCTACATTAAAAAAGTGGTGGTTGCTAAGTGATGGTTGCTAGGTGTTGCTAAGTTATTTTGGCAAATTTTGTGATACAACTTTTCTGTTGTCTTGGAAACTGGATGGAAGCGGTCATTTCTTTGCACACAGCACTTTGGTTGCTAGGCACAGATACCTACTGACTGAGAATGTTTTCGTAGTTAATCTTTTAGATGTTAGAGGCTTGGTGTCTCACCTCTGCCACATCAAGCTTGAAGTAACTGTAAGATAATCTTGCTTAGTCTGACCATAAATAAAGACTTTGTAAGCAGATATTTGCCCAGTTATCTTGAGAGGAATAAGCTTATTTACAATTTATCAAGTTACAGTGTATTGCACAAAATGTGTCCAGGAGGCATGATCAAAGTGTCTCTATGTTGTGATTAAAAATTTACCCCTCAAGAGTTTATTGAAGTGTATTTGAGGATCTGTAACATACTGTATTGCATGGGTGCTGTTTCTACCCACTTGTTATTCAGTGTAACAATACAAACACTCAAGATATCAGCAGAGATATAGCTCTCACTCCTTCAGAAGTTGCGAAATACCAAAATATTTGAATGAGACTGTGAAAAAAGCATAAAAGGGAGAGTGTTTTAAGAAAAGATAGTGTGAAATGCAGAAGGAAAACATCTATCATTGTACCGTTGAATTTATAAGATGTCACTGATCTGCATCTAGCTGGTTAATTATTTCTGCTTTACTAAGTTTCAGTTAAGTGCACAATGATTTAATTCTTCACTTAGTATTACAGTATCATTGTAAAATTTTCTCTAGAAATTTGGTCATTTCTAGGTATGAAATGCATCGGGATATGAACAATAGATGCATAATCTTTTTACGAAAAGCACCAAAGGAGGACTGTATTTACATCAAATATCATCAGCAACAATACGCAAACTCTGTCTCCTTAACAATCACAAAGTGTTGAGATTCTGCAGCATCGCAGCTCTAGTATGTAAAATGTAAAGAGCAAGAATTGCAGGAACCCTGTAGTTAGTGGAATGATTTACAAGCAGGAATGTTTGTAAGATCTGTTGTGGTGGCAGGTGCCTTTGTGTGATTCCGCTTTTGAAGATAATCATCATAAAATCAAGAGGGCATCAATTTCAGTGTGAAATACTGGTGAAGGAGGTAGTATACTCTTACTTGCTTGGTCTTAATATTGAAGGGCAATACTTTGAGTAGTATGAGTAATGATGGATTTTGTGCATCTATGATGTTGCTTAATTTGAGGTATGGTCCAGTGTGTAATGGCAACATAATGCCTTCGATGCAGCGAGTGGAAAAGTAACTAAAGGACCTATACCTGTCTCAGCCAGGCTTTTAAGTAGAGGACTTCAAACTTTGATTATAAATCACAGTGATGGTGGAATCAAATGGCTATATTTCAACCATTTTGAAGCCTATTTAAGTATGCACCATGGCCATTAAAGAGGAGCCTGGCCAACCCTGATCTGCCACATGGCTACCATTCCAATTTGATGGGTGAACAAAATTGATGAAACCACTCTTTCTGTGTAAAAATAAAACTGAAAAACTCAGTCAGCTATGAAGCTACAGTACATAGTTAGCAATGTTTGGTGAGTTATCTACTATCATTTCTGCATTGTATCGTAGAAAAAGCTTGCTCATTCTTCAGTATAGTGCTATGAAGCTATATATTCTGGACAGCAGCAGCAGCAAGGAGGAATCATAGGTGATTCTTAAAAACTTAACATATTGGGTCCTGGGCATGACGTGAAACTGCATCCAGGGTGTGGCTTCTGTTCTATTCAGCCAGTCTAGAGCAGGAACACACATGTTGGCCCATAAGAGCGGCGTACTGTCCATTTGGGACGTATAGTTCCTTAAGGAAGCAGAACTCCTCCGGGAGTAAATGTTTGGTTTTTGCCCCTTGGCTCTTTGCCAGAGAGTCGAGGGGACTTTTAGAAAAAAGCGATTCTTAAAAACTTAACATATTGCATGTAAATTTGGGATTTGGGGATTATGACTTGATAATCATAAAAATAAAGCACATTGAGAGTTTGAAGCGTGTAAAAAAATGCCGTTAATAACAAACATGTTTCATGTCCAGTACATGTAATGGCAAGGGTCACAAGCCTTTCGTAAAATATATATGTATAGACAATTGTTTTAAGGTGCCAGTCTCAAAAACCTTTTTTGTCACGATTAAAGGGAGGTTGCTGTTTTGAGATAAATGAAAAAAACTTGCAAAGGTTATAGAACTGAGATTATGATTCAGAAAACTTGAAATATTGCCATGTATAAAAGCTGTGAACAAGTTCTTTCATATGAAAGTTAGTTAATTCAAACAAACTTGATGTCCTTTTTCAAGTGAACTCAGTTGTTTCAACCCCCCCCCCCCCCCAAAAAAAAAGTAAGTTTTATTCAAACAGACTTGATGTACTTTTTCAAGTGAACTCAGTTGTTTCAACCCCCCCCCCCCCCCAAAAAAAAAAAAAAAAAAGGTAAGTTTTATGATTTTAAAGCCTTGTTATGGAGTTTGACTAATACTACAGAATCTTGTCTTTGAAATATGCAAGTTGGTTATCCATTTTAGTCTTGTGCAAATGTAGAAAACTGAAAAAAAAATTACATTTTGCATTTCTAAAAGTCATAAATTGAGTTTTCAGCCGTGTGTGGGCTAGGTTAAAGTAGGCTTGCATTTATAATAAATTGGTAAGCCTTTAGTTCTATTGGTCAATCACTGGAGAAGGGGCAAGGAAAAGGGTAATCTTCAGTTAGAGAGTTTTGCCATACCTGCTAGAAATTTGCATTCAACTAAAAGTATGTCAACTAATTCGCTGTCTCAAACTGGAAACACATCCTTTAATAGTTTCAAAATAGCAAATAGGACCCAAAATATTGCTTACACAACAGACAACAATCCCCAAGAAGCTCATAGTAAAATAAGTGTAGTGTTGCAGGGGCCCATTCCACAAAGACTTACGCACAATCTTAAGTTTGATTCCCCATACTTAAGTCAACAGTAAATCATACTTAAGATTGTACGTAACTCTTTGTTGAACGGGCCCCAGGTTATGTAATTGGTTCTATTTGGGTATTTTACAGTTCTTCAATTCTGTTTAAAAGGGAGTCTGCCTCTAAAATGATTTAATACTGACCAGTAGCCACTTGTTTCTGAATATTTTGGCATTATTTGGGGGTATAGAATGCCCTAGAAGTAATAACAAGTGATTTGGGCCAAGAGGCATTCTTTTGAAGGTCATAGTTATTGTAGTTTTGGAAACTCACTCTATAAACATATCTCATAATGTTAATATGTAAGAATTGATGTGTAAAATAATCTCTACTTTAAACAAAGACAACTTTCTAGAAATAATTTACATATCTGTTTCTTTGATTTTACATCAGTGTCTGCACTAGGTGACATATTATAGAAATGGGGTGGGGGGGGGGATGGACTATGGAGCTCACAGAGTGGGAAGCACTGGTCAGGGGGATTTGGCCACAGTTATGGAATGGCAATATTGAAATTCGTTGGTAAAGTAGGATCATTCGCTGATTGCAATCATATTCCTCTGGATTAAGAAGATCTGCAGATGTCTAGAATCTTTTGGGGATCTGTGCATTTTGCATGTTGCCATGTGAAAACCCATGTAAAAATATAGTCAGAACAGCACAATTTTAAGGTAAAACAAGGGGTAAAAATAGATTTGAACATGTCATGTACAGAAATAAAAATGGAGTGCAATAGATTTATATATTTTGAAAAAGTACTTTTATTGTGAAATGCCTCTTTTATAAGAACATAGCCTTATCATTTTTCATAAATTAAGTTCAAGTTAGCAGATTCCTAAAAATTGCTAAAGAAACCAGTTTGAAATTTACAGTTCTCCATCCAGAAAAGTCTGTAGCTCATTGGAAGCTTTCTTTTCTGATGGAGTTACACATCAAATAGAGTCATGCAGCAGATTTTCACACCCACACTTAAAGGCCCAATTCTCTCTCCCGAAACAGTAGCAATTCTCCTTCTTACTTAAGCCCCTCCCACAATTGTCTGAAATTCATCCTTATCAAGACAAAATCTCAGTTTATTGCTTTAGGGTGGGTATTGAAAAGCTCAATGGGTATTATAATTGAAACACTCTCAGTACAGTTCATGCTGTGTAATATGCACTTTGGAGTTGTTTGAATTAACTGCCAATTGAAGAGCTGAGCCAATAGAGAATTTTGGTAAACCCCTATGGAAACTGTAGTTTGGGGTGAGAGAATTGGCCCTTTAAGTTTTTGGCTGTCTTGCAGGTCAAAGTTCTGACAGCATGTTCTGAAAAGTAGTCTCTATTAAAGCAATGCAATAGAAGTAAACTGACAAAGTTTGTAAATTGGTATTTCAGTAAAACACCAAAGTTTGATGAGATGGATTACAACATTTGTGATTGACAAGTGATTCTTAGAGAAGAAAATTATGCATTATTGAATGAAATCTTGGGAGTATTGTTACATATTACCTGATAGACAGTCTCAAAATTCTATAAGCTTTAATTTCCAAAGCTAAAGGGTACAAGGCCAAGGCAATACCTCAACCAAAAAGTATGGGCATAGACATAGGACAGTCAGAGAGAGGACCAGGTCACCCAACCATCAGAGTGTATCATGTAAAATAATAAGTCCTGAGACTTTCTTACTCAAACTTCATCTCCTAATGTAACCTTGAGACACAATGTCAGGCATGATAAACATGTCTCAAGACAAGTATGACAACTTCAATCAAAGTGGAAAGATTTAGTGAGCAGTTTTTCACCATGCTGTTGATAGTTGATACTACGGTGACAGTTTCTACTGCCTAGCAATTGGTAAGGCATTGAGGAACATAACCTTGTGACTTACTAGAGTACAAACTGGCTTGCCCATGCATAAAAGAATCCCACAAAATTAATTGTTTTGATACATGTTCACTCAAACCATAGCAGATCATGTACAAATACCAGGTATTTTATTTTTCATGCACTATAATTTAACAACCATTATGAAAAAATGAAACTTGCCAAGTGAAAACAAAACATATCAGCTACAGGTGTACTAATAAAGGTTAACAAGACAACTGTGAAGGGGGATATGGCATGACATCACCACAAACCAAGGAGTTGTTAGCAACTCTAGGTACAAACATATTTAAACATATCTGTAGAGTTCTACAGCAATGGCTCAACAACAGCTTGTATAACCTGTTACAGTTAAGACAATATTGCTTCAAACGTCAAGAAATTGACCACGTGTTTGGTCTAATGGTAGAGCATCTGCCTCTCACCCATGGCCAGATTCAATTCCCAGATCGAGTGATACCAAAGACTCCAAAAATGGAACCTACTGCCGTTGTGCGTGATGCGCCACATAAGGAATGGAGTAGGCATAACAAGCCAGTGAGCCACGACTGGAAAAAAGGCCATGGGTAGCTTGACTTGAACCAATAGGTTGGAAACTGGGCGTTAAAACTCCATCTAACTAACTGCAAGCAATTGAACTTGATGCAGGGTATTGTGGCTGTCTAGAATGTGTTCTCATAGGCTAGTCAGTTAGATGGAGTTCAACAACTCTGTTTCTAACCAAAATAAGTTAGGCTGGTCCCAGCCTTTTTTCCAGTTATGACTCATACTGTTTTGTTATCCTTACTCCATTGCTTATGCTGAGCACCAAGCGCAATGGCAGTAGGTTCCTTTTTTAAAGTCTTTGGTATGT
The DNA here is from genome assembly GCA_037179385.1 of Holothuria scabra. Classification (NCBI taxonomy): domain Eukaryota; kingdom Metazoa; phylum Echinodermata; class Holothuroidea; order Aspidochirotida; family Holothuriidae; genus Holothuria; species Holothuria scabra. The sequence continues at coordinate 33,903,182 of CM074185.1, read as the reverse complement.
TCCAGCCAGGACTCAAACTCCAGACCTCCCAACTGCAAGTGGGATGCTCTAACCACTTGAGCATGTATATTCTCACAGGATGCATTTACACCAGATTCTGATCGAATCACCTGTCTTATCAGTAGATCAAGTTTATACAAAAACTGCTTCACCCTGCTGCATTTACACTTGTTTGTACTATGATCCTCCTCTGTGCATGAATGGATTGAATTACCATTGATCTTTGGTCACTGTTGCTCCTTCAGCATTCACACTACAAATTTTGATCGCTTGAAAAAGGTCTGACCCTTGCCTCCAGCCAGGATCAAAATTGAGTGATCAGATCTGGATCCAACTGCATTTACACGACAAATTTGTTCATGGTCAGTGGATCGAACACATGACACCCTTCACAGGCCATCAGACTTGGATCCCATTAGTTTGATTGAACTTGGAGGAGTTGCTAAAATTACCTTAGTAACATGAATCATTTCAGTCTGGGTAAGATTACAGAGCCTTTAATGTTCCTGCCACCATAGACCTTATGCATTGATGACACACTGTGTCATCCTCTGGGTAGAACAATGGAACATGTGGCCACATGCATAAGAATTCGCCCTGCACCTTTAGCAGACAATGCCTGTATTCGACTGGTTGACAAATCAGTTGTTTGCATTTATTCGGTATTGGTTTGTTTTGCACCCAAAGGAGAGCGAATTTTCCGCTCTGTGGCATCATATGCATAAGGTCTATATTGGGTTTTGAGGCTCAGGGACTAAAATATTCTTGACGCTTGATTCCTGTACAGCTGTCAAGTCACCTGGATATATTGCAACTCTGTAAATTGTATTATAACTGACAGAGAAACAAAAACATGTAATACCTGTTAATAACCAGCCTTTTCTGTGAATACTTCTATGTCAGTGGGTCTGTACGACTGTCTTTTCAATGGCCAAGTTGACAAATAGCCAATTGCAGAGAATCATAGCAGTATAGCCAAAGGGGTGATTAAATAATAGAATGATATATCAAAACATTGGTTTATTGCATTTTACTTAGAAATGACTCAAATGCCAAACCCAAAATATAATTTTTGGTTCACGGTTTGGAAAGTACCTTCCTAAGGAGTCAAACTTTAACAAATATAGAATCAGTACTTTGTTTCCTGTAATGAACTATGACTTCATTTTTATTTTGGTGAAGGTCCCACACAATTCTGCTACTGAATAACATCTTATATACACCTTTATATTACAAAGTACTCAAAAAGTTGTTAACATTATCTAATGGTCATGTCATGTTTTCTATGGCACAGACGAATCCGGACAGTCAAGTGATGCCTTGATTTTAGTCGGACATAGTTGAAGTCTATTACCTTCAGTGTTTCAATTTCATTGCTAACCTGTATCATGGATGGTTGTACACTAAATTGTATCTAAATTCCTTGAATTTCAATAAATATGAGGGTTTGAAATTCATGTACATAATAAATAGAGAGGATTTAAGGGTGATGAACCCTACTAAAGGATGCCTACAGCCGCTAAACACAAGCCCTGATCGGATTTGTCTATATATGAAAAAAAGAAACATCAAAATCATTTAAAAAAGGTTTCCCTTAGGAACATAATGCAACAGAAAAAGGCATTTACATCTGATCTTCAAAATTATTCTTCAATGTCAGGGAGCATTCTGCACTCATATTCTAAGACATCTGACACAATGCTGTACATAGGATGATGTGGAAATGGAAAAAAATTAGGTTTTTTCCATTGTTAAAGTACACAGTCTACTCAATTCACAACTGCTTTGAAGGCTTGTGGCAGTTGTGAAGATGCCCATAATGCATTGTGCACAACTGCTCCTCTTAGATAACATTGCATCTCACAGCAAGTTCACAGACAGCCTGAAGTCTTAATTCACAGACCTCTTAGCAGGAAATATATGATTACAAGTTCCTTTCAAGTTCAGTCAACTGTCCAATTCAATTTCCACTTTTTGTTAAGAGTGTTTTTGGATCGTTGATGTCTTCAAATCCCTCAAACGACTTCTTAGCTGTGTGAATGAAAACAGTAAAGCTGTAGTACACAGGAGAAGATTTCCCAATTGCCAAGATTGTCTCTTCAGATAATGGTACACAAAGGATATGATAATTCACCGTGTGAGGTGAGCATACAAGCACTAACCAATGGGCTCAATGGAACAGGACCCCTCTTTTCAGGGTTGTTGGTTCTGTTCATTTTTTTGTTGTTATTAAAAATCATGATTTAAATCAGTGATCTCAATTAAATAAGAAATCAGATACCCCTACCCACAGCATGTTTGGTTTAATGGTATGAGCGTCGGCCTCTCACGCGGAAGGCCTGTGTTCTATTTTTCAGATTTAGAAATGAAACTTGAGTTTCATTTCTTAACTTTGTGAGAGGATTGTAACCAATCAACCTTGTAGTAAATAATTTGGTTGAAAAGTTTCAATTGGCTTATAGACACTTCCATTCAAGGAAGACTGCTCTACTTCGTGTACACAATGACATTCTGAGTAGCTTAAATGAAAAGAAGATGGTCACACTTGAATTATTTGATCTAAGTGCAGCTTTCGACACCTTAAATCATAACATTTTGATGAAGTGTCTCTCAACACGTTTTGGCATCATAGACCGAGCACTTCGCTGGATACAGTTATATTTGAAAGACAGGACTCAAATGGTAACTGTTGCTGGTATTGCATCTAGTCCTATTAAATTGGATACTGGTGTTCCCCAAGGCTCTGTATTGGATCCGCTTTTATGAACATTATATACTTCATCTCTAGCTGATGTCATAAGACAATGCTATGTTGGGTACCATTTTTACACTGATGATACTCCATTGTGCATTGCGTTTAATGGCTCTAGTATGCATGATCAGATCTCAACCCCAGAAACCTGCATCAAGGACCTTAAACAGTGGATAACTTCAATTTTTTTAAATTAAATGATTATAAAACTGAATTTCTTATCATTGGTAGTAAGCATAATATCAGGAGAACCCTGTTTATCTTTAAATGTTAACATTAACAATACTAATATTTGCAGTTCTTCCAACATTAAAAATCTAGGTGCAATATTTGATTCTGAATTATGTCAATGGAACAGTTTGTTATGTCTAAATGTAAGAGTGCAATGTACTACCTTAGATCTATTGCTCAGATTCATCACTTTCTAGACAAGGATGCTACTAGAACTCTTATTCAAGCTCTTGTAATTTCTAGATTAGATTACGCAAATTCCCTCTGAATTGGGGTAAATAAAATGCACATCAGATGTCTTCAATTAATTCAGTATTCAGGGCCTAGGTCTATAACTTGTGCAGTTTTAAGCGATCATATTACACCCATTTTTTACCAATTACACTGGTTGACTGTTGAATACCGTGTGGGTTTTAAAATATTACTGCTCTGTTTTAATTGTCTTGAGAGAGCCACTCCTGATTATTTAATACAACTTTTAACCAGAATGCAAAAATGCATTGTGGTTTAGATGATACATAAATGTTCCAATTCAAAGAGTGCCATCATGCACCATTATCTTTTCATTCAAATGTTATACTAGCATGTTAAAAAATTGTTTTGTCATTCCAGATGACCTTTTGATCCCCATTAAAGCCATACATAGCTAGAACGACAAACAACAGACAGACAAATGGACAAACAGCTATCTTGAGAGATCACATTTAAAAAGGTTTCCAGGCTTTGACCACTGGAGACCCCAGATGACCTTTCATCTCTGCCAAAAACTATGGGGACCATCTTCTAACCACAATGCATCCACATACACAAATATGAAATCAATCCAAGTTTCCTATCTTGAGATATTGCATAAGCAAGATTTTTAGACTTGGACCAGCAGTGACCCCAGATGACCCTTGAACTCCATCAAAAACATTACGTACCATTTCCTGACCATAACCCATCCACATAACAAATATTAAATCTATCAAAGCTACTTAACCTGAGATATCACATAAACAAGGTTTTCAGACTTTGATTCCTGGTGACCCCAGATGACCTTTGACCTCCGCCAAAAGCAATAGGGATCATTTACTGACTATGACGCATCCACATACCAAATATGAAATCTATTCAAGTTTCCTACCTTGAGATATCCCATTAACAAGGTTTTCATACTTTGACCCTTGATGACCCCAGATGACCTTTGACCTCCACCAAAAACAATAGGGACCACCTCCTTGCCATAGCACATCCACATCCTACATATGAAATCTATTCAAGCTTTCTACCTTGAGGTATCGTGTTAATGAGATTTTCAGACTTTGACCCCTGGTGACCCCAGGTGACCTTTGACCTCCACCAAAAACGATAGGGTTCTTCCTCTCAATATGGCGCATCTATGTACCAAGTTTGAAAACTGTCACACATTGCTATCTTGAGATATCGTGTTAACAAGCAAAGTGTCACACACACACACATACACACACACACACACGCATGCCATCATGATTGCATTGGTTTCTCTTATCATCGAAACCAAAAATCTATGAACCAAACGGTACTTTGAGGTCTTCTTCCAAGTTCCTACTAAAAGTGCCCAAATTCATTTTCTCATTTTGGAGATCGGTCTTTTGAAGTCTATGCTCCTAAAGAATGGAATCAGTTACAGCTTGTAATTAAATGTGATGTTTACCTGTGCTCTTTTAAACGAAATTTAAAAGACTTATTTTTAAGACAGCATTTTAATGATTTCTGCTGACCTTGTTTGTTCTTATGTTCAGTTTATCATTTACTTCATCTTTTAATTTTATGTGGCCTTTTGTATTGATTTAAGATTTTAGTTTTTGTTTTAGGTTTTTAATTTATTTTTATGTCTCATTTGATATACTTGTATTAAAAGCACTTAGAGCTTACTTTTAGAATAAGTGCTATAGAAGTGTAATATTATAACAAAAATAATTTTTTTTTCCTCCATGTATATTTACCTTCAATCTTCCCTATTTACAATTTTACTACAATATTTTCTTGTTCCTATTTTAGCATTTCAACATAAAAATTTACATAAAAGTTCACTAATTGTAATAATGTACAATAATAAATTTGAAGTGAATTGAATTCTATTTACATTTTTTGTTTCAACCATTCGCATGTTATACAGATTTCAATACATTTCAGTATATATTCATAAAGGCTAGGTATCAAATGGGATATGACGACGCAGTTGAAAATACTCTTAATTCATCATTTGTCAAAAACCCTCAGAAGCTGGATTTAATCTACAAAGTCTTATGTAATGTGAGCACCTCCACTAGCAGTGTGTAGTTCATACATTTTCTTCTATTTGTTTTACTATAATGATAATTGTGTTTCTCCACCTGCAGAGCAAATTTAAACTTATAATTAAACTTGGTAACCTAAGGAACTTCCTTTTGTAATTTCTTACTGCAAATATAATATTTTAGATGTAACATGAGAAAAAAAAAATAATAACAACAACAACAACAATAATAATAATAGTAACACTAACTCAGATAAACATGACACACAGTACTGTTGACTCACTTATGATCTGGGGTAAAAGGGTGCATCTTTCAAATGATATGTGTATTATAGTATTCATTGAAATAGGTATGTTTCCATTTCTTGAAAATTCAGAGATCCTGTCGGTCTTTTTTGAATCCACAAAAAATGTCTGATTGTCTAAGAGGAAATCATTAATAATTAATTTACCCTGGCTATATTAACTGTGTTCTTCTTTCAAGAATTTTTTTGTTAAAGGTAAGTCAACTAAACCTTTGCACTATTAGTCATCTGTCAGAAATTTGGCCGCTGGGAAACATTCACAGATACAATTGAAAGATAAACAAAAGAGGTTGTAATATCACATAATGTTCTGCTTGTTCCAGTTGGCTTTTAAGGTGTGGCTGATAACAGTTCTCTCTGCAGGCAGGTACTATTACACTGTACTGTGCACAATCAGGTAGTGCTAATGTTTGGAGTGCAAAGGTAAACCTTGCCTCAGTGAAAATTTGGAACCTACTATTATGTAACACACACAAACAGCAGAACTGGTGATTTACCGAACACACAGTCTACAATTCCTGGAAACACTAATCCAATCTAATGATATTTTTCCATTTCTACTGCCAAGAGAGAAGAAAATGCTTACCAAGTTGTTCTGTCTTTCTCGCAAGGTACGCATCTACACTGTTTTGGAATCCTTGAACCTGATTACAGACCTTGCCAATTTCATCAATCTGAAAGAAATATGCAAAAACCACATTTTAAATGCCAAGTGTAGGACACAGTCAAGGTAGTATCTAGGGCTCTTGATAGAACATATTTAGTGCCCAATGGCATTTGGTTCACAGAAGGATATCCTACAAGATGCGGGGCTTAAGGGGATGGGGTTCCCCTTCCTGCTTGTGATTGGAGTATGATCAACTACAACAAGTAGACTTTCCATGGACTCTTAATTTGCACCCCAAGCTCACAGTCAATGACAGGATGTACAAGCTGAAACTTTCTCCACCAACAAAAGCAGTATATTCATGGTTTTGGAGGAACTTTCAAGTAAAATGTAATATCTTTTGATATTATTAATTTTGTTCGTTTGATACACAAAGTTAGAACCAATAAACAAGAATTATGAAAAACCAAATGGCTTTGTGACTCTCTTCAGATAGGTTATCAAATATCTGCCAACTATAAGATCCAAAAATCTGTTTCCATCAAAATACCACCAAAACAACCCTGTTGAAGTACCGCAGAAATCCAGCATATCAAAACTTGACTCCTAGTTTGAACTTTTGACCTTCATAAAAAAGTTCCCTTATTCAATATGTGGCATCCCCATGCCAAAGATAGGATTCCTCACTGTGTCATATGTTGTATAAGAATCATCCTTAAATCATTTCTGTAGGATACTATTACAGTAGCCAACAGCACAACGGTACTCCATATTAACCACACTACATCTAAACTGAAAATTCAGGGATCCTGAATTTTCTAGGGAATCAATTTTCATGGCATAACTTTCTCAGGACCAAATAGAGAATTTCTGTGACCTCAACACATAAAAATAATAAGTTTCAGCAAGAAGGCAGTATTTATTTTGAGGTGAAGAGAAAAATATCACTTGACATTACAAGTGAGAATGAACTTTGATATTTTGAATGAGAAAATGGAACAATGTCACCTTCTGAAAATTACCATGACTTTTCCTGGATTTCAAAAAATAAGTTCCCTGAATTCTGAGAGTGTTTCCAAATTTTCGTTACTTCTACAGGTTTATTTTCTTTCCAAGACTGCACCAAAAAGGGGAAACTTGTTAAATATGTCAACTTTGAAGTCGAGGAAAGAGTGAAGTTTGGTGTCTGAGCTAGTCATAAAATATTGCCATGAAGTGCCTAGTAAGTAATACAGTCACAAGTGGAAAAACAGCAAATTTGGGAAGCTCCTTGCTTGGGAATGATGTTATTTGAAGGAAATGAAGGTAAAAGTTTGGGATTTGAAGGGAAATTTAGCTTGTTGTGTACAGAACATCATTTAGAAATTGTGGGGAAGTTGACTTGCAGGGAAATATACATTTTCTCCAGCCCTACTTACAGTTCTCTGTACTAGGAAACTTGTCATCAGAGAGAAACAAAGGCAAGACTGGAAAAGTAATGCATAACAAAAGTCTAGCTACATATGACATACCTGCAACATAACTTTCTCAATACTTTTACCAGTCCAAGAGACAAGAGAATCTAAATCTGGTAGGTTTGACAGCAGCTTTCTCTGTTCTAGACTAAGAGAATCGGGTTCTTTCACTGGAGCAGTTTCTGTAGTGTCTGGTCTAAATAAACAAATAATAAGAACAATACAAAATTGAAATGAAAGAATTTGTGATATTTTATGCATGGAAGAAGCACAGGAATTTAATAATTCTCATATTATTGGACATGATTACCTACGGCCTTGGGAGCTGTGACTCACATTACATGCATATCGCAATGTCATGCTGATATGAATTTTATGAAGGGGAAATAGTGTGTAAGTCAATGGAACAGCTAATTGTTGCGTGTTCCCTTAATCCTAACCTTGAAGCATCCTCCACCTTCTGATTAAACAATTTTGTCATCTCATCCCATTGTTTACTTTCTTCCTCTAGTTTACTTATCTCTGCATCCAATTGGGCAATACTGTTCTCCATTTCATAATTCAGAGGATTTTCTTTGGTGCTGTAAAGAGACAGAGAAAAAAAAAAAATGATCTAATGATGGCTAGATCCAGGCTTTCAACCCTAGTTGGGAAACCCACATATGAAATTAAATTAAGAAAACTGTAAACCCTAGCCCACAAAGAACCTCCATAAAGAAGCAGAAAGCCAAAAGCTTTAGTGATTCTTTGCTGCTGAAATGTAAGTCTGCAATATAAAGTTTCAGCATTTTTCCACCTCTGGTGACCCTAATGACCTTTAACCCCTGCAAAATAACATACATCATTTAAATCAGTTCAGATCACCAATATGTCAAATATGAGAATATTCCTCGAAATTTAATGCATTCGAGATTCATGTTTGAAAGGTTTACTCTGTGACTGCTCATGATTGCAAATGACCTTTCACTTCCACCACAAACAGCAGGAATCATTAAATTGATATTGGCCATACAAGGGTCAAGTATGAGATCAATCACAGTTTCTCTTTTTGAATAAACTTACAAAGCTTGAACCTCCACCAAAACTATGACCTCCAACCTCCTCCATAACTGATAGTGAACATCAACTCAATATGGACCATCCACATGCTAAGTATAAAATTTGCTAAATTTTCCCTGCTTGAGATATCACACTTACAATGTTTAATCTCCTAATGAAGATTTACCTGTTCTGTTGGCACACTGCAGCTTTCAACGTGCCATCTTCAACCAACTTCTGTAAGGATTTATCAAATTCTTCTTTAGCTGCAAAAAGAACAGAATTGTCAAAGTGATTGCTTACAATTTCAAGTAATACTTTTCTTTTCCTTTTTGCGAACATCTTTGAGAGTTACTTAAAGTTTCCACATTTTGTGTTAGATACATGCAAACAAAGTACAGTACACAAAGATTCTTGTTCTAGCCAAACATCAAAGCAAATTAAATCTATAGATTGGTTTGTTAAAGATTTTTGCCTCAACTTTTAAATTAAAATTTACTCTAGCAGGGCTCAATGAGCTGCAAGAATGTAATACAGATTATGACAACTTACAGCCTTCATTTCCTTCCTTTTGCAAAAAAGGTCATTTAAATTACTGCACAGCTTCTATAGATGAATCTGATGAGCACTTGTGTTTTATAGTGACTGTAGGCAGCCAATTGGGTGGTCCATCAGCCTTCAATTGCCTTCATTTATTGTCTACATGAATTTCAAACCTTCAAATTCAGTGAAACTGAAGGAATCAAGATACAATTTAGTGTACAACCATCCATGATACAGGTAAGCAAGGAAACTGAAAGATTAAAAGGTGATAGACCCCAGCTATGGCCGACTGAAATCAGACCATCACTTGCTGTCTGGATTCGCTTATAGTTAGAAATGTGACTAAGTATTAAATGCCCTTGTTACATTGTACACAGAAAAGAAAGATGCAGACTGCCTATTTTTTCCAGCAATGCCCTCTCTATTTGATGAGAGTAACTACAGGATGGTAATCCCAAAATACATTCACCAAATTTGCAGGGAATAGGGACACTCTGGAACATTTTAGAGTGAAATTAAAGTATAATCTTACAAAGATGATCTGAGTACAAGATAGCACTGAAAATATTTCCTATGCTCTTTTCTTTTCCTAGGTGACCCCAAAAATCATTCACTCTTTTATAAACTCTCTGAAAGCCTTAAAGGGCAAAAGCAGCTGCACCAGACTTATTCTGAAGCAACAGCCAGGTCCCACAGATTTCTTCTAATTTTACTTCCAAGTATCTTTCATGACATTTAAGGATCTCAGCATTGCATATTCAAGGTAAAACCAATGAGTTACTCTCCTAAATTTCATCATTTAGTGAGAATATTGTCACATGACTCTGGAGAGCCAATCATGAAACACAACAGACTAGTACTATACTCATCCAAATTGGGGTGACTGCATTTACCACTTAAATTTTCAATTTGATCAAAATTAAAAAAAAGCCCCCAAAATGATCAAATAAAGAATTCTCCTGCTTTAGCATGCCCTGGTATTGCAAGGTTACATTCTTACCATCTGACAGGTGACTCACCCAAGTCTTCCACCCCGCCCCCATAGCCTCCAATCCATGACCCAATCCCACACCCAGAAACCAGACAACATACTACTGTACACATGCATACTCCCTGCATGCCATCATCACCAATAAACAACCAATAATGTCTGGACCCATTAAAGGTTTTTACCACTGAATGTCCCTAGTTCTCAGATGTGAAATGAAACCAATTGTAAGTGCGTTTTTGTGATGTTGCCACGGAAACAAAATAATGTTCTGAAAGCTGCTTGGAAAATGTTTATAACATGGTTTACAGCTACATGCAGACATGCATAGTAAACTCATTTCATTGAAATGTGTTCCAATACCTGCAATGACAGAAAGAAAAACAAGTAAAATGATACACACCTTTGCTTCGAAGGTCTCCCATGGTTTCCAGTATGGGGAATTCATCATGAAGTTTATTCATTGTGTACTAGCATTAAAATGATAGGTAAGAAAAGATATATATTTTGAAAAATTCCTGCCACTAGCAAAAAAAGAATTTTCGGACTTGTCTTGAAGTGTGTACCTCATTCCACTTGAGGAAAAGACACTTCCTAGTCACCTCTATAAAAATTCATGTAATGTAATCACAACTTATTTATTACAGTACCTAAGCATGAGGAATTAATTTTGCTAAAAATATTCAATTCTTATATTTCCTTCATCACTACACCAGCAACCCAAGGGTGGACATGATGTGAATTGTTAGCTATGGGGTCTGGATAGGTAACTGATACATAGTAAACACTGTACTTTCAAAGAAATCCATTGAGTTCCAAGAATTGACAGTTCAAGTCTTACCACATGTTGCACCCTTAAGCAGAATGATTTTCTTGCTTCTCTTCATCCAGGGGTAATTAAAATGGGTACCTGTACATGAACTTCATAACTTGGTGTTCATGTAGTAGCAGCAGGCTACTAGAAAGGTTGCCTCTATGGTGGGTTACTGGTGACCAATACACATGTGTGAAGCACTTTCAGCACCAAGGTGTAAAAGTACTTTATAAAAATGAGATAGTAATAACTCTATAATACAGGATGGTACAATATTCATGCATACAAGTCCAATATAAGCATCTTCTACACCCTGAAAGTCTATTCCAGCAGAAGTGAAGAACAATTATTTAAGTGCCACAATGACAAAAGCATTATTAGGGAAGAAGCATTTGAGTTCTAAATATTACACCTTTGTTTCCTGCCACAGTTTATTCTTTCAAAGACCACAAATTTTATGATGGTAACTTGAATAACACCCTGTTTCTTGTGTAAAACAACAAACGAATGGTTGATTAATGTAACCCTGAGATGTCACATTAGTGAGATAATTGAAAGAGTGGATAGAAAGGCTCCTTTTGTGAGTCTTCAAATGACCCCTTTTTGAAACTGCTTTCCTTCAATTGCAAAAGATTAGCAAATATTTGCTCTTCAGTCTAAGCACTAATACATGGTACACTAATTCAAGAAAATTCATTTGCATATTTAAGTGAGAAAGCCTCAGCAAGGTGTCTGCTCTCTGCATGATCACATAGTCAGAGCATCTGACTTAAAGTCATGAGGTACTGAGTCTGGGATCGTGCCGAAGGTTTTACAAATGGAACCTGCTGTCATTGGGCTTGGGACTCAGCATAAGTAATGGTATAGGGAAACAAGCCAGTGAGCCACAATTGGAAAAAAAGGCCGCAATGCTCAACTTTAACCTCATCTAACTCAGCCTGGTGATGACCATGTTTACAAATTTTTCAAAGAATGATTTTTGGTGACTTTAGATGACCTTTGACCACAACCGCTGGGGTGCTTTCTCTTTCCATCCTCAACAAAACCAATAAAAAATACATTTGATACATATACCTCAAAACATGCTATTTTCAGCAACCGCAGCCTTTCTTCAGGAGGTTGGTCCGTAGGTATCTTTGTGTGGATTTCTGTTAAAAAAAGAACAAATTAGTTGTTTTCATGACTTCCATAACAATGGAGGAAAATATTGTCAAGAGCATCAATGATGCCATAACTCAACAATCATTTACCTTACACTCCATTACTGGTTTTGTAGGATTAGAAGGACCAAGGAACTGTGGGAAGTCCAGATGAACTTTACTGCAGCACCTACTGTACATGTCAATTATAAGGGGCAAAAAACAGTTGCCCACTGCTGGGGACACATTGTTTTAATGATTACAATACTGGAAGTAACTCTGCTGACAAATATGAAGTGGTACTTGCACCCCCTTTTTTGTCAAAAAAATGGTGATTATGGCAATATCATACAAAACCAAAGTCCTATTGAAAAGCCATGAATGCCCAATGTGACCTTTGAGACTTCAAATGACGGTTCCCATGATCAGTGCAATGTAAAGCTACAGTATGATGATCCATTCTCCACTGAACGTTCTGATCAACACTGATAAGATTCTAAGACATCTCCTTTAAGGTAAATGCTTCTGCTTGATTCCTCAAACAACCTTTGACCTTTTCAAAAAATATATTTTCATGAACCCCACTCCTTAGTGTAAATATTGCAAGGAAGAAACTGATTTCATCTTTTAATTTTGTTTTGAGGATGTTTCATGCCTTTAATCATTTTCTCAGATCTGACTTGGTACCTCTAATTGATAAGACTTACATAATTCCTAACAGCTGTAGTTACCAGTTCCATAGTTCAAATAACATTCGACCTTCCAAAAAGCAAAAGTGATGACCCATCTTCTGAACAGTCTGTCCCACATTGATAAGATCTGGATACATCCCATATTAGTTGCAAGCTTAATTAAGAGTGATTTCATTTTTTTACCTCTGTAACCCTAAATGACCTATGGCTGACTTCCCCCAAAACCCAACTTCTATGATCCATTATTTAGCACAAGCCATATATTTGATATAGCAAACACATTACCCCTAAGAAATGGAGGAGGGGTTGCATAAATTCAGTTTGACCTCTGCACGACCCCAGATGACCTTTGACCTACTTCAAAAGTACAACCATAAATGACCAATTTTCTATTGAATACTCTGACCAACTTTCAAAACATATGTATATTATACAGGTGAGTTGAAGACTTTTGAGTGACTTCACTGTCTGACCTCTATATGACCACAAATGAATTTTGACCTCCTTCAACAGTTAACCCTTGGTGACTCACCAACACTCTGACCACATTTGGTTTTATCATTTTATCCCAAAGAGTTGAAGGCTTATTTATTACTTGGTCCTTATTATGAAACAATATAATACAAACACCTTAAGCCATGACATGTGTTACATGTATAACAACATACCTGTAACATCTGTATTTGCGACACCAATGGATTTCCTTGACCTCCCTCTTACAAAATTGGACCTTCGCCGTTTTGGTTCTGATTTGGCGCTATTGGACAAGGACTGCAAATTGACAGAAAATGAAATGCATACATGTGAGGTACCATGAAAAGTCAATCTGGTGATACTGAGGAGAAATCCATGTTTTAAAAGCATTATTTATTTGATGACATGAATAAAAAGAATTCTCATGATGAATCTCACTTTATATCCCTAGAGTTCCTTTAATGTTTTTACCCGAATAACTGATGACATGAAAATGTATTTAAACTTGTCTCAGCCAATAGCCACTCACAATTTTAAAACATAATCTCCATTTTAGTATTTACTGTACACTTTATCATGAAAATACCCAGTTGTCATCTTAAAAGGGACAACAAACCAGAATTCTACATTAGCCAGAAGACTGCCATCCAGGAACAAGATCACACAAGGTTTATTCAATTCACTATCATCCTCCTCCCACAGAAATTCTGCCAGACACAAAAAATTAAAGAGACATATTACTCCCAAACCCCAAGTCCAAATTCATGTTGTCCTTGGCAAAAGTTATAGATGGGTTCCAGGGGTGGGTGGGGGGGGGGGGCAAAGCTTGCACCTCAAGGTCTTTTACGGTACAATCTGAAAGCTTTTAAAGGCTATTTCTATATGTAAATTTGAACAATGCTCAGCGTCTTAAACAAGAAATCAAGATACTGACCTTTTCAATTTTATGTATCTAACCTAAGCTTTGTACTGAAAAAAAAGGAGGAATTTTACCAGACTTCTTCTGGAGAAGGGGGACAAAAAATCCCTTTATGGAAATCAAAGTTGCCCGAAAACAAAACCCACTAATGATCAACATTCTCATCATAAACACTTTTGGCAAGTTTCACAGTTTACATGCTCTCTCATGTTCAAGAGTGGACGATACACTGCTTCACAGGTATTTGAATATGCAATTAATGCATAAACAATCATACTTACAGCTAACAAATGATCTTTTGTTACAGTGTCCAACTTTTCTGATGCTACTTTAGCAGGCATACTCTTTCTCCTTTTCTCAGAAATGACTGGAGGGGAGACATCTGGTGCTTTGCCACTTCTTTTGGAAGCTGACCTGTAAGGAAAAATTGTCTACATATTATGCATGTAAAACTACCTTAGTTGACAAATTTGAATAACAGCCAGGTGCCAATGGGTCACCAATCCATCTTTGATGTGTGGAAATATACTAAGGATTGAAAGATAGCTTCACAAATCAGGAAAAAACAAGATATGAAAAACTTCTCTCTTCTAACTAGACATTATTATGAGATAAATTTCACTCAGGTAATATTTTGTTAAACATGGTAGGCTTCTACAGGAATAACTTAATGTAAGTTAGAAATGAAAAACACGCACACCACCAATGTGTTACAATCCATTTTGTCAACAATGTTAGTCTTCAGTTACAATGCCAAAACGTCAAAAAAGCAACCACAGTTAGCAGTTAAGAAGCCAACACAGAAGACACAACCAAAACCAGAAGTGCTGCAGGTGCTATTACACAGAGACAATACTACACAACCAAAACCAAAAAGCAACTGAGTGCAGGTAGAGTGATAAACAAACAACAAGGTCCCTAAACAGTTGACCATGTGAGGACCCATGTGCCTGTAGATGGATCTCTGGTCCAACTAAGGGAGAGGATCCAGTTAGAGGTAGGCCTATAGCAACACAGACGCAAGGGACATTATAACCCATCAATCTGGGCCTTTACATACTGGCCTTTGTCTAATTGTCTCATTCCGAACAGTTCCAATTCTCCTAATCTACTTTCTTAAATTAAACCCCTGTCAGGGGCAACTGTCTAAAATTGATCCTGATCCAGCTGTCCAGACAATTACAGCAAAATTGTTTCAGGAAGACTGTAATTTGTAATCGTAACACTCCCAGTACAGTACTGTTCATGCTTTATAATATTAGCGACACTATTCTGCTTTTTTTTCAGTATGCTATCAAGCAAGGAGCTGTGGAAATTAAGAATTTCTGGACAAAAATTTTAGGCTGGGGTGAGAGTTGATAGCTGTTGTGCTCATTACACATTTGTATACACCAGTTATCAACTAAATTTACTCATAGCATTTTGTTACCATGCTATGCTACTATTGTCAACCTTGGGATTCCAAATTACCTGTAGAATTTTTCCTGCACATCCAGATTAGTGCAGTGGGCTGTCATGAGTCGATCACTGTCTGCCATTGTGCATGTTGCTTCGCATAAGCAATAGAGTAGGGAAAACAAGCCAGTGAGCCATGACTGGAAAAAAGGCCATGGCAGACTCATCTTGAACCAATAGGTTGGAAACTGGGCTGTAAAACTCTAACTATCTAAATAACACTGTCATCTAAATGCCAGTGCAGCGAGAAAGTGCGATGTGATTGCAATGTTAGAATAACCTGTGATGCATATTCTTCAAACAGCATCAAAACCATATATTTGTCATCATATTTTTGATGTTTAAATCAAAAATGTTTGCCATGGCCAGATTTGTAAGTAATGGCAAAGGCCTATTAACCAGAAATTTTTAAAAATTACTAAAAGTGAAGATGAGACTGTCTTTTATGAAGTTCTTAACAAGAATTCTGCTGGAAATGAGATGTAGGCTAGGTCTACTATTATTCAAAAAACTCCTCTAAAATTTGGCCATTTATTGAAATTTATTTGCTTGTTTTATGAAGTGGTTGACTCAAGATCATCCATAACTAGTGAGCTGTGCTGCCCCCTACATTTCAAGATGCATTTTTTACAGATTGCTTAATCCAAACAACACCAAAATAAAGCACAAGGAGGAGGTATTTCAAAATATTACTGTTGATTTTTTATATAGGCCTATATATTTTTATGGTTATGAAGTTTGTTAAGTGATGGACTCATGGCATGCTTGCTTCAACTTCAAGTTAAATTAAATTTTTGTTGAAAATATTTCAACTTCCATTGCCTAGGCCTATAATTATATTATCTCATAAACTGAACTGCTAATACAAACTGGAAAGGAATGCAAATGTTAAAATGGTTCATGATGCCTTATTGTTTCATAGGCCTAGGTTAATTAGGCTAGGGCCTAGCCTAGGCTAACTTACCTTGTTAATCTTCTGCTTTCCTCTTCCATATTATCAGTTCGACAGATGATTTGACAAAGATAAGGCACATGGAGACTCAATCTTTGGATAGCCTAGGCCCCTAGGCCTAGGATAGCCTAGGCTACACTGCAAAGGCCTAACTATTAGTGTTAGGCTAGCCTAGGCTATAGTACTAACTGGTAAGTCTCCAACCTCACAACTCTAACTTTCTTAGAAGAACTTGCACTAACGGTAGGCCTAACTTAGGTCATTCGTGACAGTCACAACAATAGGCCCAGGCTACAGCAAAAGGCCTAACGTTAACTGAAGGGCAAGTTGGTATCTTTTTCCACTCCAAGTTGTTTGTAATAATGTGCGGCACAGTACGTCGCGGAACCCCCCTGTGTACAAACAGCCTAACTTGGCGTGACGATATTGTTGGTCTTCCTTGTTCAGTTGTGCACCTGTTGTCCCAAGCTTCAAAGGCCGCGTTACGACTATGGACTTCGGGGTCTAATCCAACACAGCGATTCTGCCAAAGCAGGAAAGGGGAAAGGACTTGCAACGGGATAAAAAAGGAGAATCGGGTTCAGTCCTATGCTACAGTGAGACTGGAGTACCGCGATCGGAATGCCCAACCGATTGATATCAAACTCTTCGCGGAAGTTCGCGCCACATGAAAATGACGCTTCGATTTGAACCATGGGTGTGTTTTAAAAGTCATAACGAAATATAATTTCAGTAATAGGTTGTTGAAGCAAAAGTTACTTTTTTCAGATTTTTTTGAGATTTAAAAAAAAATTAAGTAATAATATTTTAAATAGTATGCATGAAAAAAAATGATTTTTACGGTAACCTTTTTCCTACATTGGAATAATTTTTGCTCCCAGAATTATGGTAGCGACTTTGGGGAGTTATAGTTTCTTACCCGTTCACTCGCAACCCAGGATATTTCCAAATTTGAAAAATGACACAATGCACGGATTTGGGGGAAAATGTGGAAAACTGCAATGTTAATAGCACGAAGATTAAACTTACTGAAATGTATAGAATAATTTGCCTAACTCCTTAAGGGCTGGAAAAATTGCAGCCAGTAAACTGGTTTTGCTATGACACGGACCTATATGGATGTCCGTGGCTATGACGTCCTAGTCTATCACACAATTTCATGTAGCTTATGCACCCTAAAAAAATTAATAAAATAAAAAATAATAATAAAAAAAAAGAAACAGAAAAAAACAAAAACAAAAAATAAATAAATAAATAAAAAAAACGTGGAAAATATACAGACCTAAACTATGGTCAAATTGTTGACGTGACAATTTGACCATAGCTCAGATTGCTACAGGTAGCGGGCCACTAACTCCAATACACATGTCCAGGAAAATGTTTACTGACAGACAAAGCGCCATAAAAAATTTATGGGATGTTGTTTGTGACTGTGTTACTTACAAAATATGATCATTTTTGCATTTGGATTTTGTAGACAATGAGTTGAAATACATACTGTGCAAAATTCAAGGCAATCTGACCAATTTTAGTGCCATTTTTTTTATTGTATTACTCCGCTCTGTGAAATGCCGTTTTTGAGTAGCTATTATGGCGGGAAACACATCCCTATCATTCAAGGCTCCCTAGCTCAAAATTTCAATGGTCATGGTATGGAAATTTGAAAGTGCCATGAAAGTCGAGATTGTGGGCTTCGATCAGAGGGGTAGCATGTCCTGGTTGAAAACTTCTACTGGGAGCTAGGGGGCACGGAAGTAGCCTAATTTAGTGTGTAAGTCAATGGGACTTATAATTAGTGGCCCGCTACCTACATATATAGTCCATCATACCAAAGGTCAAATTGACCATAGGCCTAAATGTTTTTAGTCAGAACTTCTTCGAGAGTAAACGTTTGGTTCACCGAAAGATTATTTGCCAGAGAGTACGGGAAGTTTGGAGCCAAGTATTTTTCCTCCTCTGGCAGCTAAGTCAAGGGGGATTTAAGATCGCAGTGCATATTCAAGGTCGTTAAAACCAAGCTGAAGTGACTCCTTGTTATTTCCAAAGGACGTTGTAGAATCACTGATGTCGTAATTAAATGGGATCTTTATTTTTAATCACTGCTTAGTATTTTGATGAGGAACTGAGCGAGAAAGAAGTCATGTGTTCATCATGGGGAAACGTCTAAGGGGGGGGGGGGTCTAAGGGGGAGAGAAAAACCCGTTTTTGAAGGTGCTTTTTGCATTTCAAGGTTGGGTCATGGGGGAGGGGGGGGCGTTCCAGCCCCCAAAACCACCCGGCTACACCACTGTATCAATGTATCAAATGAACTACTCGATCGACGCGGGTATAATGCTCATAGGCTATGGACCAAACTACGCTGGCGAAGATGATTAATTCAATAATCTCACCGTACATAAAATTACAACGTTCTATTACCAGCAATGATTGTCGAATCTGATCATTCAGATCATTTTGCTTGCAGGGAGTTGCCGCTAGTCGGTTTTAGCCTACTAGTATATTTACAGCACAGCTCCTCGTCCACGGCCAATTAGGTGTGTTAGTAACCCCAATGTGACTCGTATAGAGAAAGAAAATTCCCAGTTCGACTCAGCACATGCTGACATAGAGGCATGGGCGTCGTCAGGGGGACGGCCTGGGGCACCCCTCATCGGCAAGAATGATGTAAAAAGAAAAAGAAGGGAAAGAAAGAGAAAAGGAGTTCTCGACTCATGCGTGCTTTGCCCCCTATCAAAGTATCTTGGTTACCGCCCAGCCCTACATAGGCTGTAGAAGAATAAACAAATACCATCAGACGCGCTCTCGAAGGAAGGCACGTTCTTTTTTCTTGGGGAGCATAATTTAGTTACAGACCTGGGAAATGTAGTCCATGGGAGCACTGCAGTGACGTTCTCCAGTGTTTGATTTTTTTACATCGAGGAGCACGGATAAATACAATTCTAATGATAAGTAAGCTAAATTAGCAAGTCTAATATCCTTCGTTTACACAGGCACACATCCTCCTTCAAATTGCTTGATTGGACACGAACGTGGACCCTCAGTACGTTTCCCAAAATTTTAGTTTACTTGAGAAAGGGTCGGCCCTGCCTTTTCAGCACATCCCAGACATATGAGCTTTTACCTATATAGCTTTGTGCCCTTGGACAAAGCAAAATACTGCCTCTTCGTTGTATTTTATTTGTATTTTAAGCTGTGCCAAGTAGCGTTGAGACCCTGTTTTCGAGCATTTTCAGGTTGGCTTCACACAATAAGATGGTGATGTACGCCTGTACCACACGCAAATAGGAGAACACCTTCACAATGTGCCAAGCTCACAGATCGTTACGTATAAGCCTGTGGCTGCGCTTGGTTTGGGTATACCGCGTTATTGAATTATCTCATGCGATGAAGGTTAAACGAACTCGATTTTCCCTTAAAAAGAGTTTCTCAACCGTTTTTTCTTTGAGATGACTGGTCTAAAATACCAGAATTTTTGGATAAGTGTTATTTGCCTTTTCGATTAAATGCTTCAAACTGCCGGTGTGACAGTTTTTTGTTGGTCCCCTGTCCGACGGGACCAAAAAAATGGAGTTTTACAGTTTTTTTTTGGTCCTAGGACGAGAAAAGCTAGTTTTTTGGTCTGGGGTAGGACAAAAAAAAGCTAGATGTTTTGGTCCGGGTCTAGTTTTTTTGGTCCCACGCAATAGAAGCTTTTTTTGTCTGCTTCACTGATCGATTTTGTACGGTGGCCGAGAGGGGACAACAAAAAAAATGGTGACTTTTTGTTTTTGTTCGCATCTTAATTATCTTAGGATTCTGAGTTATTTAGTCAGAATTCTGAGACAATTAAGATGCCGACAAAAAAAAAATCGCATTATTCTTTTTAGGTGGTTCCCTCCCGGCCAAATACTATAATAACAAATTTTGAGACCAAATACAAAATATTACAGGACCGCAGTGACGCGTTTCAGGCGAATCTTGAACGGACAAAATAATTGTAAGGATGGGGGGGGGGGGGGGGTTGGCGGACTAAAATATATCCACATTCTTTTTTTTTTTACAATGAGGCTGTGGCATTGGGGAAATAAATAGGGAACATCAGTTTAAGCAAAACGAGAGAGAACAAGTGGCGTGCCCCTGATTGATAGGTGACACCCAGGGTTAATTACCGCCTCTTTTAGTTCACTGAATGAGTGTCATCCTGGTGTGGGGATTAAGGGTGACGTAGGGATACATGGAAGGTATCGGTTCCTGTGCTATCAGAGATTATGCGAACTGATTTATCAGTATCATTGTCATATTGTCATTCCTAGCTAAAGGTCCTTTTGAAGCAGGCGAACGCAACGCATTAAAATATATAAAATTTTCATACCCGCAAGATCCATGGACGTCACCGAAGGAGGGGGGAGTTGCCAACGACCCTCCTGCGCTTTTTTACATAAACTTTAAAAGTATGTACCAAAAGTCGAAAAAGGATTTCTTCTGCCATTGAAAAGTGTAAATTTCTTTTGAAATGTTAAATGCCTAATCTCGCTGCATTGCATGTAGATCGAGTCCCCCAGATGACTATTTTACCCCTTAATTTTTGTAAATAGCCGTCCGATGGCAAGTCCTATTGGATGTATGTAGCTACACCTTTCCATAGTATTATGATCATATATCTAATAGTGCTTTTCATGAAATACCTTTAAAATTGAATTATTGAAACCATATTAGAGCGACATGTTCTTCTCTTGAATTCTGTTCATTTTGGGTGAGTAAACTGCTTCATGTCAGCATAGGCTCATTATACATAAATACTAAAACGAAAGTGCACCTGCGGGATATTTCAAATTGACTTAAAATCTCAATGAAGTGGTGGTACCGATATTTAAGGGATAAGTCGCATTTATAATAAATAATAAACCGTCTAGACTCCAAGTTGGCAAAATAAGGGTCGAGGCGAAGTCGAGTCCATTATATTGCTAATTTGGAGTCAAGACGGCTTAGTATGAGACAGTAATGATCAGACAAATGTGGTTTTTTCCTACCACTGAAAATGTGTGAAAAACTTTACCTTTATCACTTTCTTTACGTTTATTGACCGTCAGCAGTGAAACAACAGATCTCTGCTCAACCAATCAGAATGCAGGATTACCAACAACGGACGGTAGAGCTGGGAGCATTGAAAATTAACTTCCTTTTTCCGTGCATACGTATCAAACTGAGTGATGACTAAATCATTTTTCTAAGTCTCAGCTAACTTCTTTTGTTTTTCCCCCAATTGTTGCTGGGCGTTTTCAATTTTTTACCTTTCCATTACCTCTTTCAATGGAATAAATGGCACTATTTTCTAGGTCTTGAAGGAGAATGGTTGAAGATAACAACCTAGTACATTGGTAAAATCGCATTGTGCACAAATTACTGTTCTGTTTTATAGAGCCTGATATCGTAAGTAGTGCGCTGTTCATTGCAGATTTGCAGTAGCGTAACCAGACTTTTTCAGTTGGGGTCTGAGGGGGGGGGGGCAAGGTTGATGTCGGGGGGGGGGGCAAGCAGGAATAACACTTTCTAAGCGGAGCGCCATCATTGGTCGGCGCATAGTGTACAGAGAAAATTTTGGCTAACATGAAAAATGCCTCTCAGATTTCGGAAATGGAACTTGTCAGTGTCTTCGGCCCTGTTAATTTCAGCTAAATATCCCTTATTTTTTGAAACACATGGTTGGAAATTTATACTTCCACTATGAATGTTTACTACATGCCAAAGAGGGACCTGTTTGGCAGCTAGAGTCTAAATAGGGTGGTCGAAAAGGTTCTCCACTGCGTCAAAGCGTCGTTTGTTCCTCCGTTTATTGCACCAGCTGGCCATTTAACTGTTTTATACTTGGAAATAGTCTTACCATGCATGCCTTAAAGGCCCAATTCTCTCACCCCAAACAGTACCAATGCTCCTAACCTTCTTACTTAAGCCCCGGCCTTCCGCAATTGTCTGAAATTCATCCTCATCCAGACACAATCTCAGCCTGGTTTATTGCTTCAGGGTGAGTATATGTAATCAAAACACTCTCGGCGCAGTTAATGCTGTGCAATACAAGCTTTGGTGTCTTGCACTGTTTTGCTCTGCACTGTTTGAATTAGCAGTCGATAAAGGTGCCGAGCCAATTGAGTCGGAGTTTCTGTTACCCCACACAAGAAGTGTAGTTTGGGGCCAGAGGATTGGTCCTTTAATTTAAACTACGAAAATCTAAAACCTGCACATCGATTATGTTTAATTAATCACACACATGTCAAGAAAAACAAATGAAAAATTTCTCAATTGAATGACTCATGGTTTTTATTTGTATAAAGTTTGATTTATGCCTAATCAAAATCACGATTTGCCACTCTAAGTTCCCATTGACATTGCTATTGCATGGAGACCTTAAGGAGGGGGGGGGGGGGATTTGCTTGCTTTTAAAATAAACTGTATGCTTTTACTCTCTTGTTTTGGTCTTGACCTTTGCCCAGTAAAGCAATAAAACCAGGGCTATTTCTTTCTGTTTTAAGAAAAAATATATTAGTAGGAACAAAACAAAGAAAATTTTAGTAACTACTGTACAATATCTTGACTCATTTGTAAAACTTCTACTCCCACCCTACCCCACACAGCACACACATGCATACAAGATGTCTATGGCTACGCTAGCTACAATCCTCGACAAAAATACATGGGACAAGGGAGTTGCAAGTACCTGATGGGACAAACCCCGATCCCGTATCAAGGTTGAAGTTTCAGGACGCCTTGGGCTGCCACAAGATTGAATGGGGGCGTGATGGGGGATAATGATCCGTTCATTGCCTGTTTTGCTTGTTTTTCCCACTTTTTTGTAGAGGATTGTTGCCTAATACAAGTTAATTGTCAATTTCTTGTGTTTGGAGACGCACAGAAAAATTAATGAATGAAAATGGTTAGGCGGTGGCATTATCTAATACTACACATGCAGTACCTTGTTTCAATTTTGAATTTTAGGCGTTCTTAATCCTTTTGCGTTGTGCTCCATTCGGGGCATATTTGCGGACGTAGCACGCCCCTCATCAGCTTCCGTAGGCTATTGACCCCGTGACCTTAAACTATTGTCTCTCTCTCGTTGTTGTGGCCGAATTTTCAAGTGACATAAGTGACATACATGACATACATAATGCCAGAGGAAAAATGTTTATCAGGACGCAAAAAGTCTGGGGAGTCTGAACAACATCGGGGATCGGGGGGGGGGCTAGGCCCCGCCCTAGGCACTCTGTGGCTACGCGACTGACTTCAAAGTATCTGCGGTCTTTAATCCTACCCCATCTTACCAGCGAGGTGTAACTAGATCACACCTCCCTGTTCGCACAAAGATGCTACCTCTCTAACTACAAGACAGGATATCCGTTAAGAACGCATAATGAGGAAGTTCGACCACCGTTGCCATGCATTTACCAATAAAAGAGTTGTCTACGAAGGAACCCAGTGAATATCCACACAAAAAATTGAATAAATCTTATGCAAGCGATTTGTCAGGTCTTTGGGGTTTTCACTTAGCCTACAACTGTGAGTTTCCACAGTTTAGCATTTTCATTAGTATGCCACCTTTGGGTAATTGTGGGCTCGGAATCTCTGGGAGTGCTCTGTACACACATCGCAAAACCGGCCTGCCCTTACGGCAAAACCAGGATAATATCTGAGTTGAGTTTGAGTTTATTTCCACAGTTTAAATACAAAATGATACAACATTTAAACAAGGCGGTGGAGGAGGACTGAGACAATTTGCCCCGGCTCATCGGAAGCGTGGTGATAGAATGGACCCACCCCTACATGAATCATCCCCATAGTCCGGCGAAACATTTTTGAAATATTTACCATAATTACCGTTGAAAGTCGCAATGCCAAAATGACCGTTGAAAGTAGCGATTTGTTCGCTATATATATATGCTACGCAAATTTTCGGACCTTTTCGGGGCTGTGGTGCCCCAGTACCAATTACCCCCCCCCCCCGGTCAGCAGAAGCATAGTGATAGACCGGACTCACCCCTACATGAATCACCCCGGTTATCCCTCCGACCGTCGAGATGGCACTTATCAACTTCCGTACAGCCGTTATTTGGTTCGCTCCACAGCGTAGCTTTATCGTTCGCTGTCCACTGAGTAGGTTGCTGTGAGTTGTATTGGCACGTATTCGTGCATCTTTGTTCGGAGTGTGAACTCTCTGCACTTACGTGCGTGTATAGTGTCCGTATGCGTCACGGACCATTTCAGCTAGCATCAGACCAAAAAACCGGGTGCATAACCAGATTTTTCTGTCCTAGGACAGCTTCCCAAAAAAACTACATCACCGGAATTTGACAGTCGATGCCAATTCACCCTTGATTCACTCAAAGTGTACTCTCCTTGTAGCCGCCGGCGTAGCGCCTCTGCGGCTTAGCTGCCCGGCCGCCCCCTTAGACTGTCACCCCTTCGCTGGTTTTTCGTATTTTGATTTTTTTTTTTCGTTCGTTGAATTTTTGGTGGCAAGTCAATATATCTGAGGTACAAACACGCATATGTATTGTCACATCAACACCCACAAATGAATTCTGAAATAAATGGGCCTTTACGTTTGACTTTAGGAAGGCCCTATAATTCTGAACTTGATCGAAAGGCAAATTCTTCCATCTCTTAAAGAGCCAATCCTTTCATACCAAACTACACTTCTAGTATGGGGTTACAGAAACTCTCCATTGGCTGGGCTTTTTGATTGACTGCTAACTCAAACAATGCAGACTACGAACGCGTATATTCTACAGCATGAACTGTACTGAGAGTGTTTTGATTATACACATTAAGCTTTTCTATACTCACCCTAAAGCAATAAACTGAGATTGTGTCTGGATGAGGACGAATTTCAGACAATTGTGGGAGAGGCTTAAGTAAGAAGGTTAGGAGAATTGGTGCTGTTTGGGGTGAGAGAATTGGGCCTTTAATTAGGTGCGTCTACAGCAAAAACACGATCTTCGGAATTATTCGTTTGTGTTGGACGCACCGTAAACGTTTGTTTGCTGTGCATAAATAAGCAGTAACAACAATTGATATCAGACAAAACAAAAATTTCCCGAAGGTAATCATTGCCTTCATTATTGACACAGTTAGGGGCCAGAGAGAGAACCTACAACAATATATTGTGCGCCACTTAACAGGCATTCGATGCAGTTCCTTTAGTGCATACAATAATTTGCTATCACGTCATAGTTGTACTATGATCAAATTATCAATCTGTGTATTTCTTTATGTTTCTGAACGCTACTAAAACTCGTGCCAAATGTGATCGCATTCCCAAGTCAAGTGCCGTTGGGTGAATTGAATGTACAAGACGTCTCTGTACATCATGCTATGCAATAAAACAGAAGTCGTATAAGGTTAAATAACCACTATTTAATGTCACAACAAAATAAAGCATGTAATGAAGTTCAAATCTCTAAGATATATACTTCTAAAAATTTTAGACTTTAGGTGTAAGAGTAAAGCTATTCAACAGTCAGAAATAACAACCAAATCTTTCACTTCTGAAATTAATAAATTTTTGCCTTAGGTTTAGTTGAAAAAAATTAACGTTACAACATGCTGCTAGAATTCAATAGGACGTTTTAGCCAACGTTACCCGAGAAAAAGGCATTTTCTCAGGGGAAGCTTGTCTCTGTAATTGCAGCAGATAACTCCGTTTAAACCAACCTTGTTGCTCTATTGAGAAAATAGTCATTGAAGGGGGCAAACGCCTTTAACTTAATTGATCTCAAGATACCTGAACAGGAAGTTATCTGATAGATTCTGGTGTATTAGTTGTCAGCATGAAATGGTTAAAACTTGCTATTCACTTCTAACGCCATGATAATCTACAAATTTAGAATCACGTTTTCCTACTGAGTGCAGTTATCGCTAGTAATCAATGCATTGACATATCGGGAAATTTTACAATGATCCGACCAGGGAGTTGCTTGAGTCTCGCAACGGGTATATCTATAATAGATATACCCGTCTCGCAACTCCTTATCCGACATTGGTTTTATAACCAGTAGTCGCGAAAAAAACAGTAAAGTTTTAAATTTTGTGGTGTCCTGACTTGTAACCGTTTTGTACATAATTTGAAAAAGTGTCTGGTCACAAATTTTTAAAAACTGTTAAGTACTCACTTATAAAACAGTTATTTGCCTGTAGGATATGGGGATTGTCTAAGTTTGACCATTTGTCATTGGTTTGTGATGTTGCTGTCAGATATTTATATTATGCAGTACTTTTGTATGTGGAAAGTGAACCAAAGTGGCTTATGTACACTAAAATTTACAAATTTTGAACACTGCATCAATCATACTTGCAATCTGTTCCTTTGAAGGGAAATCTCTGAGCTGTAAAACCTGTAAAAATTGAAAATATTGAATTTTCACACTGGTCGGGTAAAAAAACATTCTATTTCTTGAAAATGACTAGGAAAATCACAAAGCAACAGCCAGCAGATAACTCCGTTTAAACCAACCTTGTTGCTCTATTGAGAAAATAGTCATTGAAGGGGGCAAACGCCTTTAACTTAATTGATCTCAAGATACCTGAACAGGAAGTTATCTGATAGATTCTGGTGTATTAGTTGTCAGCATGAAATGGTTAAAACTTGCTATTCACTTCTAACGCCATGATAATCTACAAATTTAGAATCACGTTTTCCTACTGAGTGCAGTTATCGCTAGTAATCAATGCATTGACATATCGGGAAATTTTACAATGATCCGACCAGGGAGTTGCTTGAGTCTCGCAACGGGTATATCTATAATAGATATACCCGTCTCGCAACTCCTTATCCGACATTAAGCAACTGAGTGCTAAAACTGTGTGGTCAAAAGTGTAAAGTATGTGCACACTGGGGCTAATACGGTCTTTTGGTGCACCGGTCCAGTACTCAGGGGCGTTCAAGTGCATAAATTTGGGGGAATTCAGTAGAAAGTGAGGGTCGACCAAAGACTAAGCAAAGCGCCACCACTAGTTGGCGCAGAGCGTACCTAAAATTTTGAAATATTGTGATCCCAGACAGCCGGAATTGGCATTCCCAGGCTTGGAAGCCTTCCTACGCCTACGCTGAAAGCGGAGGAGGGAGTTTCTCCAACAAAAATGCAGATTGAGGGAGTGATTCATTCCTGGAAATATGGTTATGTTGCTATGTTTTAACAAGTGACCACTCAATTGGAAACTACAGTACTGCATTGCTTACGCGAAGCATCACGCACAACACGCACAACGGCAGTAGGTTCCATTTGTTGAGTCTGTGGTATGATTCGACCTGGGAATGGAACACGGGCCTCCCGCGTAAGAGGTGGGTGCTCTACCGCTAGACCAAACACTCGTCAGAGTATACTGCATGCTTATAAGCTGTTTCTACAGCGAGCATGGGAGGTAGCATGTCCAATTTATAACTCTCAATTATGCAAAAGATCAAGTTACAGAGAAAAGGTTCTACATCATCATGCTGGCGGACCGCATTCATGAAAATCTTTATTAGTCAAAATGTTAATTTGCTGAAAGACTCGATTAGTTTGAAAATGAGTCTGAAATGAGAAAAGTATACAGCTGGTTATATTAGCCAATAAACTTTCCGTCAATATAAGTAAGATCATAGCTACTTTTCATTTATTGTTCTCCTCAATCGATGTACGTACAAAATAATAATTAAAATGTAGTTAGTAATTAAATTCATTAACTGCTTTAAAGAAAAATGCAGGGGATGTCAAAATGGTGTATCATGGTTCTATGCAGTTATTAGTTGAAAGCGTCCATTGACGTTACCTGCGCAGCAGGCTGTACGGCATATTCCTTGTTAAGTCATATCCCTAACGCCTGCCAAAGTGAACACCGAACAAATTCTTTTGGATATTCATAGACTAATATGTGGCCTCGAGACTGGTTGAATGTTAGTGAATATTCACTAGAAGACAGCATCTGGTCCCATTGAAATAATGCAGTAGCCATTGCCACCCACAGAGTTGGTAATGGAGTGTGTCATTTTAATACCCACGCCCTGGTAATCTGGTAATACCCACTGCCCGTGTGGTTACGTAACACAGTAATGATCGGGTATCTCAGGTTTCAGTATAGACTTCTAGTTTACGATTACAAGAGTAAAAACACTCACTCAAAAACAATAGCATTAGAGAGTACATGAATGAGTCATATTATGATCATGAAGTTTGCGTCTATAACTGGGCTCAGTCTACCCCGCGGAGCGGACTCAGTTTGTTCACTCCCCCTTCAAGGCTTGGTGGGCCAAATACGGTACCGGGGCTGTAGTCGAGACGAACTCGGACTCGTGATTTCAAAATTTGAAGGACTCGGTCAGAGGGGATGACGTTTTCCGTCATTGAGAAAGTACAGGGACTCGAGTTTGAGTCCGGACTCGAATCCTTGAAAGTTGCCGAACTCGTGGCTGGAAGCCTCCGACTCGGTCTTTTATACCTAAAAACTGGATATAAAGGGTGTTAACATAGTTCATGATTTAATTGATGAAAATGGGATTTTTTTACCATTAATGAGACTTTATTCGTTATGATATCAATACAAATTATCTGCAATGTGAGGGTTTTTTGAGAAAAGTTAAATGATATTTTAAATGTTTGAATTTTAAGTAAATTGAAACGCTAATTCAGTTCGAAGTTTTATGCTATTCTGAACAAAGCGAAAAGGAGGCTCTGATTTCTGCAGGAAAATCATAGATTATTATCGTCTAACCATAAAATTTCAAGGTAAATGGTCCACTGAACCTGGATGTAACCATATAAACTAGAGCTTATTTGACAAGTTGCCCTTTAGCTTAAATTTGGAGAGGAAATTTTCTTGGTTTCAGTATAGAATCAATACCAGAATTTTGTCAACAAATACTTACCTGAAAAAATATTTTAGGTTATGACCTTTGTGCGTTCTATTAAACAGAGAAACAATTAGACATATTATATTTACCTGTGTAAAAGTTTATTAACAGTAAAATAAATATTGTTAATAGTAAGACAAATAAGACTTTTCATATTAACAGACTATAATTTTTGGCATCGTGATTGAGCAACATGACAACGAAGATGAAAATGTACTGACGATAAGGTTTTAAGTTTTATATGTACAAGTGAAAAATGGAAAATACACATTTTCAGATTTTGCTCACATTCAAAATAATGCAAGGAGTCTACAAGGAGATACAATCAATGCACTACAATGCGTGCATTTCTTCTAACGTTAATGCATTTATATCATGTGTGACAATGGCAGCCACGGTTAAATAGTCTACATCAAGACCATCATTTTTAATATTACTGGTGATACAATAAACCAAAGTATATCAATCACCTGCCTTTTAATTTAATGTAATTTTCAATTGTGAAAGAGGAAATCTGACATGTACTTCTCAATATACCAGCAACTGAAGTTTATATCACTTTCTCACATTGACAAGGAATGCGTTTTTGAAATATCGTAATCAGATCAGGTTATACTCCTCTCATTCGGTCATCAACCCGCAATACTGAGAGCATTAACAGATATAGACTCCGAGAGGGCAGAGGCCGGGAGGCGGAGACTTAGACTACTTATACCTTCGACGAGGACGGGACTGTCTCCGAGCAGGGAGCTCCCTGCCCCGAGGATTGCAAGTAAAATAACTGGAGTAGCAAAGCTACTGTCGCTCAACCCTTCTGATGTTACCAGTGCTTTTATTCATCTTGAACAAAACCATGGTGAACACGTAACACATATTCAGACAACTCCACTTGGGAGGACCAGCATGTAAACACTGTTCACCTAGCAGTTGAACTGTGCCAGGAATAAATCTCCATAGCTAGTTCATCCCCTTAAGGTGTACTAAGTCGAATAACTCAAAAACATAAATTAAAGAGCATGAAAAGTGGGTGCTAACAGCCCAAATTCCATCTTGATATGGACATCACTGAGCTGAGACATAAAATGTTGAAGTTTATTTACTTGAAGCAAATCGCTCTTGTGTGCAATGATACTGTAATTTGTCACTTTCTAGTTATACAACTCACATAAGATGTTTTGTTTCCTTTGAAAGTTGAAATGTTTGTATGACCTTGAAGTTGCACGCCTGTTTCCTTCCATAACATATTGCACAGAGAGGGCTTAATTAATTACATCACCCCATAAGAGTAAGAGTACTATCACACCTTGGTACAAGGTGCAGTAACTTTCAGAAAAACAAAGAAAGACAAAAACAGTAATTTGACTTACAGTTCAACAATGACATCACAAATCATTGTGTTATGTACCATTCTAATTTGAGTGACTGAACTTCAACATTTTACATCTCAGCTCAGAAATGTCCTATGAAGATGGGAGTTTGACTGTTAGCTCTTATTTTTCATGCCTTTTAATATATATTTTTGATTTTTTTTTTACTTGAGGTACACTTAATATAAGCTGCCTATGAGGACAGGGATAGGAAACTTATGTCATAGTACAAATGACCAAATGTGTAAGACAGTGACATAAGCGATAAGGAGAGAGAAGATACACAAATGTCTCTCCTCTCCCCTCCCTCAATCCATCTCTCCCTTTCCATCATTTCCGTCTGTTTTCCTCTCCCTCCCTCCCTAGTTCACTCCTCTGTGAAATTTGTTAACAAAAAGTGAAGCACTGGAAGAAACTTCAATGCACCATCAATTTGAAGGCTGATAGGAAATGCTGATTTGTGTCCACTCAAATTGTCATTATTCCAAATTGTAACATGTGACAAAGATCATATACTAGTCCACCACCGTACAACTCCAGCTTGACCAGGGAAAAAACTTGGTGATGAGCCAAACAACATTACAATGATTCCACAGTACGGGAGTGTTCTCATACAGCAAGGAGAGATCTGTGTAATGGCAGCTCCTTGGTAATAGGTACTAAAATTACTAACGGATAAGAAATTAGCTGATTGGGAACTCATTGTGTGTACACAATAGACACAGGCAGTTACAAAAACAGGCCTACAGTATATGCTAACAATGCCTGTACTGGGATTGTGTTTCATGAAATTTTGCCCTGAGGCAAAAAATGATAATAATGACCAAAAATTAACACTTTTCTTTGGTTTATCTTGTAACTAGGAAGTGAATCTCTTGCCTCATGAATATGACACATTAGAGCAAATTTCAGAAAAATCCACTGGCAATTACAGAGGCTGAAACCTTTAAAAAAGTGAGACAGGCGCTTTTTGTGAGACAGACATTTCTTCCCTCTACAGTATAACATAAGCTCTACCCACACTTTGTGGGTCGAGCTAATAACTGTGAGCCTGTAACTCATGGACCTTATAACTCAAGCACTAATAAAAGTAAGCTATTCCGAGATAGTACTTCTTGTGTCCGAGGATGTGAAATCCATCAATGCCTTCATTAAAAAAAAAAGAATCTTAGCACTCATTTTCTAGGCAGTCATTGATTATAAATTTGTGCGTTTGCAATGTTTTAACCGTGCTTTGCTTCACTAAAACCTATGGATACATAATAAACTGAGGCCCCTTGCTATTATTTTTTCCCATTTGGGGAGGGGAAGTGAATTTAGATCCGGCCCGTACCGGTAGGCAAAAAAGATCTAACTAGTTTACGGCTAATTTTTGACCTTCTAGGTTCCAGCCAGCCCCCCCCCCCCCCAGGTTACTTGGGCTATTTCTGATCACGTTTTTCTTTTTAAAGTTTAGTTTTTAAATCTAATCCTTCTCTATACAGATATCAAATGAATAAATAGAATGAATCGATGAATATCAATTGTAACATCAAGAGAAGGTGGACTAGCCTATGTACGTGTATGTGGTGGTAACTACGTGATCGTGTATTCTTGTTGTACTGGTAGTTAGTCAAGGTAATGAACAAGAGCTAGTTAAGTTCATTCGTGGATGTCATAACGGCTCAGATTGTTAAAGTGTACCTCAAGTCAAAAAAATCAAAAATATATAGTTAAGAACATGAAGAGCGAACTCTAACAGTCCAACTCCCATTATCATAGGACATTCCTGAGCTGACCTGTAAAATGTTGAAGTTTATTCACTCAACTGAAAATGTTATATTGCGCAATAATTTGTGATTTCATTGTTGTACTACTCAAACTACAAGCTTTGTATTTCTTTGTTTTTCTGAAAATTACTGCACCTTATATCAAGGTGTGATATCACTTGTACTCTTATAGGACGATGTAATTAATCCCTCTCTGTGCAACATGCTATGCAAGCAAATAGAAGTGCTCAAGGTCATAAAAACATTATTAATTTTAAAGGGAAACAAGGCAGGTACTTCTTCAATATTTTATATCTCAGCTCAGAAATGTGTTATGAAGGTTGAGTAGGAACATATTCTAAGCGTTCTTGTGAAATTTCTATTCATTTTACACGTCACGGTTCTCGAGATACTAGAAATTGATTGTTGCAAATTTTGTACATAGAATTAACTCGAAGCAAACAGGCATGATGTCATCGATTCACATTGTTGGCCAATGGTTTGCTTTTATTTATAATTTACCACCAATTTTATGCAAGTAAACTTTGACATATTGATATCATAGGTGCATTCTGAGCAACAGAATTTCAAAACCTTTATATGCCGTTGGGGCAAAATTAAATCTCTTATATCTATTCGAGGTCAAACTAATAGGATGAAAAATAAGGAAAAACAAAACATTGACCAACATTGTGAATCCATGAAATCATACCTGCTTGCTTCAAGTTGACCTTTTATAAAAAAAAAAAAAAAGTTGTGAACTTCAATTGGTAATATCTTTAGAACCGAACATGGGAAATGAAAGAAAATTGCACCAGAATACTTAAAATATATTCGTCTTTAACATATCCAAAATAAATTTTGTTCCGGACTATTCTTTTAAGTTTAAGTTTTAAGTTTATGTATGAACACGATCATATGAAACATGAGTTTCCTTTTAGAAAACAAATTTAAGATAAAAATACATTTTAAAAATATTTGTCAAGGGAGAGGCCAGGGTCTAATAATGATTGAGAAGGGGCATATATCATATGTCTATGATGGGACGTCTAATCACTGGCATATAGCATTTTTGCTGTGGGACTAGCCGCAGGGGTCTAACTGAGGAAAAATTTGAAAAAGTTTCGATCATTTAAGTACCCTCAGATGCAATCTGCAATTCTGGTCGATGCGTATTGGTGCGACCAGAAATTCTTTGGTCGAACAATACTTTCCATGTTACAGGAAAATACATCTCCGAGCTCGTTTGAATTGATTCTTTTTTCTGTTTTTACACCTTACCACACTCACTACAAATGAATATCGCTCAAAAGGGATCAGTAAATTTATTATTGTCGGTCAAAAGAGCACTGTGGACACGTGCTTCCCACATAGATTACTGGTATTTATTGCCCAGCTGGCCCAATACTATAACTTTATGATTTCGTTCATTTCCATCGCCCGTAACATTTTTACGTAACCGAAAACATCTCTCTCGAGATTTGCGCAGAGTTCGTCAGTCTTCTTTGACCTTTGACCTACTGGATATTTTGTCCTTTTTCGATTACGAGACTTTTGTATCCGTAGAGCTTTTTCTGCTCTTTTGTGACAAAGTTCAGTGGTATTTTGATTAAGCTGTCTAAAATACTCCAAATCCGACTCAAAGGAAGGGCCGTACTGATTTATTTTCACCCAAAATGACTTGTTGAAATAGTCAAATAGAAAGGCGTCTGCAAAGTTCCATGATCTAATTATTCTAACGTGTTCTTTGGGTGGATCTATATGTTCATCACGTACTTTTTGAGATAAGTATACTATGTCTTTAAATTCCCAACACATTAACTTCTTGAACAAAAGTAAAGACTCGTCGAAATATTCTTGAATCAAAACTAAATCTAGTTCTTTTTCCAGTTTCAGTATTTTAGCTTCTAGGGTGTCAATCGATATATTATTAACCGTGTTAGTCAACAAGCCTAAGTCAAACATTTGACCATTATAAATCACACGACAGGCGTATGTGTCACATTCAGAAATTCTCTCAAGAAAGTATTGTATATCAAAATCTTGGTTATAAATATCCTTGTTTATTTTGAAAAATTCTTTTAATTTAAAAAAATAAACTCCTGAATAAAACTGTGCTACAGGATCCCTGAGGATTGTTATATATTTGACTTCCGGTTTCATGACTTCTTGTACTGCAGTCCGATTGAAAGGCACGTGACTTATCAGAAGGTGAAATCCATCCGTGCTTGGAGACGATAGTAACATAGTTGAGTTAAAAGGTATATCACCAAACATGGCGTTCGAATCACGTGGCAATGCAAAAGTTAAGTTTCTTTCTACGCCATACCGTGCAATGATGCTGCCGATGGTTGAACTGGCCGTCTTATGAGTCTTTACTAGAACGACGCTATCGATGTTACCATGGGAACAAGGTGATACATTTTCCTTGGAAAAACTGTCATTCCAACTCTTTGCACGCGGAAAAGGTAAATTGCTGAAAGATAAAAAGACTGGTGGGCTATATCAAGTGTCTCGAAAATTTTATGAGTCTAAAGCGCAGGTCGCACTACAGCGATATCGTATCGGATTACGCTCTGATTTTTGTGAGTTTTACTGCCTAGATTCCTACACCTTTGGTGGAAAGAAACAAAAACATGCCAATCTATAGAAATAAATGATCTGCACAGCATGACCACGATAAATCAAAATTCTTCAAACACTTTCACAGAGAGCGTTAATCGGATACATGTAGTCCGATCAGGGAGTTGCTAGCAACTCCCTGGTCCAACAATAGCTGTCAACGTGAAGTCACAAAAGAACTACCTTACATTTCATTTTCACGTTCTTCTCATACAAATCATATATTTACACATCATGGCAATATTCTTGATCTTTCCGACAAATAAATAGAAAAGAGTTTAAGAGAAACTCACAAAAATTGGAGCGTACTCCGATCCGACATCTGCGCAAGAGCAATACATTTACAGTATTGTAATGGTGGGACATGATTGGGACGTCGATCTGGGTTTTGGACTGGAGAGGGGCACAAACTTTCAAACAGCCCGAACCCTGGATCATGTCCCAGACCGGAATACA
Source organism: Holothuria scabra (assembly GCA_037179385.1). Lineage (NCBI taxonomy): Eukaryota > Metazoa > Echinodermata > Holothuroidea > Aspidochirotida > Holothuriidae > Holothuria > Holothuria scabra. Next base: position 33,867,510 of record CM074185.1, on the reverse strand, counting down.
GTCATACGAACGGGAGCGCACACGTAAAGCACGCACACACAAACACGCTGCACGTTCATTAACATTGACACGCACAAAACTCAAGGAATAAATAAATGGAGCATGATATGAATGCAATACTCTAATAGTCCCCCCCCCCATGCCCCCAAGATCGACTCCTTGGGTCGTGAAAGCAGGGGTGGCGCCAGGATTTGCCCGACAGGGGGGCCAAGCTCCCCGACAGGGGGACCAGCATTTCAAGGCCCCGACAAAGGTGGTGACTTAGTCCCGGCGGGACGTAACTCGGCAGAATTTGAGGCGCGCGGAGCGCGCCAAAATTTTGGACTCTCTTTTTAACAAATACTTAAAACTCTGGAGTTTATTTTGAAGAAAAAAATTGAAATTTTTGAAACAATTTTGACTTTTGGAAGGACCATAAAAAAGTTGGGGTGTTTATCGAGGAATCTATACTTCATATGGGCAAAATCAAAAACGTTTTGTACCCGACAGCTGAAATTCTGTTGAGGATTTGCATGGAACCGTTCTAATTTTACGTACTAAGGTCTCAAGACGAGACTAGAACTTTGCCCGAAAAGTTTTTCCCTTTTTTAACGAAGATTTGAAGATTAGGAGCTTATTATATTGCAGAATTTTGGGATTTAATATAAGAAAATTTGTTTTTTGCAAGGTTAAAGTGAAAAATTTGGGTTCTTTATTAAGTGATATGCCTTTCAAGAGCAAACTAGGTAGAATGTCGGGGTGATTTAAAAAGTTGGTTTTAAGTGCTGTACTGAGTATCCATCGATATAGGAAAATTTTGTCACTTTGAACAATCTGAAGCTTATATTGGGGAAAAATTATAATTTTATGACAGACCTTCTCATAAGAAAAATCAAGTAGATGGTGATCTGTAGTTTTGTTGGGGTTACTGAATATCATCAGGCAGATTAAGGCCCTCGGACCATGTTCGAAAATTTTCCCGCGGAAAAGTTTGGCTTCCCATATATTTGAAGTTTTATATCTTACATATTGAAATATTTAGGCGTACGGGAGCGTTTCGGTTTGGGAGCGGGCAGAATTTGTCCCGAAAATGTAATCCTGTCCGAAAAAGCACACAGATTTTTGAAAAATTGAGAACCACCAGACAGCAGGAAAAGGCATTTCCCGGGCTGGTACGGTAATTAGAAACAAAGTAGTCATTAATTTGAGCTTTCTTTCACAATTAAAATTTCACTTTTTAATGCTGTCCCAAAACGAAGAATAATATGCCAGCATGCATTGTTTCGGTAAGTAATCTGTTCGGCCAAAATATCTAAGCGGAACGCAACCACCAGTTGGCACGGAACGTACAGAAAATTGTTAAAAAAAATCTAGTCCCTCAGACTGTCAAACAGCCGGAAATGGCATTTCCCAGGCTTGTAACTAGAAATGAGCATCGTTATTTTGAGCTTTCCTTTGAAATTAACGTTTAAATTCAACAGAAAAAGGTCCAACTTGCTATTAGTGGATCAGAAAATTCCCAGATAAAAGGTACTGCTACAATTTTTATTGGGGGGGGGGGGGGGGGGACTGTGCAACGGAACTGAAATTATACTAATGTGTTTGAATCTACTAGGAATCTTCGTTGTATTCAATTGCAAGATCGAAGTTGAAATTTTCTACGTGACTGCCCTAACCTCAGACTATAAATGATTTTACTTCCGACGTATTTGAAAATATGTCACGTTACAAGGTGGTTTTAAATGAATTTTCAGTCAGACTTATGGGGAGACATCCTCACGCTACTGTTTATCATTATGTGTAGCTCAAAACATCCCGGCCGATTCTCATTACCGTTGTTAGAATTCGGCTGTCGGGGGAGGCCAGATGGCAGATCATTGGGCACTCCATGCACCTGAACAACCTCTCGTCTGTTTTTGTCAGGAAAAATCGGAATTGTGAGTTTCCTTGAAGAATATGGTCTTCTAGTGAGCAAAACCAAGAAAACAGTCCGGATTTCTGAAGTTTATAAGGCCCGCATCTTTTATCAGTTTAAGGTGGGCATTCAGATGGGGGTTCCCCGACGAAATTGGGTTTTCTCAGCAAGAGGGGGAAGGGCAGCCTTCCCTGACGGGGGAATGACCTTGAAGATTGAAGATAGGATGAGGCGCGCTAGGACCGTTACAAAAGAATTAAATAGTTCAAAAAAAGTTCTTGATTATCCTTCCAGTAACTTCAGTCCTTCACCTTCATTTTAGGCCTCCCCGAAGGAAATTGCCGTCAGTTCCACGACTCGGAGGAGATAAGACAAGGTACATGAAATGAGGTTTAACCGAGCAAAGAAGAAGTGATTGAAAATCGATTCTAATGTGTATTAAAATAGCATTTCAAGCCAAAAAATGTTTACCCATCCAGTAATTTCAGTCCTTGTAGGCTTTTTTTTTTTTTATTACTTTTCTTTTTATTTTTTTTAGGCCTCCCCGACGAAATGTCCGACCTTCCCCGACGAGGGGGGGGCAGTGGTCCCCGACGAAGCCATGCCCCACCCCCCCCGCTGGCGCCACCCTGCGTGAAAGTTCAATTTACATTGCCAAAATTCGAATTTTGAACAGATCGTACACCATTTACAATGGAAAAGGACGATTAGGTCAGTCTAGTGGCAGCCTCCCTGATTAGATATTGCTTTACAGTGGCGAGCTGTACCAAAATTCTATCCAACAGCACTTAATGAATTCTATTTGGAAAATTTTTATTACTGAATTGGATGGAGGGGGTGCAATAATCTCTGACAAAAGGCTACAGCCAAGTCTTTAAAATTATTTGATCTTTCGGTCCTTAAATTACAAATGAAAGGAGCGCTACCGGGAGAAAAGGTTGGATGCATGCACATGCCCCCTTTTCTCAGTCGTTGAAATACTTTTGTAAAGAACCGCATGCCTTGAAAACCATTTGATTTTACTTTGTCTAACTTTATGTGCAGCAGTCCCTTTTGATGATTTGTGTTAAAGGGCAAGAGCAGTCACCTCAACTTGAAATAGTGTAGTAGACTGTCCTGTTTCATGATTGACTGTTTGGAGTCATGTGATATCATTGTTTCCCTTCAGATGTGAAATATACTGCTTGGTGTACCCTAATGATGCAATATTGAAGTCTAAAAATATGATGAAAGATAGGCTACTTTAAAGAGAAATAAGAAGATAATTGTGATGTTTAGCCGTTGCTTCAAGCTAGTGAGCCACGACTGGAAAAAAGACCGTGGTCGGCTCGGCTTAATTCAATAGGGTGGAAACTGGGCCGTAAAACTCCATCTAACTAACTAACCGTTGCTTCAAAATAAGCTTGGGGGGACTGCTCCTGACTTTTACCTCTGAGTTACCGGTCGTCCTGTTGGTTTTCAGTTTACGAAACTATACTTTTCATGCGGAATTCTTACTTTGATTGGAAGTGCTGTGAACCTCTTGATCTGATAACCGAAGCCTACAGCTTCGATTGTAGGAACTCAATTGTCACGTGGATGTGAGCCTGCTGCTGCGGCCCGAAGCACGGACAATTTCGCAAAAGCCAGCGGTTTTCAGTGCAGACGTATTCACATCCTTGAGCAACTACGCATGTGATTGAGGGAATTTTGATGAGTTTTACTGCAGTGTTTTCTGGAATTTCTGGAAAAAACATCCCTCCATATTTTCATGATTATGTCTTGGATTTCTCATTAAATCTTTGAATGAGTAAAGAGGAGAACAAAGAACTAGAGCAGCTACGCTGCAGAATCTCAATAGGCCTTTTATGCATGATCAAAGGTAATCATGAAGCAGTGGAATGTTGTGTTTAAAGGGCAAGAGCAGTCATCCCAAACTGAAGTAGTGTAGTAGACTGTCCACTTTTATGATTGGCTGTTGGGAGTCATGTGACAATGTTTTTTTTTTCCTCTTCAAATGTGAAATTTACTAGAAAAACTGTTTGGTTTATATTGAATATGCAATAGTTTAAAACCCCAAATGTAATGAAAGATACTTTGAAGAGAAAGAAGACGAATATTGTGTAATTTAGCTTTTTCTTTAAAATAAGTTTGGGGGGCTGTTCTTTACCTTTGAGTTTTTCATGATAGGCCTACAACAGAAAAGAGCACACATCCATACAGTATCATACATAAAATGAAATATTACAAACTATCGATATTCCTCTTATAATCTGTCTCATAATCTTATAAACTGTAAATAAACTTCTCCATCACAAGACAATGGCTCGGCAAACATCTTAGTCAGACCAGACAAGATCATCTTAACAGTTACCCTATGCTTGACTTAGCAGAAGTTTGAAGCCAAAGACAAAATAACAGACTAAAAACACACACAATTGCACTATGCGAAAACTTACACTACGGGGAAAAAAGGAGTAATAATAATGGGCACAAATGAAACTTTTTTTACACAACATTTTGACCACTTTTCAGAAAAAATAACTATCAGCCTATCAGATCATCAAGTTAAATTTCTGACTGTGTAAATAATTGTACACTGTATGCTCTATAAGATGTTATGATCAAAATGTATAAACTCTTCGAAACATGGCCATGCTGAAAAGGATTTTAGCTACAGCTGGCAACCGGCTAGTGTGACAATATCTCAATACATGCTATGTAATGAGCTAATAAATTAGAATACAGAGTTAATTTTTAAACAATCTAATATCGCTCTTTTCTTGTAACTGTCGCCTGACTGCTTCAAAATGTTGAAGTATAATGTTTCCTTCGAATATTCCCATGATTCTCAGCAAACTAATTTACTCGTAGAAATAATGTTGGAGCTTCTCAAGAAGTCCAACCAGTGCTTGCCCAATTGGCGCCAGGACATCACCAGGGTGCATTAATGTTGTCTACACACGGGGGGCACGGGGGCACTTGTCCCCCCCCCCCACTTTTTCCAGAACTTAGTTTTTTCTACGTCTAAGTCTGGTTGCTTTTGCTACAAAAATACAAACTGGAATTGACAGAGCTACTCGAGTGATACTTAATTAAGTTGTTTAATGTTTAAACAGGTCATATACTGCATTGAAAACTAAATAAAAACAATATTCTTCCAATAAATGTCTCAACGCTGTCTTTTCGACATGCTTGGCGTGCACCCGTTTTAAATATTTCAGGATTCGGGGTTACTTCTTGTAGAACACCTCTTCCATTGTCACTGAAACTTATCACCAGTGCCCCGGCCGTACACAACTGAAACTCTACCGTAACTAGTAAAGGGGGAAGCGGGGAGGCGGTTGTCTACTGGTCCCCTTCCATGGGCGTCCGCAGAAAAAAGGGAGGGGGAACAAAACCTCCGAGTCACCATGAATTGACACAAAGCCTGCGAAAATTTCGGCCCGAAATGCCTCGCAGATCACTGGAAATGGCATTTCTACAGCCTATTTTTCGCATTGAAACTTGGAAAACACGTTTTGTTCGGGTTTTTTCTTTGATTTTTATACGTTTTTTCAAATTTTTGATTTTCCAGGGGGCAAGTACCACCCCCCTTGCCCATGCCTGTGGACGCCAAGTCCCCTTCTCTGACCAAGCGCCAAAGGCTTTCTGAAAGGACGATGATCTTAATTGACCCTAATCTGGAGCTTCACTCTTTTTCGGCTGAAGTGAAAAGAGGCCCACCCTTTCTCTAATTTCCTTTAATTTTTCTATTGAGATTGAGTCCATTTTTCGGCGTGTTCTGCGCGTCCCATCACAGATATGGACTCTATAAAAATCTCATGAAAAGGACTCTATAGGAAACCAACGGTACGTTTTTGCTTGGTACAAATATTCTCAGAGGTCACCCTTATTAAAGGGACCACTCTTTGTCTAATTTTATTTCAATTTCACTATTGAGATGAAGTAAAATTTCATCTTTCGGCGCGCTCGGCGCGCCCCTTTACAGGTAAAGATTCTGTGAAAGTCACCTGAAAAGAATATATATAAAACCAGAGTATGTTTGTGCGTCAGTAAGAATGTCTTTAAGGGGCCACCGTTATTCAGCTTAGTGGCCCATACTTTCTGTAATTTTCATTCAGTTTTGTTACTGAGATTTTTTTAACGTTAAATTTTTCGGGGGGCTTCGCGCGCCCTATCATAGACAAAGGCTGAATTCACATCACATGAAAAGCCCCCTAGCTTTCTGAAAAGAAGATCTGGGGAACCAAGGAGGGAGTCCCTGAAGAATCTCAATTATAAGTAATTCATTCTCCCTCACCGTACCCTCTGCGTTATCAATTCCGGTCGACTTTAATCATACGGAGTAAGGATATAATTGAAGAAAGTCAAGTTGTGATATTTGTGTTCTGTTAAGTGCCCAGCTTATGTAATTTAAATTTGAAGATAAAATGCATCATTTTAATGCGTACAATTTCGTATGTACCCAGGAGTTTTAGGGGGCTTCGACCCCTGGACTCCACGCCGTTAGGGGGAGGGCTTCGCGCTCCCGCGGCGCCTTAGGCGCCGTTTGGTTTTCAGCCCGAATTTGCCCCCACATTTAGAGATCAAATCCCGCCCTGTCTACACAGGTTATTTTCTAAGCCTATGTACAAGTCAAAAGCAGACTCCATATTCGACACTTGCTTCGAACGAAAACGGACGGTTTCGAATCGAGCTGAGGCTACATTGTACATTTTCTCACTCTTACTAAAACGTTTGGTGGCAATCTCTTTGAAAAGGACCCAATCACTTTGAGTGTAGAATGTGTACGGTGTATAACTGTGAACGAAGGGTACGTAGATGCATACTTAAAGGACAAGAGTACTGTCCGCAAACCTATTTAGAAACAACAGTCAGATCAAACAAATTTCCCAATATTTCGCTCCTAAGTATTTTCACTAATCAAAACTACTGGCGTGGCTGCATTTTATGGTTTTCCTCCCTTTGCCTCATACCCTTGTGGCATATGTCTCACAACTGATTAAGCTGCTTGGACATATCACTAATTGATAAAAAATAACATCCATCGGTGGGTCGAACTGTCCTGTGTTCATTGCGACAATGAATTGCAGATACAGCGAACCTTCATCCTCTTTAACAGTGTAATAAGAGCACTACCGTATACTTATGTTCCTCTAAATCAGACCATGCAGTTCGAAAACTGAGAGAGGAAGTTGTCACTTACCCGTCATTACCGTCACAGCATAGGTCTAGTGTGTTTCGCGGTATATCTCTGCGAAGGACAGACACTCTCAACCAAAAAAGGAAAAGAAATATGGATAAAATAAAACCGGCTTTCCTAAAAGAATGAAAAGAACTGCTGTAGATTATTGCCATTGCAGAAGTTACAAGTAAACACTGGTACTCATAGCTTGTAAAACTGTACAAGGAGTCTTTCTTGGACAAGCTCTAGGTAGAATTTGTCTCAATGTGTTAAAACCGTGGTAACTCTCTCTTAACTGCCTGTACTGTATTCAACTATGGAGCGGCAACACTGTTGTAACTTAACAACTTATACTTGCAGCGCAACCCCTTGCAATATTTTTTCGTCACAGTTCACAGTTGGAAAATTTGTTCCTTACAGTGTGGTTTGCAAGTGCCATCATTTCTAAAACCTGAGAAGTATTAATCGTGGTAATCTACAAGAAAAAAGAGCGGAAAAAAACGACAAAAGTGAAAAGCAAATAGAGCAAAAACAAGAAAAAAGGCAAAGCAAGTCAAAACAAACGAAGGACTGTTTGGTACCAGGGTAAGATTTTGACAAATGTTTAAGTAATTCCTGTTATCGGTGGCGCTAGTGGGAAAAGTACCCTTCTCGTCAGTTAGGATTGTTGATTGTTTTCACTCTTGCGAAGGACTTAGTCCGTGGTAAAAATGCATGTAATCCCAAATACAGTCAATCTCCTCAACGATCTGCTTTACTTTGCTCTTTGAAAGGAAAGATTCTTCAATAAAACCCCATTTTTTTTTCTATTTACCTCTTAATGTTTTTCAATTAAACCAACCTCTAAATCTTTCTTCAATAGAGAAAAAGATATTCAATTTTTTGCAGATATAAAAAGAAACATGGTACATTCGATATCCTATAAATACGTCACCTAATTGTACCGCTTAGCGTGGGCGTAAATTATTAGGGGGAGGACATGTTCCCCTCACTTTTTTGATGGAGGGGACACTAACGTCCTTTTTTGATGACGGGTACACTAACGTTAAAGTCCCCCACACACAGTATGTGACATGAAACTTAAAAGTTAGGTACTAGCTACCAAAAATATTATACATGTAGGTTATGAAAGATGTCTTCTACCGATTGAGATGGATTTCTGTATCAATAATTACACGTTTATACTTTGCAAATTCCCGCGCGTGCTTGCAATCCCCCAAATTTTCACGCGCTTGCATTGATGTTCTTTTTTCACCTGCATATCAAACATACATTATTGATCTGTCTCTATGATTATGTCGATTGTTCGAGTGTATAGGACAGCAGGTGTGGTTATGAAGGAGCACAACATTTAGGAATCGGAAGAAGTGGAATCGTTCCCTACTATGTTTGAATGAAATTTGTAATCTTTAGTGAATGACCAGCCTGTCAAGCTTAACACATTTTAAGGAAAATGTCTCGTTGCGCAGTCTACATGCAACTTGTTCAGAAAAATGAATGATTTCAAATACAAAATTTCGACACGAGCGCATCACACATTCGTATAGCGATTCGACCATTTCAGATTTTCTTTTTAATGAAATCAAAAGCGTCGGAGTGATAAATTGATTTGAGCTGGTGGGTAAGGTGTGATTTCGAGTGATTGAGAAACTCATTGACGGCTTGTGTAGTAATTAAGGGTCCCGAGCTTATCTCTGACAATTCTAAATTGGCCTACAATTTTCATAAATGAAAGGAAAACTTGTTAATGGTTTCAGGCGGCGCTCGTTTCAATTAAGCATATAGTATGGCTCTCAGGCTAAGCAGGCCACTACCAGTGGCGAAACCAGCAGGGGGCAAGGGGGCAAACTTCCCCCTCCCGGACACAAAAAACGGGGAGGGAAGAAAAAACGGGAAGGGGAGGGAAGGAAGGGAAGGGAAGAAAGGAAAAGAGGGAGAAAGAGAAGAGGAAAAAAGAGAAAAAGGAGGGGAAGAAAAGGTAAGAAAGGCAAAAGAAAAATGAAAAACGAAAAAGAAGGGGAAAGGAAAAAGGAGAAATATGAGATAAGAAAGAAAGTGGACCTACTATAACATCAAAAGCAAGATTGATCTGCATTCATGGGACACTGGATTGGTCAATGTATGAACATTCATTTAGAAAAATATCAGTATGAACATTCATTTAGTCGCCCGAAGTTAACAAAATAATATCTGAGGTCCACTTTTTTGGAGGAAATACTTCCCTCCCTTGCTCTTTGTCTGACAGTCTGCAGAACTTTAGGAAAACAATCATTCTCAGATTTGCCACCAGTATTTGAAGGAAGTGCAGATTCTTCAGTAATCCCCTCAACTCTTTAAACTTCCTCACAGGAAACCCAGAATCCAAAGCTTTCCGCAATGTAAGCTCCATATCAACAAATTATTTTTTTAAAAGGGCAGAAATTTACATCCCTAATACAGTTGTGTTTACATTTGCAAGAAAAATCGGAAAAATTACTTACAAGCCCGAGACATGCCATTTCCGGCTTTCTGAGGGGTCGCGATTTTTCAAAGTTTTCTGTACGCTCCGCGCCAACTGAAGATAGTCTTTCTGTAGAGCAAGACTTCATATTCTATGCAGGGGAACCATTGGCCTACTGTACTCAAATGCTCTCATACACACCTGTCATCAGATACCTTTCAACCCTGTCAGTTGTGTAGTCTGTGTAGATGGATTCTTTAGATATTGAAGTGTCAAAATTTTATCAGAGCAGAGCAGTGGCGTAGCTACAGGGGGCAGGGACGATTGCGCAATTGCTCGAAAAAGTGAAAAGTTCGAAAATTTGCCATTTGAGGCACCAGTCAAATACATTGCGGTTTTTTCAAGTTTTCCTTCATAAAATTCCGAATTCTTTCTAGTAAAAGTTCCATATTTGAAATTATTAGCTTTAAATTGGCAAAACTTTCCGCGCGCGCCTTAAACTGCAACCCTTAAAGCAGTAAGTGATTGCTTATAAAAGCAGTCAATGGATAATGGATAAACAGTGCCGTTTCCCTAAAATTTTCTTCAATGTAGGCGTTCATTTTTGTCTAAAAAGGCAACAAAGTTTCGAGAGTTTTTTGAATGTCGCCGAGAAGCCTTAATCCGCACTCCTTAGATAACAGGATCTTCAGTCGACATGCTATCTCAAATATATGTTAATAGGAAACACAGATTCTTCGATAGTCCCCCACATATGCAAATTTCCTTACAGGAAACCCTGAATCTAATCTATTTTCTGAAATAAAAGCTTCATATTTACAAAAGTGTAAAATCACCCAGATTTTCGGTACGTACCTTGCAGTGTTCACACTTCAGAAAAAAATCAGATTTATTTTAAAAAAATGTTCTTGCTCGTAGAAAAAGCAAAAGGATATTACTCTTGAATTTGCTGGAATAGAAAGGCAATCTTCTTAGATAAAGAAGCTACATTTTCCAACGCATTTTTTTAACGATTTCCTCAGTATACCCTCAAATTGTTAACTTTGACAAGGCCGTCTAGAACGCAAAACGCCAATTTTCTTCGCCGCGATTGGCTACCTATTTTTACTGTAGGCCTACAAAATTTCCCGAAATTTTCCAGTTTCTTTCATTTTATGTTTCCTAATATAATATGTTTGCACTGTACATCCTGCGTACGTGGAATTGCAGAGCAGACGAACCAAACGATAACATATGTTGGCCAACAACCAAGAATAAAAAACGGAACACCAAGAGCACCTGCGCAAACGAAACAAAAATCACTAACACCGCTCCCAAGCAACCACAGACACCCAAAATGGAAAGACAACATCAGGCCACCACCACCCAACAAACAAAATCGAAACATCACCGACGAAAGACAGACCAAACTACCACCACCAACAACAACCGTCCAGAGCGACCACAACTCCAGAGGGCACGAGGGGCCGGGTCCAATTTTACATCATGTACCTTGGATGTACGACATTGCACATTGCACCTGGAGATACTCTGAAGGTAACTCCTCTGATGCCCAGACTGAAATCCTTGAACACCTTTGCTTGGCTGGCTCGACTTGAACCAATTGGTTAGTACCCCTAAAGTAGGTTTACTCTGTGAAAAAATTAAAAGAAGCTGATATCACTTGATTCTGATGGGTATGGGTATCAACATTTACCAAAAAAAGTAACCTTGGGTGGAGGAAGTGCATTTTGAGGGGTCAAATGTCATTGACCACAATCAATTAAAGTATATCGTGTTTGGTCTCCAATTAAAGGAAATTTAATTTTAAACTCTTTACGTGACATTTATTGTACAATGTTGCAATGTTATGTTCACACAAAAAGTTACACATGGTTAACGATGTTTTCGTTTCGTTTCGTTTCGTTTATTTGTTTTTCTACATCATCAAAATGTATGGATACACAAAAGTAATGAATACAGTACATACATAACACTTAAGTAGGTGGCAGTAAAACTAAAAAATCCTGAGGGATGTAGCCGTAATATTAAACTGTATACGTGACCAATCAGAGAGGAGCAGAGTTACACAGGGCGGAAGTTACATTTTGGAGCCTGGTCGGAAATTAATGCACAAGAGATTCCAAAGGGCAGCAGAGCTACCATACACTTTTAGTGTAGCCATTAACATTATTGAACATTATTGGCGGGGAGGCAATAACACATTTTAAAGTACACTGTAATAAAGGTTTGCCGCAGAATTACAGAGACCATAAGATAAAAAATACACATTAAATTAGATATAAAGACAAAATAGCTAAGAAAAATAAAGAAAAAGGGGTGATATAAAACCTAACAATAAAAATGATATACATAGACCTAAGTAAAAAAAAACAGGAAACAAATTAAAAACAAAAAACTAAACAGTAAGAAAAAACCTAATCTGCAGTTAGCCTGCAACAAATATTAACAGTGCAAACTGCTGGAAGTGGAACGGTGCCTATGTGCAGATAATTTGTTCCTTAATATTTTTGCTTTGAAAAGGAAGAGCCGGTATCGTGAGAGAAAAATAGGTCAAGTATCTTAGTACTTTGGGGAATACGAAAAGACTGCAATACGTTTATTTGTATTGCTAAATAAGGTTTTTCCAGAGAAACCTAACAGGTAAAGGGTCTTCTAGAGACCTCATTTTTCAATGATGGAGGTATCCTTAATGATCTCAATTTTGTGTGAACTAGATATAAGATCATAATGAAGCCTCAGATCTCTTTCAAAAGGAAAAGGTGATTATTGAAGCCATTCGCAACCTTTTGAGGCTAAAGAAAAAGAAGAAAAATTAGCTTGAAGGGTTTTCTTATTTCCAAGCTTCATTTGTACGTGCTGGAGGAGGTTGTAAGGTAGCAATGTTATGATGCGACCATGATGGATGGCGCTGTTGTTGTAAGATCAGTAAGTTTAACTTACAAAAGTTTGCCTTGAGAAACCTGCTCATAAAACGCCGGCTTTGCGCTCCTGCTTCAAATAATTCATCAGTGATTTTTCTTCTTTTCCTACTATTAAAATAGTGGATTTGTCATGAAAGCTTAAGGTATCAACTTGCAATTGGATGTTTCTGATATGTGATCAGAAATCCCTTTCTTGGGGTGTGGCCACATATGATACCTTGTGGTGTATAGCATTTAGTCCGTGGTAGGTCGGGAGGGCTTCAGATTCACATTCTGCTATTTGAAACTATACTTGCAATGTATGGTGCTATAGTTGAATGGCTTGACGTTCCAAGCTAAACAGTGCTAATGTCTTTCACTTACACCTGACATTTTACGGAAGTATCAAATGACAAAATAAATGCCGCACACCGGATTTAAAATTAAATATCATTTCATTTGAGACCAAACATATAGCCTACTTTACTTAATATTTGCACTTTCCCCTCCGGTTAAGACTTACCAAAAAAGGTGAGCTTGGGTGAGCCTAAACCTACTTATATCAGATGGAATCAGCTTCTGATAAATTTTTTTCACAGATTGGCCTGAAATCGGTCTAATTTAGGGGTAACTAGGTTGGAAGCTAAGCCGTGTAACCTAACCTATTGTATGTCGGTATGTGGCAAACTTGCACCATGCAGCAGTCCCATTCAAGGCGGTGTATTCTTGCGTACCTGGGATACTGCATTGTGATGCCTGGATACACTTTGAAGCGTGTTACGTAACTCCACTGTGACGGCCGAAGGTAGAGTCTCCATCCTTACTGTACAGTCTACTAAATTTATCCAACATGAATACTGTAAGGTTTCTCAAGGTTTTGGTAAGCAATGGTGAATAATCTGAGAAAACCCACCGTGATTGCATTAGATATCTCTCCAGTACGTCGTTGAAATTGGTTTTAATTTTACTAGGTATAAGGCTGAGGAAAAATTTGATTAACCATGGCCAGAATTTGCTGTAAGTCGCGGAAGTGGTAGTTACAGTAAAGTAAGTGGAAACTCACATGGGTACTTGCAGGGTGAAATTGATGTGCATTAGGGCCTAGACCTAGCCCAGGTAGGCCTACATAAAAGAATGTGCTTCTCAAATGCTAGGAAACATCTACTGTGGTAGCCCTTACTGCAGATGTTTCTGGATTAAGGACAGAGTACAGAGCCACTAAAAGGTTGTCTCTTTGCAGTGAGATGCACAGCTAGGCTACATGTTAAGTAGAAGTCTATCAATGATCTTTTTTTGAATTTTTGATCTATTTTTAAATCTAAGTCCTTTTCAAGCATGAGTGGATGTGAGGATGCCCAGAGTCTCCAGCCATGGGGCAGTTTAATTGGTAGTATTAATTTTCAATGAAATTAGAGTAGCACACTTGCCAACATTTGAAAGTCAGTGGAAAAGTGGTAGATCTTGCGAGGGAGCAAAGCGACCGAGCCTGAGCACGCTTGCCCGCGAAGGGGTGTGGGAGGGGGGGGGGGTGTGGGAGGGTGGTGTCCCCCTCCCATGTTGTGAAGCTTTTTTGTTTTTTTAATGTGAAAATATGTGATTTGGTGCATGCTTTATAGGTATTTTGTTAGCATAAGGAGACATTATTAATTATGTATTTTATGAACGATTTTGTAGGAATAACCATGCAGATACCATGCAAATACACCCGTATTGCTGGCAAATAATTTATCACTCTGCAAGTATGCAGAATTACATAACAGATTCAAGGTGTTGCTTTTGTACTTACCACTAGATATCAGTGTGCCTGACATGGTAGGCCTACAATTGGACTTAGGCATTGGCGTAAGGTAAAGTAGCCTATCTGCGGTAGGCTAGCTTGCACAAGGACCGTATAACAGCAGCAATAACTGCTGCGTTGCCTCCAGATCGATATTTGTATGGACGTATATGTGTACGTGTACGTGATGGGATTATTGTAAGGCCGCGAGCCCCGCATGCACGCTCTGATCGCAAAAGATGTAAACAGTCGAGTACAGTACAGCTGGACAATACTCCAGAATCCAGTACACGTATACGTACGTACACGGCGTGCGGGTTTCGATCAATCCATATCTCTCAGCTCAAGCTCGATGGATTGATTGTATTTTTATCAACATTTTCTGAGCTGTTTTATGGTGATATACACACAACACGCACGCTTAAACAGCAAAGTGTAACTTAAATCATACTTTCAATAAATATTATGGCAGGTTTGCCAAAAATCGGTAGATTAAAGTAAAAAATCGGTAGCCATTTCAAATCTCTAAAAAGCGATATTCTACCGCCCAAATCGGTAGAGTTGGCAAGTATGGAGGCCTAGGTGGACTCATGGAAAGGGTAGTCCTCAGTAGGCCTAAAGCCTTAAAGGACTATGTATGGACAGTCACGTCATTGCCCCCTTTGTAGTCCTTTCTCCTGTGATTTCATGGTTGGTGGTCTTCTACCATCATAGTGCCAAATATAACTGATTTTTTCCTTATAGCAAAGGTAGGACGGTAAAATACTATCATAGATTACCTTTTCAAAATCTTGTCCAACTATTTCAACTACTTTTAATTATTTGAAACCTGTAAAAAGGTGCAAAAATTGGGAATAAAATCATTAACTTTGCAACCTCTGAAAATGTACCGTATCCTTCAAATTATTTGTTGACATATAATATTAGGACACTCATGCATATTATTGTGATGTCCCTAAGAAAGTTAGATGTTTGCTGTTTGCATAAGTCCCTATTGTAAATTTACTGTGCAAGTGGTCCATACTGAGGCAACAGTTACACTCTTTAGCATACTGTTGTAAAAAAAGTTCCATATATAGTCACACTGTAAATAAGTAAATTCTACTGCATGAAAAAGTTGGTGATTTCATTTCAAAGTTTTGACCCTTTCCAGAAGATTTCAGTTATCAAGAAATATTGGTTGCTCCAAAGATATTATAAACATAGATACCAAACTTAAAACGGCGCGGTGACTCCTCATGGAGGCCGAATTGGAGGGGCGGAAGTGCTGATCACTGCTCAGGCGTTTTGGAAGCTAACAGTTAATTGGTATCTTTTGATACAATAAATACGTGTTATATTAAAACATTGCAATTCTTGCAAACACCGTTTTACAATAAATTTCACCTACATGAAACAGTTTTAGGCTTCTTCCGCGGTTTTCTACTTAAGAAAATTTGAACATTGACACGCAACAACTGGTTTGAAGTTCATTGACTTGCTGATTGGTCAGTTCCTATGGTATCTTCAAAAGCGCACAGCTATGCACGCGTTAACATTCTAACGCCTTTACAACACAAAATCAACTACTGCGTTCTTTTTCCAAGCACGCAGAAGTACGTGTCAATTATTCCTGACCTCACACGGAGAAATGCATTGTGCGCGTACAGAACTTGTTTAAAAAATGCACGCACGCTGACATCTCGTCACAATGGATTTTTTTGCTACGCATGCACAATTGTGCACACAGTTAACCGAATAGAATTGTGCGCATGTCAAATGAACACTTCTGCCCCTCCGATTGAGCCTCCGTGAGGAGTCAGCGTGTCTAACAGTTAAAGGATAGGAGTTTGGTATCTACGTTAATAATATCTTTGAGTTGCTCTAGTTCAAGTAAGACTGGTGGGGGAATAGCTATGGCATTAAATGAACATTTTGGGTCCAAAATTTGCTGTTACAAGTAAGCTAATTTTGATGGTTAAACCGAATACCAATCATCCTGCTGTTTGGAACAGTTGGAGTATGGATTTTTTATAGAAAGTATAGGGAACAACCAGTCCTTTACTGAGGACTAGGAAATGGGTAGTTTTTATCCTCTGTCTTAATGCTGGAATAACAGTGAGGTACTGCTGGCAGCTGGTTATGGATTTCAAACATAGCATAATCTAGTTAGCTAAGCATGACTTTCAGTACAGTTCTGTAATGCAGAACATGCTGCTAGAATTGAATAGGACGTTTTAGCCAATGTTACCTGATCAAGAGGCGTTTTCTCGGGTGAAGCTTGTCTCTGTAATTGCGGCAGTTAATGCCGTTTAAACCGACCTTGTTGCTCTATTGTACAAGTAGTCTTTGAAGGGGTAAAGCCTTTAACTTTATTGATCTCAAGATACCTGAACAGGATTCTGGGTTATTAGTTGCCGGCTTGAGATGGCTAAAACTATTTGTTTCTAGCTTCATGGATGCTTCATGTTTCAGTTATGAAACCTTCCTCTCTGGTCAGATATACTGTATATCCCCCAAGTTGTGGGGGTTCCATATGGTGGCAGCATTCTCCAAATTACTCCACACCACAGATATGTACAACAGTTCAATTCTACATTCCAAACAGCAATGCCCAAGATTTGTTTTTAAAAAGGCCTAACATACATAGCCCCTGCTTTGGTGGTAATGTTATTTATGAGTTGACCATTTAAAGTCGTCACAAATGGTGACACCCAAATACGGGCTATTTGTTCTTTAATTGCTGAAGTATGCTGCATCTTCCATGGTGTAGAAGAACAATGAATTTCATTGTGTCCTCAGTAATAAGCATTTTTTGAGTTAAAACTCATTCCCCAAACTTTCCCCAAAAGTTAGACTTTGTGTAGATTTTGTTGTAAGGCAATGTGGTGGTTATGTTTCCTTGTGGCTGGGCCTTTAGAGCAGAAAGTCACCAGCAAACAACCTCCCTGCAATGTTTTGTTTTTTTGATACAAGTGTATGTTGGGAAACTTCAAGCTGGCACATAGTGTAATAAATAAGGAACATTACAATAATTCTGGCTTGGTGGACTGGACACCTTTAATGACCAACTATCAGGAAAAACCTTTTGAGGCAGGTGGGCATTCCTTTGGGTTTTTTTTACAACATTAATTAAAAAATACTACTACATTCCAGTGCAGTGGCTTAGGGTAATAACAAGGTCACCTTGAAGGCCTGTGGTCAAATTTTATGAGGATGGAACAGGCGATCGCTCGGTCAGTCCTCTAATATCCCAAGCGTCACAGAACTGTAATGAATAACTTCCAAGTACAGCTCCAAAATGATCTAGCCTAAACACCCTTTTTAAATGGCAATAATTAATGTACATTAAGTGCAGTTTTCAAAGAAGTGCTTTTCAATGACGATAACTCACTGAGCACATCACTCCAAAATTGAGAATTGTCTAGGCTAGTAAATGAAATCCTGGAATCCTCTGACTGCTTTACTTTACCTTGGAGTTGACTTCTCTACATAATACAAAACTTCTGAGAAGCAATGCAATCCACCTCTGACCTGTCCATTGGTGGATTGCTGCCCCCCCCTCCTTATTGCCCCCTTTTTGAAAATTGTTGAAATTGAGAAGTGACAACACACAAAATGGTAGCACTTTTTTGGCATATCAGCCAACATGTTTTCTTTAAGTTGCTGTCAAATATATCTGCACTGATACTCATTAATTCATGAAGTGAATGATAGCAATGATAGCAAATAATAGCAATCATTGGTTGTTTGTCTGATGCAGCACAGGTGAGGAACCACAAAGCACGTTTATTGTGAATGACATTGTTGTGTAAGGGATATAGCCTTCCATATGCCTGTGTTAACTTCAAACTGAAACAGCATCATGCATTTTCCATAAGCCCATTACAGGAAATTTTTTAGAATAAGTTTCCTTCACAAAATATGTGTACTGTTACCTCAAAAGAGTGTAAGTTGAATAAAATATTGATGCCACTCTGATAATGCAAAGGTAGGCCTAATTATGTCATTTTTGTGTACATATTGAGCAAGGTCCCATTTGCCAAATGCAACAGCTATGTATCTGTCGCATAGCAGTTGGGGTGAAAGTTGCGGGCCTTAAATGCTCCCAGGGCTCAAAATAACCCACAGAACCAAAAGCCATGGCTGTTGGACCCTTCGTTTAGGCTGAGGTGCTCGTCAAAAAAGTCCCATTGAAATAACATAGACCAATAGCCATTTTGCCCATTTTGGCAATGCCCCTTTTGAATCTTATCTTGAGCCATGTGCTCCTATGACATGGGTTTATTTTCCTTTTGATAAAAACTAGGGACCTGGACCTATTTGCTGAAAATTGATGCTGTACTGAGCTTGTTTCAGGTCCTTTTAGGAAGCTTGTGTATGCTAAACCAAATTTTAACACCAGCTCCATGATGAAACTTTCCTTCTTACTTTTTGTTACATCCTCTTTCTATGACTGATTTCCTCTTATTGTTTCAGGGAAGAAATGAAGCTTACTACTGCATGCACACTTGATATAGTCACATTTCACATTTTATTAATTGATTGGCAGTTTATTAAGACACACAAACAGTTATAACATTTGGTTTAGCTAACAGGTGAGTTGAGCATGCATGTGTTAATTGCTTTCATGCAGTGTGAATACAATGAAAGCATAGCTCATTGGAGGGCACAGATAATGTCACAAACTCCAGTACAAGTTACACCCCATACTGTCTTTGATCTACTGGGGTGTCTATGTTGGTTTCTCAAGGAGCAATGTCGAGGCATGTGCAGTCACTCCACAGAAAGCAATAAGCACTTTTCATCACAGATATCCATGTTTGAAGAGGAAGTTTAAGCAAAAATTTATATTTCACATGTGAAAACAAGGAACCTTGTCCGTATGAGTTGATGAAACTTTTACTAGAACAATTGGACATGTATTTCTCAAGATATCAGTTAATTAATGTTTCTAGATTTGTATTCCAAAGTGTGCTTGATGGCAGGAGAGATTACAGTATATCACTTCCATACATGAACAGAAAATGCTTTGTTTCCCTTTATTGTTTCAGACTGTTTTGTGGACCTTGAAATTCATAGTGACCTCCCTGTGGGGAATGCAACTTTTTGTGAAATTTTCATTATAATAATATGTAATTGTTGGGGATAAAAAAACAAAAGACTGTCCAGTAATGTGAGGATATGATGCCATATGTGTTTCATTCAAGTTCAGTGTCTGTTGAAAATGTGTCAACTTTACTTGCCCATACCTTAGGAACCACTCATTGGATTTCAATGCAAATTTCCTTGGGATGTTTAGAATATGTACCCTTCTACAGGGCGGGGGAGACGGGGGCCTAGGGGGGCTTTAGCCCCCACACTTTTTTGCTGTGGGCATTTTGGGCCACCTCAAAGTGCATTTATTTTATTGGACATATTGGGCCGCTTCGATGATTAGCCCCCTGTACTTCAAAATTGGCTCTGTGCCCTCAGTTCTAACATATCAAAACTTGATGTGACCCTAAACCATTCTGGTATTACTAAGAGCAGCATATCATCCAAAAAACTGTTTGCTTCCTGCCTGGCAAGCAAGTCAAACATTGCCACAATTTTTACATGTTTTTTCCAACTTAGCAGAATTTCTTGAATTGCCAAGATATATGCCACCAAATATGTACCATAATTTTCATTCTCGACTTAAGTGCAGAATAAATCGTTTCATGATCTGGACTTTACTGGTTATGTAATATTGTATTTTATCATTCCTGCTGTTTTTTTTTTTTTTCATTTGATATAAACTGAGAGATTTTTCATGGGTTGAAACTGTTTATAACACTGTCCTCAGAATCATCAGCTGGGAGCTGTATCTGTAGCAAGCAAACAACAACAAGTTTGTCAAGCCTTTTCCACCAGTGCCATAAGACCATTCAACTGTCAACACAATGAAGGGGAACTTGAACAATACCATACATTGCTCTACCACGTGAAAGATAAGGTGGCTTACATTACGCTGAACCGACCAGAACATCTCAATGGTGAGCTAGCTCTGTGATAGAATAGGGGAATACCCTTGGGTGCTCTAACTTGTTAAAGGTAGGGTGGCTTACATTACACTGAACCGACCAGAACATCTCAATGGTGAGCTAGCTTTGTAATAGAATATGGGAATACCCTTCGGTGCTCTACCACGTGAAAGATAGGGTGGCTTACATTACACTGAAGTGACCAGAACATCTCAATGGTGAGCTAGCTAATTTATAGCTGCCTTTAAAGGTCAAATCATCCCACCCCAGACAGCATGTTAAATTTTGCTGCCTATAAAAACTCTGTCCACACCTTTTTGCTCCAGTGAACGAAGGTCAACAAAAACCAGATAAGGAGTTGTCCTTGTGCTTGCGTTTCACACTTAGTAAGCAGTGGCACATTTGACTGGAATTATTCAGCCTTTGTTTACATCTTCCATTTGCTGTCTCTTATCAAGTTTGTGGTTCCTTGGAGGATGTTTGAGTGAGTTAAGCAGGAAGTGGGGTAAAATTTGATTACCCCACAAACCTAGCTTTTGATGGAGACTCTGGTGAATTATGTAATAGGGTACAAAATACCTTTCCAATTCTCTTGACCTACTTACTTAAGCCCCTCCCACAACTGTCTAAAGCTTACAGTATCCTTATGCAGACAAAATACCAATTTATTGCTTTAGGGTTAGTGTACAAGTCCAAATGTGTAATCAAAACACCCTCAGTAATGCACATACTGTGTTCTATGAGCTGCAGTACTCCTGCATTTTTTGAATTTGCTGTCAATCAAAGAGCTAGCTGTGCCAATTGAAAATTTATGTAGACTGTACTACAAAAGAAGAAGTCTGTTTGGGGTGAGAATTGACTGCCTTTAAATTTAACTAAGTAATGTAAAACACTAAACTGGATTTCCTTTGTGATTTTCCAAAAGGAAGGACACAACTATCTATCTTGAGTCATGGAATCCCCTTGTGGGCTGGGGCAATAGAATAGTACGCCCATGGTAATTCATGCTTGTTGTAAAAGGCAACTGAAGGGACAGACTCAAACAGTTTCATCTAGATGACAGTATATAACATGTTGGTGATGGTGTGTCGTTAAATCTCATCTAACTAACAAACGAACGACAAAGGGACAAACATCATGTAAATTCAATGCCATCTTTATGGTCACACAAGCATTGTATGCGAACATAGATACTGCACAGGGTTGTAGCTAGCCAAATCTGAGTGCTGGATAATTGTCCCATAGATCTGGCAAAAGTGGCTTACCCTATCCTAGGGCATTTACTCCATTTTTCAGCCATTAAGTTTTCATTTTTCCCTCAATTTACTTTAAATAGGGAGTAAATTTGGGACTAATATAGTTTTATGTCTTGGTAGGGAGATTTGTGGGGGGTGGGGAGACCTGTGCTTGCCTGGAGTGCCTGGCAGTAATATCAAGTGCTGGGCGCCGCCGCCCAGTGCCGCTCACCGTAGCTACAACCCTGATACTACACTACATACCATTCAGGCTATATGTAATGTGCTTTAAGTATAAAAAAACGGCTTGTAGTTTCAGTATTTAATTAACCCTTTACCATTGTTTGGGTCCTTTTGGACCCCATGTGGAGAGCTCGGCTGTCACACATCTTTACTGTTTCACGCGGAGCTCGAAACTGCAAGTAGCTACCCAAAAATTCGGCCACAACAGCGAGAGAGACAATAGTTTAAGGTCACGGGGTCAATGGCCTACGGAAGCCGATGCGGGGCGGGCTACGTCCGCTTTTCCGCCCACTCCCGAGGAGCGCAAATATGCCCCGATCGGAGCACAAGGGTAAAGGGTTAAGTATGATCATCTGTTATAAAACCTGTAAAAAGCCAGATAAATGGTCCTACAATTTAGGTAATTGATACCCACTGTAGTGTCTATCAGGTACAGTACTGCATGTAGAGTAGATTAAAGATCATATAAATTGTTTACCTATTACACGTAAGAATTATCGAGGACCAAATTTATGCCTAATGCTGCATAATTATCTATCCATTTTGGTGTAATTTGAATTTGTCTTCCATAAATATTTTGTTCTCCAGATATTCACAATGGAAGTTGCTTTCTAAAACACGTGAACTTGAAGCGAGCAGGCAGAAGGTCGTGGATTCACATTAATGGCCAGTGTTTTGTGTCTCGTAAAATTCTGTTGCTCTGGATGCATTTGCAGCCTATCGAATATTCGAATATGTAAAATTGTTGGTACATTTTAAAGGAAAATCGTGCAAATATTGGCCTTCACTGTGAATCCATGGTATCATGTCTGCTTGACTTAAGTTCACTTTCGTAGAAAATGTGCCAGTTTCAACCTTGGGTCACATTCGATTGCTAACTGTATATCTCAAGAGTCAAAAATGTGAAATATATGAATTTATTAAAATTTCCAGATTGCTTTAATAAGGGATATGTCCCTTTTTAAATTTGGTCCTGGACAATTCTTTCATAATGCTTTTGTGGATCAAGCGCTATATGTAGGCTACCATGTAGAGTACCATATTAGAGCTTTTCCTGTGAAATACTTCTAAGATACTATTCAGCTGAAGATTTTACAATTTTTTCTTGTTCTGGTATACTACTAGGTTTGTTGGAAAATATTTTAGTAAAGGTGGGTCATTCTTTACCAAAATGAAGTCCTGCCTCAAGATGTTCATATTCATGAAATGTATAGTTTACTGTTTAGTGGACCATAGTTTATGCACTTTCAGAATTTGCATATTTTCATCCAAAATGACATTCATGGGTACTTTTACAAAAACTGACAACTTGGCCAGCAGAATGAATATGTTTGTAGCTATATGATTGTCAGTCTCCTTACATAAATAACAAATGGATATTCCATGCTTATGCCAAAAAATGTGCAAATATTCTTGTTCTTATTTACTTTTAGCAATCAATTATCAAATGCCTGGAGAAATCCAGTCAGCCGTAGCAAGAGCCAACAATGATGACAAAGTTAGAGTGATAATACTATCCGGAAAGGGTCGGGCTTTCTGTGCAGGCTATGATCTGAAGATTTCTGCAGAGGGAGAACGAGGAGAGGTTAATATTGGTGAGTTTCCACACTAGAGCTGTCTCAACCAAGATTCCATGCATTGTAGTTCTTAAAGTGTACGTCAAGTCAAAAAATTCAAAAATGTATATTAAAAAGCATGAAAAATAATTTTCATGGTCCAACTTCCATCTTTATAGGACATTCTTGGGCCGAGATATAAAATGTTGAAGTTTATTTATTTATTTAAATGGTACATTGGGCAATACTTTGTGATGTTATTGTTGTACTACTCAAATTACAATCTTTGTATTTCTTTTTTTTTTCTGAAAGTTACTACACCCTTGTACCAAGGTGTCATAGCACTTACTCTTTTGGGGTCAGGATGCAATAAATTAAGCCCTACTCTGCAACATGCTATGTTAGCAAACAGGAAATGTTCAATGTTTTTAATCTTAAAGGGAAACAAAGCAGGTACCGTAATGTGAGTTATATAACAACATGTCACAAATTATTGCACAATGAACTAATTTGTTTTAAGTAAATAAATTTCAACATTTTATATCTCAGCTCAAGAATGTCCAATTGAAATGGGAGTTAAATTATGCTTTGTTTCCCTTTGAATGAATAGTTAGTTATATGAGACTTAACAACATGCCAACACAAATTTGTTATAGTAACTAGATAGAAAGATAATTGTTACAGAAAGTATGGTATGGAATATAGCAGAAGTTCAAGTTTAGTTTGGTTTCAAATGCAGTTCAAGCACAGTGGAAGTCCTTTCCTTATATTCAGTGGGGGTGCTACAGGGGATTTTGTCCTTGCCCCACTTGTCCTTGCCCCACTTGCCCTTCCCCCACTTTCCCCCTCATTTGCCCCCCCCCCTCAAGTTAGGTCAGTCAGGAGTTTAGTAAATAAGAAATATACCTCTCCTGAGACTTCATCCAGAGATATGCTAAAACTTCAGAGCTTTCAGGTCTTTTCCTGAACCCTCATCCCCAGAAACACACCTGTGCTATGGGCTCAGTTTCATGCTGTGCCCCAAAATTTGTGCCCCTAACATTATCCTTTGCCCTTTAGTTCCCCCCCCCCTCCCCAAAATTTTGACATTCCAGCACCTCTACTGCTTTAGTTGCCTCTTTAACAGGTGGGAAGTACCTTTGGCATATTGTACAACCCAAGCTTAACCACCAAGAATATGTATAAAAGATAAAAAATGCCAATGAAAATTACCCTCATTCTTCTCTTCCTAACTTTTTCAAAAGTAATTAAAAAACTTCAGTAGACTACTCCATCATACCTGCCTATATATGTATAGTAGGGAATTTCTCCAAAACTTTTGGAAAAACACTTATTTTCAAAAATTTTTACAGTATATCCATTAACCTTTCACATGTAGAGTTAAGACAACAGAGTGAATCTACTGTGCAGTTTGTCTGCACACTGTATGTACTGTAAGGCTCATCACAGTTTCTATATAGATTTTCATGTGACGTCAAGGAGACTTGTAATAATTTGCTTGCTGTCACTGATAATTTGCAGTAGTGTGTTTTAAATATCAGTACGTGTGCTGGATGACACCTTAGTAACAGTTTTTGTACAATGGATGTCTGGTTGAATAAAATAGAGAGACGTGCAATGCATTGACATTTGTGCAAAAGTAGTTGGCCAAAGTTGGGGTCAGAAGAATAAATTTGCAGTACTGTTGATATAATCAGGCAGTTTGTTTGTAAGCAGGTCTTTTGATTAATGGCATTGGGACCATGCAAATGTTTTCATGGGGTAGGAAATAATCCTTTGGTTCAATAAGGGTGAGAAGCTCGTAAGTGTACAAAGGAGGGCATGTGAATCTGCATCTTGTTATTGTCACAGTTACGGAGAATGTGATTATTTCATCCTCCTAGCCTGATCATCATAACTTTTAAGCAGTTGTTCAATCATAGAGATTTTCTCAATAAGCTCACCTTTTTACCATGCTCAGCTGTCTTTTGCTTTGAGAACAATGTACTCTGGTTTCAAATTTTAAACTTTATAAACTCTCAACGAGTTGGAGAGAAGTCATCAACAATGTCATAACTACAGTCATAAGAATATGGTCATTGATTATGGATATTAGTGAAATTCTTTTACATGAAGGTTCCATTTTTTTCAAATATCAGCTAGGCATAGGTATGCATTACATCTAAGCATTTATCACAGGCTTTAAAATTAGTTGTTTATAAAACTCAAAAATAAAAACATAGTTGGGGTCCCCTGCTAATGTTGTCATTATGAAAGTTGCTAATTCAGACATTTTTCCAGTAACTTAACTCGTTGTAGGAAACTTTTTTTCTTTATAAAGCATATCAGTTGGGTACATTTTCTGTGTAAATGTCATATTTATCTCTTAATAGATATTTATTATATGGTGTCTTTTTTGACAGGCAGTCAGAAAATGCCTTGGGATCCATACAAGGATTTCAGGGTCTTCGACTATTGCACAAAGGCCTTCATGTCGCTATGGCACAGTTATAAACCTACCATCGCTAAGATCCATGGATATGGCATTGCCGGAGGAAGTGACATAGCTCTTTGTGCAGATATGGTTATTATGGCTGAAGATGCAAAGATTGGATATCCCCCTGCAAGGTTTGTATTTGCTAGAGATACTCAGGCATGCTTCTTTTTGATTCCTTGCCGTAGGCCAAGGAATCTATGCGATGGTGATGTCGTGTGTGTGTATGTGTGTGTGGGTGTGTGTGTGTGTGTGTATGCGTGTGTGTATGTATGTGACGCTTTGGCTTGTAAACACCATATCTCAAGAAGGGTAAGTGTGAAAAACCTCATATTTGGTGTGTGGGATGGTCATATTAAGTAGATGATCCCTATTGTTTTTGGTGGAGATCAAAGGTCATTTGGGGTCACGAGAGGTCAAAAGGTCAAAACCTTGTAAACACGATATCTTGAGAACGGTACATGTGACTATGCTCATATTTTGTGTCTGGGTTGGTCATATTAAGTAGATGATCCCTATCAATTTCCTTTTAGGTCAAAGGTCATTTGGGGTCACGAGAGGTCAATAGGTAAATTCCTTAGAAATTGCTCGTAAACACGGTATCTCAAGAAGAGTAAGTGTGACTATCCTCATATTTGGTGTGTGCATTGGCCATATTGAGTAGATGATCCCTATTGTTTTTGGTGGAGATCAAAGGTCATTTGGGGTCACGAGAGGTCAAAAGGTCAAAACCTTGTAAACACGATATCTTGAGAACGGTACATGTGACTATGCTCATATTTGGTGTGTGGGTTGGTCATATTTAGTAGATGATCCCTATCAATTTTCGTGGAGGTCAAAGGTCATTTGGGGTCACGAGAGGTCAATAGGTAAATTCCTTAGAAATTGCTCGTAAACATGGCATCTCAAGAAGAGTAAGTGTGACTAATCTCATATTTGGTGTGTGCGTTGGCCATATTGAGTAGATGATCCCTATTGTTTTTGGTGGAGATCAAAGGTCATTTGGGGTCACGAGAGGTCAAAAGGTCAAAACCTTGTAAACACGATATCTCGAGAATGGTACATGTGAATGTGTGATTATGCTCATATGTGGTGTGTGGGTTGGTCATATTGAGTAGATGATCCCTATTGTTTTTTGGTGGAGGTCAAAGGTCATTTGGGGTCACGAGAGGTCAATAGGTAAATTCCTTACAAATTGCTTGTAAACATGTAGTGTTGAGCCGATAACCGATAGGTATTATCGGTATCGGCCCATAATGGCGTTATGGGTAAGATATTGGTATCGGCACAAATGAAGGCTGTCTCCGATAATGGCAACCGATAACAAGTATTTCATCATTTCAACAGTAAAGAGGTAAAAGTTCTCGATATGCACTTACATAAAATACAGATCATTTTGTTGAACATAAAATATTCAACAAATTCATTGCAGTGAACGTACACAAACTAGATCAACTACGCCGCAAGCCCGCAGTTCGTAGTCTATAGAATATTTAGCGCAATCCCCATGGGCGTCTGCAGAAAAAAAGTTAGGGGGGGCAAAATTTTTAGACGGGGGCAAAACCTCCCAGTCATCATGAATTGACATGGAATGTGCGAAAATTTCAGCCCAAAATGTCTCCCAGATCGCCGGAAATGGCATTTCCAAAGCCTATTTTTGGCATAGAAACTTGGAAAAAACGTTTTGTTCGGGTTTTTGCTTTGATTTTTATATGTTTTTTTCAAATTTTTGATTTTTCAGGGGCAAAAGCCCCCTTGCCCTTACCTGCAGACGCCCATGGGAATCCCGATGTTTTTCATTTTGGAAGCAGTTCGTAACAAACAACGCTTGCTTGTTGTGTTCTTTCAACAATTAACGTACACACCCATAGCAGAGTGCACGCACCGTAATGTTCAATCTCTAGCCAATTCGCTTTACAAATCTGTTGTCTGTTTACGCAAGTCAAATTCTTCTGAATCCCGCGACAAATCTCAATGGAGTTTCACTGTGTGAATTTCGCCACGTGCAGTAACAGTAACTCAATGGGGATTTCCACCACTGTGTACAGCAGAGCGGCATGCTCAATGTTCACGATCGCGAACGTTCGATTGAGAGAGCTAACTCAAGAGACCAATGCCTGAGACAAAATGTACGATCTCATGAAGTATCGTAACCGCTTTTTACGCGCGTAGAAACGGGCACAGACAAACAAATGAAAAAACCCATACCGGACCGGATGAAGACATAAACTATGAACTGTCGTAACCAGCGAACGATCAGCGCTGTGTAAGGGAGTCTTATCATTATCAGCAGTATCCATGTACAAACACATTCTCTATACTGTAGTGTGTATGTATATGCTGAGAACACCTGTGGTATAATGTAGATACGTATGCCGCTCGCAAGTTTTTTTTCGTAGTAAAGCTTGGGGAATTACACTGTACAGTCCATACACATACCTATAAATGTGGCATGCTGTACTTGCGTCACGGCATGTATGTTTAGGCGCACAAAAAAAAACTTTACAGTCTGGCTGTAGGTGACGAAATGTGTTTGTTACGAACGGGGTTTCTTGGCTGGCGCGTGTTTTACACCAAATACATCGTGATTGATTGCTTAAAACACTTCGTCAAAAACGGAAAATTTTTCAGGGAGACAAAGTAACAGAAACATGAAGACTTAGTTCAAAATAAGTTTAAGGTGCAGTAGTGATAAAATTATAATTTTTCAATGATAACAAAACGTGTGATTGCGGAAGATTTTTTTTTTGGGGGGTATCGGTATCGGGCCGATATTAACTTTGAGTTATCTGTTATCGGCACTATAAACACGGTATCTCAAGAAGAGTAAGTGTGACTATGCTCATATTTGGTGTGTGCATTGGCCATATTGAGTAGACGATCCCTACTGTTTTTGGTGGTGGTTAAAGGTCATTTGGGGTCACGAGAGGTCAATAGGTCAAAACTTAGTAAACACATTATCTCGAGAACGGTACATGTGACTATGCTCATATTTGGTGTGTGGGTTGGTTGTATTGAGTAGATGATCCCTATCGATTTTCGTGGAGGTCAAAGGTCATTTGGGGTCACGAGAGGTCAAAAGGTCAAAACTTTGTAAACCCAATATCTCAAGAACGGTACAGGTGACTGTGCTCATATTTAGAGTGTGGATTGGTCATATTGAGTAGATGATCCCTATTGATTTTCCCAAAGGTCAAAGTTCATTTGTCAGCAAGTTCAAAGCCTGACAAGCTTTCCTGCTTAGTCTTTCAAGAAAGGTCACTTGTAGGGTCCTGTAACTTTTCATGTAGATAGCACATAGTGAATACATGGTCCCAGAAGTTTTTGGTGGAGGTCAAATGTTATTTGGGTTCACAACGGGCAAGAGGGATCTCTATGTAGGAAGATTGGATGCCTTGCATGTGTACTTTGTGGGCACATTATTTAGCCCTGTTTATTGAAAAACATTGCAAAGCAATGTCAATGTGAAAAAAGGCCTTACATTTCAGTGGCAAGGAATCACGAAGCCTTTTGGCTTTCTTTTTATAATTTTGTTTTATGAACTTACCAATCCCAGCCACCATGCCCAGTCAGGCCACAAATGGGCTCCGGCTGGGCTACTTGCTGGGGCCCAGCTGGGACCTATTCACGTTTATCAGGTGTACCCATGTGAGGCCCAACTGGGCTAGCCTTTACCAGCTGAAGCACCAGATGGGCTCCAGCTAGGCTTCAGCTGTTAAAGATGGACTTTGGTAGGGTCCAGCTGGGCTTCAACTGTTGAAGGCTGGCCCAGTTTGGCCCCATATGGGAACACCTGATGAAAAGATAAGGCCCCAGCCAGGGTCCAGAAAATGGCCCATCAGGACCCCATTTGGGACTCAACTGGGCATGTTGGCTGGGATAGGCAACCCATAACATAGAATGAGCAGAGTGTAAGAGTTTGGTATGTATGGCATATATAGCATGATAGACTCACTATAACACATCAACTGCAATGTTGGTCTAGTTGAAGAGCATCTGCTTTTCACACAAGATGCCTGAGTTCTATTCCCAGGTCAAGTCAGATATCAGGTATTAAAACATGGAACTTACTGCTGTTGTGTGTTATGTTCCATATGGGTAAGGGAAGCAGTTCATTGCATCACAACCGGAAAAAGACTGTGGGCACTGCTAGGTTATACCAGGAGGTTATAACTCGAGACAAAAACCCTTAACTGAGGAAATAACAAACAGTATACTTCATCAGGAAGCCAGTAGGTAATTTAGAGATTAAGTGTGGGAGCCTGGCCACTCTTTCCTCTATGAAATTATACATTGGGTTAATACACTCAGTATGAGAAAATCTGACTCATTGGAAATTTCAGTTTTGTGGAACTGTGCACCCTTCATTTTTCCCCACAAACATCAGTGCATTACGGGATATTAGCCTTAAAGGAGATCCGTCATGGCTACCACAGTTTTTAGGGAAAAACTGCGGTTCCCAATTATAGTACCCGACCACTGGTTCATTACTCCAATTAGCTGCTTCAATGGCCAGCAGATTTGATAACCATTCTAGTACAATAGAAACCCAACAATTTGGGGTTCAAATAACAACTTAGAACAAATCCTGAAATAAGTGCTGGCAAAAAGGGTGTCAAATTCTGAGATAAAGTGCTATCAAATTTCAACCTTTATGGTCATTTTCAAATGCTTAAATGGGTATATAATTAGTACTGAAAACAGTTTCTGACGAGATTGTTCTAAGGGTATTTTCCGACATGGTGTCAAATTGACAAGCTATTATTGTGACAAAGTGTGTGGTAGTAGCTTAGCATAAACACTGGAGCCCAGAGTATGTGAGACCTGCAATCCCACTATCCCATTATTTTAAAAGATAACTGACCCTGTGAAGGGAGAGGTTGACATAGTTTGGTTGTTGGTTGTACATTTTCACAGTCTCATTACCTTTTGTACAGAGTCTGGGGTTGTCCCACCACTGCGATGTGGACCTTCCGATTGGGACCAGAGAAAGCCAAACGGATTATGCTAACAGGAGATCTCATAACTGGGAAAGAAGCTGCTAAGATGGGTCTTGTTTTGGAGGTAAAATTATCATGCAAATGTAAGATAATGAAAAACTACAAAAGTAACTCTAACATTTCCTGAAATAGCCCTTACTGAAAATGCCTTTTTCTATAAAACTGTCTTTCTTTAAGTGAGATGATTGGATTTTTTGCCCTTACATTTTTGGACACTCCAACCCTCAACATTTTGTAACATCAATAAAAATATGGTGAATCCAAAATAGGTCAGAGTGGCTTTAATCCAAAGGTCAGAACATGGTTGGAACATAAAATAAAATCCCAGCATTCTGCCCAAAGAGTAGGAATTCAGACAGTTTAGTGGTAAGTAATTTGAGTAAGGACTATTTCACATAATGATGAATATTATAGTTATAGTTCAAAAGCAGTTCCCCCAAATTTATTTTAAAGCAGCAGCTAAATTTCACAATTTTCTTCTTATATCTCTTCAAAGTAGCTTTCATCATATTTACATTTATCACATGACTCTCAACAGCCAGTCATGAAACAGGGCAGTCTACTACACTACTTCAAGTAGTGCTCTTGCCCTTTTAGAAAGATCATTTTTTTTTATTTATTCACCAAGCATGAGGTAAAAAGAAAAGCCATTGAAATTTTGCAGAATTTATCAATAAAAGGAATTTCTATGTTATGGATGAAGCATTTGCAATTTCCACTCACAAGCAGCAACTTTCTTGTAAATGTAAATAGTGAAGGGGAAAATGTCTTTAAAGTTTGTAAAGTGAAGTAAAAGCTTTAGGCCATATACTTGTGAAACAGGGAGACTTTCTTTTCTTTCTTTTTGATAATAAGCTAAAAATGTATGAAAGGGTTGAGAACGGTACAGTATGGTGCAAACGAATGGGTAACCTTTTTTCAGTGAGTTTGTGAGTGAGGTTTTAGGCACAGTTTCTGACCCTCTGTTTTAAGTTGGGCTGGCCTCAACTTTTTTCAGTTGTGGCTCACTGACTTGTTTTTGCTTCACCATTGCTTATGCTGAGCAGTAAAGTAAGCACAATGGTATTAGATTCTACTTTTGAAGTCTTCGATATGATCTGACTAGGAGTGGAACTTCACACCTCCTGGCTTCATGTCGGATGCTCTTACCATTAGACCAAGTAGTCCATGGAAGAGGGGATAAGAATTAAGTTGTAACAAGTCCATTACAGAATATTAGCCTAAAAGGAGATTCGTCAAGACTACCACAGGTGTTAGGGAAAACCTTAAACTGGAGTTGCCAATTATAGTACCACACCCCCGGTTCATTACTCCAAGTTAGCTGCTTCAATGAGCAGCAGTTTTAATTACCATTCTGGTACAAGAGAAGCCTAAATATTCTGAGATAAACTGCTATCACATTTCAACCTTCATGACCATTTTCAAATGATTAAATGGGCACATAGTTGGTACTGAGAACAGTTCTTGATAAGATTGAGCACAGGGTATTTTTTTCAAATTGCATTTCTCTCTAATGTCTGGTCAGTATTGCTTGTGTTTGTTGAGTCTAGTCAATCTAGAAATTTGAAGAAAAAGAGTGCACTCTGAAAATTAGAAGAGTGAAATTTCCTTCTTGAGAAGTGTGAAAGTTCATAATTTTCCTACAAAGAAATTTTAATCCAAAAAGAATGAAATTCACTCCAAAAGTGTAGTTTCACTCTTAATGGAGTTGCCCTCATGAACCACTCTTGAAAAAGATCACTGATTGCACTCATTAAAGAGTGAATTTTCACCCCTCTTGGAGTAAATTTCACCCTTTTTGGAGTGAGTTTCACTTTTATTGGAGTGAACAAACACTCTATTAGAATGGATTCACACTTTTCACTCAATTAAGGTGTGACTAAATTCACTTTGGTTTTTGGGGTGTACTGGTGGTGCAAGTCATGGCTAACAACTTGTTGCAAATCGGATACTTTTCTATCATCTAAGAGTTTTATCCCTTTTGAATAATCACAGGCTGTACCTGAGGATAAACTGGATGAGACAGTACAGAAACTAGCAGACAGAATGAAGACCGTTCCAACAAACCAACTTTTCTTTCAGAAGCAAGTTATAAATCAGGTACATTGCTGTTATGAAGGTGTTGAATTTCATCTATATGAATGAGCTGTGTACTTTTAAAGAGGAAATGCATTCACACCGACTTGAATTAGTATAGTAGACTGTCCTGGTATTTGATTGGCTCTTGGGAGTCATGTGGAAATATTTTTCCTCCTCAGATGTGAAATTTACTAGAAGTAATTGTGTGGAAAATGTTGAATTTGCAGTATTAAAGTTAAAAGTTCTAAAATGTTGTGAAAGATACTTTAAAGAGAAAAAAAACTTGACTTTAAGAAAAATTGGGATTTGTAATAGGAAGGGTGAAATTTACAAATTTCATTTTGTTGCAAAACAACAAAGCACTTCACATGAATCTATTGGTATTTCATCGTTTTGTCCGTACAATGTGTTGCCTTCCTCTACTATAGTACTAGCTGCAATTTAGTTGTGCACAATGTTGACTCTGTCTATTTCAGTAGCAATCTCATGAATGGTCACTTTGTTTAGTTTGTTTTATCCAGCTAGTTGGAGATAACTAATTTACTCTCAGTTTGTATGAAGAGTAGTGAATGGCTCAATTTTTATTTTTTTTCTTAATACTTAGAAGGGGAATTCCCCTTTGCATTTTTTTTTTTTTGGAGTGGGCAGGGGAATCTTGAGGACAGCTGTGGAAATCCTGCAATCCTTCACCTTAATGTGAATGCTGCTTCCATGTCAACACCTTTATTTCTGACAGGTTGCAGAACAGATGGGTCTGCTCCAGGCCCAAAGACTCTCAACTCTTTTTGATGGTATGACCAGACACTCTCCAGAAGGGGTGGCCTTTCAGAAGTATGCCCTAGCTCATGGATTCAAGGCAGCGGTAAAGCTTAGAGATTCCGGGGTGAGTATTTACAGTAGTAGTTTAACATTATGAGGCATCTTATACAGTGAAAGGTAAATGTACAGCTGTAGGTGTAAATTGTTCAGGGATGGTTTCATTTAAGATCTGATGGGATAATGGGGGAACCAAGTTAATGTTTGATAGTTCAAGCCTTGAAGGACATTTGTTTTGCAATGAAAATTGACCATGCAAGTGGGGGATGCCTGTTGGCCTATGAATTACAACTTCATGTCAGGTGGCTGGCCAACTCAACAATTTAGGTCAAATTTGGTTTCTTTTGAAAGGCCAGTTCAGATGAGAAAATGGTAGATTGCTCTTGGATGAAAAGGCCACTTTATTTTGACTCTAAATCAAGACTTGTACCTCTGGGTTGCTAAGTGTCATTGCTTCAGAAGCTGCTGTCTTCATCCACTCAACCATAACACCTGTTTTCATGCTTATCTTGTGGCACAGAGAGGGCACTGTTTAGTCAAGTCAGCTCATGACTGTAAAAAAAAAGTAGTCACATATTGTCAAAAGGAGCAGTGGCTTTTAGAAATATCAAAGCTGTGCCTTGATTTAGTACTTGAATGACATTGCATCATTTGTGCAGCCTATCATTTTAAGTTTGCTGCATAAACTTTAAAATTTTATATTTCTGATCAGAAACCTGTAAAGATATGAGTTAGACCAAGTGGGTGAATTTTTAAGCTTTATTTGAAACATATCTTTTACTTTTCAGACTGTAGGTACACTTTTAAACTACTTCACTTGTCACAGGTGAAACAGTACTTCGATTACAGACAGGCTTAACATCTGAAAACTGATGACAACACCTCTATGGAATAACAAAAGATAGTTAATTCAGTTATAACACCATGCTGTGTTGGAAACCCTTGTTATGTCATGCCTCCTGGGTGAAGGAGGGGTGTAGAATATGCCCCCAAAATTTGTGTCTGACGTAAGAGTTGGCTAAAGAGGAGGGCTTGAAACTCACATCTAAACAGAATTGCACCAGAAACTGTATTTGAACTAAACTGACACTGTGTACCAGGTCGAGGTCTAGAAACGTGTTGTAACAAGATTATTTTAACAACCGTCATATTTTTTAATTGTATTTTCACAGGAAATGGATTGGACAGAAGAAGCAGAAAGGCAGGATAGAGAGTGATGGTGCTTATGTAAAATATTCTTGGGAGCAAATATGCTGGTGTAGATCAAGGTTCGAGCACACCTGGCGCATACCCCCCATTTTTTGATGATCATCGATTTTTAGCAGATGGGTAAATAGATATGGCAAATACCTGTATGCTTACCAGACGCTGGAAAATTGCATCTAAGCTCATCTAGAATTCAAATTTTCTTGGGGAGTAACCCCAACCACCCACCGTGGTTACATGCTTTTGGCAACTGCTCATCAGAATCAGGCTGAACGTGAGAAGGCCCTTCTGTCTGAAAATCCTAAGTCTAGGTCTGAATATGAATAGAGAATTTTGACGATACTGTCCTTTTTTTTGAGGAAAATGTTTAAGGTTTTTAGAAGAGTAATTTATAATTTATTCATTTCTAAAAATTCAAACCAAATGGTATTAATATTGTTATGCATAGAACAGATCATTTTGATGATACTATCAAAAAGTAAACTGTGACAGTTTCCTTCAAAAGATCTTTCAAAGTTTATCCTGTGAATTATGGTGTGCTTTTCAACACTTCAAGGGTATATCATGTTTGTGTCATAAGAGCAAACGTGATGTTTTCAAGAGCAATAGTAATTTGTGAATATTCATTATGTTATGTAGCAGGTTTGGAATCTAATGATGAGCTCAAAATGTTCCTAGCTTTCATAAGAAATGTTACTTGCTATTGTTTGCTTGAATGTCATGATTGTCTTGAAAAACAGGAGATGTCATTAAACTTAGGGTCATTATTCATAAACTTCGTGAAGCATTCAATAATCAAATGATATAATATTGTCAAAACCACTGGAATAAAGTAAATTCTTGCCTGAAACCAGTGGCGTAGCTACTGGGGGGGGGGGCAGGGGGTTCCCCCCCCCCGGAAAATAATTTGGGGAAATTTGATGAAATTGGGGAAATTTGATGAATTTTCTTACTCTAACAAACATTTCTCAAAATTTTTGTTAGAATAAAAAATTCTGAGACATTTCTCATACATAATTCGTATTTTCATGCAACAAATTAACCTAGATTTGAGATTTCGTCAGTGTCGCATGAACCAGCCCTACTTGCGTTCCACAGAAATGTCCTCGCCGCGTAGCAGATTGAATGTTCTCTTGTATACACACGGTTTTTAGGATCAGTGCATTTCAGTGTACCTGAAGCTGTTATTGAGGAATTTAACAACAGCTGATACAGTACAACTAACACTGAAAGACTGTAAACCCAAACTTATCCCCTTGCACACAGTCTCTGCATTGTACACTTTGGGAATTCAGTAAAAGGATGTGAAAACTGACAAGTCACTAATGTAGAACCCCCCCCGAGTTTATTATATTGTCATGCAAGCTATATAGTGGTGGGCCTATGAATGGCGGCTGTAATTTTTGCAAAGCTAATATACACAATGAGGTAAATCCAAATCCTTTCCTGTTTCCATTTTCAAAATGTGATGTAACTGATGGATATATTGCTACCAATAGTTCCTATACCCCGATCCAGAAATTAGTGAGAGAAAGCTTAATTTGACTCGAAATTTTTATTGATGTCAGTCATAAATAGCCCCCGATAGTGGCGTGGTTGCCATATGTGCAGTGTGCGGCTATTTTCACTGACTTTGTACAGTTACGTACAGATACCTACGTAGCAAGCTAGTCCTTGCCGCCTATCAATAGGGAACTACGGACGTAGTGAAGCAACTGAACCTGCTCTGTCGGAGCGGCGTTTTTTAGTCTGCCATACAGTACAGTGCAAAACTTGTTTCCCTTGTTGACCTAACCTGCCTGAGAAAGACGGAAAGTTTGGTCAAGTCACTAAGAAAGCAAAATAACCAAATAACATAGGTTGTGCACCCAGCACACTATACGCAACTTACTACATTGTATGGAGTAGTACTTCAGGGCAGTGTACACCATAGCAAGGTAATTTTTGTTGTTTTGGTGGAGTATGTTTTCGATTGTGAAATATACACGTAACGGTAGGATGTAGGTAGAAAAATCTTGAAGACTGATCATATTATTGTATGCACGTATCTGAAATGGATTCATTATCGTGAAAAACAAAATGCTGGATGGGTTCAGAACAGTTTAACAGGTTTGTTAAAGTAACGTTATAACGGTGATAGCGAGAGATGTGTGACAGTGATGCCAGTATTTTGTGAAATTCCAATTTTTACTTTAAAAGGGTAGACTCTGTTTCCCACAGGTGGCATTGATAAAAATAAAGACTACATCTTTAGATTCTCTTTACAAGCATGAATATGCTATTTTTAACCATCTGAGGGGTCTGATCTTTCGAAATTATTTTTACACACCTCGCCAACCAATGGTGGCATTTCGCTCAGTCTTTTGGGCAAAATTACATTTTTGGGTCAGATTACCCCTTAACTCTCTGATCACTTTGCAGTTTGTGAACATATTTCGAAGGCAGGATTTTATTTGCAAACGGCAAAAGAAGGTAGTGACTGGGTAGATTCTTCGTAAAAGTCTGGAAAATGCTATTTCTGGCCATCTGAGGGGTCTGATTTTTCGAAATTTTCTCTACGCTCCGCGCCAACCAATGGTGGCGCTCCGCTTAGATAATCTTCATGACAAAGCAACGTTTTGTGGCCAAGAAATACCACAAATCCTATACCTATCAATACTCTTTTATTTTGACTCCTAAAAGTGTGCAAATTTAATGTCAAGTTTTACTTCGTAAGGTAGCATAAGTGGCATAAGAATGCATGTAAAGACACAAAAGTTTCAGTTTTATCCTCATGAACCACCACGATTCAACTTTTTACACTGTTCCTGTCAAAGCCGAAAATCTTGCACCATTTTGCATGCACCAATCTTGCACCAAATTTTTGCGTCAAAAAATTTCCGGATACCCCTCCCCTTTGATCATACTGCATGCCCCCCCCTTCAGAGAAATCCTGGGTATGCCACTGCGTTAGTACATACAAATAAACCAGATATTGTTGACCAAAATAATATACTAAGAGCTGTTAATTCCAATTGCTCTATGTTATACTTTAAGATTAAAAATGCAGGTAATATTACATAATGACATGGTAATGTTGTTATACTTGTAAATTTGCATTTTTTATATGAAATACATACACATTGACCGGGAAAAATTTTGGGGAAATTTCATACCTTTGCCCCCCTGGAAAAAATCCTAGCTACGCCACTGCCTGAAACTATTGCTTTTGCAAATGGTACAGATTGTATTGCTTATATTTTATGAAAAGAAATTGTCAATAAAGAAGTTAGATCTTGCATCGTCAAGCTATACAGTGATTATCCTCATCATTATAACTCTTTAAGTTTACCAAGCAAATGCATACCAACAATATATTAAAGGACAACGAATCACACACCAGATCAAAAGTGGAAGCCCTCCCTTTTTATTTTCTTTCTTGGCTTTACATAAAATTTTAACATAAGCAAATTTCTAGTGCCCTAAAGTATAATATTGTATTGTGTTTGGTATGTTTAAATTGCTCAAGGCCATATCCACAGGATACATTATATAGACTTTCTGCCTTGCATGGTCTGTGACAGTCATTAAAAAATAGAATTGTACCATTTGAGTTTCTAAAAGTGAGGTATCCTCTCCAGCACTGCTATAGCCAGAGGGGGGTCACATGACAGGTTCCCTGTCAAATCTTGGAAAATATGGTTGTTACAAAACAGAAAAAAATTGAATTCAAATGGATGCTAAATGTTGCACCAGGTTGAATCTAAGGATGCTTGAATGTTTAAAAATTTCTCAAGGAGGAGGGTAACACTGTTTAGGTACGGCAAGTATAGAAGTGCAAGTTCCCAAGCACTAGCATAGCTGGGGAGATCATGTCCGCACCCCTCACAGATGCCTTATTTAGTTCCTTAAAATACGTAAAATATGGTAATATCCGGAGACAAAATTCACTGACTTCAAAGTATGAAGAGAAATTTTCTCTTTCAGGAGGCGAAAACTGCATCTATATAGCATATTGCATTAGGAAGATGCTAATTTTCAAATAAATGCATTTTTTCTTGGGATTTACTGCATTATGGGAAATCTGTGATGTCATCGTGGCACATTAATTTAACATTGCATTCAATTTATTTATAGTTTGATGCCGCTGGCCTGCTGGAGGGATTATTAAGCAACGTTAACTTGCTTCATCTCACATATGGTACGGGTAATGTTTGATTTGCAGGAGAAGATATTCAAACATTCCAACAGTATCAAATTTCAAGGGCAAACAGGAAGTTAAAAGTTAAAAACATAAGGAATCCGACACAATGTGCCCACATTTCATAACTTTTAGCGGCTTTGTTGAAAAGTGTATTTTGTAACAAAAATAACCAATCTTTATAGTGAGATATCTTGAATTAGAAAAAGAGTATTACGACATGGTTTGGAGGTTATGGCCTTTCGGTCTAAAATATTTTTGTCTTTCATGCAAGACCTTAATGAAAACCCACGAGAATATGCATGCTTTTTGTTACCCGTGAAAACTGTTAAACGTGACCGAGTTGTTTCAAAAATTTGCCTGTCAAATATGACGACATCATAGTCACGTGAAAAGGTGGCTCTCTTCTCAGATAGTCATTGAGGCGATATCACACAAGGTAGGTTACTGCCTGCCACCTACCCTTGAGGAAAATCTTGTCACCGCTCTCAAGGTCTTTTGTGCATTTCATTTTGCTAACTTATGTACCATATTTCTTTTGTAATTATGCTTTATTTGTATGCTTTCATGTTAAAGCGAAAGAACAAACAAAATGAAGTATGCTTCAAGTGAGTCAAATACAGCACCTGCCTATTTAAAAATGCGTCACCCCCTCGGGAGAGCAATTGCACGAACTGTTCTCCAGTGGCACGTGTTCTCCGCACGATCGAAGCCACGGCTTTTCATATTTCATTATTTTGATTTTCACCTGGTAGAAGACTACTTTGACATTTCTCCTCAGCAAGTTTTTCTATTAAAACATGTTAAAATTTCTATCCATGGGCCTCCGCAGAAGAAAATTCGGGGGAGGGGGACTAAATTCTTGTAGGGGGAAAGCGCCACCATGAGTTGGCGCGGAGCGCAAGAAAATTTTGGCCAAAAATGCCGCTCAGATCGATGGAAATGACATTTCTAAAGCCTGTTTACCGCATATAAATAGGGAAAACACTGAGTGAACTGTGAAGAAATATTGATGTTAATTCTTCTTCGTCTTTTTCTTTATGTTTTCTTCGTTTTTCAGTTTTTTTTTAAATTTATTTTCCAGGGAGAGGGAAAGTATCCCCTTGCCCCTACCTGCGGACGCGCATGTTTCTATCCTTCTCTTCGACATTCTAGTATGAAGGCAGTCATTATATTTTGTTTGTTATTGTCAGGTCTCGATTTAAGATTTTAATGTAAAAATGGGCTACTTTTTGAAGGTAAAGATTAAACCTGCTAGAGCTAAATAGCAATCAATCTTACAGAAGGAAAAAGTTATGGAAATTAATCACCGGTGTACATTTTTGGCACCTGTAAAACAACATAAGTACACGAAGAAACATTAAATGAGGTAATTTACATCATGCGACCACTCTGAAATAGCCATTAATTAAGTACATTAAAAGAAATAGCCAAGACAAGATGTCTGCTTGGCTTTCTAGATACCGAATTCATAATAAATAAAAGTAGCTTTAACTTAGGCTTTTTTGATGCAATTTTCTGGCATTTTAGACCACGGAAGTACAGAAATAAGCATCTTCGTAGAATTTTGCAGTGTCAGAAATGGCCATTTATTATGATAATGGTCACTTGAAGAAGAGCAAAATGAAAACTACTCATTTAAACTCTTAAATTACTACCACTATGATAACAGTTTTATTTTATTTTAACCTGAATGTTCTCTTCAAATGATTTTGAAAAACGTCTTTTTATTGTCTGTGTTGACAATCATCCCCGACAACAAGAGGGCTATTTGCGCTACAATTATTGCTGCGCCCTTTGCAACATCTTTTACTGGCCGGGAGGGTTAATGTCAGTCTGTGTATTTTGTAAGCTTATTATCACGCTTGGTGTGGAAGCAGTGAACTTAGCACAGCGACAACATTCATTAGTGCGTATAAAGTATACATTTGCGGCAAAACCTATCCCTATATTACAGAAGATGACCTTTTTCATCAGAATGAAGTGCAGTTAGTACATTTATTGGTGGCTGTTTGAGCATTTTGTTATCGGGGCCTTAAAACAACGCTATTAAATTTTGTCTTTTGCCAAAAATGGTGCAAGAGTAAAGTATGTTGAAAACCCAAAAAGGGGGCCGACAGACGATTTTGGTCCGTCAGGGGGGGGGGGCGACCCCCCCGACCACATGGCAGCTCCGCCACTGCTGTTCTCCCCTTTCAGTGAAACGTCGTGGATGTAGCACTGCATATTTTGTTGTGAAAATTACAAAGAGAACTTATGAATAAACACATAAAAAATGAGGCTCAAAAGTTCACCGGAAGAAATTAGGCAAACAAATGAGAAGTGGACGCGATAATCCGATTTCTGGACCATGTCTTTTAATAACACGATATTCTTTGTAAAGTATCCATACGGTCCGCAACTGCCCTGGTGGTATTTATTCGAAGCACTCAGGTAAAATTGCTAGTCAAATCCAACGATTAGTTCTTACAGTTGTCACATTTTCAACTAACTTGAATGCTGTGGCGGCGCGCAGAATGTCAAAATGGTGGGGGGGGGGGGGGGGGGCAAACTAGGGGCAAAGGATAATGTTTGGGGGCATAAATTTTTGCGCGCAGCGCGAAACTGAGCCAAAATCGCCCGTTCCTGGGGATGGGGTCCAGGCGGTGAATCCCCCGGAAGCTCTGAGGTTTTAGCATACCTCTGGATGAAAACTTAAGTCTCTGGAGAGGTATATTGTTTATTTTTGGCTAATTCATCTCCTAACTTACCTAACTCGGTGCGGGGAGGGGGTGGCTAGGACAAAATCGGGGAGAGGGGAAGCCCCCCCCCCTTGCCCTCTCCTTTCCTCTCCTTCCCATAGCGCCACCACTGCTTGAAAGAAAGCACATATGTTACATCTTCACAGTATGAGTAGTGTTACTTCTCAACAAATTCCGCGTTTTTAAAAGTGTGGTGACATTTTAAGAGGCATGTGAACTTACATTCCCCACGTTGATGTCCAATCTCAGTCAATCTCAGGGTTAACACAACAGATTGAAGAAAATGAAACTTAAGCATCATCGTATAAAATGGACAAGTCCTTTGAAGTTTACAAACCGTGATAAATCGAGTTCCAAAACCACAATCCAAATAAAAGTCCCATGCAGACCCCAGCTTTCTCCTTTCAGGGAGCAGGATTATTGTTTGCTTCTGCTAGCAGAGCAATTGATTTCTTTATCTCGGATCGCACCCGGGTGACTCCCAACTGTATTTTGTTATTGGTACTAATCCAGGGTCCCCGCCCAAATACCTGATTCGCCGGGTATGTGGTTAATAGAGTTCCAAAAGCAACCGTCTTCCTGTAATTAAATGTGATAAATTGATGTGTTTTCTGTTGCGTTTCGTCATTCCAAGCTCTTTTTGGGTGTCAATGTATTAACCAACTTCCGTTAGTGATATTTTGATAAGTACAATGTTCAATTCGAATTAAATGTTCGCCAAAATTATTTTAATTTTTACACATTATAAACTTAACCCTTTCTTAAATTCTTCCTTCAAAATGTGCTTCATCATTTCACAAGGTTTTATGGCGCCGCCACATTATCACAAATCCCTTCTTGACTGCTGGCCGGGTCATACCGAAGACTTTAAAAACGGAAGATGTTGCCATTGTGCTTGGTGCTCAGTATAAGCAATGGAGTAAGGAAAATAAACCAGGGAGCCACAACTGTTAAAAAGGGCCAATGACTGAAAACTGGGCCGTAAAACTCCCTCTTCGTACCTTGCCCTTCATATCATATTCTTTCAAGTGTATAGAGAACAAAACCGGAAAACACTGGGAATTCCCTTATGTTGCAATCGTATTCCCTATTCCCGACCTTTATTACACTTGAACGTCGTCTGAGCATGCTCGGGGTTTGGTCCACAAACGTACCGTAAACATTTATCGTGTTACACATTATATACCAGTAGTGCAATCCAGTGATATGAAGCCTTTACCTCAGTACCATTCATATTATCGGCACTGTTTGCAGCTTTTGTTGCCGCAATTAGAAATGTTGATATTGTTTCCTTAACTGTGAATGATACTGGATTTGTTCAAACCAGTGATAGAAAAGGTCTTCCGGCTTGTATTGACTGTCAGGTTCCTTGGTAAAGAAGATGTGAGCAATCATCGAGCTTCTCGCTAACAATATGCACTTTTCTGATTTTCTCTTATATATGGGATGTAAGCTGTTGTTGTTATCTAGCTGATAGTACTCTTTCGGTACTTTCGGTATTCTCCAGCAAACAGTGTGTAATATTGCGAATAATATCAAAGCTCGCAAACATGTGTAATCCTTCGAAGTGCCTGGGTATTGTTTGACATTTAATAAGTTGTCTTAGATGTAATACGTACCGAACATGAGACTTACTTTTACGCAACAA
The DNA here is from genome assembly GCA_037179385.1 of Holothuria scabra. Classification (NCBI taxonomy): domain Eukaryota; kingdom Metazoa; phylum Echinodermata; class Holothuroidea; order Aspidochirotida; family Holothuriidae; genus Holothuria; species Holothuria scabra. The sequence continues at coordinate 33,824,168 of CM074185.1, read as the reverse complement.
TGGAGCTGACTGGTTTGTCCGTTGACCTGGTTTACCATCATTCGCCGTGGCAAAAGATATGTTCACCGGTACCAATTCCTTGCAAATGCTCATTCAAATGAATTTCTTGGGATGCTTTTTGGTAACAAAGAAGAAAGCTTCGCGCATCAGCACCACGACATGCATTTAAGTGGATGTAAATCGCATGTGATATAGGTTTGTATTTGAGTTATAAAATTATTTTATTTCCTCTGTGGTAATATAGGCAGGCCCGTATCAGGGGGGGGGGCGCTTCAGGGGGTTCGGACGAACCCCCTCCCCCCACAAAATCTGGAGTTCCACTCAGCCTTTGATAGTAAGCCTACGTTAGCAACATATATAATGAGTTTAATTTTGTTAGTTTTACGCTTCAACTTCCAACTAACTGATAAAATCAGATCTAATGGCCCTGCGACCTCTCTTTCCAGTTGTGGTCACTGGATTGTATTCCCTACTCCATATTGCTTACGTCCCGTGAGCAGTAGGTTCCATTTTGAAGTCTTTGGTATGACACGGTCTGGTAATCGAGTAGCGGACATTTTTGCTTTTATTTATGCCCACATGGCGTTCAAAAGCTCTCAAAAACTTACCGTCTAATATTAACGCTAACTACTATCAAGTTGCAAATATCGATATCAGGAAGCGTGCATCCGGACCCTGGAAAGGTTAAGCTGAATACGTCAAGTTAGGCCTATCTGATAACTATCTGACGCCGCCCAACCTTTCTCTGCATGTGTCTTCGGCACTAGTCGGTCATAATTGTTGGGTAAAATGTACCACTTGTGGTAAAATTGCCCCCCCCCCCTCACTGAGAGCTGCATACGGGCCTGATAGGGTCAATCTTCAAATCTTAGGCACATACCAAATGCTAATATTTGATTACCAACTTTACTCTGTGTTATTGTTACTTTTTTTCTTTTTTCTTGGAGGGGGGGATACGATACTCACAGGAGTTCTGGATCGATCAATATGGAAGTGACATTCATCAGAGAATTATGTAGGTTACCTGGCAATGTAGACCAGAGTAATTAATATGATTTTACAAATAAACTCTGTTTTTATTGGTTTTAACAGCAGGGAACTGTAAGGAAGTAGACAGAGTCAAATCTGTCGAACGATAGTTACTGAACATACAGTTTTCCTTTCCAGCTTTCAAGTATCAAAACTTTTTACGACATGTTCTTTGGTTCCTGTCGTAAGGTATACGGTACTGTTGATCTCACCAGTGACGTAGGCAGGGGGCCATTTGACCATGCCCCCCAGCTTACGGATGCCTTTTTAGACCCTAAAATTGCGTAATTTAGCAACGCAAATTTTACTGAAAAGGTAGGTTATGTAGCACCAGATTGCATGTATAGGGACACCTAATTTCTCACAAATTTTCAAAGGGGAGGAACTGTCTCTCGAAGGCCCCTCGCCGATGTCATGTTTTTTAGTTCCGGCAAATACACACATTCAGAGGCGTAGGAAGCAATATGAAAGGGGCGGAACAATTTTGGACTACGCACCTCACCCTACCCAATTGTCCAAAAGGTAGGCTACTTTTTATGTTAATTTTTTGGCTTTTTCTACTAGCAAAAACATTTTTTTTACTAAAAAAATCAAATGTCATAACTCAAATGAAACTGCGCACTGAAGAAGGTGGAAGTACTCGTTTTTTGCCAGCTATGCTACACTAGACAACAATTCCAGTACGTCTATGCCCTCTGCAACAGTTGGGGGGGGGGGGAGCACCCAATTTTTTCTGATTTTTTTTATAAGTGTAAACACTACTGTATGAGGAACGTAACTTGCGGTGTGCGGAGCGCACCGACTAAATATTTGGGTTCTCTTAAACATTTGTAAATATGGAGCTCGTATTGCAGAAGATAGTTTAGATTCAGGGTTTTCTGTAAGGGAACTTGATTATTTGGGGGACTATCGAAGAATCTGCGTTTCATATTAGCATATATATGAGATAGCATGTCGACTGAAGATCGTTGATTTTCATGATGTTATCTAACGAGGGCGGACTGGGGCTGCTCGGCGACATTCGAAAAGCTCCCGAAACTTTGTTGCTTTTGTTTAGAAAAAAAAATTTAAGAGCCTATATTGAAGAAAATTTTAGGGAGACGCACAGTAGCGGCTCGGAAAAGTTTACCACTTACTGCTTTATGAGCGACCACTTACTGCATTACAGTTTGCAATTTAGCGCGCAAAAAATTTTGCCTCTTTAAAATTAATAATCGAAAATGGGGCTTTTATTAGGAAGAATTCGGAATTTTATGAAGGAAAAGTTGGGAAAACCGCACTGTAGTTGACTGGTATCTCAAATGACAATTTTCCGAATTTTTCCAGCCAGGGGGACAATCGCCTCCTGTAGCTACGTCACTGCTCTGCAACAGTGAACATTGATGACATTTTGACAATTAAATAACTAGACTCCGTCTACGTAGACCACTCAATTGATACGGTTGAATGGTATGTGATGATAGGCGTGTATGAGAGCATTTTAGTACGGTAGGCCAATATGGTTCCCTGCCTGGAATATGAAGACTGTGTCGAAAGACTATCTATAGTTGGCGCGTACAGCGTACAGAAAATTTTAAAAAATAGCGACCCAGAGCTGGAAATGGCGTGTCTTGGGCTTGTAGTAGTAGTAGTAGTAGTAGTAGTAGTAGTAGTAGTGGTAGTGGTAGTGGTAGTGGTAGTGGTAGTGGTAGTGGTAGTGGTAGTGGTAGTGGTAGTGGTAGTGGTAGTGGTAGTGGTAGTGGTAGTGGTAGTAGTAGTAGTAGTAGTAGTAACAGCAGCTAAGTTTTCCATTTTTTATTACGAGCGCATGCGAAGTATAGCAGTCGCTTTATGGACTTGTTACAGTGTTTTCAATCTGGACCTTGTTGGTTTTGTTACTTTGTAAGTGTTTGTAAATTAAAAGACGTTAACCATGAAAACAGATCATTTATTAAAGGATGTCTCAGGTTTCATTACACGTTGAGGCATATTACTTGAGGGATATTTCAGTCACATGGTTCTTGGAACGACTGTATAGGGTTCTCAGAAGCCCTTTCTATAGTTTTTGTCAACTGCAGTTCTTTATGACATGGTCGTTACCCTTCTTTTCTTACAGTTTGAAACGTCCCAGCAACCTGTTAACGTGAAAGTTTAGGCGTTGTTTTAAGAAAAACATTAAACGGGGGATTTCCTTTTATAATGAAGCAATTTATAACTGTAACAAGAGCGGCAAACTAAAGTTGTATTTTATTTTGTTCAGAACTGAAGACCGTCAAAGAGGGTTAAGAATAGAGAACGGATAAGAAAACGTAGTCTCCCGGATGCGAAAATTGCTCAATATTAACTGCGTAGTTTTCTTCTGACCTAGACGTTTCAACTGAAACATGAATCGCCCTTACGAACTTCAGGCGCTTGCTTTGCCGGTGACCACATGATCAGCCGAACGACATGTGATACAGTTGATGATATCAATTGCTACCGTGACCTAAAAAAAACTCATTTCGAGATTTTGAGGTGTTTCAGTTGAAAGTCAAATGTGCCATGCGCAGGACCAGATACCCGTATGCTTAAACGCTTCTAAATAACTTAGTTAACATCAGCCCAAGTTTTTTTTTCTGCATTTTTGTACATATTCTCACATTAGATTTTTTTCATTGGTGGCTGTACTTGGCGGCATGGCATAGTTAGCTATAGCAATCTTGTAGGACAAATTTAAAACGGTTCCTTTGAGCAACCGTACTGTAAGGGAAAAGACCACAAACTGCGCACTTATCCAACCAAAGAAAGAGGAGGCCGGTGAGAAATTCTATACTGTTTTTGTTGTTGAATGGGAAGAGAGATCTCTGATGAGGAGTAGCAAAATAAAAGACTGCATAGCAGAGTTGTTGACTCGAGTCAATGACTTGCGACTCGAGTCGCCTTTCTGTTGACTTGTGACTCGACTTTGACTTGAAGGTTTGTTGACTTGTGACTTGACTTGACTTGTCAGATTTCGAAAATGATTGACTCGTGACTTGACTTGACTTGCCGAGTAATGACTCGACCGTGACTTGACTTGACTTGACTTGAGCATATTTGACCTGCCGACATTGGCGACTTTTTTCCTCCCCATGGTGCCCGAAAATGCAAAATTTGAAGTGTCGCCGCGCGAAATACGAGAGATGCAACATTGCCTGTACCATAACATGCACGCGAGTCGCGCGTGCCAGTCGGTCCCTATATGTCAGCATGTGGAATTAGTGAACAGACAGAGTGACTCCATTTACGAATCTCATAACGGTTTACATGTGATGTGACTGCGTTATTTAGAACCCAACTTCTGCACTGTGATACTCGAATATGTTACTCCGTTTACATTTTCGGAAGCAGTACTGCCAGTACATACATACCTGACATGGTCCAATTTTCCCAGTTAAAGGAAATGATTCTATCATTTATTTTAATCATCAGTCCAATAACTCGGAACTAAAAATATATCGAGCTCTGGTCATGGAGATTTTCAATTTTTTCATCGATTCAAATGGCTGTCAATTGTCAAAGCTTGTCATATTCAGGGTGAAACTCAAACTCGTCGTAGTATTCCGTAACAATCGGCACATCAGATGAACGGTAATCTTGCCATCACATTCCAACATGTCTCACGTCCCAAAAGTTGTATTGATGGAAAAAATGACGGAAGTTGTTGGATGTGGTCCTCATTCATCCCAACACATTCCAAGGTCACCAGAATTCATTTGAAGTCAGAATCATGTTAATTAGGTACCAAGTGTTGTTGTCATATCTCTTGGAGCATTTAGGTAGATCATGTGCTCTTTGGCATATATGTAGGGACCCATGTTAACAGTAAACCTGATTGCATTTTTAGCCAGAAATAATAATTAATTACTTGAGGCTATTAGTCAAAGTTGGTCGTGAAGTGTAGAACAAATTGTATCATTTGAAAGGAAGGATCTGAGTGACTGCATGAGGTGGGATAAAAGCGCTCGTTAGCAAAATCGGTCACCTAGATTGGTGTGTTTTGGCACACAGTAGTAGAAAATAAGTGTAGATCAACTGATTTATATAAGTAGCGTAAGTTTGTCAAGTGTAGTGTTTTGGGCAAATTTTCTGACAGCCTTAGAAATTTAAAGATATTCCTACACATCTTTGTGCATTCTTTGGCTAGTTTTTGTTGTATATGGTTCGTCCATATGGTAGTAAATAGAACTATATGTCCAGTATTTTTGTTCATCGTTTGAATTACGTATTGTATTAGGCATCGCACACCCTGTCAGTGCAGCCACACCTCATTCGAAACACTTGGAAAAATGACATTTGAGTTCCGTCCTTCATAATGCATTTATTTCAATATTGAACTGATCCAGTATTTAGAGAGGCCATGGATTAATGTTAATTCCCTAGTGAAGTGTTACAACCCTTCTCAATTGCATGGAGCTGACTCGATCAGCAGAGTGAGAGATATTTTTCGGGATGCCTATTTTGGTTGGTGTAGGGGCAATCCCACAGTCTCTCACCCAACCTTTACAGACCCCGAACCCAGTATCAAAGAGAAGCAATCTATCCAATGCAAAGGTCAATTTTGGTATTAACAAAGACTCAAAGAGTCGCCGAAGGACAACTGACCATTCAATCAGGGGATACCGTTCATCTAATCAAGCATTACAGGGGATGGATGCTATTTGGAATCTTGACATGGGGTTCTTTAGATCAGCATGCCGGGTCATGCTGTTGTATCGTGTTCAGTGGGCTCTTGTGTGCTGAATTGCAGCATTGCAGCTGTAGCTGGAAGGATCTGTCACGCCGTTGTGGGGAAGACACCAGTCATCATCTCTGGAACATTGGTTGGGATCCTGTGTCAGGAATAGATATAAAAACAGCATGAGCAACATGTTCAAGTTGAGCTAAAGTGACTTGTGACTTGACTTGACCCGGAAAATGGATGACTTGTGACTTGACTTGACCCGGAAAATGGATGACTTGTGACTTGACTTGACTTGCAACGATTTGACTTGTGACTTGACTTGACTCGACCCGGGAATTGGATGACTTGTGACTTGACTTGACTTGTCAATGAATGACTTGTGACTTGACTTGACTTGTCAATGAATGACTTGTGACTTGACTTGACTTGGAGAAAAGTGACTTGAATACAACTCTGCTGCATAGTCTCTACCCTTAAACCTCATTAGCCAAGACGATAGCCAAGTTACATCTCTTCTGATCTGGAAGCATATGCTTACTCTGTTGGTGATCATGCGATGCATTCACTGGTGATCCGGTTGAACTGCCGAACCGTAACAAGCACTGCCATCGAACAATATTGAGAACACCAAGGAAGTTAAAAATTACGAAATTTTCATTCGTGAGGAAATTTTGATATTTTGAACTTCCAATAATATGCGTGAAATTCTGACAGTTTTGGCTGCGGACGATAATAAAATAATTCTTCTTCAATTTAAATACGTCTATGTTCTAGGTCTAGTAGATAATATCAACCACTACTTGTTTTATTCAGTCAATTTTAAGATCATTATACACGTATAACTCACATATACTTTTCTAAAACTTGAGTTTGTATCATAAACATTTCTTTTTCCCTCACCTCCCATCACTAATGTTTCAACTGTATAAATTTTCAACACTGATATATTTTTCTGAAATGCGCAAAAATCCTCATTATAAAAAATTCACGTGTTTGGTCTAACGGTAGAACATCCCCCTAACACGTGGAGGACCTGGGTTCGATTCCCAGGTCGAGTCATACCAAAGAATCTAAGAGTGGAACCTACTACCGTCTGGAGGTTGCTAAGTTTAGCAACTTTTTGTTAATATCGCTAGAGCCGGTAAAGACCACCTCCATTCGCAAGTATGAATGCCTTGCATTCTGGTTCTTTCAAGTGTGAATTCCACTGTATACTAGAGACGTAATTTGCGGCGCTCCAAGCGTGCCGAAATTTATGGCCCTTTAAAACAAATATATGTAGATATGGAGCTTGCATGCAGTAAGCTTTGGATTCTGGGTTTCCTGTAAGGAAATTTAAATGGCTGGGGGATTACTGAAGAACCTGCACTTCCTTCATATATTGGTGGGCAAATCTGAAAATGAATACAAATTTATCATTTGAGAAAATTTGGAACTCTGAAAGACATAGCAATAAAGCTGTCGGTGTCTCGTTATGATGTGGTGTCACATATGCTGTTTTTGAGATTTAGAAAAATGAAAAAGGGGAAAAAGGGGTTTTCAGACTCGGGAAGTGGGGGCCAGAAACATGCTTTCGCCGGCTGTTTCATCCAGCCCCCGCTTTCTACACCTATGCACACACGTTTTTGTAACACTCCACATTTTACTTCAAAAGGAACCAAAATTTTGAGGGGGGGGGGGGACCGTCACCTTAGAACCCTCCCAAAGGCCAGCGATCCTTCAGCATACTGCATGCTCCCCCTTCAGAGAAATTCTGCGTACGCCACAGTCTTTCACAATCGAGCCGTGGTGGCACCAGGGAGCGCATGGGGGTATTCCCGACCCCCCCCTCGGTCCGACCCCCCTCTCCCCCAAATGCCCTCGATCCTGAGTCAAACATGCATCATTTTTCGCCCAAAGATATGGTAAAACCTTGGAGTTTCTCGGACGACCCCCCTTGGACCCGTCCCCTCCCACAAGCCCCTATGGAATCCAACGTGGAATGTAACAGGATATCTTAGCAGGTCCCGGACCCCATCTGCTTAAGCAAAATGCACCTTCCTTGAGACTCGATTATTCTCACAGAAATGTACTTAAACCTCAGAACTTCCGGTGCTTCACACACTGTACTCCCACCTTGTCTTTGTTCCTGGACCCTATGATGTTTGTGGCGTCGTTTCTTGTAAACATTGTTAAAGCCTCAGTCATTTTCTCTTGTTCTGACACATTTCTGGAAATTTTTTTACCATATCCGAAATATGCGCGGTGTTAGTAATTCTCCATGCAAAGAGAGTAAGAGAAATTACATCGACTGTGACCGGCCAGTGGCAATCAAAATGCAAAATCATATATGTTAAGAGGTCTGGAGTTCGAGTCTTGGCCTGGTCAAACCGAAGACTTTAAGAACGGAACCTACTGCCATTATGCTTGTCACGCAGACAGAGAGTTAAAATTAAATTTCCGGTTGCTGCCCTCTGTTGGCCGAGCGCTATCAACAGCCTCTATATGGTGAGTGCGGATGGTTCGCATACTTCCCCATTGTTGGGGAAAGTAACCTGGCTTTAATCCCCCTATGGCTTGCTGCAGGCAGGGCGGTTCCCGCTAAAAAAAGCAGTTGCCGAACACCTAGCAGCAGCAGCAGCGTCCTGGGCATGACGTTAAACTGCATCCAGGTTGTGGCTTCTGTTCTATTCAGCCAGTCTAGAGCAGGACCACTCAGTGTTTGCCCTTTGGAGGGCTTACTTGTCCATTTGGGACGTTAAGCTCCTTAAGGGAGCAGAACTCCTCCGGGAGTAATCGTTTGGTTTTCGCCCCTTGGCTCTTCGCCAGAGAGTCGTGGGGACTTTTAGAAAAAAACCTAGCAGCAGGAATGGACTGAAATATTGAGGAGCCGACCTAAATTTTGTCGTCGAGGGCAAAATAGTTAATTTTTGACATCATTGAGGGTGTCAAGCCCAACGCAGGGGAAAAAATACGTGAATTGAAGCAGATCGTCGCTGAGGTCGATCCCTTGAGGGATATTGGCGCAGAGACCAATATTTATTAAAATTATATTTTGTGAGGTCAGGCGGCTCATGGTTTTAAACCCAACCAATCTTTTACCGAAAAGTCCATTCAGTGTCATACGCTTACTCCGGAAATTCCGTAAGTTAAAGTTTGTTATTGAATCCTTAAGAATGAAATGTTTTACGTATGTCTTAGCAACTGTTTACCTTTCTGATGGCATTTGTTGTTGTTGTTGTAAAATATTCAAGTAACAGTTGAAATGCTATATATGTGTGTCTTTAGTAAGCAACTGTTTACCTACATAGTCAGTGAATCAGAATGACGTCAAGAATGTATTGATTAAAAGCTGAGAAGCGGGACTGTGTAACTTGTATAGTAAAGAAGCTATTTATGTAGCGATGTATACTGTAATTTTTAGGGTGCCAAAGAGAATGTGATCTAAGGTGTAAATACTAACGCAAGAAATGCAAGGTGACGTTAAACTGCATCCAGGTTGTGGCTTCTGTTCTATTCAGCCAGTCTAGAGCAGGACCACTCAGTGTTTGCCCCTTGGAGGGCGTACTTGTCCATTTGGGACGTTAAGCTCCTTAAGGGAGCAGAACTCCTCCGGGAGTAATCGTTTGGTTTTCGCCCCTTGGCTCTTCGCCAGAGAGTCGTGGGGACTTTTAGAAAAAAGCAAGTAGGATGAAATTTTACTTTTAAAAGGCATTATGCCCAGCTACAGGGAATTTGAGAGCTGCTAAGAGTAGCCAGACGAAATTGTTTTTGTTGTAACTTTTGTGCAAATAACAAAACCAAGTAAATTATAAGTCCTGTCAAAGAGTGAAATGTATGTTGTCATGCTGGGATATATGACAGTGTATTAGAATATATCACTGGTAATGTATTATGATTTTGTACACTTCACCAGGGTTTTCACGACGGCTAGTCTTGGTTTTAACCTTGCCATCGACTTTACCTACGTCTGTCGCCCGGTTTGACTATCGCTCATGATACCAGGTACTACCAAGGACTTAATCTGAAATCTTTTGTCAGAGAACACCGCCACCTATTTATTTCGCGAGTTCCTGAACTGTCGCGCAGCCAAACATCTCTTTCGCGATCGCAGGGCTATATATTCCACTTAAATCTAGAAGGACATCGTCTTCACGCAAACGGACTCAGCATATCAAAGTGCACTCGCACACAGACGGTTTGATTCTTTTTTTTTTTAGTATGTATGTATGTATGTATGTATGTATGTATGTATGAATGTATTGACGTATGTTGGATGTTACCCTGAATGAATGTAGTTCTACTCATGAAATGAATTTAATTATGTAAACAAAGATACATGTTCGTATAATGAAAGTACGTAAGACCAAGATTAAAGCACGTACAAAAGCTAAGTGGTGTGAAATTGTTCATGGTGTTGTCGTGTCCAAGGGGCCAATTCACGAGAACATTACCGGCTTGGTCCTTTACAGTTCCCACCCGTGACAATGCTTTTGCTCAGCAGCAATTGAGTAGGGAAAACAAGCCAGTGAGCCAAAACTGGCAAAAAGGCCGTGGCCGGCTCGACTGGAGCCAACTGGTTAGAAACTGAGCTTTTAAACTCATTCTAACCTAACCTTACCGCACTGATACTAGTTGATCTTGGCATTACGATAAGAATTTTGAAAGGAGAGCAGGATTACCGTCCCTATCAAACAGAACTACAAAGAATCTACTTAAAGATTTATGTCCTCCCTGGTTTGAACAAGATTTTGAGATTTATCAATATGAAAAATTAGCAAGCAAGAAGGTTAGAGGGGGTATGTAATTTAGGAAAGCTTAGGCTTGAATTTAAAAGATTTATGTTAATTGTTCCTTTTTTAAATTCATAAATCCATAGAAACCAACATCACGATGTAGGCTACTGGTAGCCTAGGTTGTCATCATGGAGGATTACCAAAGAGAAGCTGTGATTGAATGCTTAATCAACTCTTATAGTGGCTTTGAGCCGTTAGATGTAACAGACTATCTTCTTCGGAGTGAAATTTTGGATGACGATGAAGAAACGAAAATACGTAATGAAAGTGTACCATGGACAAGGGTGCAACTCCTCGTATCTTTTGTAGAAGGCAAAGCAGAAAATGTATTTGATCAACTCTTAAAGGCTTTGACATCGTGTGGAAAATACGATGAACTTGCCAAAGACATCCAGGCTTCGGCAGCTTGTTTTCAGAAATTTAACACAAAAGTTGAAGGTATGAGATGTACTATTCCAAACATACTCCATACCACTCTTAAATCAAGAGTGAACTAAGTGACTCTATAATAGGGTGACAAGTGTGAATTCACTCTATTAGAGTGTTAATTCACTCCAAGAATAGTGAAACTCACTCTAAGAAGAGTGAAATTTGCAGGATGAGCGAAAATCCACTCTCTCAAAAGTGCCCGTTATAATCACTCCTTTTTACTAGTGTTCTCTGTAGTTCCTGTAGTCACTCTATTTAAGAGCGATACTTCTTTCTTTAGAAGGGAATTTCACTTTTATAGAGTGAATTTCACTCTTTTTGCAGAGAATTAACACTCTAATTCACACTTTTCACTCTATTAAAGAGTAACTAAGTTCACTAATTTAGAGTGTATGTCAAGGTAACTGAATCGGTTTAAAAAGGACGTATATTACCTATTGTTTGATGGGTATTGAACACTTTAAAATCTGCTAGACTCTCTGGGCAAAGAGTCGTTAGGTGAAACTAAATATTTGAAGGAGTTCTACTTCCCAGTGGTGTTACTAGACATTTTCCGGGGGGGGGGGGGGGACCCAAATTTTCCAAATTTTTGTAAAGCGTGAACACCATTTCTCTTGGGACGAAATATGAGCTTGTATTGGGGAAAAGTTTGGATTCTGGATTTCCGATGTTAGGAAGAGTGAAAAATTCGAGAATTACTGAAAAATCTGTTTTTTTTTTTATTGGCAAGTCTGATCACGGCGAAGAAAAGCTGTGATGCTACACAATGTTATCTAAGGATGACAAAGTGAGGCTCTCCGACATTTTAAAAGTCAAGAGCTTATATTGGCGTGACTGGAGGAAATGTGGAATTTAATGAAAGGAAATTCATGAAAAAAGCAATGTAGTTGCCATTATCACGTTGTTTACCACACCATACTACCCCATACCCACAACCCGTTCCATCATACTTAAGAAGCGGCGACACTTTATAACACATTCGTGTTGGTGAGTCGTTTAACGCCATCTAACTAATTTTACGTACGGAACAGTACAAATCGTCCGAATTTTGGCTCGGCGGCCTTGACGAATCGCAAATTGTGGAGTGAGTCTATGTCTTTAATAAGTCATTTTAACATAATGATGAATGCAATTGAAGTTGACACACTTTCTATGAAAAGTGATCTTTAAGGAAACAGGTGTGATGTCATGGATTCACATTATTGGCTAATGTTTTGTTTTTCTTTATTTGCATATTTTCGTCCCATCAGTTTGACCTTGAATTGATTAGGGATATGCTGTCTTGCCCCTGAGGCATATAATTTCTTTTTATTTTATTTATTTATTTTCTGCTCAAAATGCACGTATGGTATCAATATATCAGATTTAAGTGCATAAAATTGGTGGTAAATTACAGAGAAACAAAACATTGGCCAACAATGCGAATCTATGACATCACGTCTGCTTTCTCTAAGTTCCAAAATTTGTCGCGTTCAATTGCTAATATCTCAAGAAATCAAATATGGGGAATGAATACAAATTTCACCCGAATGCTCAAAACATTTTCCTCTGAAACATATCAAGAGTAAATTTGGCTCTGGTTTTTTTTAAATGTAATTATTTTATTAATTCGTCCGCTTTTATTCTCTTTTTCAGAATTACTTCATAGTACATCATTGGAGGAAAGTTACATGTACTTGGATATGCTGCTGTCTGTTGGCTCCTCCTTGGGTACCAACGACTCGCTGAAAATATGCAAACATTTATCATTGTCCGATGAATGTATTTATACAGTACGGTGGAGTGAAAATCCAGGTCTAGTGACGATGAACTTTTGCAGGAATACTAGGATCGTTAAAGTGAGCAATGTTCAGGCCCTCCGGGATCTTCTCAACTCTTTAGGACTCGTCCATCAACTTGCTATTGTCGACAGATACTTTAAAGCATTAGAACATCCAGGTGAGTAAGACCAACGAGCACCCCTGATAAGACAATCGGCCTCATTACATTTTCTCTACTTATTAAAATGATCTTTTCAAAACACAAGAGGTTGATATTCATCTAACTATCTCAAAGAGGGCAGGAGGCAGGGGCGTAGATCTGGTTTGTGGATGGGGGGGGGGGGGGGGTCAGACATTTTTCAGCAGCCGGAGTTCCAGACCGTGTCCACGCCCGAACTCGTTAGCAATCTATCCACAGGAACGAGGGCACACATCAATTGTATACACACAAACAAACACACTCACACACACACATAGACACGCATATACACAAAACAGAGATAGCATTATTATTGCTTCGAAATAGGCTCACATTGACGTTTTTCAGAAGCACTAATGAATAAAGGTATCTGTGCACTACAATTATTAGGGGCCAATATGTTTTCCCCTTCCCAGGATTGACGCCCCTGAAAGGAGGGGGAACCACTCCGTTTATTCGCAAGCAACTGTGAAAGAAATGGAAAAGAAGGGGAAATAGGGATCATTCATCTCATGCTTTTGCACCCAATTAAAATACTGTGACGCCGCCCCTGAACTAACCACATCTAATTTGACATAATTAAATATAACGTCGTTAGATTAATTCCCTTCAACAATTTGACAAGGCCTTGCAGCAGAACCAAACCATTTTTATTGCAGTCTTGGCTTTATGGCTTTAAAGCTGCTTAAAGGACAAATCCTCTCACCCCAAACTACAATTTTGGTAGGATGTACCGAAATTCTGAATTGGCTCAGCCCTTGATTGACAGCTAATTCAAACAATGCAAAGTGCCAAAGATTATATTACACAGCATGAACTGTACTGTGACCGTTTTGATTATACACATTGAGCCTTTTTATACTCGCCCTAAAGCAACAAACTGAGACTGTGTCTGGATGAGGATGAATTTCAGACAATTGTGGGAGGGGCTTAAGCAAGAGGGTTAGGAGTATTGGTACTGTTTGGGGTGAGAGAATTGAGCCTTTAATATCACTGTTAAACTTACGCTATAAAAGATATTTGAATTAAACGTTTTTCTAAGCTTTTATGACCATACATTGTAAACACGTTTAGATGCTAAACATTTAGTATTTGATAGCTAAACATGTTTAAAATTTAAACGTATTTTCAAAGTGGGGAAGTGGTGAAAAACGATTGCTTGATTGCTAACACACCTTTTATGGAATGGATAGGTTTTCATGATTTTACAATATTCATTCCAAATTTAGTTTTTCCGTGAGATAACAGATAACTTCCTGCCAGCTGACTCACTTTTGTCGATTTATATTACTGTTAACAGAAATCGAACTCCTACTAGCAAAGACTGAACCAGATATACTACTTGAAAGGATAAAGACCGCGTTGCAAGACAAGATAATCTGGTTCAAAGTTGGAAAACAAATTGGAAATATGTTTCAAAAGACATACGCCGAAACACGTCTTGCCAATATCGAGTTAGACAGCTGTTTTCTGACTTTGAAGGTACCATCAAGAACTGCCCTAAAATATATTCATAGAGATGCCTGTTCAGAAAAACTCGCTTCTGATGTTTTAGCATTGCTACTCAACCATGTTCAACATCACGATCTTCACGATACTGGGGGAAGACAGAATATGAAATTGACGTTCGAACTAAATGAGCATATCTACCGAATCAGCAAATCTCACTTCGAAGGTATGCAAACACTTTAAACTCGAATTTTATGTAAACGTGTTCGTTTAAACCAGAAAGGTCAAATGATTGGGGGTTAGATGCCGAAAGGAATTTTTTGGCGCACTTATGTTACTTACACTTACTTATCATACAAAGATTTTTGATATATCAACCTTTAAGAGTATTTTCACCATTAAGCTCTGACGAATCAACTTGGTTCTCATTGTTTTCCAAAGTCTGTTAACTATCTTGATCCAGAGTCACATTTGAGTGAGCGCGGTAGATCAACTTGTTATATCACATTATACAGTAGCATGAAAAGCTCACAAATGTCACGCACCGTACACCACCAACAACGGAGATCCGGAGTCACTTTGAATATCTATCGACGGTATTCACATTACAAACCTTCATCCAACGTGGTCGATTTCATCCCCTCGGTGGGTCGTTCAAAACTTTGACGACCTGCGTTCCAGATCCCATTCTTTGTCAGGGTTAGCAATGATCGCTATCGTTAGCCAGTTTAGAAATTTCGTCTTAAACAGTGTGGATCAACCCTAGTGTGATCTAAAGCCGCAGATGAAGAATTACCGCGCTCACTCAATTAGACACCAAATTCTATGAGTCTGGCCCCTTTTCACCTTAATAAAAGTGTTTAATTGGCCGCAGTATGCAGTGGAATTCTCTGACTTATATGCCAACTCCAAGATCCGTCAAGAATGCTTTTTATGTCATATCGTGTTTATGATGTTTATGGCATACAACAACTAAGTGGCACCAAATGCCATATGACGTATGTACGTCACTGGCTGTAACATTTTTGCAAACCGACTTTCCCATTCTTGAGTGCCACATTGCAATTGTAAAAAACGTTTCTTGTATGAAATGCAAGTTCATTTGGAGTAGCTACAGATGATGGTGATAACCTTGTTAACAACATAGCCTACATCTGAAAGTGCAATGCTGGTGGAACTTGTGGTTTGGGGGCAAAACCAACCAACACACACAAATTCAGACAGCTGATTTTTCAATCAGTCGAATACGCGAATAGTCTGCTAAACGTGCAGGCCAGGCGAATTCTAAAGCGTGCGCCCACGTGTTCCATTGTTTTGCGTTTAAGGATGACGTCAATGTGTCGTTAATGCACAAGGTCTATTTGGCATAGAGGCTTTTCATATGACGTCATAATACTCCATAGCGGCCATCTTGCAGTAACTGGTACGTTGTGGCCACACGCGACACGCTTGCTCGTTGAATGTGTACACATCGCGTATATCATAGTGCACACTGTGCAATGCGTTCGGGACAAATCCACGTGTACTTGGTAGCATGCAGAGAACTCCTAAGCTTCAGCAGTCTTTTATTAAAGAACTGATAAGTAAACTTAAGTCCACACGCAGTAAGGGGGTTATTTGTGGTATTCTCCCTAGGTTTGACAGAAAGGTTTCTTCGGGTAAAATTGCGAGTTTGAACAAGTGGTTGCAAAACGAGTGTTCTCAGGGGGGGTTTCAAATTTGTTGATACATGGGCCAAATTTCATAATAGACGGGATCTATTCGCTAGAGACGGGCTGCATTTGTCAGGCGTTGGGGACAATGAATTGGGAAGGATGGTTACTAGGGCTGTGGAATCCCAGTTGTCAAACTAGTTTCAGGGGCGAGGGATTATAGTGCTAGGAGTATCTCTGATGTTGGTTGTGTTGAGGGTCCTATTCAAGCTCGCAGAGGTTTTAACCATATCTCAACTGACAGGGCAGTTTCTGGGATCAAAGTTGTGTTTGCTAATGTACGGAGCATTCTTAACAAGTTCGATGAATTTCTTGCACAGATTTCTATTGACAATCCAGACATTGTTGGAGTTACTGAATCATGGCTCCATAGTGAGGTAAGCAACTCTGAAATTCAGGTTCCCGGGTACAAAATTTTCAGGCAAGATAGGATTGATACTGTGGGTGGTAGGGGTGGAGGGGTTTTATTGTTTGTCAAGGATAGTTTAAATTGTGTTGAAGTCACAACCAAGTTTTCCTGTGGGTTCTCTAACTGCTTGTGGTGTGAACTTAGCTGTGGCAATGATTATGGCACCCCCTTGCTTGTCGGTATTGTTTACCGTTCACCAAATTCTTGCGCTAAGAATAATCAGAGTTTGTTCCAAATTTTTAGAAAAATTTCTTCCAAAAAGGCTGTTGTGTTTGGGGATTTTAACTTTCCAAATATCGATTGGCATTCCTGTACTAGTGGGTTACATGGGAGGGATTTTCTTGAGGTTGTGACTGATGGTTTCTTTACCCAGCATGTTCTGTTTCCCACTCGTGAGGATAATTGTCTTGATTTGGTGTTAAGTACAGATGAGAACATGGTTAGAAATGTAGCTAATGGTGGTAAGATAGGGTCCAGTGACCATGACCTTATTTGTTTTGAGATGCATTGTTTCAGCAATCATGCTAGTAGTGACAAAAGAATTCTTGATTTCAGCAAGGCTAACTTTACTCGTGCTAAGGAGCTTTTAACCATAGATTGGGCGGCCCGTTTGTCTCACTTGGGTCCTGCTGAGGCATGGAGTGTTTTCCGGGATGTTGTTTCTGACACAACAAAGTTGTGTATCCCACTTAAGAAAGCTGTGGTTAAAAATAGGCCAATTTGGATTTCTAGAGAAGTTCTTAGAGCAACTAGGAAGAAACGTAAGTGTTGGCGTCGCTATAGGGCCAGTAAAAGTCCAGAAAACTTAGCAGCTTACAAGAAGCAGGAATTCTTAGTTAAAAATTTGGTAAATGGAACTATAACTAGGTTTGAAAAGCAGTTGGCCAAGGAGGTTAAGATAAACCCAAAAACTTTTCATGCCTATGTGAGGTCTAAGCAGAAGCTTAAGGAGGGTGTGGGGCCTCTCAAAGGTGATGATAATACTTTGGTTAGTAACCATCAGGAAATGGCTAATTTGTTAAATGACTATTTTGTATCTGTTTTTACCGAGGAATCATCTTTGTTGGGGACATGTAATGGTTCTGTTGTCTCTTCTTCAATCAGTTATGTCATTTTCTCAGAGGAACAAGTGTGTAAAAAGTTAAAGAGTTTGAAAGCTAGTAAGGCCCTGGGCCAGATGGGGTCCACCCAGCCATTTTACGTGAATGCTCCGAGATTTTGTCAGTTCCTCTTTCCATCATTTTTCAGAAGTGTCTGGATTCGAGTTTTGTTCCTACTGACTGGCGGGTAGCAAATGTTACTCCAATTTTTAAGAAGGGGGATCGAAGTAATCCTTGCAATTACAGGCCTGTCAGTTTAACCAGTGTTGTGTGCAAAGTTATGGAATCTTTGATTAAGGATAGTTTACTTAAGTATCTTTCAGATAATGAGTTACTTAATCTGTCACAGCATGGTTTCCTGCCAAGCAGATTTTGTGTTACTAACTTACTGAGCTTTCTTGAAGATGTCTCTTCATCTCTTGATTCTGGGTATGGCGTTGATGTCATTTACCTTGACTTTTCAAAGGCTTTTGATAAAGTTCCATTAGGTAGGCTAATGGTTAAACTGCATAGGTTAGGGGTTCAGGGCAATTGTGCTGATTGGATAAATTCGTGGCTTCATGGTAGATCTCAGAGAGTTGCTGTCAATGGTAACTTCTCCTCTTGGAAAGAAGTCACAAGTGGAGTACCACAGGGTTCTGTCCTTGGCCCACTTCTTTTCTTAATTTTCATCAATGATATTGATAGTTCTCTTACATCTCGTATAAGTAAGTTTGCAGATGATACTAAGCTTTATAGAAAAATTAGCATTTTGGATGATGCCTTACTGCTGCAGAAAGATCTGGATAGGTTAGTTTCTTGGTCTCAGACCTGGCAAATGTCTTTTAATGCAGATAAGTGTAAGGTCCTTCATTTTGGTCCCAAAAGTTTTAGCTATGATTATAACATGAATGGCTGTGTTTTAAGTAATGTCACCTCTGAGAAAGATCTGGGTGTTGTAATTACTGGGGACTTAAAGTCATCAAAGCAGTGTGCAGCCACTGCTGTAAAGGCTAATAGAGTGCTTGGATTGATCAAGAGGAATTTCATCAATTTTAGTAAGGATATTGTACTTAATTTGTATAAGCAGTTGGTAAGACCCCATCTTGACTATGCAGCTCAGGCTTGGAGTCCCGTCTATGAAAAGGACAAGTTTGTTTTAGAGCAGGTTCAGAGGAGAGCCACTCGCCTCATTCCTGAGGTGAGAAATTTGCCCTATCATGCTAGGCTTAAACATCTTGGGCTTACCACCTTGGAGCTGAGAAGGATTAGGGGAGACATGCTCCAGGTTTTCAAGTTCCTTTGTGAAAGAAATCCCCTTCTGACTTGTAGTTATTTAAGGGTTCAAGGTAATTCTCGGGTGCGTGGGCATTGTAAAAAGCTTGAAAAGCCTTTTGCAAGTCTTGACATTAGGAAGTTTAGTTTCTCCCATAGAGTTGTCAACGAGTGGAATTGTCTACCAGATTGGGTAGTTAGCTCCCCCTCAGTTCACTGCTTTAAGGTTAACATTGACAGGTTTTTCCATGGCTGTGGTAGAATCTGATTGTTTGGGGCTGTAGTCAAGCTTTGGTGGTTTGACTTTTGATTAGGGCTTGGTCTTCAGGGCATCTTATGGGGCCTTGGCCTTCCTTTGCCCTTCAACCTGTTATGTTATGTTATTAACGGTAGCCGTTAATTTCAACCCACATGCCCACAAACACAAATGTGGCTTGTAGGCAATTGCAATGTAACTACAAGTAACAGCTATAATTTTTCATAAATATAGCGTATGCCGTTGTCACAAGACAATTTAAGATCGTGCAAGCAAAGGACAAACCTGCATCGCGGCGGCACTTTGTAATATTTTGCTTGGCCTGCGTTCATTTGCAGCAATATACTCAACGTATACGCTTGCAAAAACAGCGCTCGGTACGATTGCATTTCATTCGAGTGATGATACATACCATAAAACTAAATTCCGTAGGTAAGCCGACAGTTGCGTCCGTTTTTACTCACTGGTTTCCGTTGGCGTGTTCCTTCCATCTAAAGCTTAGGATTATTACGGTACCATAATTGTCCTCCAACATGGCGGATCTGTGCATGCGCATGTACGTGTGTTACCAAATCGCGCTCACGAAAGCACCTTAGTAATAATTGAAATGGACCCCTGGGTGGAAGGCCGTGCAACGCAGCTACGTCAGTGCATGACCTCTATATAAGGCATGTGCAAGTGCTTTATGAAAGTAAGCAATTATCATTTGAACGCATACATAACTTAGGCAGACACGCAATTTGTTGATTCACATCCATTCTATGGTTTAGCTATTCACACATGCACACCTTGTTAAATTTCTTACTCATCCGGTGTGCTTTGTATCTGGTTGAGTATTTCGTAATCGATTTGCTATCCTCTCAACTGGACTGAATTTTTTAAGCATTAACCTTAATCCAAAGTCAGTTTGAGATATTCGTTACATATTTCGCATTTACTTTGAAGAAACAGAAGAACCTCCCATTCAAGACAATTCACGTAAAAAGGTAACAACAGAGATCGTCATTGATCCATCCTTGACAACTGGTTTAGGTCCAGGTGAGATACTTCTGTCAAATTATAATTAAATCGTTTGTTTAATTTTTCTACAATAAACCAGGCTCACGTGATTGGTTGCAATATTTTTAACCAAACATATGCAGAAAATGGACCACGCATTTTATATAGTTCTCTTAATACGTATGTCACATTCTACTGCAGAAAGACTTAAAGCTAATGGACACTTACGCAGTAGAAGGCATATAGCACTTAACAGGTGACGATGAAGCTAGAAACTCGTCATAGGTTTGCAAACTTTACGAGCTTCATATTGTGAACAAGAAACTTTCACAGCCTGTCACACTATGTTGGGGGCTTAAATCTGGAAACGTCCTATTCCAGAAGTTTTGGATTCAAAGCAATTCCTCTCTTGTGCTTATAGTAATGTTTGCTGTGCCTTGCCCTGTATTTGAGAGGGGTGTTCAAAATCCATAAAATGAGATACTTTTTCTAAAGTCCTCCCGATCCTCAGGCAAAGGGCCGTTCGGCGAAACCAAACTTGAAACTGCTTCCCGAAGAAGCTATACGTCCACTGAAGGGCAAAATTTTAACGACCAACCTCACGGCCTTCAGACCATTTTAAAATGAGATATTTATGGAAATTTATGTGAGTCCTATCTACTAAGAGACCACGTAAGGAAATGGAGATGGCCTTTGAACTAACAACGACCAGAAGTATCATACAGCATGTAGAGCATATGTGGGTCATGTAAATTTTATATGGCTCCAATTTGATATGGGTTAGTTAGTTAGTTAGTTAGTTAGTTAGGTTAGTTAGTTAGTTTAGTTAGTTAGTTTAGTTAGTTAGTTAGTTTAGTTAGTTAGTTTAGTTAGTTAGTTAGTTAGTTAGTTAGTTTAGTTAGTTAGTTAAGTTAGTTAAGTTAGTTTAGTTAGTTTAGTTAGTTAGTTAGTTTAGTTAGTTAGTTTAGTTAGTTTAGTTAGTTTAGTTAGTTTAGTTAGTTTAGTTAGTTAGTTAGATGGATTTTTACGGCTGTTTTTTTACCGATTGGTTTAAGTCGGGCCGACCGCGGCCGTTTTTGGCTTCAATAATAAGAGAAGCGTATGCAGTCATGATGGCGTATGTGTGTGTGTTTGTGTGTCTGCGTGTGTGCGTGCGTGTATTTAGCGTAGATGTATGTATGTAGGTGTGTTTGTGACACTGCTTGTTAACACGATATCTCAAGATAGGAATGTTTGACAGTTTTCAAACTTGGTTCATAGATTCCTCATATTAAAAGCAAGACCCTTGTTGCTTTTGGAGATGGTAAAAGTTCATCTGGGGTCTCAAGAGGTCAAAGTCTGAAAACCTTGTTAACGCAATATCTCAAGATAGGAAACCTGGATAGATTTCATATTTGGGTATGTGAGTGCTTTATTGTCATAAGATGGTCCCTATTGTGTTTGGTGGAGGTAAAAGATCATCTGGGGTCACCATGGGTCAAAGTCTGAAAATCTCGTTAACGTGATATCGCAAACTTGGATAGATTTCATAGTCCGTATGTGGATACTTTAGAGTCAGAAGATGGTACATACTGCGTCTGGTGGAGGTCAAAGGCCATCTGGAGTCTATTTCTCTATCTATCCATCCATCCATCCATCCATCCATCCATCCATCCATCCCTCCCTCCATCCATTCATCAGTCCTTTCCATCCCATACATCGAGTTCAGAGGTATGTCATTTGGTGTCACTGGAGGTCAAAATGTGAGTGAAAACCTTGATTAGTGTTACCACATCTCAAGGTGGAAAACTTAAATAGCTTTTATATGTGGAATGTGGATGCACATGATGGTGAAAAGATGATCCCCAATTTTTCGTCGAGGCCAAGGGTCATCTGGGATGACATAATTATTTTTGGACATGCTAGTACAACATTTGAGTGAGAAGATATGGTACATGGTATATGGAACGTTTATGTATCATCGAAACCTCAATGCATTTTTGCACTTTGGTTCCAGTTGTGGCTCAATGGCTGTTCCTAAATTTTTATATGGCTTGATAAACCATATGAAAACCAGCCTACGTTTCAGCGTACTACGATACTTATTTCTAGTATCCTATCTGGTATCGTTTGATAATGCCATATCAAACTTTAAATTGACCACATATATCCAGACATAAAGCTTCCATATGCATAGAGGAATGTGTGTACCCAACGAGGTTACGCGTCTAAACCGCGAGTTACCTCTTTTGTTTATAAGCTTGAGACAACAACTCATTTGCCATTTACAATAGCCGGTCTTGCAAACCTTCCATTTTCTTGGTCCCTTTGGTTTTTGGGGTTTTTTTTGGAAAATAAGTTCCAGCATTTGCCTAGCGGCTTGTTCAAAGAAAACGCTAATGCAGGTATCAAACTACTGGGTTAGTGAATGATACATGGGCGTATATTTCTTTTCAACTTTTGGGCTTTGGATGGTTTGCACTATATAACAAACCTAGAAGATGTGCACGCGAAGCCCATCCCGGATAAAGCCCTTCCTACATAATTCTGTTATAACAGTGGCACGAATGCAGTGGTTTGTGTATGTCTGAGACATCTGCAAGAGATAGTTTTCATCATATTACCCAGAGTGTTTTTGCCAAGTGGAACATTGTCATACCACTGTGGTTTTCCCACATGGAAGCAAGCACTTGGCCGTTGAAAAAGGTGCTTGCAACTGGGATTCAGTTTGGCAATGTATTCTTTCAGGATTCTTACAGGGCACAGATCACCCCCAGTGGCATACATTCGCTTCTCAGATTCAGGATCCTTTCTTAAGTCACCAGGATGGTTCTTTGTGGCCTCATGAAAAGTCATCTTACAGTACTCATTTCCATCACCATCTAAACAAAATTCAAAGCAATCCTTGGGGAGAGCTCGTAATCCTTCTCGTCCCCTCCTGCAGAAGTAATATTCAATGTAGAACCAAGCCAGTTGCTGCAGTCCTCTAGGGGTAGACACATCAATAGTTTTCAGTTTCTCCAAATCACCTGCTACAATTGGTGCCTTATGCTGGCTTCTGTCATGCCCGTCACGTTTCAGCTGTTTTAGAATGCCTCTAAAGACATTATTAATATTAGCTCCTTGAAACTCTCTGTCCTGTAGGATGTTAACCTGCCGACAAAAAGGCTCTCCGGACAAGTGACGATGTATAGCAGCCCGCAGACCAACAAAGGACTGTTTGGCATACCTCTCACCCCGCTTGTTTCTTACTTCAGCGTAAAATACCCGCAAAAGAGCATTGAGTTCATCTGCTGCCAGTTTTTCAAATTCAGGATTTTTGCCTTTGGATTTGCACCAGGCTGTTTGAGGAAAATGAGTTATAATGGGAGTACAGTTGCATATTAAATTATTGTTGTTAAATTAATTCTTATTAAATTGGTGTAGCCTATAGTAGCCTACAGTACATTTTAAAATGGTGTGAAATTCAATTTCAGTACTGATTCCAAAACCACAGACAGTCTTGAATGGGATTCAACACCAGTTTCGAATGCCATTCGAAACCAGTCTTGCATAATTTGGAATCAGTAAGGAAATCAGTAGCTAAAGTTCTTGAATTCTGTTTGAGAAATGCCCACTCTAGAAGTAAAAAGGCCTAGTAGCCTGCAGTATACTGACAGCCTTCCAAAATTTAACAAAAGTCCTGAACAACAGTTTATAAATGCAAAAATACAGTTTATTATGATGAATAGGCTTTCAATGTAGCAAAGATAAGGTCAGTGATTATCTGCGGTACTGTAGGCCTATGCAACTGACCTTTGAGAATTCGCACAGCCCAGGAAGTATTGTAGCTGGTGGATTTCTCATTTCTTTCACTAGCTATCTGGTCAATCTCTTCAGAGGACAAAGTCTGGAACCTATCCCCAGGCTCTGGATCATCTAGGGATTCCAACATAAAGTTAAGATCAAAGTTAATATTCATACTGACTCCTGCTTTAACCCTTGCTGAAGCTTTGCACTGAATACAGTAAAGATATAACTAGTGTACATTATATTAGTGTAGAGTGTCATAAAAAGAATTTTTTATTTCCCAGAATTCACAGTTGATGCACTCACAAAGGAAAGTTACATTATACTGCATGCTGTTGCTAGGCATGTGGTAGTTACCATAGTAACCAGTCTTTATTTGCATTGTTACAAGGCAGATATGAATGTTAACTATGCAAACTTACCAAATGGCCTCACTAACGATGATTATGTAGCTATTCTCCCAACTTTTGGCAGACCAGTCTCGAATGCGATTCGAGACTGGTCTCGAATCGTTTCAACCAATCAGAATGCAGGAAATAAGTGTAAGTGTTTAACACTAAATTAGTATCTTGATTCCTTCAATTTCACTGAATATGAGGGTTTGGAACTCATGTAGACGATATATAAAAACGTTTCAAAGCTGACGGTTGCAAGCAGAATAGACTCATTCTTTTTTCGAAAGGTTTTTTTTTAGGAAAGGCTAATATTTCAATGGATAGACTTAGACACCCAATCCGGAAAACTCAGGGGATGCAATCATCACTTTTGTCGACTTTATTCTCGGTCTAATTGTTATAAATTTAGTTTCTTCCCCAATACTCTGAAAAGATTGGAATAATCTTCCTGCTACTCTGATAGATGATATGGATTGTCACAAAGACCCTGTCCAATACTTTTCTGGTTTTATTAGAGATTAGGGCACTCCTGACGCACGTACGGTATAGTAATGTCCTTTGGATGTGTCACGGTGATCCGAAAGAAGAAGAAGAAGAAGAAGAGCGCCACCATCAGTTGGCGCGGAGCGTACAAGAAAAATTGGGGTCTTACACACCCTCCAGATGGCCGGAAACGACACTTGGCGAGTGTTACAAGCTGCATGTACCCCAGCCCTGAAACAGGAATTTCATGTCTGTAATTTTTAGATTTTTAGAATTTTCAATCTAAAAAAATGGTTGAAGGTAAATCTGCCTCTCGGTCACGGCCTCGCACGCCTGAGCACGATAAAACTTACAACTGTCAAACAGCCTATATAGGCCTATATCCATTACCCAATTACGAATCATCCCCCCCCCCCATATTCACCTTGTATATCCCAGTTACATCCGCGCGTCGCCACTTGAGATCAGCACGGGACCAAACCAAGACCAACGCATTCATCAATAGTCGGATGCCATATGCACACTACATACTTGACAATTAGTACAATTTTGGCATAGTTTTTACAATTACAAATTTCCAATAGATATCACGAATGATGGTCCCCAAATTACGATTTCACTATTCAGCATACCATCTTCTCTTTTGCTATTCCTGGTCAAATGTCCGCATATTTCAGTAGAAACTGACTCTGTGAGTGAAGATATTTTGATGATTTATTTTTAATTTTTTTTATTTTAATTTTTAATTAATTTTTTCACAAGTTTGATTTTCCGGGGGGGGGGGTGCCCCCCCTTGCCCCCCTTCCGGACGCCCACGGCCTACAGTTACTAAAAACAAGCGCTGATCGGGCTTGCCTATAAATGTCGCGTTCCATTGAGATCGTTAAGTGGGGAAGCGGTGCATTTGCACCAGTTCACAACTTGTGAGAAGCGTTCCATTGGTCAAAAAGGATGGCTTTACACTTTTTAACAGTAGCCATTATACGTAGCCAGTACGTTCGACGTATGCGTAAAATGAGGCTGTTCGACGAACACGCAAATCGGTCATTAAAATTATGGCGAAACGGTCTCCGTGAGTGAAATTCAACAGTATCAGTCACCAAAATATGATTCGTTTGTTCGCATTTACAACTTACACCAACTGGGTATCATTTTTTGTAAGCTGAAGGGTCAAATACGAAGATGTCTTGATTGTTTATCGACTTTCGCTACGTACGCCATTTCGAACCGACTCGAGGTGCTCCAAAAATCCCCAAATCATTGCACCAGTTCTACACTTCACCAGTTCACGAGTTGCAATGGAACGCTTCTCCCGGCCCTGCACGAGTTCACGAGCTCAATGGAACGCCCTAAGAGATTATGCATGTGACGTCAGCACGTTTCACTGGATGAAAATGATCAAAGGCAGTCGTTGTGTTGCGAAACGCGCGCACAGCAGCACCTTACCAAAAATTGTTGTAAAATGGACGCCTGGATGGAAAAACAGAGAGATGCGCATTGCAGTGGGGTATAGAGGCTTTTCACATGACGTCATAATACTCTCCGGCGGCCATGTTGGAGTACATGAAACTACGTAGTAAACGGGCGCGCTTGCTCGTTAAATGTGTACACACCGTGCCCACCACAATGCACTCTGTGCAGTGCGTTCGGCACAAAGCCACGTGTATTTGGCATGAATGTCCTCCAGCATGGCGGTTCCGCGAAGTTATTGCAAAGCCTCTATAGGTGCATAAGCCCTATATGTCAGTGGTGCAACCACATGCACTTTGTTATTCCTCCAAAATGACTTCAGTGGTGACCTTCACACAAAAATCCTAAGCTTTAGCTAAAGCTTAGGATTTCTCTGGACCAACATTAAACAGGTCTGTAGAATGCTTTTACGTTACGTCACAATTGGTAAGCCACGCCCACTGCCGGCCAAAAGTCACCAATTTTTGCCCGTCGAAAGAGGCGGGGCTTGTGACGCAAGTGAAAGCACTCAATTGGTGCGTTCGATTTAGCGGCTCGAGCCGGCTCAAATGGCTCAACCAGTTTCTTGAATGTTCAAAATATGACGTAAAACACGTCACCGGCTCAACTAGACCACCTCGAAGGGTTGGTCGTTTTGGCCGGTTCAAGTTGTGACGTTTTGATGACGTTAAGATCACTTTTCAGAAAGGTCGATCGTTGGCTGAGCCAGTTGAGCCGGCTCGAGCCGCTAAATCGAACGCCACTAATAGATATTATGCATTGACGACACACTGACGTCATTCTTGGAGGCAAAACAATGGAACAAGTGGGCGCACGTTTAGCAGACTATGCGCGTATTCGACTGGTTGACAAATCAGCTGCCTGCTATTGTAGAAGTTATTTTGTTTTGCCTCAAAGGAGTGCATTTTGCTCTGTGACATCATATGCATAAGGTCTATACAAAGTTTCTATTCCTTGTTCTCTGATCGGATACCGTACCGTACCGTACGTGATATAAACTCCAGAGTTAGTCCTTGAACAGGACCGTGTACTACGCTAAACGGTAGGACCTACTTCGTACACGGCCCTTAATAGATAGTTCTCAAGTGAAGTCATAGACGTTTTCCACGTGGAGTATTCCAGCCATGTTTGAGGGCAATCCGGTATGTATGTACAGGCTTGCCCTCAAACATGGCGGTTGCTAAGGCAGATTTGTGACGTCAGTGAGAACTATTTATTGTCCATACGCCTCCTGAAATCACGACGATGTGTTTGACGAACAACTCCTCACAGCTTCAAAAATGCAGCTGTAATTACCATACATGACAAGAATGATCTTTGTCATAACTTCCAACTTTCTTGACCAGTCTTTCTTCAAATGGAGGCGAGCAAGAAGGTGAAATTTGCAGGTTAAAACTGTCAGTAACACTTTAAGTCAATAGTAGGACTAAGGCACGCAGTGCTGCCTGAATCGGCTTGCCGATGCAGTTACATGACCGAGTGTGAGTGTAAAAAAAGACATGCAGAGTAGCCATGTGAAAATGATACAGAATGTCATATCTTTGTGAATTTTCGGGACTTTGGAAAGAAAAAATGTGTACAATTGAAGGAATTATCGTTTCAACGAGATAAAAAATGATTTTCACATCTGTTGACATCAGGGGCGTCAATTTGAGTTTCAAAGTGGGGGGGGGTGGGGGGCATCTGGCCTAATTTTTTTCTCCTGTCCTGGTATGGTGTCCACAGTGGCATAGCTACATATTTTGCAGGGGAGGGGGTGGGTTAGCATTCAAATTTTACAATTTTTTTAAGTGTGAACACCACTGCACTAGGGACGCAAATTGCAAGCCCGCTTAAACTTTTTTCCTCTTTCGAATATTTGAAAATATGGAGCTTGAATCGCAGGAAAGTTTGGAATCTGAGTTTCCTAGAAGGAAATTTGAAAAATTGGGGTTGGGGGATTACTGAAGAAATTGCATATCCTGTTGGCAAATCTGAGATGTAGCGACGACCAAAGATCGTTGTTGCTACAAAATGCTATCCAACGCCTATGAAATGAGGCTCTCCAACGAAATTTTTTGAGTCAAGAACTTACAGTGGAGAAAATTTGGAATTTAATAAAAGACAATTTATTAAAATAGCACTGTGGTTACCGTTGTCACTTGATGATCTGATGTCACATGTAGCAAATTTCCGATATTGTCACCCCCAGAGCTCCGAAAATTTTAACAAATTGAAGGTATGAGCGAGCACCTCTGCTTAGGAATTGCAATAAGCGGCGCGCCGAGCGCGCGGAAAATTTTGCTGTTTTGAAACAACTAATGACGAAAATGGAGCTCTTATTGGAGAGAGTTTGGAATTTCGGCATTTCATGAGTTGTCAAAACCACATTGCAGACTGGTTTTTTAAAATGGCAAATTTTCGAATTCATTTCTTCTGAGCCGTCTGCCCCCTGTAGCTACGCCACTGGGTGTTTGAGAAAAGGGGGCCCAGATGCAAAACGGTGCTAAATGTTTCAATATTTTGGGTTACTAGGAATCTCCAAAGTTTCCAAATCATGGTCTTGAAAGTGTGGGCAATTACTTCAACGGACTATACGGTCAATGTGATATAAATACCGGGTATACTGTAAAAGTAAATAGAACCACAACGAAAATTTTGTGTAAAACAAAGTGGATGTATGACATCGAATCGTGTTCAAGGACTACTCCCGGATTACATTGTAAATGTCATTGGTTGTGCCGCTCGGTCGAAACATATCACTTCTGTGTTTTACAATATGGAATATTCCGTATGTTAAATCCCTTTTCCTTGTTCCAGAGGTTACCGTGACAATAACGAAGACCTTTCCAGATAGCTTGCTTGCATCGTTACGGAGAACTGTAAATGACCGACAATGTTCACACACACAGGGAAGGTCACTGAGGATTTTCTTCCACCAATATTTTGAAGGCATATTTTGTACCAAGATTCGCGATGGGAGTAATGGGGTTTCCTTTTTTCTGAAAGTAAAAACGGCTACAGCTTTACATCGACTCCACGCAGTTATTTCAAAAGGAGAGCTAGCTGAGGAAATGTTAGCGACAGTGCAAGACGCTGTTGACAAACATGGTGTAAAACATGCTAGGATGGTGATGGAGTTAAATAAGGAAGAATACAAAAGAGCTCAAGAATATTTCGGTATGCTGTGGTTTATATCTCTATACATGTTAGAGCAAATACTCTCATTCGATAAATGTTGTACCTCGAACGGTATGCTTTACTGTTTTACACATTGACCATGGGCGTCCGCAGGTATGGGCAAGGGGGGGGCACTTGCCCCTTCCCCCCTGGAAAATCAAAAATTTGAAAAAAAGTATAAAAATCAAAGCAAAACCCCAAACAAAACGTGTTTTCCAAGTTTCTATGCGAAAAGTAGGCTTTAGAAATGCCATTTCCGGGGATCTGGGAGGCATTTTGGGCTAAAATTTTCGCATGCTTTGTGCCAATTCATGGTGACTTGGAGGTTTTGCCCCTCCCTAGAAATTTTTCCCCCTCCCTGACTTTTTTCTGCGGACGCCCATGACACTGACTTTCAACTATTTAGCTGCTAGTCCTAAAATGTTGGTCTTTCCCTGTGGGCTGGAGGTTTAGAATCTGCCCACAGTATTCCCTGCCTGTGGTAAAAGGCGACTAAATGGGAGGACTTGAAAAGTATTGAACAGTGTATGACACTACATAACACATTCGTGCTGGTGTGTCGTTAAATCTTATCTAACTAACTGACTGACTGACTGACTGACTGACTGACTGACTGACTGACTGACTGACTGACTGATTGACCGACCGACTGACTGACTGACTGACTAGCTAGCTAGCTAGCTATATGTTGGTCCATTCCTAAAAAATGAAAAGTAAGGTATTGAATCAAATGTCTACCCTTCGTAGGTGGTGATCGCAAAATGATTTCAAACCCTTCCAAATTGTTTGCATGTCCGTACGGGCGCTCTCTCTCTCTCAGGGGAGGGGGAGGTAACTAGCTCTATGTCCGACTATAGATTACCCTTCAGGGCATAATTTTTTGCCCGACTGAGGCACCAAAGTCTGCCCGATCCAGCAAGGTTTGGTAAATTGGGAGCTGCAAGGTCCCGGTCTCCAGCGGCGTAGGAAGCAATATGAAAGTAGGGGAGGGAGGGGGAATTATGGGCTATGTACCTCATCCTAACCACTTGACCAAAAGGTATATTTTTATGCTAAATTTTTCGCTTTTTTCTACGAGCAAGAATTTTTTTAAAGGCCCAGTTCTCTTACCCCAAACAGTACCAATTCGCCTTACTTTCTTACTTAAGCCCCTCCCACAGTTGTCTGAAATTCATCCTTATCCAGTCACAATCTCAGTTTAATTATTGCTTCAGGGTGAGTATAGAAAAGCTTTATGTGTATAACCAAAACACTCTCAGTACAGTTCATGCTGTGTGATATAAGCTTTGGTAATCTGCATTGTTTGAATTAACAGTCAATCAAAAACCTGGGACAATGGACCCCCTACAAGAAGTGTAGTTTAGGGTGAGAGGATAGGCCCTTTAATAAGAAAAAATAAATGCCATAACTATTTTTTTTTTTCAAATGAAACTGCTCACTGAAAAAGGTAGAAATATTCGTTTTTTGCCAGCCATGCTATACTAGACAACCGAACTCCAGTATCTCTATATGTCCTCTACAGCAGCGGCCTGGCTAGACTTTTTCCAGGGGAAAAGGCACCTAAATTTTCTGATTTTATCTCAGGTGTAAACACTACCGTATTCGGAACGTAATTTGCGGCGCACCGAAAATCTGGATCCTTTTACACATTTGTAAACATGAAGCTTGTATTGCAGAAAATAGTTTAGATTCAGGGTTTCCTGTGAGGAAATTTGAATATTTGGGGGACTATCGAAAAATCTGCTTTTCCTATAAGCATATACAGGTATCTGAGATACAGCATGTCGACTGAAGATCGTTGTTTTTCCCATAATGTTATCTAAGGAGTGCGGAATGAGGCTTCTTGGCGACATTCAAAAAGTTACTGAAACTTTTTTGCTTTTGTTTAGACAAAATATTTCAAAAACAAGAGCTTTCCTTGGAGAAATTTGGAATTCTATGAAAGACATCTTATAAAAGTAGCAATGTAGCTGCCGGATTCTTTTAATGATGTGGTGTCACATATGGTAAATATCCGATTTTGTCATTTCCAGAGCTCGGAAAAGTTTACCAAACTGATTTATGGGCGAGTGCTAATGCATTTTATATTGTATTTTGCGGCGCGCAAGGCGCGCTGTAAATTTTGCCTTTTTGAGATTTGGAAAAATGAAAGAAGGGTTTTTCTGACCCGGGTAAGGGGAGGGGGGAGCTTTATTTTCCCTGGGGGCTGTCTCCTCTACCCCCGCTTTCTACGCCTATGCTGGTCCCCCTGTCCCATACGGCCTTAATTGTAAGTCATACTTAAATAGTAGTCGGATATTATCAGTCGATTTTTAGTGCATGCTACTAGGCTATATAAAATTGTTGTAAGGGCTTAAAATGGGACTTCTTACTGAGGAAATTGTCTTTTTCAAGTAGGCCCATTAGAGTTTGGTTCCCTTGTAATGGCATGTTACTAAACCTTTTCCTATTTTTACAGCAAGCCCCACAGCTTCAGGTAGTAGTTTGAAACCTTTTGGAGAAGCTACCAGATCTAAGCCTATTAATCAAGGTAATTCAAGATAAATGTATTACAGGCCCAGTTCTCTCACCCCAAATAGTACCAATTCTCCTAACCTTCTTACTTAAGTACCTCCCACAATTGTTTGAAAATCATCCTCATCCTGATGCAATCTCAGTTTATTGCTTCAAGGTGAGTATGGAAAAACTCAATTTATATAATCAAAACACTCTCAGTAGCATTCATGCTGTGTAATATAAGCTTTAGTACTCTGCATTGTTTGAATTAACTGTCAATCAAAGAGCTGAGCCAATTGAGAATTTCGGTACCCCCGTACCAAAATTGTAGTTTGGGGTGAGAGGTTTGGCCCTTTAATGTTATTGCCGAGTATATTTTTAACTCTTGGAGGAATTGACTACTGTAGACTTAAAAGTAACCCTTACAGATTAACTCTCAGGTAACCAAAGTATATGGCCAATAAAGGTAAGCCCATAAGGAGCCCATTTAATTTTGTACCAGGTATTAATAAGGGGCCCACATGGTTAGGTTGCAAGCATGAGGGATATTATGTGTGACCCATATTTTCATCCTTTTTCACATGGTCCCTGAAGTTTCCCGTACGGGTCATGTGGATTAGCCCTTATGGACCCCTTATTAATTCCAGGTATCAAATCATATGGGACCCTTAAGGGCCACGAAATGGGTCCCATATGGAAATGTTACCTGGGCTCTTCGATATAAAAGAAATGAAAAAATTACGAATTTCATCAAAGGGCCATGCAATGCGGGCCTGCATCAAATAATTCATCAAGTTGAAGTTTCGTTTTATTACGTCATCATTCTATTCACTCATAACCTTGGTCCTGAATCAAAGTCTCACGCAATGGCATAGCTAGAACATTTTTCCAGGGGGCAAGTACCCGAATTTTCCGATTTTTAAAGTGTGAATACCACTATACTAGGGATAATTTTAAGTGGGCAAAGCGCGCCAAAACTTTTGCCCTTTTAACACATATATCTGAAAAAATGGAGCTTGTATTGCAGAAAATGTTTGATTTTGGATTTCTTTAATGAAATTTAAAAGGTGGGGATTACTGAAGAATCTGCATTTCTTAGTGGCAAATCCACCGAGTTGATGCGCACTGTTTTACAAGGTGTTTCTTGATTGGTTGTTGTCATTGCATTGATGCGCATCGCCCCGGCAAATCTGAGATTGTACGGCGACCAAAGATCGTTGATGACGCATAATGTTATCTAAGGCCTACCAATTGAGGCTCTCCGACTACATTTTGAAAGTCAAGAGCTTATATTAGAGAAAATTTAAAAATTTATGAAAGAAAATATATGAAAAATTAATGAAAATAGCACTGTAGTCGCCGGTGATCTTGTGCTTATTTTCGCAAATTTCCGATTTTGTCATTTCCAGAGCTCCGAAAAGTTTATCAAACTGTTTTATGAGGGAGCACACTACTGCATTAGAAATTGCATATTTTTTCTTTTTTGAAATCTTTGCGTGTTTGAAACAAATTGTTACAAATTTTGGGGTTTTATTGCAGTGAATTCGGAATTTCATGGAAGAAAATTTGGGAAAACCACATTTTACTTAACAGGTGTATACAAATGGCAAGTTAACGAATTTTCATTTTCAGAGCCAGGGGCAATGGTCCGTTCCCCCCTGTAGCTACACTCTAAAAACACCCTGGTCAAAATCGACCAGGATGCGGTCACCGGATATCCACCCTGGATTCCTGGTTAAGCAGTGACACATTCCTGTTAAAATTTGACCAGAAATATGTCAGATTTTAACTAACGTTTGGTCAAATTTAACCAGGAAATATGGGTTGGATAACAGGTGATCGCATCCTGGTTAATTTTGAACAGAGTGTTTTTAGAGTGTACGCCATTAGTCCCTCGTTTATATTTATTTACTTTCTGATATAAAAAAAATGTTGGGGAAATGTGAAGTACCTGATGAAATGCACCAGTGAATGTTTCACATGTTCCTTGCTGGTCGATGTTGAAGTATTCGCAGCAACAAAACCCAGCGTTTGAATCGGCAAAAGCTGGACCACATAAATGCGGATTTCATTGTAAATCAAATGATTTCCATTTTCTAACATTCTTTATTGAAAATTACACCTGTAATTGAAAGAAAATAAACCAATTTGTTGGTAACCAACCATGTTTCCTTTTTACGGGATATCTACGTGGTCATGCTGGATGTCACGTGTTACGAACTGCATCAGTTTCGTCTTTAACAATTATACCGTTTCTTTTATCTTTCAAGGTAGTCCAACTGATCCATTACTAGTTGACCCAGAATCGTTTGAAATGATTCAACAGCTGCATCATGAACGTCAAGAGTACGAAAACTCTCTATTAAAGTCTGGGAAATTTTGAAATACTTTGGAATATTCAAGTACTTACCACTTCTTTTTAGTTTCTTAGCCACGTTATCACCCATGCCACACGACTTTCTAGTAATATATTTAGTACTGTTTGTGAAATACAAGGATGGGAGCCATGTACTTAAAATGCCTGAAAGGTTATGACTGCAACTTTGTTAGATTGTAAATGAACGTAAGTATTACTAACAGACTAAAGCGAAAATCTCGTTGAGGGTCACATTGAGACTATGCTAAACTTAAATTAAATCGTGTTTAAAATTAGCGTAACTGCCGAAGTCAAATTGATTAAAAAAACCGTACTGTTTATCAGACTTTGCAGCACTTATGTAACTGTCATCCTACTGGTAACAAAGCGACCATGCAATATTAGACCCAGAGAAATGTGGAAAAATAAAAAGAATAGAGAAGTTGAGAAATTCGGCACTTCCGGCTGGGTCGACAGGTCAAATGTACCATAACAACCGTTTTCGCATATTTTCGCATGCGTTTGACGAAGTGCAGTATTCCTCTACTACATAAACTGCATTAGAAATAACAGTGAGGAAATTTGAAAAGGTGAATAGGTGAACAACTGCCACGAAGTTACAACTTTAATAGAGTCAACTCTCACCCCTAACTACACAATTTTTAGTAGTCCACAGAAATTTTCAATTTGCACAGCTCTTTAATTGACAGCAAGTTAAAAAATTCAGAGGAAGTATTGTAGCTAACATTGCAAAGAATGTACTTTCCTGAGAGTAATTTGATTACACATTTGGATCTTGTACTCTCCCTGTAGCAATAAAGTGATATTGTGCGTGGATGAAGATGAACTTCTGACAATTGTGGTTAGGGCTGAAGTAAGTAGGTTAGGAGAATTGGTACTGTTTGGGGTGAGAGGGTCAGGCTTTTAAAGAGCGAGCAGTCATCCCAAATTGAAGAAGTGTAGTAGACTGTCCAGTTTCATGATTGGCTGTTGGGAGTCATGTGACAATGATTTTTCTCTTCAAATGTGAAATTTACCAGAAATAACTACTTGGTTTACCTTGAATATGCATATGCAATAGTTAAGTCATAAAATATAATAAAAGATACTTTGAAGAGAAATAAGATGAAAATTGAATTATTTAACATTTTCTTCAAAATAAGTTTGGGGACTGCTCTTTACCTTTAACCTTTCACCCATCTCAAGATGCATTTTCTGTGAACATTTCCCCTTTGCGTATTAACTAAGTTTGTACCATTTATCTTTTTATAAGTTTAAGTATATAGCCTTTGTCCGATTTGACTTAAATAACTGTCTGTAGTTGCAACAATTATTTTATTTCTGTAATTAATACTTTGTATTTTATGTATCTTTTCCAAATGATTCTACCTTGTACGTTGTTAACTAATTTCACTTATGTCAAAATAGCAGCATTAAGTAACCTTTAAGTTATAGATGTATAAGTGACCATTGAACTCAAGTTACTGTTCACCTGTACCGATACAATCTTTGGTGCAAAATCTGTTAGAATTATTTAAATATCTTCATCATTTTTAATGGGAACACCTACAAACCTAACATTTCTTATAGTTTTCGCCAGCTACATAATTGTGATTTAAAGATAGCCATTATTGACTCTAAACCACAGTTTTACCCGGTGTCTACCAAAATTCTGCATTGACAGAGTTCGATTGACATCAAATTTACAAAATGCAGAGTGGCCGATATTGCGCAGTATACACTGTCTGGTCAATGATGAATTTTAGACGATGTGGGCGGGGCTAGAAGTAAGTCGGTTGGGAGAATTGGAACTGACTGGGGTAACAAATAATAAATGCCCTCAAGATTTTAGCAATGTTTGTATATCTTAAGTTAGTCTTGTATAAAGTACAGTCTCGAAAACATGCTTAGGAATTAAAGGCATTTTTGTCCCCACTTTGGAAACATGTCACAACGCTAAAGATACATGTTTCATTCCTAAAAATATGTGTTTAATCCCTAAACACCATGTACTGACTTCCTAAACATGTTTAGAGTGTAAACGTGTTTCCAAATTGGGGCAAAAATTGTTAGGTAAAGTGATTAAATTTCAAACACATCCTAACACCATCGGTTAGAGCACCCGACTTGCAGCCGGCAGGTCCAGAGTTCGACTCATGGCGGAGTCATAGTGAAGACTAAAAATGGAACTCATCGTTATTGTTACTGGTGCTCTGCAGAAGCAATGGAGTAGGGAAAACAAGCCAGTGAGCTATAAATAGAAAAGGCCGTGTCCGGCCCGACTTAAGCCAATGATTAGAAATTTAGCCGTAAAACCTCATCTAACTAATCAGACAACACGATGTCATCAAAAGTATAAGCAGGTCATAAGCCAGGAGGCGACGGGGGAAGGTGACGGGAACAATTTGCCGCTGCCTTCTGTTGCTGGCTCTACGGGGAATGTTGACCCGTCTTCCATGCTCCATTACTGAGGAACATGAGGGGCAACTTGAGTTTTCATCACCTAAATTTTATCACCTTTGTAAATTGCTCTTATGTTCTGAATTGAATGCCTTGTTAATAAAGAGAAAATTTACACCGACTGACGTCTGTTTGGAGGTATGTGTGTGTGTGTGTGTGCCGTAGTTTGGGTGTGTGGACCAGAGTTTTAAAACCGGTAACTTGTAATCTCTATATCTCTACAGCCACAACTTTTCATATCTGGTATGTGGATTTGCCATATTGAGAGGAAAACCCCTATTATTTTCGTTGAGGGCGAAGGTCATTTACTGTCACCATATGCAAAATACGAAAGCCTCGTAGCCTGTAATTATGATATTTAAAGATAGCAGTGGTGAAATGTTTTTTGTTGGTGTATAAATTTGTCAATTTGTGAGAAAGAACAACGTTGGTGCTTTTGGAAGTCAGAAGTCATTTGTAGTCACCGAATTTAAAAACTGCAAAAAATCCCTTGCAAATGACGTATAAAGAGGATATCTCAAGAGAAAAATAAAACACCCTGTATAAATTAAGGTACGTAGGCCGGCACAGATTTGCCATGTTGAAGGGGAGTACGCTATTGTTCTCTTTTAGAGCTCAAAATGTCGTTTTAGGTCCCAGTGGGGAAAACCAAAACCTTGTAAATAAGAATGACCTTCACTGAAAGAATTGTCATATTGAGAGGAAAAACCCGATTTTTGGTGGCACTCTTTACATTTGGTTTATGTCATGATGAAAGAAAAATCTGATTGTTTCGGAAAAAGTCAAATGTCATTTGAGGTCCCCGGAGGAAAAATATATAGTGGAGGCCTTTGAAATTCTTTGTAATCACTGGCATTATTTCAAGGGAGCAATGAAAGAAACTTTCAATTTTAAGCTTGTAGATTTATGTCGACAGGAAGAATCCTACAATTTTTGGAAGAGGTAAAATTTTACACCGTAAATATGATATCCACACTTTAAATCAATTAATTTGATATCTTTTATACAGAACTCGACTTCTGGTCTGGTCACACCGAAGACTCAAAAACGGAACCTACTGCCATTGTGCTTGGCCATCAGCATAAGCAATGGAATACGGGAGACAAACCAGTGATCCATGACTGGAAAAATGCGGTGGCTACCTCGACAATTGGTGAGAAATTGGGTCGTATAACTCCATCTAACCTAACCTAGTGTATATGTACAATCTTATTTAGAATTTTACCGTGTTAATGAATTAGTTAGTTGGATAGAACTTTACGGCCCAGTTTCCAACCTATTGGTTCAAGTCGAGCCGGCCACGGCATTTTTTACAGTTGTGGTTCACTGGCTTGTTTTCCCTACTCCATTGCTTATGCGGAGCATAACGCACAACGGCAGTAGGTTCCTGTTTCAGAGTCTTTGGTATGACTCGACCTGGGAAGTGAACCCGGGCCTTTCGCGTGAGAGGCGGATGCTCTTACCGTTAGACCAAACACGCGGTTACCGTGTTTAAGGAGTGAACAAACAACTGCACCTCTTCTAGTTCTAGAATCATGTGAGAAAGAATCTTGCCTCCCCATTCATTAAAGGGGAAGGTAGAGCAAATGTTAAATTTTCATATGGAAAAGACAAACCAAATCGGCACATTGTGGTGAAACTTCCATTCAAATCGGACATGTATTTCTTGAGATATCAGGTCATGAAGTCACTATATGTGTGTTCCAAAGTGCTGTTGAGGGCAGCAGGGGTTAACTAAACCCTTTCTTAACATTACTAGGTAAGCTTTTTTCTGTGTTGCACTTACATTAAAGTTAATGAAGGAATAGAACTCCCTGTAGGAAATATGATAATATGTTGAAGGAAAATTGGTTGTAAAGTTTAAAGAAAAACGAAAGACTGTCCATTTATGTGAGGATATGTCATATGTGCTTGCTTCAAGTTCACTTTTTGTTGCAAATGTACGTTACAACTTTTTCTGTTCATATCTCGAGAACCACACATCAGATCTCATTGTAAATTTCACAGAAATGCTTAGAATAGGTAACCCTCTAACATATCGAACTTGATGTGACCTTTAACCCTTCTTTTTTTAATTTTATATTTTCCATTGCTGAGACAGCTCTGTGAGACTCTTGAAATAAAATAATATGATTCAAATTCCGTCTGTACAACCTATAAGGTGTTTAGGAACTAAGCCTTTTTCTAAACACGTTTTTGCCGCCATTTTTTAACCACGTTTAGATGCTAAACATTCGTATCTAATTTCTAAACATTTCGCTTTTAAACACGTTTAATTGCTGAACGTTTAGTGTTTAATCGCTAAACGTGTTTAGGATTTTAAACGTGTTTACAAAGTGGGGCAAAATAAGTGTTAAATTGCTAAACACGTTTTTAGGGCGTAAAGGCGTGCAAATATCTGCTATCTCACTTTTTGACTCTAGACATGTTGATTGTTGACATCTTTGTGTTTTCTTTGTAGAGGCAATTCGAAAACATTATAAAAAGGCATATCGCAAAGTGGTTGAAAAATAAATGATAAAATTGTTAGAGTGTAAGGGTGTGCAATCATCTGCTACCGTTTTTGACTTTAGACATCCTGACATCTTGTGTTTTCTTTGTAAAGGCAACTCGTAATCATTATAAAGAGGCATATCGCATTTAACTTAGTCAAAAATGATCCTCAGACAAATATGCTATAGGCCTACTACTTACAAAACAAGTTGAACTAATCCAAACTGGGAGGGCATAAAGAGGTAAAGGAAAGAATTCGATCTTTATGAATGCAAAGGAAACGTCCTTGTGGGTGAGGCAATCATTCCTCCTCTATAGACCTTATGAATATGGCGTCACAGAGCAACATGCATGTACGCCATCCTTTGGAGGCAAAGCAAACTAACACCGACAAATGCAGACAGCTAGCTGATTTGTCAACCAGTCGAATAAGCGCATAGTTTGCTACACGAGCAGGGCAAATTCTTATGCGCCCTGTTTCGTGTTCCAGTTTGTTTTGCCTCCAAAGATGACGTCAGTGTGTCGTCAATGTATAAGGTCATTAGCAAGAGATCAACACCCGATTTCGATGAATTTAAAGACAAAATGCCCACTCTGCAGAAATAAAAACATGGATTCAGGTGTATAATCGCCTTCTGTTCAGGTTGTTGGGGGGGGGGGGGAGGGGGAGCTGAGAAGCAGCAAGGGGCAGGGGCTTAACTACCCTACTGTATATTAGGGGCTGAGCTCTCCCCGGGACGCATGTAGTTGGAGGACGTCGATGCCCGATGACCAGTATGTGTTAGGACATCGATTTTCCGAGTGTTTAAGAGGAGTCCAGTAAATGACGAATCTAGCCTATATGGCTCATACGTACAGTTTGATAGGGTGCGGCATTTTTGCTGGGGCATGCAGCAATTGTTTTATGTTGCCCGATTTTTTTTTAAACCGAACGCCACCTTGAGTTACGAAGGAGCGTACAAGAAAGTTTTGAACTATCGTTAACTCTCCAGACAGCCAGAAATGACATTTCCCAGGCCGATAAGTATAGGATCTTACCGTATTTATGATTTTAAGCTTCGTTCGAAAGAATGTTCATTTCCATTAAAAATATCAAATCGCAAACTCAGTTATCTGAAAAAATGCTAGGTGACAAATGCACCACAAACATTTGACATGACAAGATTTTGGTCACGGTATACACCCATTCATCCTCCCGTCTGTCCATCTGGCAAGTAAGTGCATTTCATTACTTTGTTTCGCATCTTTCACTCACAATTCTACCAAGAGGCGTCGGCAAACCTTGCGCCCCTCGGGTGCCCCCAAATGAGATTTGTGTTTTTCATAAAAAGTACATGTCGTCTGTAGTCAGAGTGTGACTATCAGATTTCTTGTAATTTGATTCTTCTTTGGACAAGAGAAGGCAGTCATTTTTATTTTCTTCTGATGAAAAATTCTCCAACACCACCTCAGTGGGAAATACCATTTCCGGCTGTCTGGGGGGTTGTGTTTTTTCATATTTTCTGTATACGCTCTGCACCGATTAAGTTCTGCTCAGCTCAGGTATTTTAACTTTCCTTTCAGAATCACATTTAGCTGCCCATTAACTGCTTTCTCTGTACTACGGAGCCCCCTCACCCCTTTTCAAAGTGTCTGCATTCAGGATTCGATCCTGGAAGTAGTTTTGTTACCAATAAAGTCATACTGTAAGATGCATTTTTAGATCAGCTTCGAGTCAATATAATTACCCTTAAATGACGACTTATACCACACAAACACCCTAAAACCCAGGAACTTTCGGGGACTTCGTCCCTAAACCCCAAGCGGGTTTTGCTCCTGAACCGGAAGCCCTAAGGTGGATCCTTGGACCCCACCTTTTACGGCATAACGCTTCGTGCTCGGTGGCGCCGGCGGCGCTGTATTAGTGTGTCTAGAGATGCACCCTGCAAAATCCCTGTGCCCCCATACTATGCCTCCTAGAGTGAAAAGTGGCTGATTCTACCATCAGTGGCGGAGCTAGGGATTTCGGTCAGAGTGGGCCAAAATTGTCTGCTTGGGCGCTTCGAAGGATTGAATACCCTGAGTCTCAGCACGATCGAAGCCACGGCTTTTCAGACTTCATTTGATTTTCCGCACCTGGTAGAAGACTACTCTGCCATTTCTCCTCAGCAAGTTTTTCTATTAAAACATGTTAAAATTTTCTATCCATGGACATCCGCAGAAGAAAATTGGGGGGGGGGGGGCAAAATTCTTTGGGGGGGAGGAGGCTCCTCGCCACTATGAGTTGTCGCGGAGAGCAAGAAAATTTTGGCCCAAATGCCTCTCAGATCGCTGGAAATGGTATTTCCAAAGCTTATTTGCCGCATATTAATAGGGAAAACACTGAGTGAACTGTTAAGAAATGTTGATGTTAATTTTTCTTCGTCTTTTTCTTTATGTTTTCTTCGTTTTTCAGGTTTTCTATTTTCCAGGGGAGGACAAGTTTCCCTCCTTGCCCATACCTGCGAACGTCCATGTTTCTATCCCTCTCTTTCACATTCTTGTATGGAAGCGGTCATTATATTTTGTGTTATTGTCAGGTCTCGATTAAAGATTTTAATGTAATAATAGGCTTCTACTTTGTGAAGATGAAGATAAAGATTAAACCTGCCAGAGCCAATAGCAATCAATCGTACAGGGGGAAAGTTTTTGAAATTAATCACTGTTAGGCGTACGTTTTTGGCATTTGGAAATCAAGATAAGTACACGAAGAATAATTGACGTAACTTACATCATATGACCACTCTGAAATAGCCATTAATTAAATACATTGCAAGAAATAGCCAAGAAAAACGGTCTGATTGGTTCTCTAGATACCGAGTTCATAATAAACAAGAGGGCAATCCACGGAGTTGCATATCTCATCGCTAACATGTGCCCAAGTTGGTTACAGAACTTGAACTATTTATGTGTTAGAAGTTTTATCTGTGCTGTTTTTATGCTACAGCAGAATGTCATTGACAAAAATTACCATACTAAATCTCCATGCCACAATCCTTTGAAATTCCTATAAGAAGTCCAAGGGAAGCGATTTTTTTCGTTCCAAGGGACGGAAGTTTTTTTCGTAAGATAGCGAGGGGAAAGAATATGGCACAGACCAATCAAGTTCTTGGAACAGGCGCACCCCTTATTCCAAAAAACAACATTTGCATATTTAAATCCTGACACCGTATTATATAAGATCTGGAGAAATAGGCTACCCAATCTTTGTAACGCTTGCCCTTTTAATCCAGTAGGCCTATCTAAGATTCTGGAACAAATTTATTTTTTAAGATGCTGTTATCCCCTTGCAACACTATGAAAAAAAAACAACGAGCCTAACTGTTACACTAAACTGATACGATTAGATATGGACGCAACGATTATAAAAGTAAAACGCTTTCGGGGACGCTTTCGACAAGTGGGTAATTGTTATTATTCAGGCGCTAGCTGGGCGTATTCTCCATTTTGACGGCAAACTTCATGTGTGCCGAGCTGATATACACATTAAATGCGTTTCAATAAAAAAAAAAACGGCGCGTGTGCGCGATGTTGAACGTGTGGCGTTAGAAGATTTCCGGGCGACGCACAAACCTTTTCTGCGTACTGGCCTGTGGCCAATCTTACACGTACGTTTTTTGGCGATGCTTCAGAACCGCCAAGTTTTAAGGGCACTAATATGTAAGATAGGTAGACCCTATGCCTAACCTTATGTTAGTCACCCACAGTTTCATGTCTTGGGTTATAACTCAAGCCTATGAATGGAGTAGCTCTAGCCCCAGACGTAGCCTACATACAGTTAACCAGCTTCAGATTTCAAGTCAAGTCTAGCCAGTGGCGGAGCTAGCGGTTTCTGTCAGAGGGGGCGAAAATGGTCTGCAGGGGCGCTTCGAAGGAGTAAATACCCTGAGCCTCGGCACGATCGAAGCCACGGCTTTTCAGACTTTCCACTTGATTTTCCGCACCTGGTAGAAGACTACTTTGACATTTCTTCTCATCAAGTTTTTCTATTAAAACACGTTTAAATTTTCTATCCATGGGCCTCCGCGGAAGAAATTCGGGGGGGGGGGGGGGGTAAATTCTTTCAGGGGGAAAAGTTGCCCAAAATGCCTCTCAGATAGGTGGAAATGACATTTATAAAACATATTTACCTCATATAAAAAGGGAAAACGCTGAGTGAACTGTTCACAAATATTGATGTTAATATTTCTTCGTCTTTTTCTTTATGTTGTCTTTGTTTTTTTCAGGTTTTTTTATTTTCCAGGGAGCGCAAGTTCCCCGACCCCCCCCCCTGCCACTACCTGTGGACGCACATGTTTCTATCCCTCTTTCACATTCTAGTATGAAGGCAGTCATTGTATTTTGTGTGTTATTGTCAGGTCTCGATTTAAGATTTTAATGTAATAATGGGCTACCTTGTGAAGACAAAGATAAAACCCGCTAGAGCTGAAAGAGTAAGCAATTTTACAGAGGGAAATAGTTATGGAAATTAATCAACGTTAGGTGTACATTTTTGGCATCTGGAAGTCAAGATAAGTACACGAAGAAACATTAATTGACGTTATTTACATCATGTGACCACTCTGAAATAGCCATTAATTAAGAACATTTACAGAAATAGCCAGCACAAGAAGTCTGCTTGACTCTCTAGAATATTCATAATAAAAGAAAGTAGCCTAAAC
This sequence comes from Holothuria scabra, assembly GCA_037179385.1. Lineage (NCBI taxonomy): Eukaryota > Metazoa > Echinodermata > Holothuroidea > Aspidochirotida > Holothuriidae > Holothuria > Holothuria scabra. The sequence goes on along the minus strand of CM074185.1, from coordinate 33,780,357 downwards.
TTAAGTTTATTTCATGCAATTTTCTGGCTTTTGAGATTAACAAAGTACAGAAATAAACATTTTCATGGGATTATCGTGCAATGTCAGAAAAAGTCATTTATCATGAGAATGGTCACTTGAAGAAAAGCAGAATGGAAACTGCTCTTTAAAACTCTTAAACCATTACCACTATGATAAGTTTTATTTTATTTTAACCTGAATGTTCTCTTCAAATGATTTAAAAAAAAATGCTATGGAAGCTATTTTGGTATCTTTATAAACTATTCCATTGCCAATGTTGACAGTTATCCCCAACAACAAACAACGCTATTAAATTATGTCTTTTGCCAAAAATGGTGCAAGATTAAAGTATGTTAAAAACCTAAAAAGGGCGCCGACAGACGATTTTTGTTCGTCGGGGGGGGGGGGGCGACCACCCCCTCTGACCATATGGCAGCTCCGCCACTGAGTCTAGCCCTAGGTTTGACTTTAACTTTCATACTACTAGGCCTAACAGTTACTGCAACTTTGGAGTGAAAACAACTGTCTGCATAGACCATATATAAGGGCCATCAAAGTGAAGTGCGAGCAGGAACTTAAAAATCTCACTGCAGCATACCAGCCTGTGAAAAAAGAATTTGAGTTGTGAAGACGATACTGCTACTACTAAGTACTGACCTAGGAGTCTAGCTTATTTATATTAATTGATGAAAAATAGGCTAGTTACAAAACATTAAAGTGGGGATGACACCTCCAAAGTAAGTCCCTCGGTAACTGTTCTTTGGGTACACCTTGACATAAAGTGAATGATTTCCCTACTAAATTATGTCCATAAATACCGAAATGCGACGTTTTTAATTCCCAATTACAGGCCAGGCTCAGCCCATTTGAAATTCGAAAGCGAAAAACTTATGTGAACCGTCTCAAAAATGGCGACATCATTGGAGGCACGGTTAGCAACACTGTACCAGGGAGCTCACAATCATCGAATAATGTGCATGGTAACGCGTGTTAGCGCATACATAATTGCAAACACCGGTGCTGCGATAGCAGTGAGCGTGACCACTGACTACACTGTGAATTGTGCATTGCACGGTAACTGCTTAGTATTCGCAATAGCATCTTCATCAAACAGCTCATACAGTAAAGAAGCGCTCGAAGTGGGGACGCGCTTGTTGTGGTCTGGCATACATATTCATAGCTGTTCTTTATAGCGACCGAACCGCGTCTTTCTTGCACAAAAACAGAACTATTTTAACCCGCGCATATGCACGCAAACATATTAGTCGGGTGGCTTAGCGACAAATTTTAGCAATAACGTTACCGGCCGGACAAAAGTAACAAATTTTGCATGGAGTTCTTTTTCGACCTATCTATCAATTTTATCCGTGGAACCCACTTGATGGGCTTCGATTTTCCAAGACGGCGGCCAGAAAACAGGAAATGTCATATATCAGCCTGCAAAAATCGGAGATGAACAATTGAGGAGTCAATTTAGGTGTTTTCGGGGTCACTGAAACAGTTGCTGGCCATGGAATGTTGCTCGGACAACCCACTTCCAAGATGGCGGCCGAAATCCAAGCTGGCCGCATGCAAAACAGTTAATTTCATATATATTCATTTCTTTTACCGATTTGGACAATCAAATCTTCCGTTAATGAAACTGGGCTAGCTCCCTGACTGTAGTTGGCCCGTAGCCACGGGGGAGGGGAAATTTCGACGCAATGCCTCACCAGGGGGAGGAGGGCATTTCGGGGAAATATCCCATCCCAAAGATATTTCTTCTCCACCAGATGAAACCTGAAACTAGTAAACTTGAAGAAAATTCCATGCCCCTCCCCTATCGAAACAATTGCTCTCCCAATCAGAACACTTGCATGCCCCCCCCCCCAACATGTAAAGCTGGTTAAGGGACCCAGACTATGGGCCAATGTTGTGGTTGGTATTCGAATTGTACATGTTAGCATTGTCTCAGCAAACTTTTTTCTAGGAGTTTAAGCTGTGATTAATTGTGGAAGAACACACTTGCAAACCCGTAATACTAATGGCAGTTACGAGCACGACTGATCATCGTGAGTCAGTTCTGTTAATAGGGTAACCCCCCCCCCCCCCCATGTGAATACCAACCCGATTTGCACGATTGTGGACCCTACATAAACACAACGTCAATTCTGAGAACATCACACGCAAAGCCAACGTTTCTTGGCGATTATTCATTGAACCTATGTGGAGCTTTTTCGATATAAAGGTTTGTATGTCACTAAGTTGAATATAATTCTGATGTGACAGCTAATTCATTCCTGAAAGTGTCACACATTGCCAGGACCCGGCCCACCAGGTCACTGTTTTTGTTCTTCACAGACTAATGAATGAAGCATTCAACCAGAGATCCAATGTTGATGAGAGTTTCAGAAACTGGCTAGAACAAATGTGTAAGAAATCTCCTACGTTAAAGTTCTGGCACATGATCACAAACTATGAGATTCTGATTCTCATATTTGTTAGAACCCATCGGGAGAAAAAAATCTCAGTGTATTTTACTGTGTTAGAGGCACTCGTACCATTGTTTTTTGCTTTAGACCATGTGAACTATTCTCGGTGGCTGCCTATACACATTAGAGATATGAAGACTCTGCCACAAGCGATCAAAGATGAGTTTGAAACTCGGAAACACTGGGCAATCGCAAAGTCGTCGCACAAGTACGCTACGATCTCAATAGACCAAACTCAGCGGGAGAAAAAAGTGGTGAAGGCACCTGGTGGTGCCGTAGGACTCACTGAGAATCCAGTCGCCTTCAGACGCTGGATGACTGCAGCAGGCCCCGAGCTTGCCAGACTTCTGAGACAGTACGAGAATGCATATTTTTATGACGATGATCCGGAAAACCGTGCTAACTCTGAACACCATGAGCAGGGACTTGCTGCATAGAGAACCTTCCAGCGACAGGTCGATAACCTTTTTGATACAATGCGCCAGATGGGAAATCCCTTCTTGGATGACTTCGCAGAGTTGGTAACTCTTGACAGTCGTAACTGCGCGAATGAGACGGTACTGAATACAATCCGTACACTGGAAGATGGAAGACAAAGGCATAAAGAAGTATCAAGGGTATGTGAAAACTGTGCTCGTGGATCGGAGTCACTCCATACATGATACGATAGCAAAGAACTCACTACCACGATTCTCAACAAAGCTCAAAGTTACATCGAAGGATTGCAAGAAAGTGAAGGTACTTGAGAACAATGTAGCACTCTTTGGCCAGTTATACATCTCCCTACAAAACAGAGATGGTGACATTAGGGAATTCTTTGCACACAAAGTTCATTCGTATCCTCCATCCCTGTCTGAGTTTGGAAAGCTCAACCTGTCCGGTACCAAAAGTCAACTGTTACAATGTATAGAAGAACCAAAGCAGACAGAGGCACCTGTATCATATGACTGCGAAGTTCCGGATGGTGCGGTGACAGTATATTCATTGCCTGTAACAAATGTGTCGACATCCCAGGATTATGCTGACGACGTGTTTATACCCCATCTGGAACGTCAGCTGCGTGACGCAAAGCGAGTGGATGTTGTGTGGGACGATTACCGTCCAGATAGCCCGAAGGAGGGGACCAGGGAGAAACGAGGCAAAGGTGTACGTAGGAAATTATCAGGTGACACCCAGCTGCCGGGCAACTGGAATGACTTCCTCCGTGATCCAGTTAACAAGAAGGAACTCTTTGAATTACTGTCGTCGGAGGTTGCGGATTGCCGGCATTCCTCCTGAGTGTTCGATATACATCATAGCTGGAGAGCATGTTACATGTGTTGGAACTCAAATCGAAATGTCCAGCTGCAATCAGGAAGAGGCAGACACAAGGATTGTGGTCCATGTGAAACATGCTTTGTAGAATGGAGCAAATCCATCCAGGGGCGAACTGTGGACACAGACGTCGTCGTTATTCTTGTCGGCGTGTTCTATGACCTCTCCCACATAGAGGTTGATGTTGATCTGTGGGTATCATTTGGAAATGGCAAAAACTACACTCAACGCAATTTGTGCCCGTCTTGGAGAACACAAATCACGTGCCTTGCCCGTTTTCCGCTCCTTGTCAGGATGTGACACGACATCAGTATCTAGAGGGAAAGGAAAGAAATTATTTTGGCAAGCATGGTATGCCTATGAGGAAGTTACTGATGCCTTTGTTCATCTAGCAACACACCCGTTTGAGCATCTTGACTTACATTCTGAATCACTTAAAAGAATCGAAAGACTATTTGTCGTAGTTTATGACAAAACAAGTAACCTCATGAATGTTAACAGTGCCGGGATGGAGCTGTTCAACCAGAAAAGGCAAGCTTATTGACAAGGTACCACCTACTCAAAATGCACCACGCCAGCAAATCTGCCTTATACGTCTTTTTGTCGGTGCAGATGTTAAACAAAATAAGCTACGTAAATTAATTGTAGACTGTCTTCTAGAGAAACATATTGAAACATTGTAGATAAAATTTTCGAATACTACTGCTAGATGCACTTGAAGCCTGAAGTCAGTTAAAGTGTAAACTTACATTTTTAAACGTCAGTTAACATGCAGTGAATTGCTTTGAAATTTCCCCTACATGTAAAGAGCTTATTTCGTAACCTTAAATATCAAAACTCATTTTTCATTTGTGCTATCTTAATCCAGTTTTGTACCTTCAGATATACGGCATTCTCTTCATTATGGCGGCTATCTTGGATTCTGGTCGTCATCTTGGAAGTGGATTACCCGAGCAACATGCCATTGCCAGCATCTAATTCAGTGACCCCTGAAACACCTAAATTGACCCCTCATTTCTTCTTCTCCGATTTTTAAAGGCAGATATATGACATTTCCTGTTTTCTGGCGGCCATTCATTTCATTTATTTGTTTCATCGTAACGACCAATAATAACAATATTTACATATATACAGTGTTGTAACAAATTACGTTTTGAAAGTTACGAAAGGAAGTACTCTAAAAAACCTTGGTAGGCTTATGGGACAGAGCACTCCCTGTGAAGTACAAAGAGGAAAATATGAACATTAACCTAAACGATATACAGTGAACATAAGAATGGTGAATGTTATATGAAGTACTTCGTTAATCAATACTTTTCAATGCAGTGCTTGCAATACTTACTTTTGAAACATCTTGGATTCTTGCCGCCATCTTGAAAGTGGGTTACCCGAGCAAAATGCCATGTCCAGCTTCGCTTTTAGTGATCCCGAAAACACCTAAATTGACCCCTCAATTGTTCATCTCCGATTTTTGCGGGCAAATATATGACATTTCCTGTTTTCTAGCGGCCATCTTGGATTTTGGCCGCCATCTTGGAAAATCGGAGCCCATCACGTGGGTTCCACGGATAAAATCAATAGATAGGTAAAAAAGAAACTCCATGCCGAATTTGGTACTTTTGTCCGGCCGGTAACGTTAAATCTGCAAAGTCACCCTACTATATTGGCCAATGATTTGCTCCGAATCCCCACCATGGTCCGCGCCTTTCGCTCTATATGTTGGACTCTGTATTGTGATGCAATCGTTTTCATGAGGTTGCAAAGATGAGATAGCTTAACCGAGCGTCACATTAGTGTCACATCTAGATGCGCGCCGTAGGGCGGGGTTTGTGCCGCGCATATTGCGTCATAAAAGTCAGGTGAGCTGTTGCGGCATTTTTCGAAATTGGATTTTGAACGTTTTCCTTCGAATATCCTTTACGCCGAATTGTACGGGCTTTTAATGGGGTGTAAGATGATATTTGTAAAACACTGTATCTAATCTTGTAATAAACAAAAGTTTTTGTGGCCGTGTCATGCCCACTTTAACCTTTGACAATCTGTAACGTGAACTATGTCCTTGGTTGCCATGACAACCACACATATCGGTAAAACTTGTCATGCCTAGGCTATTACACTTAAACTTTCAGATTTGTGGGATGCTTCCGTTAAGAGTTAAAGTAAATACAAAAAAGTTTTTGACCCCCTTTCACGCGACCTTTGACCTTGGTTGCCATGGAAATTACGGTACATATTTTGGTAGAACTAAGCTACCATATTATACGTGTGAAGTTTAAAGGCATATTTTCATCATCCCAAACAGTTCCAATTCTCCCAACCTACTTACTTCTAGCCCCTCCCACATTTATCTAAAACTCATCTTTATCCAGACACAATCCTAGTTTATTGCTTCATGGCTTGTCCCAGTGGCCATACAATTCCATAATGTGTATTCTAGACACTCTCAGTGCCCATGCTGTGTAATTTAGCTATGATGCATTGTTTGAATGTGATGCCAATCAAAGAGCTGTACCAAGTGAGAGTTTTGATTTATGTATACTGAAACTGTAGTTTGGGGTGACGAATGCCTGCCTTTAATGAAAATGAAGGTTTTCCTTTGACGTTTTAGTACAAAATAATAAAAAAGTGGTCTTTTGCAAAATGTGACCATTGACCTTGACTTCCGAGGGTCTGGGAGACATAAGTTCTCACCCTGGGATACCCACCTACCAATTTTGAAAAGAATCGGCCCAGCCCACTAGGAGGAGTTTGAGGGACAGAAAGATTTGTTTTTCGCACAAATGATCACTTGAAAAATTTTGGTTCTACTCTACCACTTGACCTTTGACCTCTGTTGTTATGGCAACCACATATTTTGGTAGGTCTAGATGTAATCATCATATGTGTGAAGTTTCGTGTCAGGAGGACGTTTACTTTTGGAAATATAGCAGAAAAGGTGATTTCACTAAATTTGACCTTTGACCTTCACTTCCGGTTGTATATTAAAATGCAATTGTTCCACCTAAGGTACCATCCTACCAAGTTTGTAGAAAGTCGGCTCAGCCCTTTACAAGATATTAGGAAAACAAAATTGGACACACACACACACTCACCCACCAACACACACACACACGGACAGGTTTTGGCCCCTCTCTCATCCCTGGACCTTCAGTCACCCCGGGGTACCTCACCATAGGTTAGACCTTGAGACTATAAAATTGGGAAAATTTATTGTTACCATGGTAACCATTGCCATTTAGGATGGCTTTGCCATATATAGCCCCATAGGCAAAGTGAATACAATAGGCTATCTCATCCTCCTCACGGAGCGATGAGATTATAAAAGTAGCCTTAACGACCTATGCTTACTTAATGCAATTTTTTGGATTTTGAGACCACGAAAGTACAGAAATAATCATTTTCATGGGATTATCGTGCAGTGTCAGAAATAGCCATTTATCATGAGAATGGTCACTTGAAGAAAAGCAAAATGGAAACTGCTCATTAGAACTCTTCAACCATTACCACTATGGTAACAGTTTTATTTTTCTCTTCAACGGATTTTGAAAAATGTTGTGGAAGCTATTTTGGTATCTTTTATTTTCTATATTGACTATTACCCCCGACAGGGCTATTCGCGCTACAATTATTGTTGCGCCCTTTGCAACATCTTTTATTGGCCGGGAGGGTGAATTTAAGGTCAGTCTGTGTATATTGTAAGCTTATAATCACGCTTGGTGTGGAAGCAATTAACTTAGCACAGCAACAGCATTCATTAGAGCGGTATAAAGCATGAAGATACATTTCGGCAGAACTTATCACTATATTACAAAAGGTGACCCCCCCCCCCCCGCCCGCCAAAAAAGGATCATCCTTTTCATCAGAATAGAGTGCAGGTAGTGCAGTTCCTGTTAGCCGTTTGAACATTTTGTTATCTGGGCCTTAAAACAAAGCTATTAAATTACGTCTTTTGCCAAGTAATGGTGCACGATTCAAGTATGTTAAAAACCTAAAAAGGGCGCCGACAGACGATTTTGGTCCGTCGGGGGGGGGGGGGGCGACGGCCCCCTGACCATATGGCAGCTCCCCCACTGTCTACCATTCCGCGCAAAGTTTTAGGCAATACTGTGAGGGTAAGGTTTAGTGGAAATTGTTTTTCCATTAAGCTATCAGGATTGCAGAATGCGTATCGATTTTTTTTAATTCTTTTGAATATTCATCGAAATTTTCTCTTGGACTATGACCTTTTGAACAAAGTTTCTCAAAGAATTTGGTCACGCTTTAGGGTATTGCGTGTACTTAAAACATATCAGATTTGAAATGGTTGCTCGAATTTTCCATATATCTACATACCCGAAATTCAGTCATCCCCGTCTCGTACCGTGACGCCTATAGTTTAAACATTTGATATCCCCCTTTTGCCATTTTATTTGAAAATACGAAACTGTACTTTGATATTGTTATTATTTTAAAAAATTAAAACATCACCACATGATTTATAAACACAGAAAATAAATCAGGATAGTATTGGAAGTCCCTCTCACCCAGCTTCATACGCCTAATTACGCCTATAGTTTGGACCTTTGATGTCAGCCTATTGCCATTATTTTTTGAAAATATGAAGCTTTTGAAATTGGTCTCATTTTGTGACAATTTCAAGACATTTTAGGACAGTGGCATTTTTCTGTGAACGAGAAGGAAAAATGACTTATCTACGAATTTCCATCCGTCAGTACAGAAATGGAAAGATCTTCGATCATAGCAAACTGCTTGTCATAGTAGCCTTATCTGGGTTGAATGGAGGTTTTCAATTCATTTTATGAAAAAATGATGCGTCTGTCTCTTCCGTCGACGCAGTGGCGGAGCTGCCATATGGTCAGGGGGGCGGTCGCCCCCCCCCCCTGACGGACCAAAATCGTCTGTCGGCGCCCTTTTGGGGTTTTCAACATACTTTACTCCTGCACCATTTTTGGCAAAAGACAAAATTTAATAGCGTTGTTTTAAGGCCCAGATAACAAAATGCTCAAACAGCCACCGATAAATGTACTACCTGCACTTCATTCTGATGAAAAGGGTAATCTTCTGTAACATAGGGATAGGTTTTGCCGCAAACGTATCTTCATGCTTTATACGCACTAACGAAAGTTGTCGCTGTGCTAAGTTCATTGCTTCCAAACCAAGCGTGATTATAAGCTTACAAAATACACAGACTGACATTAAATCAACCCTCCCGGCCGGTAAAAGTTGTTGCAAAAGGCGCAGCAATAATTTGTAGCGCAAATACCCCTCTTGTTGTCGGGGATAAATGTCAACATAGACAATAAAAAGACGTTTTTCAAGATCATTTGAAGAGAACATTCAGGTTAAAATAAAATAGAACTGTTATAATAGTGGTAATGATTTAAGAGTTGTAATGAGTAATTTTCATTTTGCTTTCCTTCAAGTGACCATTATCATATGATAATAAATGGCTATTTCTGACACTGCACAATAATTCTATGAAAATGCTTATTTCTGTACTTCCGAGGTCTAAAATGCCAGAACATTGCATCAAAAAAGCTTAAGTTTAGGAGACTTTTATTAATTATGAATTTGGTATTTAGAAAGCCAAGCAGACCTCTTGTCTTGGCTATTTCTTTTGATGTACTTAATAAATGGTTATTTCAGAGTGGTCGCATGATGTAAATTACCTCACTTAATTTTTCTTCGTGTACTTATCTTGATTTCCAGGTGCCAAAAATGTACACCTAACGGTGATTAATTTCCATAACTTTTCCCTCAGCATATCGAAAAGTTTAGATCATAAACCTCCCAAATGCGTTACAGTGTGCGGGCGCATTTTGCATTTTTAGGTTTTTCGCTTTATGTAGTATTCGGGGTGTGTTTTAAGGTCTGGCTAAACTGGATCTGTGATGTTCATACTATTGCACATCTATCGAATGATTTTTTGACCAGACACACCCCTTACTTTTGTCGTAAATCATTAATTTATGGGATTTGATGACTATGGGCTGAAAAACGTTTTCCATCCCAATTTTACATAATTTAGAGGATGAACACTTCTAGCCACAAATATATTGACACGGCTAAAAGCGTTTCTTGGAGCTGCATGTCACAGGTAACAGGAGGGGAAGAATTGGTTTTGTTTGGATCTATATTTTTGTCGTAAAATGCGTGTAGTAAAGGCATAAAATTCCCCATTATTTTGGGGGAATTCTCCAAATTATGACGTCACAAAATTTTGAAATCGTCAAAAATCATGTATTTTGAATGAAAATCGGCATTTCATGAGTTCCTCTCACCTTGACATATCATTTTAAAGCATAACGGATTTAGCTTACCTTAATTAGAAAATTTTGATATAGAATGAGCAAATGATCGTTTTTGTACAAAACTTTTCCATATGTAGGATTGCTTGCTATTTTGCTCTAGCAGGTTTAATCTTTACCTTCAAAGAGTGGCCCATTATTACATTAAAATCTTAAATCGAGACCTGACAATAACACACAAAATGTAATGACTGCCTTCATACTAGAATGTGGAAGAGAAGGATAGAAACATGCGCGTCCGCAGGTAGGGGCAAGGGGGGGACTTTCCCTCCCCTGAAAAATAAATAAAAAACTTGAAAAAACGAACAAAACAAAGAAAAAGACGAAGAAAAATTAACATCAATATTTCTTAACAGTTCACTCAGTGTTTTCCCTATTTATATGCGGTAAATAGGCTTTAGAAATGTCATTTCCATCGATCTGAGCTGCATTTTGGGCCAAAATTTTCTTGCGCTCCGCGCCAACTCATGGTGGCGCGGAGCTTTCCCCCTACAAGAATTTAGTCCCCCTCGTCCGAATTTTCTTCAGCGGAAGCCCATGGATAGAAATTTTAACATGTTTTAATAGAAAACCTTGCTGAGGAGAAATGTCAAAGTAGTCTTCTACCAGGTGAAAATCAAAATAATGGAAAATCTGAAAAGTCGTGGCTTCGATCGTGCCGAGGATCAGGGTATTTACTCCTTAGAAGCGCCCCTCTAGACCATTTTCGCCCCGTCTGACCGAAACCCCCTAGCTCCGCCACTGCGTCGACGGCTGTTTTGTCGGGGACAACTCGCGATTCATACACCAATAATGTAAATGGTCTGAAGGCCTTGAGGTTGGTCAAGTGTTGTCCTTAAGTAGATGTATAGCTTCTTCGGGAAGCAGTTTCAAGTTTGGTTCCGCCGAACGGCCCTTTGCCAGAGGGTCGGGAGGATTTTGGAAAAAGTATACTGGCTATTCATAAGGTTTTAGTCAAAACGGATACTTTATAAGGTTTTTTCATTTATAAGGTTCACTAGCGTAGCCAGCGAGGGGGGGGGGGGCAGGGGGGCAGAGTGCCCCCCCCCACAGAAATTTTGGGGACGCGATGGGCGATGTTGAAAAAATTAAGGAGAGCCCCAAAAAATAAATAAATAAAAAAGATAAACGGCAAGAGGAGGGAGGGAATCGGGGGCTTTTTTTTACAGTTTTTCGGGGGGGCTTTTAGTCGTTACGATAAAGTATGCAGTCCCCGACGGCGACTAGTCTCCCCGATGGTTTACCTGTTTTTTGCTCTCAAGGGACAATTTCCCTAATAAACCCTAAATTTTCGGCGCGATACGCGCGCTGTAGATTCACTCCAGTTTTTTTAATAGTTACATTCCACATATCTAGAGAATGTAAGTCCTGTCAACCTTACCAAGTAACAGGTACGCAGAGTACACAGGTTATGTTGAGGTCGTAAATTTCATCCCATACAACAAAGCCTAGTTGCTGTTATCTTGTGTGTGTCATGCGATAGGTCAGTTGGTGAGCGACTCACGGAGCATAGTTTGGCTATTTTATTGGGTATTTCAGGTAGTTTCGACACAATGCAGGTTATCCCCGATACGGTCTACAACCCCTACAGTTTATATTTTTTCTTTTTGTTCTTAATGATTACATAGGCTATGTTACTTTTGTAAGCCTACCAAAAATTTTCGCGCTCCTCGTGCGCTTTGCAATCTCACGATTCAGACTCAAAAGAACACTATCAGTGCGCAAATCGGCTTTTAAAATATTAAGTAATAATGTGCAAAATGTGCCCCAGGCTGCAATGGCATGTGATAGTTAGGCTCCTTCATATCCCCTTCTCACCACCCCTCGACATAGGGGCTGTCGGAACTTGTGGTCGCTGGCATGGCAGTCCCCCTGTCGGGAATAATCTGTCGCCTTCCCATGGTCGGTTTAGTTATTTTGGCTTTCAAAAGAGTTATTTCTGCGATAAAACCCAAAATGTTCGGTACGCTTTGCACACTCTTCCTCAGTTCCGTTACCTAGAGCTAATAAAGTACAAACCCTTCCCATCTTTTCAAGTAAATTAATAAGTAGAATGAATGGATTAATGTACATGTCGGGAATTTCATCTCATTTCGCTAAACTTAGTTAATAATCACTTATATCAGTCGTGCGGTACGGACTCGAAGAAGGAAGTACAATACAAGTTGTGCCCGATAGGGTCAAAATGCCGGGACAATTGACCTAAATAAGCTTTAAATAAGTACAGATTCTTTTTAGTGTAGGCTAACCCAAAAAGTTTTCGCCCACTTTTCCACGGTTAAATCAGTGCGGAAATATCTTCCTCTAACATATACAAGTTTTATGTCGTATATGACTCGCTATGGCAGGTATAGTGCACAGGTTTTCTTCAAATCTCCCTCACCAACTAATCGACGGCATCCTGGATGTCGAGGCTTGGGGTCGCTACCCACCCAACCCCTCCCCCATTCGGAGAGTGGCTTTTAGTCGGGCAAATCCTGGCTCCAAGGGGGTACACCCAGGGAGACAGGCCCATAGCCAGGGGTTCAGTGGGTTCGTACTTACTCCCGCCCAGACCTATTTTTTTTTTATTTAAATGGAGTTTTGGCGTTTTTCAGGGCAAAATGTCAATTCCGCTGGTTTGGCCAATGTAAGCCTTATGAGTAGCTGTTTTGTTTCAGTGCAACACAGATCCCTAGGGCCCCATTGACTCGTACAGTAACCCTCTTACAGCCACACACTAACTCTCGAGGGAATAAGGAAAACATTGATACAAGATTGAAAATGTCCAAAAATTCCAGCTTAGGTGTTCACCAGATCGCTCAATTTTGATGTAAAATTGCAAAATCTCCTTGGAGTAGGAGGAGGAGAACCCCACTCTCTCCCCGTTCGGTCTCTCGGCTCCTTGGGCGCTTCACTCCCTCAAGAAAATGCCGAACCCTAGTGGCGGCGATGAAAAATGAAAAAGTGGGGGCTAAAGGTATGTTCAGCCCCTCAATATTTGTCAAGTGCTCCAGTTAAGAAGCGGGGAGAATTTCGAAGTTGGGCTGAACATATTCTTGCTTAGAACACTCGGGAAGTGCCGTTTCCGGTCATCTGAGGGGTTTGTAAAGCCAAAAATTTCCTGGCACGCTCCGCGCCAATCGAAGGTAGAGCTCCACTTAGAAACATGTATTAACGTTTTTCATAGATTGATTTTTTTTTGCATTAATTGAGAAATTTCAGAAATGAGATCCATATTTCCAGGCTGGGAACACGCAGCATAAAACACTCGGGAAGTGCCGTTTCCGGCCATCTGGGGGGTTTCTGAAACCAAAAATTTTCTTGTACGCTCCGCGCCAACTGATGGTGGCGCTCCGCTTAGATAGTCCTGTCGGTCAAGATTGGGGACGATGAATCGACTTAGCCCCCCCCCCCCACAAGAAAATCCTGGTTACGCCCCTGATAAGGTTTATTATTTTATTATATGCTATTCATTATTAAGAAAAGGGTTAGCTATTCATTAGGCTCGTTATTCATAATAGCAAAAAAGTTCGACGATTATCATAGAAAATAGGTTTCTTAACAAGGGTCATTATTCGTAATGAAAAAGAGGTTCGTTTTCCATAATAGGAAAAGGTTCGATGTTCATAATGGGGAGAAAAGTTCAATATTCATAGCCTAATAATGAAAAAAGGTTCAAGATATTCAAAATAACAATTAAATTTCAAGGTTCGATGTTCATAATGAAATATTTTTGAGTATGTCAAACCTTTTTGATCATCGATATCAAACTATTTAAGAATATCGAACCCCTTTTTCAGATTAAGAGTATCGAATCCTTTATGGCATTATGAACAGCGAACCTCTTCCTATTTTGAAAATCGAGCCCTCTTTTTCAATTATAAAACTAGCCTATAGATTCAGAACCTTTTTCTTTTTTGAATACTGAACCTTTTGTTCCATTATGAATTACAAACCTTTTGACTAATAAACCTTTTATATCATAAATCTTATGAGTAACAAACCTTATGAACAAAGAACCTTAGGCTACTTTTTGCCCTATGAATCACCTTATGAATAATACTGAACAAAGATCGGCTTATGAATAACGAACCGAATTAGGGTATACCTCCTCCGGGTCATGGTAGGCCCATTTTACATGGCTTCATTTTTAGCTTGGGGACTGATGCTCTTCGACGGAAATTTTTTAAAAATGTTTCGAAAATTTTGCTGCGTTCATTTTAGCGTTGTTAGAAAAATATTTGAAAAAAAATGAGGCAGTGGGGAGAAAATTTCGGAGTGTATGAAAAAAAGTTTGTGAAATTTCATCGTCGTTGACCGGCGTTACGGTATTTGGTTAAATACGTGGCAAAATTTCCGAATTTTCATATTGTTTATGGGCAGGGCGGAATGAAGGAGGGGGAATTCGTTCCTCTGCCTCCTCCCCATGTAACTACACCTCTGTGTACAGTAGGCTGACATGTCGCGATCCTTGACTCAGGATACATTCCCACGTGGAACCCATAAGGGTCCCATTCCTTGGCCCATATGGAGTTCATATGATTTTGCACCCGGGATTAATAAGGGACCCATAAGGGCTACCCCATATGACCCGTATGGGATACCGTTAGTTCTGGGCTCATGTAAACATCTGGGATGTGGGGAAAATGTGGGACAGCCTTCTATTAAACCTCATGCATGTGACCTACCCATATGGGGCTCTTATTAATCTCGGGATGCAAAAATCTTGGGGGCTTACCACTTTGGAGTTAAGAAGGATTAGGGGGACATGCTCAAGGTTTACAAGTTTCTTCCTCAGTGATAGAAACCCTTTAACAACTTGTAGCTACTCGAAGGTTCAAAGTAATTCACGGGTTCGTGGCCATGGTAAGAATCTAGTGAAGTTTTTGCTAAGCTTGACATTAGAAAGTTTAGCTTTTGTCATAGAGTTGTAAATGAGTGGAACAGTCTGCCTGAGTGGGTTGTCCAACTCCACTTTATCAGTTCACTGCTTTAATTTAAAGGGCCAACCTCTCACCCCCAAACTACAATTTTGGTACGGGGGTACCGAAATTCTCAATTGGCTCAGCTCTTTGATTGGCAGCCTGCTAATTCAAACAATGCAGAGTACCAAAGCTTATATTAAACAGCATGAATGGTACTGAGAGTGTTTTGACTATATAAATTGAGTTTCTCTATACTCACCTTGAAGCAATAAACTGAGACTGTATCTCGATGAGGATGAATTTCAGACAATTGTGGGAGGGGCCCCAGTAAGAAGGTTAGGAGAATTGCTACTGTTTGGGCCGGTGAGAGAACTGGGCCTTTAACATTAAGTTTTTCCATGCCTGTGGTAGGATCTAATTGTACTGGTCTCGCATGGTGTTGCGGTTTGGTTTGGTTGTCTCTGTTTGGTTAGGGTTTGGTCTACAGGGCATCAGCATTGCCCCTCCTACCCTCTAATGTATGTTCAGTGGGACCCATACGGGTTTATACCTAGAGTACGGGGCCCATATAGGTTTGTTACCTGGGTAAGGACAGCTATGGTTTGCGTTGAACACTACTCAGTTTTTTTTTAGGACGGGGCTTCCTCTCATCCAAACAACACTTTAGTAGTCCACAGAAATTCTCAATTGGCACAGTTCTTTGATTGACCTGTTAACTTAGAAAAGTATCATGTTCTGCATGCTCTGCACGTATGTACACACTGTGTTTCAATATCATGTACACGTTAGGCACACGTAATACCAGCAGGCGCGGCCTTCCTGCTAACGTCTATGCATGGGAACTAGAACCACCGTATCTAAATGCGGTCGATGGTCTATGTTCGTATCATGTGTGTTTACACTTTGACATACTGGCCCCTGGACGAACTGTGCCCTGGAGTGACTAAGCATTTTGGAGCTCATCAGATCAGGTAACGCTGTGCATGCCGCGTAACTGAATGCATTTTCTATGAATGGGTATAGCCTAGTTTGTGGTGGTTGATGCCCGGCGCGGTGAAAAAATCTAACGTTACCGAACATGAATGCTTCAAGATTTCTTACAGTTTTGGTAAGCATTGAGGATTGACCCCGATCAAAATTTCTTCATTGTATGTCCATCGTTAGCTGTAATTCAAATGTAACACGTTTATTTTTTTTCGGCCAGCTTGGTCGTCATCCAGCTTGGTCCTAACGCGTTAGGCCTTTACGATAAACCAACCAGAATCCTAGCATGCACTGCAGGTCTTCTTGTGAACGTTCGGCAGTACAGCAGTAGCATTCGCGTACTGCATAGCCTAAGCCAACGCTATGCGGTGTACTTGACAAAGATATTATAAACGTAGATACCAAACTCCTATACCTACATTGTTAGACGCGCTGACTCCTCATGGAGGCACAATCGGAGGGGTGGAAGTGTTCATTTGACATACGCACAATTCTATTCGGTTATCTGCATGCAAAATGACGCATGTGTAACAGAAAATTCCATTGTGACGAGATGTCAGCGTGCGTGCATTTTTAAAGCGAGTTATGTACGCGCACAATGCATTTCTCGTTGTGAAGTCCGGAATAGTTGACGCGTACTTCCGCGTACTTGGAAAAAGAACGCAGTAGTTGATTTTGTGTTGTAAGCGCGTAAAGATGTAAACACATGCATAGATGTGCGTTTGTGAAGATACCATAGAAACTGACCAATCAGTAAGCGAATAAACTTCAAACCAGTCGTTGTGCGTTAATGTTCAAATGGGCTCAAATTTAGAATCCGTGCCCGGAACTGCGTCATAGCTGTACGGTTAGGGGTTACGTATGCATAGTAATAGGTTAGGGTTACGTACGCATAGTAATAAGGTTAGGGTTACATACGCATACTAATAAGGTTAGGGTTACGTACGCATAGGTATAGGGTTAGGGTGGGCCATATCCAGGTGTACGCATGCATGGGAACTGTATACGTAGGGGTATATAAACATTTACGTATACGTATCTCATACTGTACATATATATACACTCTCAAGTACATACAGTTGGCTTTAGGTATACGTAAATACGTATACCTATGTGCTATATGTTATAGATGGTATTATTAGACAGTACTTATATTGTTTTTAACCCATCCACCGGCAACGGCGCTCGTAGCGCAGTAGGCAAGCGCGCTGGTCTTAATGCTAGAATCGCTATACCGCTAGGGTCGAGGGTTCGGGTCCCGGTACTAACAATGCTTTTCTTTCTTCCACAGCACTAACCATTCACTTCTTTCCACAGCACACACTTATAGCGCTGTTCCTCGAGTGAGGAAAAAAAGAAGACGGTTTTTTACTAAAAAAAAAAAAAACTTTAAAGGTTCAGCGCCCTCTTTTGGAAGTTGTGAAGTGAGTAAAATTATGTCTACTTCCGGGCATGGATTCTAAATTAGCACCTTCAAATGTTCTTATGTAGAAAGCCGGCGAAGAAGCCTAAAACTGTTTCATGTAAGTGAAATTTATTGTAGAATGGTGTTTGCAAGAATTGCAATGTTTTAAAATCACAGGTATTATACCATCGAAGACACCAGTTGACTGATGGCTTTCAAAACGACTGATCAGTGATCAGCACTTCCGCCCCTCCAATTCGGCCTCCGTGAGGAGTCACCGCGCCATTTTAAGTTTGGTATCTATGTTTATAATATCTTTGGTGCTTGAGGCCTATACCGCCCGCCACTCATATACCGTACGAATAAGCAAGTTACACCCACAAATTGCCCTAAGCCTAACGTTAGGCTGTGCAGTTTTATAATGCTAATATCTCCCTCTGCCCTTAATTAGAATTAGGGGCCGGAACCTATGTCATACATGGATAGGTACGCATAATAATAGGGTTAGGGCTAAGGTATTAGGGTTAGAACTAGGGATATAATACACGTAGCCTACGAATGTATGTGTGTGAAAATGCATATGCATGCGTATGCATAGGTAGAAGTTTAGGGTGGGTTATATGTAGGTATATGCACAGGTGGGAATATGTACCCAGTTGTATGTTTAAAAATATGCATACGTATGCGCAAGGCTATTACGTGTACAGTTTGTGTAATTACTTGGCTCTAGACATACTCTGTGATGGCTGTCTTAGCCTTTTGGAGTTAGGTACTGAAGACTGAAGACGTTTATATGTGTTTATAGGTCGAAAATGTGTATATATGTATATAAGGTCGAAATAACTGTTTACACGGGTAACCCGGGTACCCGCCAGCCATCGTATTTCCCCGTTCCAAATCTAGTACCCGAATCTTAAAAAAAATGCATGCAAAAAGGATCGCCCCATTTACGCCATTGCCCACGGTAATGGAGTAAAATATTTTGCCAATTTATTAAACATTCTCTGAGACAGAGAATTCGAAGAGAACCCCTAGAAATTATATGTAAGTTTGAAAGTTGTCTTATTGAACTGTTTTCTGTTACTTTTTCTTTTTACTTGTCATTTTGATCTAAAACAAAACGAGACGATTAAACCTTCTAACAAATTAAATAATTTGGAATTTGGGAATGTGATCGTTATATACTTATCCAATACAGATGTTAATGTTGCCATGCATATCTTATGGAGTATACATGCCTAGGGAGCGGAAGAGCTCTTCCAGCTCCCTGGTATGCCTTACAAAATGCTCATATCTTTTAATCACCGTAACACCGGGTAACCCGGGTACCCGGCGGGTATGGGGATCGCGTACCCGGGCCCCAGTTTTTAGTACCCGTGCAAACACTAGTCGAAATGCTGCAGAGCACTGTGGAAATGTGTAAGTGGTAAAGAGGTAGTAAAAAGTGCTTAAAAGTTTGCAGCAAACTCCACTACGCTTCAGGTATAAACCCATTATAAGGTGGCAAAAACCAAACTGAACAACCGACAGTAACAATTGGACATGACAAACATCAAATGCGAAGCAGTCAGTGTAAAAACAGAACCGAACAAAAGTGTATGTCAGAAAACATGAGAATGACAGATGAATCATGAAACACAAAACAAAAACAGAACTGAACAAAAGTGTATGTCAGAAAACATGAGAATGACAGATGAAACACAAAACAAAAAAGAAAAAGAGGGTTCTGGATGAAAATGTACATGCTTAAGTCGAATATGGTGTGAAAAAGAAAAAAGAAAAGAAAAGGAGTTAAAACTGGGTCGAAAGAGGGTGGTTATTACAAACTTAGGTCAATTCTAAAGTTAAGGCCGTGTGTTTCATCTGTCGCACTCATGTTTTCTGTCGAGGTTTTAGTCATTGTGCGTTTATGAGTATCAGCACAATATTATTTGGGCAAATCTCTCAACACAACATTTTTCTTGTTTACCACAAAAAATCCAGTACCGATCTGAACTGTCTGATTTACCAAAAGCATACCACCGTTTTGTGTGTAGACACCTCTAAAACTCAAAGATAAAAAAAGGGGAGATGGACACCCATCAGCAAAAGGGGCGTACCCCTCCCCTTATACCCCTCCCCCAGGCCTGTGATCCATCAACAGACAGATTAGTTGGACCCGCATCTAGCCATCTACTGTAGCCTGGATCTTGGGAGCTATGGGGTCGCCCCTTCATGTGAGACTTTTGTAGGTTTGTAAAGGGTGTCCAGAAGTGAAATTGTGTCATATTTGGTAATAATTTAGAATCATTTAATGTAAAAGCCATGTCTTTTCCTGTTGAAGTGATAACTTGCTTCAAGTGTGGAAATTTTGAAGGCACCATAAGCGCGAAGCGTGAAGCCCAAAGGGCCCCCAGTGGGATCCAGGGGCAAAGCCCCTGTGGGGGTCCAGGGGGCAAAGCCCCGGAAGCTCTTTTGTTCAATCATTCCCGAAGCTTCAGAAAAACTGTTTTGAACGAAAAATCTGAAAAAAGCGACCATATTTTTAGGTCTACTCAAAATTTTGGGGGGCCAAATTACGAGTTGGCCCCCCCCCCCACTTTTTCACTTGAGAGGGCCGAGGCCCCCCTTGCCCTCCCCCCCGGATTTGCGCCCCTGTACACAAACTAATAATAGATTTACTGAGGTTACCGGCCTTGAGATAAAAGAAAGTATCCAGGTGTGTTTCAAATCACACTCCTGACTGTAGGGAATAATTAGTAGTGTTCAAAATCATCAAAAACCCATACATTTTGTCTACCATTTTGTGCTACACAGTTTTGCATTTGTAAAGCAATCTGTCCATTTTGTGTAGCAAAATGTGGTGCCATACTGGATAAATTATTCTCTGCATAGATTAAGGAGTGTGGTAGGCATGGATGTAGCTTCAGTGGGTGGTGCTGGGTGGTGACACCCAGCTTTTCAGGCAAATTCACCTCCCCCCCACCCACTGCAAATCTGTCTAATGAGAGCTAATAGTAGCCCCAAATTCACTCACTGAAGTAAAATGAGGTAAAAAACAAAAAAATTAGTGGCTGAAAAATGCGGTACACTAGATGCCATGGGGTGGGGGGTGAGGTGCTTTTCCAAGGTGAGACAGTTAACCGGCACTCAAATTTGGCTAGCTAAATCCCTGGTGGCAGGTATGCTGTTTTGTTAAACTTTGATACATTTACCTCCTCATTCTTCATTTAAGTATGCAAAAATTAAACCCCTCCTTACAGTGATCGGAAGCAAGTGATGGTGTTCTATTGCACTCACCTCAAAATTCAAGACCTGAAACCATCAATTAATCACCCCAGGCTCTAAAATAAATGAACTTTCAAGTCTGTGTTTGTGTTTGCTTTCGTTGTTAATTGATTAATGGATACACAGTGGCTGAATGGTTTTGAGTAGCAGATTTGTTTACTTACCTTTTGTAGTGGACAACAGAGTACACTACCTGTATGCAAATCAAACAATGTAACTTATTTGACAACAAATGAGGGAGATAGCATTGTGTGTTGTATGTAATCATGCTTTTCTTCAGGAAATCCACAAAGCCAAAATTGTCAAAATTGCATACTGTACCTAAAAGTCCCCCCCCCCCCCACGCCCCAGAAAAAGGAGACTTGGAACAAAATGAAAAAAAAGCACAAATGTATTTCTGATTACACAGGGTTGAAAGGGTCTTGTACTGTACTTCTGTAAGCAAAATGATTGTTTTTGCATAAGAAGAAGTTTTAAATACTGTAGCTAATGAGAGAGTCTAAAAGTGAGTTGAATAGGAGAATTACAACTTTCAGGAGTGAGAAGATTTGGCTATTATTCTAAATATATTATTGCTACAAATCTTTTTTCTTAGAGGAATCCAGTGCGTGCCTCACTGGCTAGCAGACATGTTCAGAGCCTTCGATTCCTGTCCACCAGCACTGTAAGGCCAGTAAACTGTTGCCAAGATGAAGGGGAACCATCATATAAGACGGTGCTCTACCATGTAAAAGATAGGGTGGCATACATTACACTGAATAGACCAGAACATCTCAATGGTAAGCCAGCTTTGTAATAGGATAGGGGAGTACCCTTGGTTTCCATGGCCACCTGCCCACCTGGAAACTTAAGTTCCAGTTTTCTCATTTGAACAATGTGAGGATTTGGCTGGTTTTAAGGTGAACTGAGTATAGAAGTCACCGTGGATGTGAACTACTTACATGGTGACACAAACACTACAGTATGTTCTCACAATGAATCTTTAAAACTGAGAATTATATTGCCACTTTTTGTCAGATTTGTACTTGTGATGTTTAACCACATTTGACATTTCTGTGTAATACAGGATACAGTGTGTACAGTATACCATGGAATAAAGTATGTTATGTTATACAGTATATTATCATCAAATGAAAAAGTTGGGAAGTCAGGGTTTCCTTCTCATGAAATTTGGACCTATGAAAAAATATTATTTATTGGTGGAAAATCTCCTTCCTTTGTAACTAGAAATGCAGAAATGGTTGTTGAAACTAAAACTCCCTTCTTGGGAAATAAATTTTTCTTCTTGAGCATAAAGGAAAGGTTTAGTTAGCAATCACATATTCAGGAAATTCTCTTTATAGGCAACGAGTTTTATTCATCATATCATTTTCATATTTCTGTAAGATTTCTTGATTAAAATTTTATCCCATTTTTAGCAATCAATCTTGACATGCCAGGAGAAATCAAGGCTGCTGTGAAGAGAGCAAATAATGATAAATCTGTCAAGGTCATTATACTTGCTGGAAAGGGCAGAGCCTTCTGTGCTGGTTATGATTTGAAGATGTCTGTTGAGAGAGAACGAGGAGATGATAATATCGGTAAGTTGGCACAACTTAAAGGCCTAATTCTCTCACCCCCAACACTACCAATTCTCCTCCTAACCTTCTTACTTAAGCCCCTCCCACAATTATCTGATATTCATCCTCATCCAGACACAATCTCAGTTTATTGCTTCATGGTGAGTATAAAAAAGCTCAATGTGCATAATCAAAACACTCTCAGTACAGTTCATGCTATGAAATGTCAGTTTTGGTGCTCTGCATTGTTTGAATAAGCTGTCAAGCAAAGAGCTGAGCCAATTGAGAATTTTGGTAAACCCCTATAAGAAGTGTAGTTTGGGGTGAGAGGATTGGTTCTTTAGAGTTACCTTCAAATGTCGATACATCCTTCACTACACTGGTGTGACGTCAGAGAAAGAATGAGGAATAGGGTATTTTTCCTCCCATGTATAATGGTCCATCTGCTCTATAGTTCCCTGTCGGTTACCTGTAGGTTAGTTTAGTTAAATGGAGTTTTATGGCCCAGTTTCCAATCTATTGGTTCAAGTCAAGCCAGCCACAGCCTTTTTTCCAGTTGTGGCTAACTGGCTTGTTTTTCCTACTCATGCAGACACATAGCAAGACAGGGAAGAACAGTTCAAAGTCTGCTAACATCAGAATGAGTGCCTTAGAGGTGTTACTGTTGCATGCTCATTTATTTTCAGGTACTAATGTACAGTGTAATGTTGCTTTTAGCTCCTAATGTAAAATTTGAGTCCCCCACAACTGGACAAAAGGCTGTGAGCACTGTCAGATTAAACCAGATAGTCATAGGTTGAGATTTAGAACCAACTATCTTATTAACTCATATTTTAACTGACAGGCAACCAGAAGATGCCATGGGACCCCTATGAGGATTACAAGATTGCATACTTCTGTACAAAATCCTTCATGTCCCTGTGGCACAGTTATAAGCCTACCATCGCTAAGATCCATGGGTACGGCATTGCTGGAGGAAGTGATATGGCTCTTTGTACAGATATGGTTATCATGGCAGAAGATGCAAAGATTGGATATCCTCCAACAAGGTTTGTTTCATAATGAAAACACCATAAACTCCTGTGTGTTTGGAATCTTTTCATTTTCAATGAAAAGGTTCAAAGTTCAAATAATAGCTCACGTTCTTGTTTGGTTTGAAATACTGTGCAGGTACGGTTCACATCCTCCCCTTCAGATGCTTTTTCAGTTAAGGGAATTCTCATTTTAGTTGGGAAAACTGTACAATTAGTTTTAGAGTTAAGTGTGATATGGCAGGGATATGACCCAAATGCACTTTTGCTTAAAATGCAACCTCCTTTATCCACCCTGTTTCATACATTTGCATATTTGCATACATTTGCTCACCCCATATGAACATACAGGACCATTTTTAACTCCAGGGGTGGAAGACTTTTGCGAAAAAGTTTTTTATGTAGAAATGGTTACAAGTGTATCAGCAATGTAAGCTGTATTTTATCTGCAAGTATCAAGTATTTTGTCAGAATATTTATTTGCACCCCACTAACAAATCACTAAGCAGGCCACACCACGTTGGAGAACTTTTGTGATGTTACAGTATGAATTAATGAAAGACTGCCCACTTCCATATATATTTATGGCATGTTTTAAGTTGTGTGGTCATAGGCTACTTTAACAAAATTTCTGTAGAAATTAACTGCACATCATTTTGAAATTAATACATCACTTGCAGAGCAAAATATCACAGTAACCTTTAAGCCATACAAAAAACTTTTACGTGAGAATTTGAAAATTAGATTTATTTCATCAGAACTCTGTTGAAATTTTTAAATGGCAACGAGTAACCCTACAGAGTAATCAAAATATTTTTAGTGTAATGACTGATTGATCCTTGGAGGAGCAGCAAAAATTTTTGTTGGTACAAACTGTTCTTTTTTCTGCAACCACAGAGTGTGGGGTTGTCCCACTACTGCAATGTGGACCTTCCGATTGGGAATAGAGAAAGCCAAACGAATGATGCTGACAGGAGATCTCATAACTGGGAAAGAAGCTGCTGAGATGGGTCTTGTCTTAGAGGTAAATGGATCATGTAGACCAGACAGAGATGTAAAGAGTACACCAGTGTCAGTATGACAAGAATTGGAAAACTCAGAATGTTCATTGTATTGCAAGGCTCTTTACACCTTTTTTGCAAACACAGAAAATTGGGAAAACTGGTCAGATTTGAATGTACAATTTTAGCTGTTTGAATGGTCAAAGTGAAAAAATTAGCAGGGACATTTTTGCAGAAATACTCAGATGTACCTTCCATGATTCAGTAACTTTTCAAGGGCACATCATGAAAGAAATTTTAGAATTGCAAATGAAGGGTTAACAGTTATAAAATTCTACCTGTTAAAGTACAGCTACAGCTAGATACAGTCAAATGAAGACAGTTAGTTAAAAGGGGAATTCTAATGTGCTCATTTTATTGTCTTTAATAGTGGGGTATATCTTTTACCCCCTGTGTCAATGAATATTCTACAGCAGGTCTTATGCCAATATCATTTTGCAGGGAAACCCTGGAGTTATTTCAAAGAAGAAAATTACTCTAGAATTGCTACATTGTGGTTATTAGTTTTTGAGATGCTGACTCAGTCATGATGACAAACAACTATTAATGCTATGGCAATGAATGTATCTTTAGAGAACTTGACCTATTTTGCAAATTCTACTGTACCAATGCCAAATCTTGTAACAGGTGCCCATTCAAGCATTGGCCGGTGGTTGTGAAGGTTGGCATTAGATGTCAGTTTTTCTTGGCATATCAACTGCTGCAATGCACTGTCATTAATATGATCCTTTTTTTGTCAGCACTTTTTTCAAAATTTGTTGTTAGTTGCTATGTAAACCTATGAGTTGTTGGGTTTCCATTGTAACAACAAAATGGCTGTCAAAGCTGTCTTCTCATTGAAGCAGCTAATTGGGTCAATGAACTACTTGTGGGATACTTTATAGTATATATCTAGACTTAATATGGGGCAGGATGTGACAAAGACATTCATGTGCACCTTACAGGTAATAAAATATAATGTAGCAAAAAATCAATAAATACACAAGAAAAAAACAAAAAACAAACTGAGATATTACTAAAGGTTGAAAAAGTAAGTCTTTAGTCCAGCTTTAAATTTTGAGGCAACCAAGACACTTTTGAGAGAGAATGGAGTGGGAATTCCAGAGTCTAGGACCTGCAACCATAAAGGCACAGTCACCATATGACTTGGAAGGGGTGTGTGGAACTTCCAGTTGTAATGTGTAATAATATGAAACAACAGGTTTTTTGTCCTAAACACTGGAGTAGCTGTGACCGCTTTCAGCAAAGTCAATGTTTTCCTCATGTTTATATTCATTTTTCACAGGCTGTCCCTGCTGATAAGTTGGATGAGGCAGTGCAGAAACTGGCAGACAGAATGAAGACTGTTCCTGCTAACCAACTTTTCTGGCAGAAGCAAGTCGTAAATCAGGTATGACGTTCTCTACTCGTGTTATAGATGATGCCCCATAATGCCTTAAAGACTTCATGACTTTATTTTCTAGATCCACTTTTATATTGCTCCTTCGAGAATTGACTGTGCAGAAACTCCATAATATACAAAACAGTGCTTCTTGTATGGCAAAACAGAAAGGGGGAAATTGTCATGTTACTCAAAAATTTTAAAAAACTCCACTGGCTCTCAATCAACTTCAGAATCCAGTACAATTTGCTACCACTTCCCTGTCAGGCCCATTTCTTGGGATAGCAAACGTACCTATCACTTTTCTTCCGAAACTAGGCCTATGCCTGAAAAACTATAGCTGCACTAGAGAAGCTTGCAGTAGTATATTAGTTGAATGGAACAAGTTAACTGATGACTTAAGAACTTGCTTAAAGTTCTTTCTTTTTCAGAGATAAACTCATTTGCTTGTTACTGCTTATATGAATTTTTTTTCTCTCTCCATTGGTTACTGTCTGATCACAACTTTCTTGACAGTGAAAACATGAGCAATGCTAGTCTGGTTATCTGCAAGCTCAGCCAGGTGTATGAAATTTGAGGTTTCCGCAGTACCAAGTCCTGAGCAAATTCTTACATGATCAAATAGATAACTGTGACACAGGTGGTCTCATGACACTCATATAGGATGGACATGTCAACAGAGAGGAACAAGTAGATGTTACCTACAAGAAAAACATGATTAAGCATTCAACAATATTTTTAATAGCAAACTTTTAGCAAGTGGGATAAAGAGATGCATCTTTAAATGTTCTGCTTATGTCCCTCTACAGCCCTCCTAGATTATCTCACACCTATCCCAATGGTCATCTGAGGTAGCAAAAGGTCAAAACCTTGAAAACACAGTATCTCAAGAAGGATTAAACCATGAGAGCTGATCTCATGTGTGGCCCATTGGTCGCTAATGTTGAGTGAAAGATTCACATTGGTTTTGGTGAAGGTCAAGGGTTATTTGGGTCACCAGAGGTGAAATGATAATTACCTTGGAAACATTTACTTTTCAAAATCAAGCAACATGAAAGAAGAACTAATTTATTATGTTCTTCCTTCTGACAGGTAGCAGAACAAATGGGTCTGTTCCAAGCCCAAAGACTCTCAAGTATCTTTGATGGTATGACAAGACACTCCCCTGAAGGGTTGGCCTTTCAGAAGCACTCCCTTGCTCATGGATTTAAGGCAGCAGTAAAACTTAGAGATTCTGGGGTAAGTGTTTGAGAGTTTCAGCTTTAAGTATGGAAGGATTCCAGCTCGTAGAAATTTATACAAAGTTGCTTTGAAATGTAAAAATGTTGTGGGATAATTTTGTGGGGAATCAAGGAAAAGGTGAATGCTGAAACCTTTACAAGGTAGCAGAGGTTAGATTGGGTTAGATAGGGTTTGACCCCTCACCTTATAACATTCTGTTTATTGTAGTGGCACCAACAAATTTTTCAGCTGGGGGCACTGGATTGTTGTCCCTACTCCATTACTTATGTGAAACATTGTACACAATGGCAGTAGGTCCTTTCTTTTAATGTGTTTGGTATGACACAGCCCAGGAATCGAACCCTGGACCTTCCAAGGTGGAGTTGAATGCTCTACCAACTCTGTGCATTAGAAGGTGGTGGATGGATATGTGCCTGCACTTAACTTCAAATTTGGGGGAAGTTTACAAACTTGTATCTGAAGTTGATGGTCCAGTGTATTTCAGCAAACACCAATGCCTTTGTCTGTTGAAGTCACATTTATCTTCAAAATTCCTCCTTGCTTAATTCATTGGCTCACAACTGGATAATGGGCCAAAATGTTAGAAGGTGAGGCCTAAACCTTCAACAAACCCATGTTTAACAAGCTCACCCATCATTACTATTGTGTGCAATAGTTGTTGTGATTTATTAATCACATTGCGTATGTATGTACCAGTGTTCACACTAGAGATAAAAATATGTGTTCGAATTTTGCCCCTTCCACAAGTCTTTTGAAAAGATCTCAGCCAGAACATAGGAAACAGTAGTATTTTCCTGCTGGCAAATATTTTCTGTGGGCGACTTTTGGATTGTGAGTGGGACGGCATGCCTGATGGAGTGCCTTAGTGTAAACACTGGTATGTACTCCATTGCATTGGTCGTTTTACAATCAGTGGTATTTTATTTTCTGCTTAGCCAATAGAAGCAAGGGTTGGGTTACAGGGCTGATGCCATTTTCCTTTTATTGAACACAATATTGTAAGAGCAAAGGGCACGTTACTGAAATGAGATCACTGCATGGTTCATCAAGTTTATCCATCACAGAGAACTATAAAAATTAATGAAGTGTTCTATTGTCATATGTTGGAAGGCATCGCATACACTGTCTGCATACATTGATGTATGTATTTGTCTTCTAAAATGGTATGTTTCTGTCAAGTCAAATACTTCTAACTTGCCATAGAAAATTTATCTTCTACTGGAAACACCATGTAGATAACACCTTAAGTTTACTCTGAAATGCCTTCATGGCAGAACATAGGTTGGCTTTTTTAAGTCAAAGCATGCAGTTCCCAAACCTTCCAATAGTGTTTAAAACTGCACTGACCTAAAAGACTCACTGAAAATTTACCCACCTTTGTAGGCTATTTTTGTCCCTGCAGTGATTGTTTGAAATTAAGGAAATCAATTTGAGATCCATCAGATTTTTAATTTCTTCCTGATGATTTTACCAATAACTATGCTTTTTACCCTTTTTCCACAGGAGATAGATTGGACAGAAGAAGCAAAGAAATATGGTAAAGAGTGATGTTGCTACAACTCAAGATGCTTCAGCATGCCAACCAAAATATAAAGGATGTTTATGAAAATTATCTATTTTTGTTCAACAAAAAGCTGAAATAACTGGACCAGAAATATATGTTTGATTCCATTTCATGAAATATAAATCTAATGCCTACGCAATTGTTCATGATGCATTTGACAGTTTGTTATATTTGGCAGGAAGTTTATGAAATATTTTAGTAGAATTTAGCTCAAGTGGTGGGCTGACTCCAATATGTTAGGATTAAGTACCTTTGACAGTCTTTTCTCTAATCAACTGAGGTTTTTATAAGTATTTGAATAATTTCAGCTTTGCCTTTCTTTCCACTAAAGACTTATTTAGTCTATGTTCAAAAAGCAGTACGGCATCACCAAGGACAATAATATTTTATGAATATTCATGAAGTAATGCCAGAGCTTTGCAAGTCAATTGATCCTGTGTACAGCCTTATGTTCCCCATTTAATATTAAAATAGAGGGTATCTCATAATCTTGTGCTAGAGTTTTGTTTCCCATAACAAATTAAACTTTTTTTCTATTTTGAATCATTACCCACCTTTTTTACATTTATTGATATGTATTGGAGTAAAAGCAATATTGCCTGAAATATTTTCTTTTGACAAAATGATGTATTGATGATTGATCTATGGAAAACACTGGAATATACCAGCTCAACGCTGTTAATGGTTCACAGTATTTGATGTCATATAACATCATAACGGTTTTGAACTTCTGTTCTGTGAAGCATGCCTTCCACTACAATTTATAACAGGGTTGGCATCTTGAGCGTTCGTTAAGTATTGTTTCAGCTCTGTAGTCAAATGATCATTATCTTAATCTTATATTCTCATTTTAACTTCAAAATAAAGTTGCCTTACAAATCATGTGCTTTAATTTCCCATTTCTCATAAAAAATGAAACTTCCCTCATCCCTAGATATCCTTCACTTAATTTCAATAAAGTATTCAGTAATAACAGGGCATTACAAATGTTGGTGTCTTCTAAAATAAATATTTCCTGAAATAATGTTTTAATAAGACGATACATTGCTCATCTTCCATGGGAGCAGATAATGGATAAAGAAGTCAGATGCTACTAAAACTGCTCAGTGTTTGTTATCATTTATGAATATAATGGTGTTGGTGTTGCAAACCTTAGATGAGTGCCAGTCCAGGGGAAGGGGGTGGAGTAGGTGTTGGGGGTTAGAACCCCCATGACCCAACCTTACAATGCAAAAAATGCCTAAAATAGCACTTTCTTCTATCCTTAGACTTTCCGTCATGTCATGCCCCTCCCACCTCCCCCCAACACGACACAATCCTTGGCTATGTGCCTAATGAGTGCTCAGTTTATTGTAGGTCACAAATCATATTTGAAGCTAACTGAAATATAGGATTTTAAAATGGATGGGACTTGCTTTCCCAATTTGATGACATATGAGAGGATGAGGCAGGTTTACACTGAATGCTTCTGATTGTACCCTGGGGCCTATTTTATGGTAACAATAGACTGAGGTGAATATTCCTTCAGTTAGGGCTGTCAGGTGGTAGAAGAACCATGGAATGTGTCACCTCCAAATATTTGGATGGTTCAGGGATTAATATTATTTATTAGCTGTTTACTGTGGAGCATGGTGAAGAGTTACTGACCAAATACAAGCTATGATAGAAGATCTCTTCTGAAAATGTAGAAATTCTTTCTTGGTGGACTTGCTATTTTACACTTCATGCAAAGTTAAAAGGACAGACTGCAAATGTTGAGAAGGGAAAGGATAAATTGGGATGTGCCATTCACTGCCAGTTACATTTTGCTTACTGCTTTCTCATTGGTGCTCTAAATTTATTGTTTTCTGCTATGTAAAGAGCCCCTTCTACAATTGTAGCCATGGACAGGGTCAGGGTGGTGGCAGGAGAGCAACTGCCCCCCATGATTGCAAGAAAATGTGGAAGGAGAAGAAGAAGATGGAACAAAACAGAAGGAGCACTCAACTCATGCTTCCCCTATCAAATACCCTGGTGCTGTCCCTGGTTGAAGGTGGCCACATTTCCCAAGTCATGAAGGAGGTGGGTGTACTTTGCAAATACCTGAAACCTTTTACTTGATGTTGACAACAGGGGACCCTTTGAATTCATAAATTGTTGATATATAACAATTAGCATTACCCTTGTAGTTTGATACCCCTTGTCTTGCACCCACTGTTCTCCCCTCCCCTCCCTGTCATAATAGACACCTAAAGGGGAGGACTTGGATGGTAACTGCACTTTGAAGATAAACTTACTGCCCTCCAAGGATGTTGATTCTGGGGGTGGGGGGGATTGCCTCATCAATGAAAATATTGGGGGCAAACACATCATTTTACCCCCCCAATAATTCATGCAGATTTAGAAAAACAGGCAGAATAAACAAAGTATAACTTTGCAGTAAATAGATGACTTTAGGGCTTCAAGAAAACATCAGTTTGAGCCAATTGGTTATGTATGTCTATGTGCTTGTGTGTATAGGTGTGCGCTCACATTTATGTGGGTGGATTGCTTGTAGGGCAGCCTGTCACAGACACCATCTGAGGTTCTAGCAATTAGAAAATTTTTGTCCCCCCTCCCATTGCAGATCTACACCCCTGCTGCCTACCTACTTTCCTGAGATTTTATAACACACTTGTGTTGGTGTGTCCTAATACTAAAACCTAGGTCCTCAAACTTTTTGTCATCCCTAGACTTCTAAAACTACAAAGTTCAAAATCAAATGTAATTGGTCCGCATAGTAGCACAACTTGTTTATGTTTGCTCTACTGTAACAAATTGCTACTGGTGAATCAAAGGGGACCTTGTCTGTGGCTATGACTACGTAAATGTGGTTAATACATGAGAATACTTATTAAAGTAGGAGTATGGGTTGCTGTATGATTTAAAATTTTATATTACGCCAACAATTTTTGTCTGAATTTTTGAAAGCACTATAGCTTTTACAGACCTTTTTTTTCATGGACCCCTTTGTCTTGTCAAGACCCCCCAAACAAGCCTCACTGACCTCTGGAGTCCATGGACCAACAAATTTAGAAATATCCAAACTTTTTTAAATCAATTGGTGACCGCTCTTTGATTGATATCAAATTATAAAACAAAATCTTCACTCTGGTCGGTCAATTTCAGGCGGTTGGTCTTCCAATGAAACTCACACATGTACAGTAATTTGTGGATACAGGATAAAGGCAAATTAAAAAGGCAAATCTTCTGAAGAAAGAATTGCAACCTGATTCAATTCCAGTCCCTCTGACAACTGTATTTCTATTTGTCCAGACATAGTAGTCTATTGCTTCAAAACATATCTTAGTGAGCATACAGGCCCTACCATTGCATGCACTCAGAACCATATTTTACATCTTCTGAATTCTGATGTCAATAAAACATCACTGGTTAGTCACCAATTGCGAAGTTTACTTTCTCCAACGAAAACGTCCTTCATGGTGATGATGAGTGTCTCTCCTCTGCACTACTGCACCATTGTCTGGGAGGTGTATTACACAAACATTTTTTTTGAGACTGAAACAAAGGCTACAAGTAAACCAGGAAGGGAATAGAAATTCTTTGGTTTGAGATTATCAGGGAAGTGCTATAGACAATTTACACTGCTCGCTGTTTAATTTGGATTTAACTTGCTTTAAAAAAAAGTGTATCGACTCTATCACTGAATCTCCAACAGTCATATCATATAGTGTGCATGATTGGTTTTAGTCAGGTTGCTTTAATTCAAGGAAAACCAACATGTTCATTCTTCCTAACAAAGGTGACACAAGTTAAAATTGGTCATGTATTACTTGCAGCAGTACAAGACAGTTGGAGATCTGATGATGCTGTTGGAGTTGTTGTGTTGCCTAGCAGGCGGCAAGGTTTAGGAAAAAAGATTGAACCACAGCTGTTTATTTTTTCATGCATAAAAATTTTTTTATTTCAACTTTTACTTTAATACAAATAATAGCTAATGAATGAAAATATTGTCTTTTTTTAAGTTTCAAATTTAAGTGAAATACCCTTAATCAACTGTGTGAAATGATTTTGCCAAAATCTATATGCTACATTATGAAATATTAGAATATGCATTCCCACATTGTGTGGATACGGACCTTAACCAGAGCTAAACCAAAACTGTTTTAAGGCAGTAGGAACATAGAAAAACCATGCACATAATTCCTAATTTTTGAACGTATTACCATCATGATATACCAAACTTATCATTAATGAGAATTCTGCATTGAGAAATACACTCCGCATGAGAACTTAAATCATTTTTTCCACACTGTAAAATTTCTATGAAATATTGTTTGATAAACCTTTATATAGAAGCATTTCAAAATTTCCAAACAGGACCTTGAAATGTTTCTGACCTTGTGACAAAAACATGATAATCTATACAGTTAAAATAGTGTTTTAGTGGAGAACCAAGTTGGAGGCCAGCCACAAGTAGAGGCTTCTAATCCTACATGTATGAAGGCCTCCAGTCTTCAATGCCAGTTGAGGCCAGAAAGTGTAAGGCTGAAGCCAGCCTTGAATTCAACACTGATTAGAAATATGTGGACCAGAAGCGCGTAAACAATAACATTAAATTTTCAGTAATTACAAAATAGCATAATGTTGAGTTACATTTTCATTAATTACTATCGTGCACTGACAAGAGCACTTCATGTTTATTCATGTCATGTTGCATATTCATACCATGTTTTTACATTTCTCAGAACTATTATTAAAGATTAAGAGATTCCATTTCTAGAAGTCTATTTTGAAAAGCTATTTCATAACATTTGAAACTTTGAATTTTAATTTTTTTTCCTTGAAGAGTTAACCATATTCTGCAAGAAGATTGCCAGACAAATTATGAGCCATCACACACATTTCTAAAATCATCCTAAATGGCAAATTAATGAATATTCATGCCAAGGCCCTGAGCTTATAACGACCAACTGAATGATCCAAGCACAAGTCAATTACTATCAAATTCTATAAAGTTGTTATTACTTTAAAATTTTGAGGATTGGCAACAACCATCATATTCACACATTAATAGCTGTAAAAGGCTTGTTCTAGTTCAGCAGTTATTAATAGCTATAAAATTACCACGGAAAATTCAAGGCAGAACACAGCTGTGAAATTTCATTTATACTCTTATTGACCTTTTTAGCATTGTGAACAGTGCTGTATGAGATGGCCTCATTGAATAAAGTTGAAAAGTTTTAAGTTCTGAGTAAAGAGATGCATTGTTTTACTTAACTGTAAATAGATGATATTTTTAAACCCAAAATGATAATAAAAGGAAAGGGCTCTACAATTATGGAAGAGATATTTGGCTTTAACATATCTTCTAAAAACAACAGCTAAATCAGAAT
Organism: Holothuria scabra; assembly: GCA_037179385.1. Taxonomy (NCBI): domain Eukaryota; kingdom Metazoa; phylum Echinodermata; class Holothuroidea; order Aspidochirotida; family Holothuriidae; genus Holothuria; species Holothuria scabra. Next base: position 33,746,488 of record CM074185.1, on the reverse strand, counting down.
TTACTTTTATGAATGAATATTTGCTTTAAAATAAGCTGAAGTAAAACTAGGCAGAAAATTGCACAAAAATGAAACAACTTTTAAGAGAAAATCTAGAATAAGAAAACAAGCAAAATATGTAGAATCTACCTACCTTAACATCATAAAAACTAAAATTGTTTTAAAATATATCTACATTTTTAATAAAAACTTTAAAATGCAATAAAGAATACAAATGGAGAGAGGAGTATGGAATGATTTCATAACAATGCTGCAGGATGACTTTCTCCCCCCAAAAAGAAAAAAAATCTACGTTCTAGATGCATTTATTTAGTCAATCAATGCTAGTACTGTATTCAAGGACCATAGAAATATGACCAAATAAAACTTGAAATAATTCAAGTATATGAAGGCAACGATTTGGCTGCTTCTTAACACCCGAAAAAGTGCTCTTAAGTTTCATTTTAGGTTTTTTAAAGTTTGGTGGTTGTTAGAATTTGTAACGGAGACTCTTCTCTGCCTCCCAATTCTAGGGTCCCCGCAGCAACTAAGTGCCCCCTCCTCCAAAGCTACTATTAGACTGAATTTGAATCGTGATATCCAACAATGTTGTCCCTTCAGGAAACAAACTCTTATACTTCTCACATTCACCGATATACCTTTCCCATATCTTCTGACATTCCCCTACCCCACAGAGTGCCACTGGATCCCCAATCACAAAGAGGAGACACTGTGATCGTGTGAAAGCTGTGATGACTTCACCTTCATCCGACAGGAAGCCATGGTAGTAATCTTCCTTTGCAGGCCCTGACTGATTACTTAATTTGCTGGGTGGGGTGAGGCTGGCTTGGAGGGTGCTTCTGGTACGAACAGGGCTGATGAAGACAACTTTGAACTGCTTTCCTGAAAGATAGAAATCAAAGTTATTGCTGAAATACTTAACTGCAGAATCTTGCAAAAAGAGGTGTAGTACAAAATTTGTAAAGACAAGTTCATAAAGTGATTCCTGAATTGTCACAATGAAAACAGGTTTTGGGATAATACCCCCATTATCACACGTGTGAAAGGAAGTTTCAATAAAATTGTGATAAAGCATTAACTCAAGGGTCTAGCACATTGCTGTCTTTATTGCAATCATAACTTACCTTGCACATTTTGGACCCTTTCCACTGTGATTTTACCCAGTTTTTCTCTTCGAAGAAGGGACCTGATGTGCTTAACCTGACGGCAAAGAAGCAGAAGACATCATTTGCAAGAACATGGGCAAAAATTTTACATTTTTAAGATTTCATATTAAGGATGTGAAAAGTCTGTCTTTAATCATGAAATAATCCAGTTATTTAATAAGTAGAGGGGATGATACAGCAGAGATGTCTTTCTCTTTGGAAATACAGCAAGGAGCTGAGACAGAGTGGAGATGGGAAGTTACATTGAGAGTGATGTAGCTTAGCAACCAGAACGTTCCAGGCTGGATTACCTGCCAGGTTGAAGTAAGAAGTGTTTTTCATCCCAGAGCAATTGATGATTTTCACATCTGAACAGGCTTTTTAAAAAAAACCAGATTTGACCTAAATTGTTGAGTTAGTTGTCCACCTGAGGTGAAGTTGTAATTCAGAAGGGAGCAGGCACCTCCCACTTTCATGGTCAATTTGCAGTACCAAACAGCTGTCCTTCAAGGCTCGAATTACAAAGAGAAGTTGTTGCTATCACCCTGCAAATCCTTCTTTGACTAATATTTGTTACCCCATCAAAGCATTGATATGACATGGGTCATTTGTAAGCTATTTTGCTGAGCTACCTATTCTGTCCAGGTAAATTCTTCCAGGGTTGGAAGTAAAAGAACCACTATTTGCAAAGTGTAATCTATTCCCACAATCAAGATAAAATTGTGCAGGGTGGAGTTAGGGATAGATGGTAAGGACATTGAACAATTCATACCTTTGCTTATGGTCCTCCATCACACATCAAACAAAAGACAGTTTCTCAAAAATGTCTTGAAGGAAAATACTGCATATGTTTCACTTGAAAAATTCATATCTTTGAAACTAATATTTATTGACTGTGAGTTATAGATTATTAATAAACACAACTTAAGCACAACACAGGATGGTGCTCTCCTGTAAAAGCAATGTATTTCCCACTGAAAGAAATTCAGTTTATCACAAAAATTTCTCACTCTAAAATACTAACTATATAAAAAAAGTCAGGAATTACACATTTCATAAAATGCAAGAGTAATTGTAAGACTTTGAAATATTGTCACAGATCCGCCATGCTGGAGGTAACTCATGCCAATCTTAGTTCACAAGGTATTGTGCACTGTGGGATATTCCTAGAGCAAGCTAGTTGGATGTGGTCACATAAGTAGTCATTACAAACTCATCTGCCTAGAGATCAAAACTCTGGTTTTGAAATCATAAACTGGGTATCTGTTACCAAATCCAATAAAATAGGGTTTCTGTGAACATGGCTGATTTATTATCAGTGACATATGAACCCTTCTTAGGGTAATTAAAGGCTTCCTGTTCATAATCTAAATAAAAAATTTAACCATACAATCACTGGAAATTTCAGAAGCTTATCTGCTGTGTTAATAGGCTGTGTAATCAACTGGAAAAAGTTCCTCCCAGGCCAGCAGTTAAGTGCTATTCTAGGAGTGATAGTGGTCTTTTACAACATATTAAATAAGCAGAAAAGGAGGACTTTATTACACCCCACCTCCCTTTTGTGAGGTCTGGTCAGAGTGTCCTTATTTTTAAGCAAGTGAAGTCATAAGTAGTTACCTGTACTCCAACATGGTGCCAGGGAATATTATCATGTCATATTGACAGCTTCTACAGAATGTTTTTCTAAACTCATACTTGCCAACTTTACTACCTATTTGGGAAATAGAATACCACTTTTTAGAGATCTCAACTGGCTACCCATTTTTTAGTCTAATCAACTGATTTTTGGCAAACCTTTCATAGGATTTATTTGAAGAATGCTCTGGGTTACCCTTTACTGTTTAGTGTAAGGGTGTGTGTTCTGTGTAATTCATCCGAAAAGAGCCCAGAAAATGTTGATTACAATACGATTCATTGAGCTTGTTATGGGAGATATGGATCAATCAAAACCAGCGTACCTATGTAGGCCACCTACAGATGTAGGTCTCCTCTCCTCTGAAGTATAATGTTAAGTACATCACACACATGAATGGATTGTCCAACTGTACTGTACTGTAATCGTTTATACTGCGATCAGAGCATGCAGAGACTGGCTACCTGACACCATTTAATCCCATCAACTAAACATAGACTTCCATACATTTGCCAACAAGATGTATGTATTAACTTTATTTCTATATGGTTACTACTACAAAATAGTTGATAAAATAGATGATAAAATGTTTACCTATGCATTCAAAATATTGTTAAAAGTATGCACCAATTCACATATTTTTACATTAAAAAGAAAAAAGCTCCACACTGTGGGGGGTGTCCCCACCCTCAGGCCCCGCCCCCCCCCTCAACTTGGTAGCTTTGCCCCCCTTGCTCAAACTACTACTTTGCCACTTCCAAATGTTGGCAACTATGTAAACTGTCAAACTAAGACACTCATTCACCTGTTGGTTGTATGGTGTAAGAACTGCTATGTCCTTTCCAGAGAATTCTCCCCACAGATTTGTAGGCCACATGTCAATGACAAGTTTGATTTGAGCAACAACAAGCCCAGCCTGTGAAGATAAATGACATTGCTTGTATTAAATTGTAAAAACATGCATCCTTATATATTCATTATCTCCTCACAAAAATTGCTCTTGCCTCTGAAATCTTTTTGTTCTGATGTCTCTATATTCTGACAAGTTTCACTTGGGTCATTGTTAGGATAAAGTTTAGATTTGAACGTAACCTTACAACCTAACCATATCCTAACACTGACCTCCTGCATCCCCCACAAGGATTGATCACTCTTCTGAAATTTTTGTTCTGACTGGATGTTTCTATATGCTAACAAGTTTCACTAGTGTCATTGTTAGGATAAAGGTTAGATTTGAATGTAACTTTACAACCTAACCATATCCTAACACTCACTTCCTGCATTCCCCACAAGGATTGATCTCTCTCCTGAATTTTTTTTTTTCTGATGTTTCTATATGCTGACAAGTTTCATTAGGGTCATTGTTTGAAACAAGGTTAGATTTGAACCTAACCAGGGCTCGATTTTTGTGGTTGCCCCATTGTCCGGGACAACTAAAATTCCATATGGACAACCAAAAGTTGAAAGTTGGTTGTCCGATGGACAACCATTTTTCTCTCACAGTGAATTACGTTCAAGCAGCTTGCTTTTACTTAATTGAAGAAAAAGTGTGAAGTGATTTTGTCTTGAAAAATCATCTTTCTTTTTTCTTCAAGACCAATAATACATTAACGCAATGACTGTTTTGTACTGTAATTGTGTGCCAAATGTTTCTGACAGCCAAATTTTCTTTCGGACAACTAAAAATACTAAAATGTTTGCCAAAAGGACAACCATAAATTTTTCTGAAAATCGAGGCCTGCTAACCCTGTTCTAATACTAACCTTCATGCAACTAGTTGAATATTGAGATCTCACAACAGAGAGGTGTACCAGTTCCTGACACATTGCTAGGCAAATCACAGCTTACCATTTCTTTTCATTCAGCATGATCCAATTTGTTTAGCACCCTTTATATACACAGATCACCAGACTGTGATGGTTTAGGGTAAGTTTCACTTCTAAAAATAAATCTTAAGTACTTACCTAGTGTGCTGCCGACTTTTCAAAGTTAGTTCAAACCAAACTTTGCAATTTGATTAAACTAAAGTATATAGTAATGTATCTGACTGACATGACAGGGTCATACATGTCTAAACTGATTAATATAATATCATTAACCCAGGCAAATAGAAATGTACACACTTTAAGGATCAGATGTGTACCTAAAAATATGAAATTTGCCACCATCACTAACCTTTACAAATATGTTGTACACACTTGGAGATGTTCGGAGCCAAATTTGAGTGCCAGGTAATTGTATGATCTGGGAAAAGCACCTCACCCAACCACATGGCATCTACACCATTTTTTAAACATTAATGTTTCATTTTTACCTCATTTTACCTTAAATAGTAAATACGGTGCTAGTTTTAGGTTTCATTGGGCAGATCTGTGGTGGGTGAGGAGAGGTGTGTTTCCCCGGTGTGCTGGGTGATGTCACCCATCACCACCCACTGTAGCTACATCCCTTATACACCTATTGAAAAGTATTTAATTTCCATTTAAAGCCTCATATGCTCAGATATGCTCAGGAAATAACCATCATCTTAGTATATTTGATGCACTCTTTGGGTACAAAGTATGTTTACAGGCATCCCCTGAGCAGGAGCTCTTGTGTTTATATATGTTGTGTGCATGTACACCCACTTGCTTTAACTGGTGGAGGTTAATACACAACTTGTGAAATATTTACTTGCAATGTACCTTGGCCATAGGTCAAGGGTGAAGTTGTACCTCTGTCTTTACAGCAGTCTTTACAACATCTCCAATTTTTCCACTGTTAAGTGGGATCACAAATGCAGTCAATGTGTATGCACGATAACACATTTTGCACAGTGTGGCAATGTGCATGCTCTAACCAGGAAAAGGTTGTCATAGTACATATGACCTTGTCACCCAGCTGGAAGTGGCACATTTCTCAACCGTTCACCACCCACTACCCCTGTCCTTCTTTGCCTCCAGGGGCCCGTTCCACAAAGAGTTACGCACAATCTTAAGTATGATTTACTGTTGACTTAAGTATGGGGAATTAAGATTGTGCATAAGTCTTTGTGGAATGGGCCCCAGATGAAGTCCCAAACAGGGATAATATTTGACAACCACAAAGGCCAGGGGATACTCCCCCATTGACCATTCCATAGTCATTGTACATAAATATTTCACAATTCATCTATATTTAATTAGATGGAGTTTTACAGCTAAGTTTCTAACCAAATGGTTTAAGTAGGGCTGTCCACACCTTCTTTCCAGTTGTGGTTCACTGGTTTCCTTCCCCTACTCAATTGTTTATGCTGAGCACCAAGCACAATGGCAGTAGGTTCCATTTTTAAAGTCTTTGGTACGACCCAGCCAGGAGTCAGATACCAGACACCTGCAGCAAGTCAGATGCTCTAACCCCTTAACCACACAATTGCAAGCTGTTTGAATTAAAAAATCATGGGAACCCACTTGTGGGTTCTGTCCTTTCTTAACATTGTAACCCATGGGAACCAACTTTTGGGTTCTGTTACAAAATGCATGGGTGGTAACTGATTGGTTGTAACCAGTTTTGGGGTTCAGTGATTAGATCATCAGGGGACCACCACGCAATGGGGAACAATCGTTCCCATAAAATCCTTTGGCCTGCAATTGGTTAATTCACCTTATATTCTTACCTCAGCATCATTGACATATGATGACCCTCTGGCTTCATCCTTGCCTTCCACTACACCAAAGGCTATGGGGTAGAAGTCAGGGTGGCGTTGGTGGTTCCCCTTTGGGACCAATTCAGTACCCTCATAGAAATTTGATATGAAGTTTAAGATCTCTGGTCTCATCCTGTAGTTGAAAGTAAGGAAGCAAGTATTGCCACACTTGCGGATCCGATTCAAGATGGAAAGCCGCTCTATCATAGATCGGTTGAAAAGTCGTTTCTGACCCTCCGTAGAGTGAACCTTCAATCAGAGAGATGAGAAAGACAGATTAAAGGACCAATCCTCTGACCCCAAACTCCACTTCTTGTAGGGGTTTACCAAAATTCACAATTGGTTCAGCTCTTTGATTGACAGCTAATTCAAACAATGCAGAGTACCAAAGCTTATATTACACAGCATGAACTGTACTGAGAGTGTTTTGATTATACACATAGAGCTTTTTTATACTTACCGTGAAGCAATAAACTGAGACTGTGTCTGGATGAGGATGAGTTTCAGACTATTGAGGGAGGGGCTGAAGTAAGAATGTTAGGAGAATTGGTACTCTTTGGGGTGAGAGAATTGGGCCTTTAAATGTCACAGCAAGAGTGTAGCAAGTGTGTTAAACAATAAGTGAGTTCCTTAATGCTGTTTGGAGGCTATACACATACCCACATCCTCTAAACTGCCTGGATACACAAAATGCTGGCGCAGCTACAACACGTTTTAAAATTTGAGTTCACTTGAAAATTTTGTGGAGTCATTCTTTCTTAATTCATACATAGTATCAAGGGTTGCATTTTTATCTGCCATTAAATAGGACTGAGCCTCTGAGATCCCTATCTTCCTCAATTGGGCTAGACATGATGATCTACCCTAAGTGCTGTACACATCTTCTGCACGAAAACGTGCTCAGTTTGGTTTGTGTATCCTACAGTGTGCTACACAATTCCATGCTGCAACGAATTTCCGAACTCGCTTATTCAAAGTCAACATGAAATGTAACTGCTGTATGTACACTAGCAAGGATGATGCAAGATATTGCAGATCCAAATTGTTGCTGGCACTCAGCTAGCTTGTCAGTCATTTGTCTTAAAGACACTCTATCCTCTTTCATCTCATCAAATAAATCTGAGGTGAGTTGTAATAACTTCTGTATAACACACTTGATATTATGTATATTATCCATATTTAACATACATATCAGCTGTCAATGTATGGAGCTATCGCACATAGTTCACATGGGTCATTTGGCTGGCCCATATGGGTCCCTTGCTAATCCTGATTGGAAAATTAAATGAGCCTCAAATGGTGATCAATATGGGGGGCCCCTACAGACCCTATACAGGAATGTTATCACGGTGCAGGTTACCCTTACCTTTGGTCTCATTTGTTTGTGGTCCCCTGCTAGAACCACCACTGTCCTAGGTCCAGCAAGTCCAAGAGGGATCATGGTCTCTGTCTCCAGAGCCTGTCCAGCTTCATCAATGAAGATGTGAGTGAAGTGACCTCTCAATTCTTTAATGTCGACTAGATGGATAGAGGTTGCTAGGGTTGTAACCACAACCTGACAATCTGAGTATGAGACAACACCAACTTAACATAAGGCAAGCTTCAAGGAAAAGTGTTGCAACTCAGTCATGTACAACTAAACTTACATATGTTTAGGCTAGGTGTAATATATTCTGATCCACCTGCCAATAGGACAATTTTCCCAGAAAATATTCCTCTTGACTATAAAACTAACAATAGACTCAACTAAGATGGAAATATTTCTTTTTTTTAGTAAAACTGCTCTAAATTTTCAACGGTACATCAATCAGGGGTTTCTACAATTTAAAAAACATTGAAATTAAAACCTTCACCTACTGTGTGATCCAATATTGCTGTTTGATGAAAAAAAGGCTTTTAAAGAGAACATCTAGGGCGAGAGAACCCAAACTTTCTCTGCGGACTACCAGACTTCAGATCACAATTTATATACCCCAACTCCCCCCCTCCCCCCAAAATATCACAAATTCTTCTCACCACTTGTCGTATCTACTGTACTAATTGCATTTGACTTCAAGAAATTTTGCAGGTAAAGTGTTCAGTTCATACTTGATTTGGTTAGTCTCTCATCTCTTGCAAAACAGAACCGCTAAGTATACAATATTTCATTTTCTGATAAGGGACTGACATACAACATTTTGGAACTAGTCTTTCATCCCCAAAAAGGTTGAAGTTCGAAGGAAGGAAAACCATGATCTAAAGGAATAATGATTTGCCAGAAAAACTGATGACTTAAAAAAGAATATCAATGAAATCAAATAATGCTTACTTGCAACATCCCCAAGAGATGGTTTCAAAAACTCTCGTTGACCATCTGTCATGATTGTATAATTATCTAGAATGGTCTGGTTGACTCTTGAGGGATGTACAAAAGCAGCATACACCCTTAGAAGGTTAGATTTATTGTTTTTGTTCAGTCTTGCTAAGAATTCATGGAGGTACTCTGTGATATACCAATCAGCTGCACTGAAGTAGAAAATAAGAAATACCATCACATCAAAGAAATTAGGAAAATTGTAGTCATTTCACTATATTAAGTTACTAAAACTGGTATTTCATATGAGTTTGTTTTATGATATATTTGCTTTTCCAAGGCTCACAAATTAAATACTTGTATTAAGGTCCTAGCAACACTGGCAAGTGATGCTGTAGCCAGTATAAATCCCCCCCCCTCCCCTCAGAAGGCAGAGTAATTCAACAGACCTAGTTGCCAGTACAAAATTCAATGAAAACTCTACAGAAAAACTTCTAACAAATCATGGAAATATATTATTGTAATATGAAACAAATCACCCACATTTATATTTGGTCATTTACCAAATGCAAGGCAGGACTTTTTTCAGTCCCAAACCATCACTCCTATTAGGAAGAACATTCTCAAAGGTTCCTGCTCCCCTGCCAATTTCAGGAGCTATTCCAGTAACAACCCACACTGATTTTCTGCACACTACACTGACAAAGCAGTACAGCCGGCACTCAGAATCCTCTAGCTATAACCGTGTTTAAGAGGGTTAAGCACTGTTCTCGAATTTAAATTCAGGGTTCACTGCTCTTGCAACCACATCTTTTATTTCTGTGTCAAAAGTTGTAACGATTTTGTTCTTAATTTGTAAATCTTAGGTTGGTCCAATGCAATTGGTTTTTCATGCAAGATTTCCCCACAAAGTCTTTGTCCACCAGTATTTCTTGGTATCAGACACTTCATTTATTTCAGTTAATCTTACACTTATCTTTCATCATAGAGAAAACTTCTTGAAAAGAATGCAGAATAATGAAACAAAACCCAGTTGCAAGTGAAGCAAAACCTCTGGGTTTTCACTACTATTAGAACTGTCAGTCTCAAAAGCCCTTCAATGCATCAACACAGATAGTCTGCCATTACCTAGATTTAGTCATTTCTCTTGAAAAATCCAATCCCACTACCTTTTTAATACACCCTCCCTAATGCTATTCACAACTTCTGGAAGTTAAGAGCTATTTCTCTGCTGATATCCTGTTTTGATCGTTTGCATTGTTACACTTTGAATCACAGGTGGGTAAAAATTTCACCCCTGTATGAATACTTTACATATCCTCAAATGCACTTCATTATGCTACTTCAAAGGACAAATTTTTTCTTGTTTCCTTACACCAGGCTCCAAATTAGCAGTTGTCCACTTGCCCCTGAGTTTTTGTCTGGGAAGACTAATAATTATTTCCTACTTTTCCGTTGGACAACCACACCTGTACCACTTTGATCTTGCCTGTTTGATACATTGAGGACAGTTTGCACAAACTCCATCAACTGTAAATGAGCTCCTCCCCTTTCAAGACAATGATTGGGCAAGAAATACTTATGTATTTACTTCAGTGCCTGAAGTTATGGTCAAACCAGACAGGATTATCTTGCAGGTACTCTATGCTTGATTAAGGAGAGGTATGAAGCCAAGCCTCTAAGTTCTAATATTTACACTACTAAGATATAAAATGTCAGAAAATTAATGCTATGCCTTGCAAGCAAAAGAAATAACAGCTTCCTTGACAAATGAAGAGTTTTGGCCCTGAAATTTACCAAGATCACTTCACAACACTTAACAAGCATCACTTTTCACACCAAAATAACAAACTTTATCAACCCTTAGTTTGTAGAGAATGCTCTCAAACTCTTAAAGAAATTGACCACATATCAATGGACATTCTGTTGCTTTAATGACAAGTGAGCAGTCACCACAATTTCAAGTAGTAAAGTACACTGTCCAGTTTCATGATTGGCTCCTCAGAGTCATGTGACAGTATTTTTTCTTCACAAATGTGAAATTAACTAGGAGTCACTGCTTGGTTTACCTTGAATATGTGATACTGTCCTAAAATATCATTAAAGAATTTTCAAATAGAAATAAGAAGAAAACTGTGAGCTTAAGCTGTAAAATAAGGTTGGGTTGACTGCTCCTGCCCTTGAATGATATTTCAACTACAGTCTAGTATGACACCTTAATTTCAATACATGTTATGTATTGAAATATTAAAAGGTGAAGATTCTATCTTACATGCACCTACCTATTGGTGTGAGTGGCTATGAGAATTTTTGAATCACGAGATGTCATTAGTAATCTAATCACAATCTTGGCGAGAGCATGAGTCTTGCCGGTCCCAAATGGTCCAATGATCAAAGTAGGTCCAGGCTGGAATGGAGGCTGGTTTTTGGCAGCCCCAAGGATGTACCTTGCTGCATCCTCTTGTTTGGGATTCATGTCCTTGCATTCCTCCTTCCTCACTCCTGGAAACCTGTCATTATGTAAGTGAACAATTTCAAGAATTGTACTTCACAGTTGCTTGCATGCTGTGTTTCTTCCCATTAGATTTAGGTAGTTCATGAACACTTGCTTATTGACTGTTTGGGCTGATGAGTTGCCACTCTGTCTGCCTATTGCATCACTAACAATACAATTGTCTCAGCAAGGAACAATCTTCTCTCTGCTGGTGAACTCTGTGTTTGCACAAAAACTAACCCATGGGAGCTCAGTGTACTTGAAAAGGAGGCAAAGAAGATAAAGTTACAGTGCTACAAAGACTATGAGAGCTGAAATTTGCTACCTAACTGTAATGCTGGAAAGTGCCTCATCTGGATTAGAATCCATTCAAAATACATTTCTTTTGCTCAGAGTCTTCTGACTACCTTTCCACTGTGTTAACTTTGTATGGCCTCATGTCAAAATTTCTGGCTAAGCTGATGACATAGGTTCACTAAGACTCCAGGGGAATGATTTAAAAGCTTGCTGACTTGATATATTTTTGAAAGAAACTTTTCTTTTATTTACTGTGGTAAAATGTGGTACTAAATGACAAGACCCTAGTGAAAACTTCATACTCTGATATCAGACATTGAGGAATAAAATAGCAAGCAGTGCCAAGCACTAATAAGGTTTCATAAGAGTTACACACCACAGGCTACACTAATTTACACTGAGAACAACTTTATTGGAAATTATTTCAGGTCACCTTTTCTTTGGGGTATTTCACAGATTAACTACAGCTAATAAAATGCTTGACTTCTTCTTAAGTAGTTCCACTTTTGTCAAATTAAAAAATACAATAAAACAAAAATAAAATGAAGTTCACTGCTGATAAAGTTGACATTTATCAAAACTCTCAAAAAATTTGTTTACATAAGAAATTCTGCAATTGGACAGATTGCAAAGTTCAAGAGAGAAATGAAGACAGAAGAAAATCCCCCCCCCCCACCAAAAAAAAAAAATAAATAGCAGTTGATTACCTTTTTTGCAGAGCATGTGGTGGAAACACAAGCTCAGGTACACTGACTTGGTCAACACCATAATGCATACTGCAAAACCATGTACGATCCACTTCAAACTGCATCTCAACTTTGACCTTTGTCCCTGCTTTCAAGCCTTCATTTGTGACACAAATTTTACCAATGTTGACATACACAGTGTCATCTTGGTGAAGATCAGTGTCACTTGTTATTAAAATCTTGGCTTGATAGACCATCTCTTCATTCGCCTTAAACTTCAGAAGAACAAACTTTGCCATCCGTGATACAATCTGGCTTGCATTGGAATTGTCCAAAAGAGTTCCCCTGATTTTAAGTTTTCCGAACAGTTCCCCTTCCTGGGCACTCAGGTAAATTCCTTCCATAATTTCTCTTGAAAGACTGATTTCAGTGTGACCACCAAATCTGCTTGGGAGAAAGGAATTGTGATCAGGAAGTTGAATGTAATTGTTTTTTACATTATAGTCATCAAAGATCTCAACTTTACCTGAAAAAAACTTTTTAGGAGAGTAGGATAAGATAATTAAAGCCATGTAGACAGTTTTGAATGGTAAATAATTCAAACATTATCAAAATGAGGAACAAGATATCTCTGCTAATTTTATGGATTTAGAAAATCTGATCTCTTTGTCTGTTGAGCAGTAACAATGGTGTTAATGTTACAGAGAGCTGACACTTTGCTTAGCTCCCCTTTAAAGCTTCTCAAACAAAATAACACTCAAGAAGAGGTGCCAACTATAGATGCATTATTCATTATCAGCATAAACAAACTTCTTGAAATGATTCCCTCATGAACCTTCCTCACTCGTTACCCACCCAGTAGCTTTTTAATTTGTTGAAATAAAACAACAGTCCAGGGCCAAACATATGTTTGATATGATCAGGAGGAACATATTCTAAGCATTCTTTTGGGATCATTCACTTCCGATGTTCATTTCCGAAGTTTTGCTTTTTGCAGAACTTTCGTTTTAGACATTCTGGGTGTGCTACACATCACACTGCTAAGGAAATTAAGGAGTGTGATAGAGGTGCTGTTTTTTTTTTAAATTGAATTCATTTAACTTAGTTCTCATTCTTCATCTAGTTGTGCAAAAAATCACTCCTCCTCAGAGAGATTTGAGGTAAGAGATGGTGGTGAGTGATCACACTTGCCAGACTAAAAATTCAAGGCCTGTGTTCAGTTATGTATCAGCAAATAAGTAGACATAATTTCTACTCAAATTGAACTTGAAGCAAGCAAGTGTGATGTCATGGATTGATGGCCAAAGTTTTGCTTTCCTTTAATTCAACAAATACTGTTACATTGATACCATACTGTAAGTGTATCCTTAGCATTGGTATTTTAAAAGATTAATATGACTTTAGAGGCACAATGGAATCACTAATCAATCTAAGGTATGAGAATTTGGATGACAAAAGAATATTCAGAACTTTCATATCCAATCTTTTGATACTGATGCAAGATGTAATCTGAATTGCTTTATGTCTCAGAATTATTTGCCAATTGTTTTGGTACATTTCCTCACAACCTATTGGCAATTTCAGTAAATTTGATTCTATGCAGACACAAGGCAGAGATACCAAATATTAAAGGCAGTCAACTGCGGCACCAAACAAAATTTTTTTCAGCAGTCCACAAAAATTCTCAACTGGAAAAGCTCTTTGATTAATGGTAAGTTAAAAAAAAAAAAAGAGTTAAACAAAAAGCAGAGCACCAAAGCTCATAATATTACACAGCATATACTGTACTGAGTGTTTCGATTACACATTGGGGTCTGATAATGTACATACTCTTCCTGAAGCAATAAACTGAGATTGTGTCTGAATGAGGATGAGTTTTAAACAGTTGTGGGAGGAGCTAAAGTAAGTAGGTTAGGAGAACTGGAACTGTTTGGGGTAAGAGGATTAGGCCTTTAATAATTCATCCCTCGCTAAAATAAAGTCTGTACCTACCTGGAAATCTTCTCATTACAAGCTTCTTCCTCTAGATGAATCATCTTGTGAAAATATTCCTTGAAGTTATCCTCTCTCAAAGTCTCCTCTTTCTTAAAAACAACTTTTCCAGGTTGAAGTGGAGGGTAATCTTCTTCAAGCTTATCATAGAATGGGTCTGAGTCGCTTTCGATTGAGTAAGGCACAATGCATGAGTTAGAGGCATTCCAGAAGACATGAGCATTTTGAGACTCCCTCGGCTGGGAGATAACTTGAGGAAGCACTGCAGCTGTACCAATGGACACCGTCATGGTCAATGTTCTACTTGGTCCATTACTGAAGTCATACTGTAATTTCTGCTGAAAGTGCCCTGGCACAGTGGACATGAATATCACACTGAAAACTGGATCTGCTTCAGACTCTGGTTTCTTGAGGTGAAAGTGGCGGCTTTCAGCTCTGTCACTAATGAGACCCAGTGTTTGAAGCTCATCCTGTACAGAAAATAAAACAAATGGTTTAAAAATGTCCAAAATGGATGGACGTTACAGAGCCAAAAGGATTGGCTTGATTCCTTCCTTGCAAATTGAATTAAACTCAAGAACTGGAGGTTTTTTTTATTAAAGTTTTGAATCTGAACTTGCTGAATTCCATGCATAAAGAACAAACATGTTTTATGATCATAAATTAGTTTCTTATTTAAAAGTTTGATATTCCCATAATTTTGATTTTTGTTACTGTTTTATGATTCCAAAATAATGATCTTTAACCCCCACACACAAACTGGTATTAATACAACAGTAAGTGTGAATGGAAGTAATACTGTGGAGTTGGAATAGATCAGCTCCGAATAACATGACAGAGTTATGGAATGTATACAGAATTACACAAGGGGGGTTTAAGCAACATGTATTTGACACACATTGCAAAAAGTGATATGTAGGTTGACTATTTGCTTGGCATGCTGGGATGCATATTTGACTCAATCCTGCTTTAACAACACATATCAGGACTTTCCAAAGAAGGAATACACTAACACACACTAATGAAAACCCTGGTTAATGCATTATAAGGTTAATAAACTCTCTAGAGTAATGCTCTCTCTGGAGTTAACGCTACCATTATTTCCTCATGCATCACTCTCTTGTATAAAGCCTATAACTGAGCAAAATGTGCAAATGCACGCACGATACATCATTTAACCTGAATTCAATCACTTACAATGAAAAATTCAGATTAATTATGAGTCAGATGAGGTTTTAAAGATCAGTTTCTAACCGATAATTTTTATGTCAGGCCAGCCACAGCCTTTTACTCAATTGTGGCTAACTGGCTTGTTTTCCCTACTCCACTGCTTCTTAAAGCACAATGACAGTAGGTTCCTATCTTTTAAGTCTTTGCAATGACCCAAACAGAAGTCCAACTCCAGACCTTCCGGCTGCAAGTCGGAAGCCAGGGTTAGACCACATTCAAAATGCAGAATTCTATGACATTTCCATGGGCTTTGACTGATATTTTCATGACCTTTTAAAAACATTTTCTGTCCCATATTCCTATCTTTTTTCCACAAAATAATGTATTTGAACATTGATAAAGTCGGAGTAATGAGAGTACTTCCTAAAATTTCCTAACTTCTCCAGGCCCCTTGGGAAAAATTGCTCATTTTCCTTGACTTTAATGGCTTGGAAATTCAATTTTCATTTTTCTCTGAGTTTCCAGGAATTGCTGTGCCTGGATGCTCTATCCACCTGACTTGGTAGTTGGAATACTAACAGGGATGCCAACTTTCAAAATGATTTCCAGTATTTTTATACATAAAAAAGCGTATTTTAAACGTCAAAAGCGTATTCTCTTGAAACTATTCAAGTTCACATAAAACAAGTTAAAATGCACAGGCCTTAGGTTAGGCCAACTAATGTTACTTGTTAGGCTTACGTTAGCTACATATTTCAGCCTTGTCCCCATATTTACAGTGCACTGGGTTCTACCTGTTCCAATACTCCTAAGCTTACTTCCTTGGCTTGGTAAGCCTAACTTCATCATTTTTGGAACAAAAGAAGATGTCCTAACTCATCCATAATGAGCAGTTTGTGTGCTGTATTCCATTGAGTCAATCACAGTATGCTGCATATGGTTAAAACATTCACTTGCACAGTAGTACTGTGTAAGTCAATGTGCCTGTGCAATTCAGTGTACACTAGAAAGGTTCTATACTTTGTACTGCAAGCAATGCAGGTCGGGTCATGATAATGAAACCTCTACTGTAGTCTCCAACTCCAGTTGCACTTTTACTGTATTTAAATTACTTTACTAGAGATCTTATTACCGTGCTTAAGCGATCGTATTTCCATATTTTTACCGGACAAAGCATATTCCTGTATTACCTACAAAAACTGAAATGGTTGGCATCTCTGTACTAATGAGAACAACTAAATCATGGGGTGCTTTCAGACAAGTTAAAGGAATATTTTTTTAACTTACCAGTTTACTGCTATGTACTTTAAAAGTCCATTTATAGGAATAGAAGGCACTCCGTGGGTTACTGCTAATAGGGAGGCTAACAGTCAAAGACCTTCGTTGACCTAAAGTGAGTTCTGTCCTTGGCTGTAGTTCCTTGGAGGTGCAAAATAAATTGAGTACATTTAAGTCTAAATGAAAGAACTTCCTTTAAAGAGCAAAACCATTGCCCTTTCTCAATGTAAAACTGACATTGGACAGAAATTTGATTGAGATGATTAGTGTCACATGATTTTCACAATCCATTCATGCAATAGGATAGTCTGTATACTACATTAATCAAAACTGGGGAGATGACAATTTTCTTCTGATGCAACAGTTTTTACTAAAAGAGCTGAAAGAGGAACAAGAGCCCAAGGGCACTATGGTTCCTTGCATTAAAGATGATATTGTATTAAGGTAGTCCCAAGGTAAGGCATAATTTGCACCTTTAACCCCAATGACTTTTGGCCATCACCCAAAAACATAGGGGCACATTAAATTTCAAAATCATACAAGCACTTGCCGTTTGAGAGAAATGGAACCCTAAACTTTTCAAATTATCACACTGCACACTGCCCACTTCCATGCCACAAATACATTCATCACCTTTCACTAAAATGTCATTTACTTGAGTTTGGGGTAGTATAGGAGGTTAGTTAATTGCCTTTTTGGTCAATCTCAACAATTCAAATCCGGACCTTAAAAAGAAGTCACAAAGGTCAAATACAGTCAAAGTAGATCAAAACTGATTTTAAATAAACATAGTCTCTTCTGCACCAAAGAAATTTAACAGTCATCTGGTCATTTATTTATTTATTTTATGTCATGGTTGTCCTTTAGACTACCCAATGTGTTTGCCTGAAAAGCAAAAATAAGGAAAAGCCCACAATTCTGCTACTAAAGGCAGCCCGATAGTGATTTATTACCACCAATTTCTTCTTCACAATTTGGCTAGAAGACCAAGAAACAAACATAGCTCTGTAGAATCTAATAAATGACTTTCAACTTGACCTTTTAACCTAAAGAGGGTGTTAGAAACAGCATTGTAGTCCCTAGGGTAAAAGCAGAGGTAAAGAAGAGAAACTGCTTTCATATTTTACTATTGAAATTGGAATCTTAGCTTGCACTGTGAATAACTTTATTCAATACTGTATGTGAAGAAAAGGTTGTTTTTAATAATAATTGCATTACTGTCCTGATTGTTAACTAAACTGCTTTTAGACTGAGAGGGGGTTATAATTCTTCTTTTCTTTTATACATTGCATTTGTCTAAAGGCATTAAACTTCAGCTGGACTTTTAAACCAATTGAACAAAGACCCAAAGAGTCTTCACGTGCACTTTACTTAGACGAACACAACTTTCCATTATTTCCACTATGTTACTTGGTTATTGAGTAATTGCACCGCATACCTGGCATTGCAATAGGCCTACACATGACCTACATGTACACACTAGCCTGTCATTTAAATGTCAGTAACTCAAGTAACGAACATTGTAGGAGGGTAGTGTAATAGCCTTTTTGGTTCGTCTGATCAAGACAAATCTTGACGTCACAAAAAAGTCACACAAAAGTCACAAAGGTCAAAAGGTCAAATGAGGTCAAGTGAGGTCAAGGGGGGTCATCATGTGCATTTCACTTTGACGAACACAAATCTCCATTACACCACCCCTCTAAAATGTTTCAATGGCAAGATATCAATAAAACATTACTTTTTGACCTTTTGACCCTTTCCAATTATTTTGGTTAATGTACCAACATTTTCACCTCCTACCAATCTAACTTATCCTAAAATGATGCCACTGCTTGAACAACGGATACTGAGTTACAGCTACTAACAGAAATTCAGTTTTTGGCCTCTGGTGATCACCAGTGACCTTTGACCTCCACCAAAAACGATAGGGCACATCTACTCCACAACATCTACATACATACCAAGTTTGAAAAAAATTGATCACTCGGTTATTGAGTTATCGCACCACATACCTCACATTCCAATCCGTCACATACACACACACACACACACACACACACACACACACACACATACATATGCCAAGGTGACTGCATAGGTTCCTTTGTTACACAAGGAACCAAAAAGAGTTTAAGAATTCAGAAGCATTTATTGCTATTTTGTGGTTAAGTGTTTTATTCATTTTAAACTTAAACAAGAATCCAGGTCAATTCACCTTTGACTAGGGCTATGATCCCTAGTGTTGTTAGTTAATAGTTGGATGGAGTTTTGCGCCCCAGTTTCCAACCTATTGGTTCAAGCTGAGCTGGCCACAGCCTTTTTCCCCAGTAGTAGCTCACTGGCTTGTTTGCCCTTCTCCATTGCTTATGCAGAGCATGGCGTGCAACGGTAGTAGCTGGTTCCATTTTTAGAGTCTTTGTTATGCTTGGACCTAGGATCCCCTAGTGGAATCACTAAACCTTCAGACCCAAAAGTTTACCATCACTTAGTAATAAATCGCATTTACCAAGTCGGTAACACTTGCTCCAAGTATCATCAGAATTTGCTGACACTGAAGCACTTTTCTACAGTTTAAGTCATTCCATGGGATAGCTCTAGAAGCTACCCCTTCCTAACAGCTGCTAAGTATTTAAAAAAAAAAATGAACAATATAAATTTGGATAATTGAAATATTTAACATAAACCTAAAAGAATGCACTATAAATCTTTCAAGTT
This sequence comes from Holothuria scabra, assembly GCA_037179385.1. NCBI lineage: Eukaryota > Metazoa > Echinodermata > Holothuroidea > Aspidochirotida > Holothuriidae > Holothuria > Holothuria scabra. Next base: position 33,727,121 of record CM074185.1, on the reverse strand, counting down.
TTACGGAACACTACTCCTCTGTAAAGATGTATCTGAACAATCAAGCAATGGTCTGATTTAGTTAGACATATCTGGGGTCCATTAGGGTTAATCTTACTTAACGGTATAATAGGTGACTGTGCACAAAAATAACTCCTGATCCCCCCTCCCCCCCCCTCCCAATTTTACTGAATATGAGGGTTCAGAATTGTATGAAGATAATAAAATTAAGACGACTTAAGAACTTAAAGAGAAAAAATAAAGAAATCAACTTTTAGTGAAGTGAACCTCACTAATGGTGGACTTCACTAGCTGCTCAGAATTGTGTATGTTAATTGTTGTCATGCAATTCCAGATCAAGATATCAATTGTATTCATGCATATGTATTGAAGTTCCATTGAACATTATGTAATAATGCTGTAATGCAAGTGTTATGGCTCTTCGCCGTCATGTTATTCCCCTGCTCAATTCCTAAATCCCACATTCAAGTAAAATATTTGTCTGCTTGCAAACTTATACACTGTTTCCTAAAAATTGTTGAAAATTACATCCAAAAAATTGTGCAAGGGGGTAAATTTCTTACGAATATTTTAAGTCCTTTCACCAAAACTGATGGGATGTCATACCTTCACAGTCAGTGTAAGAAAGGTTGTTAGTCCATTAAAAGTTCTTCTTTTATATGAATTTTTTTTTGTCATTTTCCAAGATTTGGCCTATCAAAGGAGCCTTTCCCCTTAAGATTTCTGCCAGTAGGAGGAACCTTCTAAAGTTCAGAAGAGTTGCCAAATAATGGCCTCACTCATCAATTCAGAACTAATCAGTCAGATGTAGTCAAACTTCATTATAAATGTCATTTCTACTTGTATTCAATATATTTCTACCTTACAACTGTAAAATTTACATCTGTTCAGGTACTTTGCATATAAAACAATCATTGCATTGTAATATCTCATATGCCACACAAATATGGGAATATAATTTCTTGGCTGGAGCAATATAAAGAAACCTGTAACCATGGTGATGATCTGAATAAAATGACCTCAAATCAGGACAAGAGTGGGCATTTTTGGCTCTATTACCCTGACTGAGACAAAACGGGGTTTTCACATTCAAAATACAAAAATTCAATGACTTTCTATTGCTTTCAAGGACCATGATTGATTATCTAAGGGAATAGTCAGATCTCATATTTCTCTTTTGTTTTTTTTTTCACCGAGTAATGTATCAGAACATTAAGAAAGTCACAGCAACAAGCACACTTCCTGACTTTTGCAGGACATTTTGAAATATTGCTTGAGTTTCCAGGCCTGGAAATTCAAATTTCAATTTTCTCTGAATTTCCAGAAATTCCAAAGCCTGTGTAAGTCCTGTGTGAGCCATACTTTCTAAGGTGAATGACACACCCACATTTGGCTGATGATGCTCTGGGTAAGAGGGGCGAGTCATTCAATTGATAAGTGCATTACTCACAATGGTCTCACTTGTACCCGTCACATGACCTGTAGTTTGGTTAAAAGGAGGAGGGGCAGCTGGTGTGAAGTCCTGTCTCGGGAGACTGTTTCTTTTGAATCTGGTAGAGTGGCGCAACTTCCACTCTTCCAGTTCTTCTTCACTGTGTGCAAACTTGCAAAAATTGTAGCGATCATCAACCATGGAATATCGGCATCTATTTGAGACGTCACTTGATAGGAAGAAAGAAAATGTTGGAGGAGGTCAAATTTGTGTCAGAACTAATTTGCATTCCAAAAAGAAAAAAAGAAGAGATAAACTATAAGATCCATGAAAAGAGCAGCACTGCTAATGATGTTAAGGGAGGGGTGAAGAGGTGGGGGCGATAGAGAAGAATCCCATTTCCAAGATAGAAATAAATGTATATGATGATCACACACCTGAAGCCCCCATGAAATGGTGGAGTCACCCTTCTCCCTTGCAGCAGCATTTTGAGTAACTTTGTTAGATGTGTTAATGCAGTGGTTCTCAAACTTTTTCAAAATACTGCCCCCATAAGGCATCCTTGACTGATCCAATGCCCCCCTCCCACCTAACATGCCATCATATTTACATAAGTCTTTGACTCTGAACTTTCGACTTTCAATTTCCAGCACCAGATAAGTTTTATATTGGGGAAATTTTTGTCAGAAGTTTCTACACCAGATAAGTTTTATATTGGGGAAATTTTTGTCAGAATTAGTTTCTAAACCTTTCCGAGTAGACAGTTTGTGCCAACCACTCTGCAACGTCCTAGGTTCCTTTATTGCACGAATGTATGAGAACAGCCAGGAATCCCCTAGTCAATGCCAATGCCCCCCTATTGCTTGCAAACTCCTCAGCACCCCCTTGAAAATTTGCAATGCCCCCCCAGGGGCGGTAGGGACCACTTTGAGAACCACTGTGTTAATGCATTAAAACATGCTATGAAACTGTTTACCTATTGAAATAGCATAATATTTTAAAGGAAATGAATGAAAGCAAATTGAACAAACTTGAAAAGCTAATAGCAAGTCCAACCTGAATGCAAAAATGCATTGAGGTTTCAACGATATGTTCTATTCCAAATAACGCCATTGTCTACCATATCTTTCACTTATATGTTACACTGACATGTGGTAAAAACAATTTTTGTCTACACCCAGATGACCTTTGACCAGCACCAACAACAGCAGGAACCATTTTCCCACCATAACACATCCACAGCCCAAAAAAGAACCCTTACAAGTCTCCCTACCTTTAGATATTGTGTTAACAAGGTTTTCTGTGTTTGACCCCGGTATAGTTATGGCAACCATCATACAGCATATTCCGAATTATTGCAAAATCAATTCTACTCAGTCCCAGGCTCAACGTATTGCCCATTTGCCTGACCCTGTCATCCATTATTCATCTATGGGCACTGGTTTATCTGCTTAGCTTCAGTTTTTGGTTCCAACTATAGATGAATCCGATTAGCACTTGTTTTTAGTGACTGTGGGCGGCCATTAGTCGGTCCATCAGCCACCATTTATTGTCTACATGAATTTCAAATACTCATATTCAGTGAAATTGAAGAAATCAAGTTACACTTCAGTGTATAACCATCCATGGAACAGGTAAGGAGGAAATTTAAAGATTTAAGGTGATGGACCCAAATAATGGCCGACTAAAATCAGACCATCAAAATCTGTCCGGATTTGTCTATAGGCTATACACTGTATGCAGACTCGCTCGTTACTCGCATAGACCTACTACTTTTAGTGATGTCAATCCTTCATCTAGCCTATACCAAAGCACCTCGACCAGACTAACAGTGCACCGAGGCCAAGGCCTAAGTAAGATTTCTACATTTTTTATGGCCCTGATAAGTTAAATATTGTAATGTTAGCCTATCCAATTACTTTGTTATCCAATAATGTTCTTGTATTGCAGATGGAAGTTACTTAACTGTTAGTACTTGATACTAACTTAATTAAGGTGTACTCTTATCAATGTCAATGCAGTTGTAAATCTTCGAGATGTTTTTGCAAAGTTATCAGTTTGATTGGAACGGTGATTAAGTTCCAAGTGCACTTGACTCACAATCTTTCATTCCTGGTGATATTTGTCTTTTCTTATCGCTGGAGCATAACAAACCAAATACCTTATATAAACTCTATTGCAGTTTATTCTCTTGAGAATTACACCCCAAAACTTACTATCTGCATCTCTTGTAGTTTCCATGCGGCAAGAAAGGAGGTTCTCTGTATTTCCATCTTTGTTCCTCAGGAGCATTGGTAGGGGCATGAGAAGGGGTAGAAGCAGGGGATGGTGCATTGTTTGTGGTAGGGAAAGGAGTTGCGGGAGTGGCTCTTCTGTTTCTTGAAACTTCCAAAACTTCTTCAATTGTTGAAACTGTGTAAAAAAAAAGAAAGAAAATGCTACACAGTTGAAAACTTGCACAAATATTGTCGACACTGTATGTCACATGTTAAAGGTTTGGATCATGTACTAACCTGCAAAGCAATACTACATTTTCATATTTTTGCTTTTCTTTAACATACTAGACTGGATTTTAAAAGCACATTGCCTTTCACAACTGGCAAAAGCCACAAGCACACATGTATATGTAAGCCTCAAAATGCAATTGCTAACTCTAATTATCCAGCCTATTCCAATCCTTACACCTCCTTTTCATTCTAGATTTCAAAATTGTCAATGAGGGAAAGATTTTATAAATCATTCAAGGAGAAACATTTTGGGGTAAAATGAAGAACCAGAAAGTCAAAAGGATTAGTGATTCCTTGCAAATGTTGGCATCTGATTTTTGTTTTTCAAATTTACAGCATTTCATAAATCACTGTGTTTAAGATTTATGCATAGAATGGCTAGGATCTGCAGTAATCGATCAATAACACCTACACCATACTGATAACCAACGAACTTTCAATGACCCTAATGACTTTGACCTGCATATAAAGCACCAGGGATAGCATTAACCTGATATTAGCAATTCAAAGTTTAAATATACTATATATCAAAGTTTCAATATATAATATTTGAGATATCTTATTTACAATGCTTTCACTTTCTAAACTGTCATAATCCCAAATGACCTTTGACCTAGCTCTTCCAAAATATTGAGGATAATTCCGTCAATATAGAGGCCATCCATGGATATGCAAAGTATAAGAATCTGCTAAGTGTGAGATTTATCAAATTTCTCCTACTGAAGATGTAGTGTCTAATGAAGCTTTAGCCTTCTGACCTCTAGTAAACCCAATGACCTTGACCTAGTCCAAACCAATAGAGATGATTAAACAAAGTGGTTCACCAATGTTTCAGTAATGACATCCCTTAAAGTTTCCCTGCATGAGATACTATGTTTACATTACACTGATATGGATGAGGACATGTCTCTGTTTCCACATCTGTATATTCCGAGAAGAAAATTGAGGTCAGGGTTCAGATGAGGTTGGGTTTGAGTTAGGTTACAATTGTGTATAAGGGCTATGTGTGATGGAGAATAGAGACGTTGAAACACAGAGTCATCACAACATGGAGCCGTCAGAACCAATGGCCACTAGAACATAGAGTAGTCGACACATAGAGACACTGGAACATAAAGTTGTCAGAACATAGAGGTGTAACCACAAGGATGATGCACATGTCAAGAATGATACCGTTCTGCCTGGGATATATATATTATTCTAAAGATTTAACACTTTGACCTCCAATAACCCCAAACAGACATATGACTTCACCAAACCTATAGGGACTATCACCCCAATACGGATCATCCACATGTAAAGTTATTGTATGAGCTTCGTCAAGTTTCTTGCTTGAGATATTGTGCTTACAAGACCTTGACATCAAATGATCTTTGATCTCCACAAAAAAATGATTTTATAGCATCTACTCATGTGGGACACCTACTATACTAGTAAAAAAGAAGATTCTCTTAAATTTTCCAGCATGAGATGAAGTCTTTACAATGATTGACCATTTGACTGTTGCCGTGCCCCAATTGACTTGAACCAATTGGTTGAAGACTGAGCTGTAAAACTCCATCTAACCTTAACCAACTTTTAATAACCATTTGACCTGAAAAACCCCAAATGAACTTTCATCTCCACCAAAGAGATGTGAGTCATTACTTCACATGAGCTGTCTTCATCACAAGTAGAAGATAGGGTAGTTACAAACTATTTCCAAAGTTTCGACAATTTACCATATGGTAACCCCCAAAACCTTTGATCTTTACCAAAAATGATGAAGATAACCAGCTCAATACGAAGAAATCACTCCATGTTACCCTTCTTGTCATACAATCTCTACAAGCAAGCATCATACATACACATGCACACACACCTAGGCCTGACCTCTGCAAGGTATGAACTCCTTCTGCCTTTGGCAAGTAATGAAAGATGTAAAACTTACAGCCATATTTCTGCTGATAATTCCAGAGATCAATTTCCTCTTGACAGTGAGCAAATCGGCAAGGAGTACCACTGTTCTCCTCGTGTTTACAGTTTGGGGCCCACCTGCACATCACCGGGGCAGCATTGGGATGTAGCTGCTCTGGTCTGGACCTAATCTGCCTCCAGAATCCTTGGCGTGGCTTCAGTAGATAAATCACTGCTTGCCCTTTGTGATCATTTGGAACACTGCAGTAGTTGAATTTTTCCCTGCTTTCTATGTTTTCACCTTTATCGTAGCATGGTTTGCAGACAATCCTAAGAAGACAATAAAATGGTGTAATCTGTCTAGGGTCCTCCTGTCCAGGTCCTACTGTGGAACTCCTCCCCTTAGGAATATGATTTATTTCAGCAACTGAAGAAGACCACGGAGAAGAGGGGAAGGAATTATTTGATTTGGATGTCAGGGACAAAGCCTGCATTGCTTCACTGATGTCACCATTGGTATATCTGGAAGTAGCAGGTTGGAGTGTTGAACCTCCAACTTTAATACTGGTAGAAGATGGTTGTGCTGTCTGCATGCGACTGACGGGTGGACCCACTGCATCATGGCCCTGTCCCTTAGACAGATGATTCATCAAATCATGACGGTCCAACCTTTCTTCTCTTTCAGCTTCCCACACTGCTTTTTCTTCCAAGCCATGGGCAAAATGACAATACTGGATACCAGTTGTGCAAGGACGATCAGATTCAAAATGATTGCAGAGTCTGTACATTCCTTTAAAACTTGGATTTGTCCTGTGACGGATAAGACCCCAGAGAGGGATGGAGCTGTCTTGATTTTTAAGAAGACACAAAAGTAGGTCCTTGGCACAAATGTGACCAGCTGTCTGTTGAAATCTGTATCCTTTCTTTCCATAAACACCCATAATTTGAGTAAAACATCGATTACAAGCCAACTTGAATGTGTAATGCTTACACCAGTCACTTACAGTTGAAAAAGCTGGGATTTCTCTTTTGTTGTTATACTGGGCAATATCTTTAGGCAAATTATAGGATATTCCATTTGGTTGTTGGGGAAAGGTTGTTTGATACAGGGGTGTGCCATTTTGCAATGGGGTCAGGTGTTGAGAATTGTTTTGTTGATCAACTTTTGAGGTCATCAAAGACTTTGGTAGTACTGTAGGCTGTAAATAAACATAAAGAAGCACAGAATTTACCATTTTGCGATTGGCAATAACAAAGAATAGTGATATGGAGTTTTGGTACTCATAATTTTTGTAAATGGCATTTAATTGTGGCAAGCAAAATGCAGCAAACCAAAAGTCTATCCCACAATCCTTTGCAACTACTACTTGGAAAACAATCTATGGTTGGCATATATTCTACACATAAAATACAATACTATTATAGTCTCTTTGTGACTCCAAGTTTCATGCAACTAACTGTATGGCAATCATGAAGCAAATGACTACAAGAAACTGCACCCTTAGCCTCCACCTGGGAATCAAACCTGGGACCTTCTGCTTGAGTAGCAGATGTTCTACAGGGCTGGAATTAAAGTTCCAGCAGGGCAAGGCTTTTTTCAAATCAGTTGTAAGGGCATGTCATGTGAAAGTGAGAGAGCACCAAGGCTAAACAAGTGATTTTGTACCGACTATAATGTAATCTCATGGGTAGAAGGGGAAGGACAAAAGGCCTTGATTGTCATTAAATTTCACAGGGCAACAAGGCCATTAACAAAAATATGAAGGCCACAGCCTTCGTGGCCTTTGATTAATTTCACCACCAGACAAGACAGGCCCTTTACCAGCTCAATTTTAGGTGTTTTCCAGTCTGTCCCAGACAACTAAAATGTCATACCTTGGTTTTGTGAGGATTAGAACTCAAAAACAGATTTTTTTTTTTTCAATTCAAGACTACTGCTTACTCATTGAGAGTTTCAACTTTTATTCAGATTTTAGTATTTGTATATAGTTTTTGTCTCTAAAACATCATGTGAATTTATTCTGTGATAAGATGCACTCTATTAAATTCCAGTAACAAAACATCACAAAAGGTACTGGGAAAAACTAAGTGTCCTTGAGACAACTAAGATGGTGAAATGGTTGTCCATCGAGCCTTCACAAAAAACAGGGCCTGATTCTCCGAAATTGACACTACACTAGCCAGTTTAATCATAGTTAATATATACTTCCCTGGCTGCGAAACCTAACGTGTAGCTATAAGCACACACGTACAAGCCCGAGCTGGTGTGTTTAGAACTTCAGAAAAGTGTGTCATGTGACATTGATGGTGCACACCATTGAATCGGGTGTAAACACTGCATTAACAAGCAACAGAAAAAGTACAAAAAGTATGAATGAATAAATTGCTGTTTGGGTGAACTGATGTACTAAAAAGTAAGTGGTCACCTTCACATGTACCTGAAGAGGCCATTCAAGTTCATTTGCCCAGCTGTGTGCTGGGCTTATTCTTACATGTGAGATAGTGCAACGAGCCTGTGAGATCACTTTGCACCAGAATATGCTATGTTATCATATACCTGTATGTGTCAGCCTGTGTGGGCTTAACAAAACGAGCAGCCAGCGTTCTTCGCAGAGGAATGCAGGCCATAAGAGGGAGGAATGTGTTCCAAAAAACGGTAAGGGCTGGAAAAAACTGTATTCTTAGTTATACCCTGTTAAGTTAACTAGGAATTAGCTCAGTGCTGTTTAGAGACTGCTATTTGCCTTCTAGCATATTATGTTACATAGTTATGATGAGACTACACTGTACTGTATACTAGCTGTACCATTTGTACAGCAACCTCACTATATCTGTCGTTTTGCAATGAGCTGGACTGCTTCATTTCTTTTAGTTGCAACATTAGTACCAAAATCATGAGCAAATTTAACCCCTTCCCTCTTGGGTGGGTCACAAACGTGTTTTAAAAGCCTTTTCGACTGCCTTCAACACGATGAGAACTGTAGTATATACTGTATAATACAGTAGCAACCATTGCTGTGCTAGTGGGATGTGCACTCTCACAGTCACATGACCACTAAAATATGCAGATTCCAATACACTGCCTTAACACGCTGAGTTTCCCAACCAGGGTACAGTATAATAACTATGGTTTAATTGATCCCAACAAAGGACTTAAGTAAGCAGGGGTAAATTCTTTTGAGTAAAATGTGCAATGAGGGTGAACATTGTCTCCTTCATCAAAACTGTTTTAAAGAGTCTTAAAGGGCAAGAACAGTCACACTAACTGTAAGTAGTGAATACTCATAAAATTCTGTAGATTTACAGAAAAATCAAAACAAAGATTAAGAAAACAGAGGAGTGCTGTCAATTTGTTTGACAGCACTTTTTCCATATCCACTCTGTACTTCTTTTTGGGGGTTCTGTAATTCTATGACATGTCTTTGACATTTTTTTTCAGTATGGTAGACTGTCCTGTTTCATGATTGGCTATTGAGAGCCATGTGACAACTTTTCCTCCACAAATGCGATACTTACCTGTAATGACTGTTTGGTTTTAACTTTAATATGCAATACTGAAGTTGTGAAATGAATTATACATTGAACATAAATAAAAAAAAAAAAAATTGAAAGTTAGCTGTTGCATCAAAATGACTTTGGAATGACTGCTCTTGCCCTCTAATTAAATTTAACAAAAAGCTGAAATAAATGAAGAGTTTGATGACTACTCGCTACTGCACATACCTGAGTGTTTGACCAAGGTTTGGTCACTGTGGCTAGTTCAGGAAATTCTGCAATAAAATGATCATCACTTGAGTCATCAAACCAATTCTCTTGGCCTGAATAAATGAAAGCAGAAAGGATTTTAGAGATGGGACACTTCTTTAAACTTTATTGGTCATACAAAAGGAAGATGTCTTCCTCAGCTGAAGCCCAGCTGGGGTGTTTGTCATGTGTTACCATGCAGGGCCCAACTGGGCTAGCCTTTACCAGCAGCTGTCAGCCCTTGCAAATAAGATATTGGCTACTGCAAAAAAAATAACGGCCAAAAATACACTTTACCTCCGCATTTTTATTATGAGGTAACTTATCAATGCAAACGACAGTAATTTACGTCATGCAATTGTACATGTATGGCAAGTTAACGATAATTGTTTACACACTTGGTGCGGCACTGTAAATTGCGTAAACGTAATTTGTTTCAGATGTTTTGGAATTCCATTGATAAAACCAACACAGCTGCTCTGAGAATTTTCCCATACAATGACCTGTCAAATATCAAAATGGCTGGTTCTTAAATCTAAAGGTCATTCTGTGCAGTGTCACATTCATGTGTGCAGCAGTGTTGTGTGCAGTGATCACTTCTTGACAGCAGGTGGTGAGTTACGTACATTCCATAAATACTGATCGTAAAGAACTTTTTCAATCAAGAATTTCCATTAAAACTTGAAAAATTGCAGCTATGTTTTGTTTGTAAAGAAATAATACTAAATACATTTGCTCAAATTTCTATCACAGAGGAAATTTAAATCATAAAAGTTATTACTCGAAGCTCAATTAGGCCTAATTTTGAGCTGTGTATTGTGCAACGTTTGTACTGTTACGTTCCCATACAATGTCACGAAATCTATCGCATTGGCAAACTTTTTGCGGATATCAAATTGATTTGCCTTGACATCTACTTTGGCATTGCTGAATGCTGAGGCTATTTATGAGGGTTGAGCTGTTAAAGCTGGGCTTTGGTTGGGGTCCAGCTGCGCTCAAGCTGGTACAGGCTAGTCCAGTTCGGCCCAACATGGGGACACCTGACAACACAAAAAAGTCCTGCCTAGGGCCCAACAAGTAGCCCAGCAGGAGCCCATTTGAGGCCCAACTGGGCATGTTGGCTGGGATAAATCCTGTTATTTTGAAGCAAGGTACTAACCACTATGGTAAACATGATAGGTTTGGCCTAATTTTCTGAATTTCAAAAGGAAATGAGAATAATTTGGGTTCAATAGGCTGGTCTACAAATCCTTCCCCCCCCCCCAATAAAAAAAAGGAAAGGAATGGGGGAAATTCCTCCTTTCTATTTATTCAAAGAAAAACATAAAATATACTTATTTTGCTAAGCTCCACACAAAACTCGAAGCAAACTAACTGTCCTCTACTGACATATAAAACACTCTCTCCATCGAAGTGGTCGGTCCCGAGCTGGATACTTAGATGATGTTTTACGGCTCAGTTTCCAACCAATTGGTGGTTTAAGTCGGGCCGGTCACAGCCTTTTTCAAGCTATGGGCTAATGGCTCACTGGCTTGGTTTCCCTACTCCATTGTTTAAACTGAGCACCAAGCACAATGACAGGAGGTCAATTTCTAAAGTCTTCCACATGACCTGGCCAGTATTGTTTGTATTAAAGTTGGTGCTCTATCCACTTGATCATGTAGTCAGTCAAAACGGACAGAGAAAAATTCACCAATCATTTTATTTCAGCTCCTATGCACCTGCCAGTTTTGATATGGCACAACATTTCACAGCTTTAGATTAGCTGATGTAATAAGAACATACCCATGCTATATTGCCCTCCAACAACAAATTGTGATTAGGAAATCCCCTTCATATTGAAAATAACCCCAAAAATATGAATAAGGCAATTCCCCTTTTGTCCAGATTCAATTCCTTGGTGCAAACTCTGAGTTTGCCCTTTGTCAAAAATTTCTGAAGTTGTAACAAGAGATTGTGAAGTTAGTATCAAGCTGCTGGATTTTAAAAACCATGGAGACGGGTTAGGGCAGGCCTTTTCAACTAATTTGATTGAAGTGCCAAGTCGTGGTATTGAGTGGGATTCAAGCACCACTGACAGAAGGATGACTATTCTTAGCGGAGTGCCACCATGAGTTGGTGCCGAACGTACAGAAAATAAGGTGAGATTCCCGATTCTCCTTTTTCCTTTTCTTCGCCGGTGGAGCTCCAGATGCCATGATGCCACAACTGACCACATGAACACTTTCTGTAACAATCTACTTTTTCCACTACTATTGATAGGCCTATGTCAACAAAACACGACGATTAATTGTTACACGGCACATACAGTTCGTGGGCAGCACAGCATGATTTCGTAGTTAGCTGAATTTGCATGTTCCGAAAACAGAGGTCGCAACATTGGAGAACAGGTACAGGCCTAATGCGATTATAATTATATCCAATCTGCTTTTCCTTTCAAAGTGACACTCCCTATCGGTCTATCATAACTATATATTTTTTCAAAGTTTCAGTAGCCCAAAACTACCCTCGAGCACAATTAAATATTCACATCAAACTATGTGCAATCGTAATTTTTGTAGATACACAGCTATACCCCTTTGTTACAATGGTAATGTCTATGTCCAAAGTCCAAAAGCTATTAATAGCTGATGGTCACCAATGTTTTCACTAGATGCTGCACTGGCATCGGTATATTACAGAGCTATTATACACAATTTCAAGACATGGCCCCTGGCCACGCAAGAGGTATGAGGCCCAGGAATGTTGTGCATTATGAAGTTTTAATTGGAATTCAGGAATTAATATATTTTATTGCTAAACAAGTAAAGGCTTTATGTATCAAGTAATTTTTGTATGTCTATTTTTAAAATGAAAATTATTTTCACTCTCTGTCCTTTTTTCTGTTAAAAATTCTCTTTTAACGTGGTAGGGCACCGCATGACAACTGGACCGCCTCGAAGCGCCACAAATGGCGCGCACACCGCCAGTTGGAAAGGCCTGGGTAAGGGGTTCTGTCACTTTTAAAATTGGTAACCAATGGGAACCCTATCCTGGTCCATTTGAAAAATCTATGGATGAAAACTGATTGGTGGAGTGGAAACCCTTTTTGCTGTTTCATGATTTTATCACCACAGGGCCACCATATTCCAAGGAGAACAATCACTCCTGTTAAATTCAGCAGCCTGTGGTACCCCAAACCAGTTATGATTTGTATTTAATTCTTTAACTACCTGTTAGCTGACTGAATTCTTGATCCAATGCATTTACACTTGGAGTTGCCATGCCATTTCTGACTTGATGTGGGTTAATACTTGCAGTTGCAATGCCATTTCTGATATGAAGTGGGATAATACTTGGAGTTGCAAAGCCATTTTTGACTTGGTTACCTCTTTTCTGGAAAGAAGTGAAAAATTACAAAGTTGATATTTGATAACATCATAACAGTATCATAGGTCCTAAAAGAGAGCAGCAAAAATAGTGTACAGTAAGTTCTCATGCAAAAAACAAGCAGCAGAGGAATTATGAATGCAACAGGAAACAAACTAGCTTTGCAAGGATGTGGGAGGCACAGGACAAAATTTTCAGGAAAATTTGTGGTTGTACTTGGGCAACCCTTTCACTATTCTCGGTTGTCCATAAGGAAAGTTGGTTGTCCGAAACATTTTCCATGCAACTACAAAGCAGTGACTGTGTTCATGTATTATAGGTCTCAAAGAATAAAAAGATGTGATGTTTGAGAGACAATGCACTGAAGTTTCAAATATTATATGATGGAGAAAGTTTAAAGAGTTGATCAATCAGCAGTAGTCTTAAATCAGATAAAAGCAAGCTGCTTTTTAAATTTTTTCTGAGGAAAATGGTTGTTTATCAGACAGCAATGGTCATCTAACAAATGACCAACTTTTAACTTTTAGTTGCCCTGAACAACTGAATAAGCATGAAAATCAAGCCCTGCAAGCATTTTAGTGCAGTAGTGTACCAGAATGTATAGGCGAATCCGATCAGTCAGGTAACGATCTGACTTTGATTATGAGAAGGAAGAAATAAACTGAAGTGAAACTGAACTGAACTAAGTTGGCCATAACTGGGGTCCATCAGCTTCTATCTTTCAAATTCTTTGTTTGCCTGCATCACGAATAGTTGCACACTAAAATAGCCATTGCTTTCATCGATTTCATTGGATATGAGGACTTGGAACTGCATGCAGACATTAAAATTAAGATTTACTTAATGAATCCCACTAACAGCAGTTGTCCCTACCTGCTTGGATTCCTATATAAAGCCCACTCTTTACATTTTTACTGCTACAGTGGTTGGTTTCATGAACTCTGCAAATAAAAATTTAACCTCTTCAACTTTTACAGACCACGAAACTGTAATTCTTACTATTCACACAAAGCTATAGCCTACTAACACACATGGGTGCCTCACCATTCAGTAGTGTTTCCTCCTTTAAGAGAATGTCAAAGAGATATTCTTCACCAAATTTTTCTCAGCTGGTGTAGTAATTTGAAGAACAGCCCATTCAAGAGCAAGCCATTGGCCTACCTTTTCTAAACATCTGCTAAAACATAACAATGAATAAAGTACATCCATATGTACCCAGCTGATTTTGACATTTTACATTCTTTCAACTAACTATATAACTGTAATTTTAGCACTTAAATAAGGAGTATTTTGGAAAGAGTTCAACAATTCAATACCATTGGCTTTGTCACATGATTCAAAATAGCCATTTTCTTTTTAAAATTATTTATTTGAGTTGGAAAAGAATGAGAGAAATGGAAGAGGGAAAAGCAGACCATCTGGTAAAGATATAGAGGAATCCAGACAGCATGTGACGGTCTGATTTCAATCGGACATAACTGGGGTCTATCACATTTTAATGTTTCAATTTCTTTGCTTTACACTGTACCTGTATCATGGATGGTAATGCACAAAATTGTATCTTGATTCCTTCAATTTCACTGAATATGAGAGTTTGAAATTTAGGTAGACAATAAATGTAGACCATTTAAGACTGATGGACCCCACTAATGGCTGCCTATAGTCACTAAACACAAGCTCTGATCTGATTCGTCTCTATGAAGAGGGCAGAACTATTAGTAGGAAAAACAATAAATGAGGGGAGAAAACTTTCTTACCACCTTAGCTTGATTTAATAATTTATATGAGTTCATTAATTTTTGCTACATACCTGCTGGCTTGAACTTTTCACAGTTTCAGCAGCTGGTCTTACAGTCCCCTGAATAACAGGCTCTTCATTTGCTTGGCTGAACCAACTTTCTTGACCTAAAAAAATTGTAACAAATTAAAAGTATGTGTTAAAATCATTTCCAAAAGATTGGAAAGTCAAATAGTTTTAATTGTTTACTTCAAAGGGAAAACTACCAAAGGTAAGCAAAACTATGAAAGGCTAGTCTAGGAAGCCTGACATAGGAGATCTGAGAAAACAATGCTCTATGTAGATAATACCAGACAAATTGGCTCTCTCAGAACTTTGTGATTGCTTGTACAGTAATGCCAAAGGGCAATGAAAACCACTTCCCAGGTCTGAAATACTGATTTTTTAATTTTCTACACCACTGGTAGTATTTCTGAAAATGAAAGAATTACAAATTCAAGAGAATGCTGTGGTTATTATCACATCTTCTCATCCCAAGCACATTTGAACTTTAGAGCAATGAATATTCATAACATGTTTACCCTTTAAACACTCTTGCACACACTCACTTAATGTGCTTGAGCACAATTGAACTTGTAAATATACAGTACCAGGCACCAGGCTGATCTGTGGGAAATGAATAACAAATATTGGGGGATTTGGAGTTCTGATTTTATGGGGTGGACCTCAATTAGTATCTGTATCAACTAGTCCACTTTAAACAAAGTGCCCTCCTGGAGAGAAATGGAAATTTTTGAAAGCTATTTTAAGACTGCTCTGAGTTGTATTAAAAACCCAATTCCACTGCCTCTCAGTGCCAGTATTAAAAAGTCAACTTTTAGAAAAACGATTTCCTAGAGGAACAGGAAATTAATTTCTGCACCTGATTTTAAAACTGGCAAGATTATTTTGAAAATCATATTTGGCTCCCTTATGCAGCATTACTATTCATCTCCACCCAAAACCACTGTGTTCCCACTTGAGTACGACCAGGCCACCAGATCTGGTTCAGAACTTCAGACCCCGTGCAGGAGATCAATTCACAAGTGAGGATGCTCTCGTTCTCCCGGATCAGATTCTGAGAGCTTGATTGCCCCTTCGGGGAGGATCAGACCGCGCGAAAGCGATTAATAAAATTAGTTGGAACAAAAACGGGGGATAGAGGTGACCTGAGATCAATGACGCACTTCCACAGTGGAGCTCCGCACACCACACAAACTTGTGTAAACAAACCTGACCTGCAACCATAATTTCAATGAAACAACTTCCTGTTACTTGAACTGGAGAAGGGGATCAGATCTTGCGCAGGCGATCAAATGGGAACACTCATGCGGTTGGTCACAAAATTTTCCAGTTGATTGAGCTGGGGGCGATCAGCATAGGGGGATAAATTGGGAACATGGCCTTAGAAATAAATACATCCAAGGGGAAAAGTATTAATCAATTGAAATATCATGTGCCCAAGTTTTTCAACTCTTAGAGATCTAAGGACCTTAAATGATCTTACTGTAGATCATCACAAAAACAGATGGGTCCTCAACAAATACTGTAGAACATCCACATGTTACGTATAAGACTCATCTGGCTCCCTGCTTGAGCAAGCTAGTTAGATGAGATGTTACAGCTCAGTTTCTAATGAATTGGTTTAAGTGAGGCCAACCACAGCTTTTTTCCCAGTTGTGGCTCACTGTTTTGTTTCACAGTACAGTACTGTATAATGACAAACCTGTGCGTTGGGTAATCTCTAAGTTTAAATCATAATGCTGGCGATGTATTCCATTTCTTGTCTTGTTTCCTCGTTTCTACAAAATGAAAAAGATTTGCACATGTTAAACTAGCTTAAATTGTTACAATTAAGGCCTAATCCTCTAACCCCTGACAGTTCCAGTTCTCCTAACCTACCTATTTAAGCCTCTCCCACTGCCTAAAATTCATTCTCATCCAGACAAAATCTGTTAAAGGGCTAACCCTGTCGCCCCAAACTAGAATTTTTGTAGAAGTCTTTGTAAATTATAAATTGGCACAGCTCTTTGATTGACAGCAAGTTCAAAAATGCAAGTACTGTAGCTACTATACAACATGCACTATATACTGAAAGTATTCTGATAACATGTATACAGTACATTGGGATCTTACACTCATCCTGAAACAATAATAAACTGAGACTGCGTCTTGATGAGGGTAAGTTTGAGAGAGTTGAGGGAGGGTCTCACTTACAGCACATCTGTAGGTTAGGGCTGACACTTACTGTAAAGCACTGAGATTGTGTCTGGGTGAGGGTAAGTTTGAGAGAGTTGAGGGAGGGTCTCACCTACAGAACATCTGTAGGTTAGGACTGTCACTTACAGCACTGAGATTGTGTCTGGATGAGGGTAAGTTTGAAAGAGTTGAGGGAGGGTCTCACCTACAGCACATCTGTAGGTTAGGACTGACACTTACAGCACTGAGATTGTGTCTGGATGAGGGTGAGTTTGAGAGAGTTGAGGGAGGGTCTCACCTACAGAACATCTGTAGGTTAGGACTGACACTTACAGCACTGAGATTGTGTCTGGATGAGGGTAAGTTTGAAAGAGTTGAGGGAGGGTCTCACCTACAGCACATCTGTAAGTTAGGACTGACACTTACAGCACTGAGATTGTGTCTGGATGAGGGTAAGTTTGAGAGAGTTGAGGGAGGGTCTCACCTACAGAACATCTGTAGGTTAGGACTGACACTTACTGTAAAGCACTGAGATTGTGTCTGGATGAGGGTAAGTTTGAGAGAGTTGAGGGAGGGTCTCACCTACAGAACATCTGTAGGTTAGGACTGACACTTACTGTAAAGCACTGAGATTGTGTCTGCATAGGAATAAGTTTGCGAGAGTTGAGGAAGGGGCTTACTTACAGCACATCTGTAGGTCAGGACTGACACTTACTGTAAAGCACTGAGATTGTGTCTGCATAGGAATAAGTTTGCGAGAGTTGAGGAAGGGGCTTACTTACAGCACATCTGTAGGTCAGGACTGACACTTACTGTAAAGCACTGAGATTGTGTCTGGGTGAGGGTAAGTTTGAGAGAGTTGAGGGAGGGTCTCACCTACAGAACATTTGTAGGTTAGGACTGACACTTACAGTACTGAGATTGTGTCTGGATGAGGGTAAGTTTGAGAGAGTTGAGGGAGGGTCTCACCTACAGAACATCTGTAGGTTAGGACTGACACTTACAGCACTGAAATTGTGTCTGGATGAGGGTAAGTTTGAGAGAGTTGAGGGAGGGTCTCACCTACAGAACATCTGTAGGTTAGGACTGACACTTACTGTAAAGCACTGAGATTGTGTCTGCATAGGAATAAGTTTGCGAGAGTTGAGGAAGGGGCTTACTTACAGCACATCTGTAGGTCAGGACTGACACTTACTGTAAAGCACTGAGATTGTGTCTGCATAGGAATAAGTTTGCGAGAGTTGAGGAAGGGGCTTACTTACAGCACATCTGTAGGTCAGGACTGACACTTACTGTAAAGCACTGAGATTGTGTCTGGATGAGGGTAAGTTTGAGAGAGTTGAGGGAGGGTCTCACCTACAGAACATCTGTAGGTTAGGACTGACACTTACTGTAAAGCACTGAGATTGTGTCTGCATAGGAATAAGTTTGCGAGAGTTGAGGAAGGGGCTTACTTACAGCACATCTGTAGGTCAGGACTGACACTTACTGTAAAGCACTGAGATTGTGTCTGCATAGGAATAAGTTTGCGAGAGTTGAGGAAGGGGCTTACTTACAGCACATCTGTAGGTCAGGACTGACACTTACTGTAAAGCACTGAGATTGTGTCTGGGTGAGGGTAAGTTTGAGAGAGTTGAGGGAGGGTCTCACCTACAGAACATCTGTAGGTTAGGACTGACACTTACAGTACTGAGATTGTGTCTGGATGAGGGTAAGTTTGAGAGAGTTGAGGGAGGGTCTCACCTACAGAACATCTGTAGGTTAGGACTGACACTTACAGCACTGAAATTGTGTCTGGATGAGGGTAAGTTTGAGAGAGTTGAGGGAGGGTCTCACCTACAGTACAGAACATCTGTAGGTTAGGACTGACACTTACTGTAAAGCACTGAGATTGTGTCTGCATAGGAATAAGTTTGCGAGAGTTGAGGAAGGGGCTTACTTACAGCACATCTGTAGGTCAGGACTGACACTTACTGTAAAGCACTGAGATTGTGTCTGCATAGGAATAAGTTTGCGAGAGTTGAGGAAGGGGCTTACTTACAGCACATCTGTAGGTCAGGACTGACACTTACTGTAAAGCACTGAGATTGTGTCTGGATGAGGGTAAATTTGAGAGAGCTGAGGGAGGGTCTCACTTACAGCACATCTGTAGGTTAGGACTGACACTTACTGTAAAGCACTGAGATTGTGTCTGGGTGAGGGTAAGTTTGAGAGAGTTGAGGGAGGGTCTCACCTACAGAACATCTGTAGGTTAGGACTTACACTTACTGTAAAGCACTGAGATTGTGTCTGCATAGGAATAAGTTTGCGAGAGTTGAGGAAGGGGCTTACTTACAGCACATCTGTAGGTCAGGACTGACACTTACTGTAAAGCACTGAGATTGTGTCTGCATAGGAATAAGTTTGCGAGAGTTGAGGAAGGGGCTTACTTACAGCACATCTGTAGGTCAGGACTGACACTTACTGTAAAGCACTGAGATTGTGTCTGGATGAGGGTAAATTTGAGAGAGCTGAGGGAGGGTCTCACTTACAGCACATCTGTAGGTTAGGACTGACACTTACTGTAAAGCACTGAGATTGTGTCTGGGTGAGGGTAAGTTTGAGAGAGCTGAGGGAGGGTCTCACTTACAGCACATCTGTAGGTTAGGACTGACACTTACTGTAAAACACTGAGATTGTGTCTGGATGAGGGTAAGTTTGAGAGAGTTGAGGGAAGGTCTCACTTTCAGCACATCTGTAGGTTAGGACTGACACTTACTGTAAAGCACTGAGATTGTGTCTGGATGAGGGTAAGTTTGAGAGAGTTGAGGGAGAGGCTTACTTACAGCACACAGTTTAGGAGATTTGGACCTGTTTCAGGTAAGAGGATGGACCTTTAAAATAACATTTGGAATGTTTTGTATGCTTCCTGTATTACCCATGGTATTGTCATACTTTGCAAAATAAAAATACTGTAAATGCTCTCTCAATGAAATTGAATGTCATGCTTCCTCGTCATGCCCTTCTGAATTCACTAATATAAACAAAATCAAATTTCTGTTTAGATTTGTTCTGCCAGAAATTTGGAAATCTCTACAAAACAAGTACACTGATTTCCTGTATCTCGTGCAACAGATTGCTGTGGTGTGCCAACTTTGTTTGCCTTGCACTGTCTACTGCTTTATTTGTTTAGTGTTTAAGTGTGAAACAAAGTCCATCCTATTCTTGTCACTGGGAAGTCCCAGAAGTTACATTATCTGGAAAGACGTATGCACAAAAAGCTTTTTTGTGTAAGCAGGGAGGTGCCAGAGTGGCAACAGAACAAAGCAGCAACATTAATTGTTCTGCAGTACCAAGATAAAGTACAGTGGGTGAGCTCTGTGTATACAATTATTTATTCAAACCACATTGTTTTATCCACTTCTAGGACGAATTGGTCATGGTAAAAATATACACTTGATTTCCTTCCTTGCCCAATTTCACAATTTGATGATTGACAGACAGTAATACTCCATGCAAAGACATTTAGTCCAAGTCAAGAAACCCTAGCCACAGTAGGCAGAGCATGCAAAGGGGGTTTTGATTACAATCATGCCCAAAGTACTGTGTAATTTTTTGCAACTAAGTGGACAAGAAGCTCGGTGAAGTGATAATAACAGACATCCAGCAGTGGGTTTGGAAACTTGGAACTCACTTGAACAATAGATTACTGAGGTTAGAAAATCAACTTTTTTACCACAATTTAAACAGCATGTACAAAGAAAATTTGAAAATGGTGAGAATGCCAAATTGACCCAGACATTTCCAATGTTCCCTAGTTTGGAACTACATCAATTGGCTCACAGATCATAGCTCCAAGTATGGGTTTCAAAGGTCGAGGGGGTTATAGGCAATCAGTTATCACTCCTGCATGGAGTCAGACCAGAATTTAACCACCCCCTCTTTTTACTCAAGTGGGAACACAGTCTATAGCGCTGGAAAAATTAAAGGAATTTTCCAGTCCTAGGTAGAATTCGGTGGCAAAAAAAGCACCTCAGTTGTCCGCCAATTTATACCATGTAGAGAGCAACAGCTTCTCAATCTTAACCTTTTAGGGTTTCTCAACCTTGCAAAAACTTGATAGGGGCCATGGATTGCAAAGTCGATTTTGACTATCACAGACTATCAATACTGATAACAGACCACCTCCTTGGTTTTTATGTTTTGCTTGAGATATAAAGAAACAAAACGCCATGTATCTCTTATAAAATGACAATTGTAAATTGCGTCATCAGATGTCAAATAGTTCTGTACACGTTTTATGTAAAAAGTGACTTTCTCAGCCCAGAAAAAAATTCTTGTACGGGTTATGTATTTCCACATCAATCTCCATGTGAAAAGTAAATCCTCGTGCTATGTTCCCATTAATTGTTATCATCATACATACTGTACCTAGCTAGCTTAGACAGGAAGTTGTTGTAATGTTGATTTGCTGTGTAAAAAAAGTATTTGTCAAACAGGCCACAAGACGTTTCTGATGCAAGTATGTGCATCTGCACACGGGCAGCTTGAGCTGAACCATGCCATTTGAGTTTAGTGGCTGACCAGCATGTTAAACAAGGGGAGATTTTTGTGGTGTAATGACTGTAGTTGAGGAGTCATTTCCAGTGAAAATCTGCACAACAACTTTTGGGACTATTTTATGACTGATTAAATTGAGTTTAAGAAAGTCAATAGAACTGCATAATGGTTTATCTTCTTTCTCCTCAAAAGAAGATAACCTGTTACACAGTTCTATTGACTTTCTTAAACTGTATGATTACTGATATTGGCACACGGCTAAGTTAGTGAAATTGTGGAAATGGTCGAAAATTCAACTTCATGAAATCCTCAAACTCAGGACAGATGAGGAATGCTAGTATGTTTAAAAAAGATTGTGTTCACATGCAGTTTAATCAAAATTACAAGCAATAAAAGCAGACCTGTACAACAAATAAACTGAGCAAATCCTATAATCATGCAAAGCTTTAGGATTCCATTAATTAATCAAGTGGCTGTTGGAAGACTTTTGTGTTGGAATCAGGTCTACTCACATCTGCATGATCTGCTGAATTTATGCCTTTTCTAGGTATTTTGGGGGAAGTGTGGTCTACTTAGCATTAATTACTTTTCAATTGTCATTATTAAACCCTTAACTCACAGCCACAGAGCTTCATTACCCTCTCACTCTTTAAGTGGCCAAAGGCAGTGTCACAGCACGGCAGTTAGGAGAAAAATTAATTATATACCTCTCATGACACTTTTCATCCAGAGATATGTATGCTTCCAAGGGCTTCACCCCCTAGACCCACACCCACAGGAGAGGACATTTTGGGCTCGGTTTTGTGCTGAGTCGGAAAAGGTTAGCCCCAACATTTTTCTTTGCCCTTAGTGTGCCCCTCCCCCCCATCAATTTTGACATCCTGGTGTCACCACTAGCCAAAAGAGATTTCTGAGAATCCTTTCAGGAAACATACAGTGCATACTATAACTGTAGTTTTGATTAAACTCAAGGACCACTTGGATTCTCAAAAGTTTTCTAAGGACTACCTTACAAAAAGAATAACATTCACTCAATTTTCTTTTCTTTGTTGCTCTATTTTTCTTTACTTTGTTGTTTTCACAGCTTACAGTATCTCATGCCCCACTAAGAGGAGCTCATGGCGAACCAGAGGGCCCTGTGGTCTAGAGGTTGAGAGGCACTGATTTAGAAGTATGTAAACTTATTTTCAAAGAAAGGCAATTATTTCTTAAGATAAAAGAGCATTGCACATGGGAATTAGTTTGCGATGTCATTGTTACACAATGATTTACATAACAATGAATTTCTTTATTATACTGACAACACAGTAGAAGATTTCACAACTTTGTTTGCAGTACCCTATAAAGTCAATAGGCTGTGATAGATGCATATGAAAAGATATTAAAACATTCCAACAGTATCAAATTTTAAGGACAACCAGGACACTGAATTACAATAAAAAGTAAATGGAATTTGAGGCCATGTGCATGTATGACCACTCAAGTTGACTCAATGTAACATTTGGTGACTTGATACTGTAAGAAGTTGACTGAAGGAACTTTTTGGACAAAAATTACTTCTATTTTCTAAAAGGTTGAATTAAAAAAATGTAATAAATGCATAGAGCATGACATGAAATTGTTTTCATTTTCAAAGGAGACCCTAATGAAGGCCACATATGCCTTTAATCACAGTGTCAGTTCATCTTGCAATGTTTAACGTTTCAAAGACGCAGAGACATGGGTGGAAAAAGTAGGGAAGCTGGGAGGCTCCCTCCTGGGAAATTTGGGTACCTGGAGGGAAATCTTGCCAACTGGAGGAAAATGTCCCTTCCTTGTACACAATAACATAGGGAGAATTGTGGAAAATTCTACTCTCTTCCAGGGAAATAATGTTATCTCTTCCTAGGGAATTGACATTTTTTCCACCCCTGTGCAGAGATATTACAGCAGAGATTAGACATAACAGTCCAGCCTAAACTACAAAAGAGAAGGTCCAGGGGAGCACCCTGGAAATTTTTTAACTTTTTTTCATCATTTTTTATACATTTGGCCATGTCAAAACATTGCCCTAAAAAGCTTACATATTTCCCCACACTGTTCTGTACCTTGTATGACAAACTTAATGATTAGACACACACAAGTATATCCTATTAAGTTATAAGTTACTGTACATTTACAAAGAGGAGACAAACACACTGTAAGGGCCAGAATGAGCAGATGAAGTAGGGTGGTTTTAGGTCTTGAAAAGGTGGTACTGTATGATGACACTATGTTTATATCACCAAAATTTTCTAACCTTTTGTGGTCCCTGACACTGAGACACCATTCATTCCAAAACTATGATAAGGGAGTTTCCAACCTGACTTCCTGTTTAACACATTTACGCAGTCTTTTCTTTCTCCTAGCTCTAGACATTCTTTTTCACAGAAAAAGTCTCAGTACTGTATTTTCCACTGGTACAGGTGTTTGTGTGTGTGTGTCTACATTTAACTCTTAGCTGGAAACAAATGTCCTTTTAAAGGTGAAGGAAAGTGAACAAGAGCCCAATGGGCACTGTGGTTCCTTGCTAGATATTATGAGAACTGTACAGCCAGTCTGTGAAATAGAGCTAGGCAAAAGTTCATACTCAATGTTTGTAACGTCTTCACAAGGGGTATTTTAGTACTAATTTTACATGAAATCAAAGATTAAATTTCTGTGGCCATACTAACATCATTCAACTTTTGTAATGCTTGGTGATCCTTCAAAAACACTACCTCATTTCCATATGTATTTATGCTTGTAATCAAATTTGATATTATCACCAATAAATGATACACAATGTGGTCAGAGAATGAAAAACACTCCTTGTATTTCTCTCACAAGTTATTTTTACCTGCTCTCAAATAAAACTTGCTGTTACTTTAAAACAATCTACCACTTGTCCTGTTTGCTACCTCTACACAGAAAACAGGGTTTATTCAGCAGTCAAGCAGAAAGCAAGTGATTAATGAAGTGTGATAATAGAATCAGGATAAGGTTACCCCACAGAGCACAGCAGAATTAAAGAGACATATTGTAGAATCCATGCATTGCTTCCACTGGCAGAGAGACCAGTTTAATGCAGAGTGACCTGTGCTCAGTGAAATATACAGATTTCAATTATTGCCCTCTTAAAACTTTGAATGATCCAAAATATGTGTACAACCCGAAGGAATCATTACTGAACGAACAAAAAGGACAAAATTTCTTAGGTGTTTGAGTGCGTAAGCATGCACAACAAGGTGAGATAAAAAAATCTATTGAAACTATCTTTATCTAGCTTACAAGATTTTCTAAATAACATTTCTAGCAGTTGACCTCCAGTGACCTTGATGACCTTTGCCCTTAACCAAACACAGATTGATTTGAAATCTTTCCTTTCTACCTTAAAATACTGTGTTAAAACGTTTTCCAGTGTTTGACCCCTGGTGACCTCAGATGACCCTTTGACCTTCACCGAACATATCCAATTTCATCCTTACACCACAACACATCCACACACCAAGTATGACATCTATCCAAGTTTCCAAACTAGAAATATCCTGTTGAGAAGGTTTTTAGCTTTTGACCTCTGGTGACCCCAAATGACCTTTGACCTCCACCAAAAACGATAGGGCACACCTTCTCCCTATGACGAATCTATGTACCAAATCCAAGTTCCATCCAACCTTCCCTTGTTGAGTTAGAGCGTACCGAAGCAAGTGTCACACACACACACACGCACACACAAACACCCACACACGCCAACCTGACTACATAGGTTCCTTTGCTACCACAAGGAACCAACAAGGATGGAAAAAGTTGGAAAGCTGGGAGGCTCCTTCCCCAGGAAATTTTGCCATCTGGAGGGAAATTAAGGCAACTGGAGGGAAATTTCCCATTTCTGTACATGAAATCATGGGGGAAATTGTGGGAAATTTAACTCTCTTCCAGGGAAATAATTTCAATCCCTTCCTGGGGAAAAAATTTTTTCCAGCCCTGGAAAGTGAATACATATTTAGAGAATCCAACAGGGAGAGATGAATTAGATAAGGTTTTACAGCTCAGTTCTAAACAATTGGTTTAGGTTGGGCCAGTCACTTCGGGAGTTGCAGCTCACTGGCTTGTCTTTCCCTACTCCATTGCTTTATGCTGAGAACCAAGCAAAACAGATGTAAGTTCAATTTTTGTAGAGGTCTAGAGGCAATTGAGGTCAAACTTCAGACCTCCCAGCTGCAAGTCAGATGCTCCAACCATCCGAGGTAGTACTTCCATGCTCTAACCACTTTAATCAATAACAGTCCAGAAATCGAAGAAATAGTTGAGTACTGTAGGCCTACAAAATTTAAATTTAACTAGACATTCCTGTACTTGGCTACTTGAAGGTAAGAATGTGTGGTAACCCTTTAAAGACTCAAAAGAAGTCAGATTTGGAAAAAACTTAGTACTGTACTATAGAAGAGGGTATCAGATGGAGATTGCAAGATGAAAATTCAAAAAAAAAAAAAAGAAAGATGTGACTCCATCTTTGCCCAAAACAAAATAAAAAGAGCATAATAAGATAAAAGCAATGGAACACATGATGTTATTATCCAGATAAATTTGCACATTAATAATTTGCCAAAAGTGAAATCAACATAATCTAAATGTAATCAAACCTTTGCATTTCAGTCTCAGGTCAGAGGGTGCATCTTACAACTGATAAATTTAAGCATTTATAAATTATAATTGTCTCAAGCTCATGTTTGCTAACCTTTCGATCAACTGTCCTCCACTCATCTGATTCATCTTCTTCCTTCTCTGCTTCCTCCTCCTCCTCCTTCTCAACCTCATCCTCATCATTACTATCAAACAAGTCAATCTCAGTTACATTATTGTAACTTCCACTAGCCATGATACTAACTGGATGATGCTATAAAAACAGAAAAAATTTAATATTCAGATTTTTTGTTTCAGGAGGTTGCCACACTATTCAACACTCCTGGCAGTTCTAACGCTCCTCCTAATCCCTCCCACTGCTGTCAAAACAAGTCCTTAACCGGACAAAATCCCAGTTAATTGCTTTAGGGCATACCCTACTGGGCATACATGGTCCTAATGTGTAATAAGAACACTCCCAGTGCATGCTGTATACATGAGCTACTCTGCAAATTTGATGTCAATCAGTGTCAAAATAAGATTCAAAAGATTGCTACTGATAAATTAACAGGGTAAAGAGTCTTCTTTATATCTTTTAATAACAGGAGTATAAGGGTACTATGGTTTCTTGCTGAATGTACAGTACAGTATGCCTGTCATGTTAGTCTGGTGACACCTACTGTACATGACTTTCAAAATTGTTGGCACTGAATAATTCTGTAAGTAAATCAATCCACCAAGTTTCCAATGTTCTTGTTTTCAAGGTTTTCAGTGTTTGAAATATTCCCTCTTCCAGTTCCGTGGTTTAAGTACCACTTACAGTACATGGAATCTGTATTCCATATCAAACTTTTTATGCATATAGAGTACCCATACACCGACTGACACATACCTGGTATTACCAGGTACCTGTACTCTTTGCAGGAAAATTTCAAAACCAGGTATCTGTACTTTACACAGTAAACTGCTAGATCAAATGTCCCCAAATGTTTTCCACATTCCTCTACATACCAGTCTCTGCACCGATCACCGGTTTTCCCTGAGCCACTGAACATTCTCTTTATGAGATGGTATAACCAGAAAGCCAAAAGGCTTAGTGATTCCTTGCTGCTGAAATGTAAGGCCTTTTTTCACATTGACATTGCTTTGCAATGTTTTTCAATTAGCAGGGCTCCATAATGTGCCCACAAAGTACACATGCAAGGCATCCAATCTTGAGATCCCCCTTGCCCGTCGTGAACCCAAATGACATTTGACCTCCACCAAAAACTTCTGGGACCATGTATTCACTATGTGCAATCTACATGACAACTTACAGGACCCACAAGTGACCTTTCTTGAAAGACTGTGCAGGAAAGCTTGTCAGGCTTTGAACATGCTGACTCCAAATGAACTTTGACCTTTGGGAAAATCAATAGGGATCATCTACTAAATATGACCAATTCACACACTAAATATGAGCACAGTCACATGTACCGTTCTTGAGATATCGTGTTTACGAAGTTTTGACCCTTTGACCTCTCATGACCCCAAATGACCTTTGACCTCCACCAAAAACAATAGGGATCATCTACTCAATATGGCCAATGCACACACCGAATATGAGATTAGTCACACTTACTCTTCTTGAGAATCCGTGTTTACAAGCAATTTCTAAGGAATTTACCTATTGACCTCTCGTGATCCCAAATGACCTTTGACCTCCACGAAAATTGATAGGGATCATCTACTCAATATGACCAACCCACACATTAAATATGAGCACAGTCACATGTACCGTTCTCGAGATATCGTGTTTACGAAGTTTTGACCTTTTGACCTCTCATGACCCCAAATGACCTTTGATCTCCACCAAAAGCAATAGGGATCATCTACTCAATATGACCAACCCACACACCAAATATGAGCATAGTCACATGTACCGTTCTTGAGATATCGTGTTTACGAAGTTTTGACCTTTTGACTTCTGGTGACCCTAAATGACCCTTGATCTCCACGAAAATCAATAGGGATCATCTACTCAATATGGCTAATGCACACACCAAATAGGAGATTAGTCACACTTACTGTTCTTGAGACACCGTGTTTACAAGCAATTTCTAGGGAATTTACCTATTGATCTCTCGTGACCCCAAATAACCTTTGACCTCCACGAAAATCGATAGGGATCATCTACTCAATATGACCAACCTACACACTAAATATGAGCATAGTCACATGTACCGTTCTCGAGTTATCATGTTTACGAAGTTTTGACCTTTTGACCTCTCATGACCCCAAATGACCTTTGATCTCCACCAAAAACAATAGGGATTATCTACTCAATATGACCAACCCACACACCAAATATGAGCATAGTCACATGTACCGTTCTTGAGATATCGTGTTTACAAAGTTTTGACCTTTTGACTTCTGGTGACCCTAAATGACCCTTGATCTCCACGAAAATCAATAGGGATCATCTACTCAATATGGCCTATGCACACACCAAATAGGAGATTAGTCACACTTACTGTTCTTGAGATACTGTGTTTACAAGCAATTTCTAGGGAATTTACCTATTGACCTTAAGTGACCCCAAATGACCTTTGACCTCCACGAAAATCGATAGGGATCATCTACTCAATATGACCAATCCACACACCAAATATGAGCATAGTCACATGTACTGTTCTTGAGTTATCCTGTTTACGAAGTTTTGTCCTTTTGACCTCTCGTGACCCCAAATGACCTTTGATCTCCACCAAAAACGATAGAGATCATCTACTTAATATGACCAACCTACACACCAAATACGAGGTTAGTCACACTTACCGTTCTTGAGATATCGTGTTTACAAGCCAAAGCGTCACATACACACACACACACACACCCACACACACACACATACACACGACATCACCATCGCATAGATTCCTTGCCTGCCTTCGGCAAGGAATCAAAAACAATGGCCAGTCTTGCACAATAGGCCTACCACGATAAGAATGGGTTTCTCGCTGTTCATATAGCGGCATGATAGTTTGAAAGCGCCACCAATCTGTTACATGAAAATTTACGATTTACAGCATAAGTTGCGAAAAAAAACGGTCCGAAATTGTGTGAAGATGTCACCTGAATGTATCTTGTTTTCGTGGTTTTAAAACAGTTGGTGAGTCTATTAATGTTTCTACCTTACTTTTCGATGGGGATTAGGTTATGTTTACCAGTTATTGTTCTGAAACTTTGAAGTAACTTTTGTCTAACTTTTATCAGGACCACACATTTCCATTGTGTATCAGTATGTGGTTTGTATGTTAAGCACATAAGATAACCTTATAGTTCTCCATCCCGTGTATCTTTTCTTTGGCTATTTTTTCGTGGTTAAACGGTTTGGCATGAGTGAATCATAATGTACTGCTGTGTAGTTTGTAGATTAGCTATCAAGCTTGTGCTTCTGTTGGGTGAATGTAAAGTGTATTTAATGTGTAAGGGTGATCTCAAAGAAAGTTTACGTCTGTGAACGAGATAAGCAGTGTTTGAATCCCGTAGTTACCACAGGATCATTACTAGGGTGTTGGCCATGTTATGTTCCTCTGTCTGAGGTTACTAGGTCACAATCGTTTGGTTCCCTGAAAGATTATGTATTTGTTAAACTTAAAGGGGAAGTGCTGATGAAAGGTGGGAATAGTATGTGACATTCCAGGAACATAAAGTTACCATTTATTATATTATTCTCTCTTTATGTTTTCCAGTCAACCGCTTAAAACCGAGTAAGAAGTTCTCATTTCACCAAGTTGAGACACAAGACGACCCAATAAATATTTTAAGGCAACATGAATATTGTTGGTCATTGTTTTGGTTTGCGCGTTTCCCCTGTTGGCCTTATCACGTAGTTTGCGAAGATACTACAGTTCGTAAGCTAGTGTTTTGTGCACAGACACCCTATAATTTCCCACTGGCCTGACATTTTTATTAGATTTCTCTTCAACCTTGGTCTCAAGAAACTTTGCCAGTTAGGACCACAATCTCACAAGTATCCTGAGGTTCTGGCAATAGCAAGGTGTACTGTGATCACTGCCATGCCAGACTGTTGTTAGATATTACAAACATAGATACCAAACTCCTAACCCTACACTCTCAGACATGCTGACTCCTCACAGAGGCACAATCAGAGGGGCGGAAGTGTTCATTTGACATGCGCAACAGAAAATTCCATTGTGACGAGATGTCAGCCTGCGTGCATTTTTAAAGCAAGTTCTGTATATGTGCACAATGCATTTCTCCGTGTGAAGTCCAGAATAATTGATGCGTACTTCTGCGTGCTTGGAAATAGAACACAGTAGACCTAGTTGATTTTGTGTTGTAAGCGTGTAAGAATGTAAACATGTGCATAGATGTGACTTTGTGAAGATACATAGAAACTGACCAATCGATAAGCTAATACACTTCAAACCAGTCAATGTGCGTTAATGTTCAAATGTTCTTAAAAGCCGGCGAAGAAGCCTCAAACTGTTTCATGTAAGTGAAATTTATTGGAGAATGGTGTTTGCAAGAATTGCAATGTTTTAAAATCACTCGTATTTATGCTACCGAAGATCCACACCGGAAAGTACATATGCCATATGCCAAAGAATCGCGCCAAGGTGGAGTTGTTTGGAATTATACGTCACACCAGTTGTTGCAATTGTATGCCAACTGTAATTTTCCCTGTAGCTAGCAGCTGGGTACTCTGTACACCAAATTTGTTGGGGTACATTTCCGTACGCCAAAGATCTTACTGTGAAAGGCCGTACTTAAATTTCCAGTATGGCCGAAGATACCAATTAACTGTTAGCTTTTAAAAGGAATGATCAGTGATCAGCACTTTCACCCCTCAGATTCGGCCTCCATAAGGAGTCACCGTGCCATTTTAAAGGCATATTTTCATCATCCCAACAGGTCCAATTCTCCCAACCTACTTACTTCTAGCCCCTCCCACATTTATCTAAAACTCATCTTTATCCAGACACAATCCTTGTTTATTGCTTCATGGCTTGTCCCAGTGGCCATACAAGTCCATAATGTTTAATCAAGACACTCTCAGTGCCCATGCTGTGTAATTTAGCTATGATGCATTGTTGAATGTGATGCCAATCAAAGAGCTGTACCAACTGAGAGTTTTGATATATGTATACTGAAACTGTAGTTTAGGGTGACGAATGACTGCCTTTAAGTTTGGGATCTAGGCCTATGTTTATAATATCTTTGCTCCAGCTGAAGTTTTCATGACCTAGGTCACGAAAATGCCCAGATGATGTTGGACCAACAGAATATTATTACATGTGGGCCAAGCCTAGGCCTCGGGTCCTGACTAGGCCTAAGCTAGTAAAGTTCTGTTAGCTACAATGTTAGTAGTATTAAGGAATAGTAGTAGTACTAGTAGGGATTAAGGAATAGTAACTTAGTGTTAGTAATTCAAAACTGTCAAAAGGGTTGAAAAGGCTCACCCCAACCAAATCAGTTTGAAGCCCGTGTGGAATGACTTGCTTCAAAAACCTATCCGTCTACGCCAATCTCGCGTCAGATTTTGAACTTCAAGTTTCATTACTAAAGTGACTGTGGCTGCTGTTGATATTTTCAACCGCGCACTCGTTGGTTGCTTCTCGTTAACTTGTACGCAATTAATCAATTCAATATGATTCATGCCACATGTGCCATGCATGCTGTACATTCCACCAGGAGCAGTACAACTACAAGTGAACAGCAGTAAAACTTGGAACCCACCGAGCGCACGTACGTAAACGTACGGGAATTCCCCTTAGTATGAAATTCACCGCAACATGGAACGCAAGTATGAAATTCACCACAACATGGAACGCCGAACAAGCAGAAAGCATCTAAATAAGAAAGTGCGGTAACTAGTACTCGAATATTGACCGTATGCATTGACGACACACTGACGTCATTCTTGGAGGGGGGAGGGGGACAAAGAAAACGTTTTTCCGCACGCATAAGAATTCCCCCTGCACGTGTAGCAGACTATGCGCTTATACGACTGGTTGACAAATCAGTTGTCTGCATTTGTCGGTGTTGGTTTGGTTTGTCTACAAAGAAGGACATGCTTTTTGATCTGTGACATCAAATGCATAAGGTCTATTGCCAAAGTGCATCCATCAAATAAATTGTCAGAATAAACAAAATACCCCAATAACAACACATCTTCAACAGTTGGAGTGTACTTGAGAAATTTGTCGAATAATTCTTTTTAACACATCTCAACGTAAGGACCGACTGGGGGATTCTTACATGTGGCTCAATTTACCATACATTCAAAGTAGCGCTAAGGTCTCACTACTCCTTTAGAGTAGTGTTCTAGAGCGTCAAGTGCACACCCTCAAAGAAGTAGTCCTTTTAACTCTGGTTTTGACCAAATTTTGTCAAGATTACCTGCCAGCTGGGTGATGAAAGTCCATGAATATGAAAAAGAACTTGCCAGAGTGTTGATGTTGAAATTTGGGTAAGACTGATGGTGATTTTGAATATTTAAAAATTTTTGTCAAATGGCGGAGATTTTCCGTTTTTGTGAAGAGGCTAGGGGTGGGTGTACCCTACAAAAACTTTAAGTCCTTCTAGCTCAAAATCTAAACGGTCATGGTATGGAAATTTTGTAGTGCCATGATGGGCAAACAGTGTCAGCTATCAAGTGATGGGTGCTAATTTAGTGTGTAAGTAAATGAGGAAATTATTGGGGGTGTGAGACCCTAAGGCCTAGAGCTATATACTGCACCCAAATAAAGTAATGTATTGCACTTTGAGCTGAGCACAGTTTGTGTATTCCTCGTGTTTCAAAAACTTATAATACTGGATCTGGTTGTAAAATACTAGAATCTAATCTAGCTTATTCTTGTCCAGACTTACATCAGCTACTCACAAGTTTAAAGGTAAAATTTTCTCATTCCAGACATTTTTAATTTTGCAACCCAATCACTTCTAGCCACTTCCATAGTGATCGAAAATTTTTCCTTGTGCAGACCAAAGTTGCGTTCACTTCCCATGTTCAGTTCTCAAGATATTGGTAATTGAATTTGACATATTTTTTCTCAAAGGTGAATAAAGCAGCGTGATGCCATGGATTCGCAGTGCTGGCCAATGATTTGCTTTTCTTTGTTTTTCATTCCCTAGTAGTTTAACCTTGAATTAATTAGGGTGTTATCTTGCCTCGAAGGCATACAAAGGATTTAAAATTCCATTGCTCAGCACGCACTTATGGTATCAATATATTAGAATTTAGTTGCATAGAATTGGTGGTAAATTATGAAGGAAAACAAAACATTGACCAACATCGTGAATCCATGCCATCACACCTGCTTGCTTCACGTTCTATCTATGATGAAAATTTGTCACATTCAATTGCTAATAGGTGCGTTCGATTTAGCGGCTCGAGCCGGCTCAACTGGCTCAGCCAACGATCAGTCTTTCTGAAAAGTGATCTTAACGTCATCAAAACGTCACAACTTGAGCCGGCCAAAAAGACCAGCCCTCCGAGGTGGTCTAATTGAGCCGGTGACGTAGTTTACGTCATATTTCGTCCAGTCAAGAAACTGGTTGAGCCAGTTGAGCCGGCTCGAGCCGCTAAATCGAACGCACCTAATATCTCATGAATATTGAATCTTATCCATCCAACTCCCATTTTCATAGCTTCGCAGGCTGCTGAGATATTATATGTTGAAATTGATTTACTTCAGTTGAAATAGTCCATTATGCAACAATTAGTGAAGTCTTTCTTGAACATGTAAAACCCATATCACCTGTTTCCGGTTAGTTTTGAAATGAAAAATGCTCGTACGACCTTAACAACTTCCTATTTCCTTCAACAGGAGTTACTACAGAGAGAACTTGATATAGTTAATTCATCCCACAACCAGGGGCGTCGATTTGTGGGGGTGGGACAGGGGGGACATGTCCCCCCACCTCTTTGAGCGGAGGGGACCATAACGTAAAATTCCCCTCACACTTTTTGTGACGTGAAACTTAAAAATTAGGTAGTACCAAAAAAGACTATACGTGTAGGTTATGAAAGGTGTCCTCTATCGATTACGATCGACTAGCTTTCTGTATCAATAATTCCACTTGTTTAATTTGCAAATTCCCAAAATTTTCGAGCGCTCCGCATGCTTGCAGTCTCATTTGTGTTCTTTTTTCACTTGCATGTCAAACATACATTATTCATCGGTCTCTATGATTATGTCGATTGTTCGTGTGCATATGGCAGCAGGTGTGGTTATGTAGGAGCACAATATTTAGGAATTTGAAGAAGATGAATGGTCTCCTACTATGTTTTAATGAAATCTGCGGTCTTAAAGACACAGTATCGTGGAGCGAAACGGGGGCGACATTTGGACAGCCTTCAAAAAAATTGTTATCCCACCGAAAATCCCGGATGTAGCCCATATACACCGTATGATAACTACAGTACATACGATTGCGTGAGATAGCGTACTGCTACATATGCTTGTATTGTGAGCGAACAGACCTAGTACTAAGTAGTATTTGTGTTAATTTGTATGTAGCAGGGAGTTGTTTTCCTGATACAAGTGAGTGCCTTGCTCAGTGACAACAGAGAGACCCTTGGGACTTTTCCCAATATCTTGGGAATTTTGAAACATGGTGCCGCCCCCGTTTCGCGCCACGATACAGTGTCTTTAAGTGAATAGCCAGTCTGGCAGGCTGAAATTGGCAAACACATTTTAAGGAAACTGAAAATGTCTCGGTAAACAGTCTGCATGCACCTTTTTTTTAGAAAATGTATGATTTCTAATGCAAAATTTCGACACGCTCACATCATTCCTTTGTATAGCGATTCGACCATTTCGTATGTAGACCATTATCAGAGAAGTAATATCACACTGATGGTTTGCTAGATAAGAGACTTCAATCTGCTGCAACTCCCTGCTTCAATCAGGAATTAGAGGTACCCTCCATCATGTCTGCA
Organism: Holothuria scabra; assembly: GCA_037179385.1. Lineage (NCBI taxonomy): Eukaryota > Metazoa > Echinodermata > Holothuroidea > Aspidochirotida > Holothuriidae > Holothuria > Holothuria scabra. Next base: position 33,692,088 of record CM074185.1, on the reverse strand, counting down.
GATAGTGTATGATGAGGTGTCGTTCGAAAAAACATATTTTAATGTTTTTTGTATCAACAATATTACACCGGTAGCCCTATGCAACGGTGTCTCAGTAGCACTGTACCAGTGGGTACCATTCCTCCACCCCTCTATCTGTGATTTTCCCGATTGAGTGCGCTTTTGACCAAGTAATGGATTTATTTTACCTTCTTTCCATTACAAATGGTTCCTTACTATTAGAACTTTTGCACAAATCTTTCGCAAATTATGACAATTTTCGTTGTGATTCTAATTACTTATAGAGGTGCACCCGGTATTTAAATTGACTGTACGATTAAACTCTAATCATGTTTAGCAATTAAACACTGAATGTTTAGCACATGATTACATATTCGGGGCAACAAGTTTTTACAAAAGCGTTTAAGTCCTAACTATAACCAGGGAAGTGTAATCACACCTCCCTGCTATAACAACCGTTTTCAGAGTGTATGTTTAAGATTACACAGCAAACTCTTAAAAGAAGGGTTGAAGGCCACATCAAGTTTTAATGTGTTAGAGGGGTACTTCTTCAAAGCATTTTGGTGAAATCTGCATGGAAATCCGATTGTTGGTTGTGAATATATAAGCATTTAAAGTTGTCACATTTTTCACAAAAAGTGAACTTGAACAAGCACATATGACGTTATATCATCACATTAATGGAGAATCTTTTACTTTTCTTGGAACTTCTCAACCACTTTTCTCCTCAACAATCCCATGTTATCATAATATGAGTGCATCAGTGGCATGCCGAACTTCAATTACAAACTTTGCATTCGAGTCCCCCACAAGGAGGTTCTTTTGCAATCGGAGGAATTGGTATAATCTCTGCTGCCCTGAAACTGAATTAAGAACACAAATCTACTGACTTTATTCATTGATATCCCGAGAGGTACAGGTCCGATCGATTATGCCGTGTATGTTTGGTTCCTCCTTCACCGTACGAAAATTAATTTTTACTTAAATTTCCCAAATTCTTTCAAGAGTTTTCCACAATAAAAGAGCGGTATAATGATGAAGACAGTTACATTTTAATAAAAAACCGTAGTCCACGTGGTACACTTTTCATGAAAATCAAAGAGATTATCAAAGATTAGTTATGAAGATATTATTAGAGATATTATCAAAGAGATCTATCGATAGCCTTGTGCAGCACATTGCCTAAAATGGAATAATATTCTGCGAAAGTTCCAAAAAAGTTCCGGAGGGTTTCAATTGAAATATTAGGTGCACACGATAGGATGTAAGGGAATATTGTCCTTAAAATAGAACTCGGAAAATAGCCTGTAGGCCAAGTGGTATATTTCATCTACTTATTGTTATTCAAGTAAAAACAAAGACTCAAAGTAACGACTGCTAAGATTACTCACAAGCCTGAGAAATACAAAATGTATACCGTCTGAGTCAGGCCGAGATCAAAGGGTTTTTTTTTTTGGCCTCAGCCACCCGTCCCCACCATCAGCATTGCAACATCAACAACACAAAATACGGGAAAATTAGCATTTTATTAATCTACGATAATAATCAAGGGAGCTTTTTCGAGCTCACTAATAATTCCTTTACTCACAACACAAATGCCCAAGTACTCGAACCTGTGTATATTCAGTCCGGGTGAATATTAAAGGGGCTATCCCGTCACCCATGCTAGAACAACAACAAGAATTTTGTGAAAAGCTGCAACTTAGTTACCAGCGTTGCTCTGTTCGCACAGTCGCAAGTTAACCCGATCCACGTGTGCGATGTGGCTTCCCAGCCTACGGCGTCACAGTCTGTTGCGGTAAATCTCAGGCTTCCAACGCATGCAACAGGTTTGTTTGGCCGGCGACCAGTTAAATCACTCTTAGCAAAGTCGTCCCTTCAAAGTCGCTCCTCAGTCGCCCCCTGAAAAACCTTCCTTCCAACAATCTCGTTTGAAGTCGTTTCTAACAAAGTTGCCCTGAAAAAGCCACCCTCTCAGTTCAAAAAGTCGCCGTGATTCGAAATTTTCTCAAACATGAAATATTGTATTTATGATGAATTGAAGTGAAAAGCTTTGCCATCTCATCTCAATGGGTGGAAGCGTTGTACTCTGAAGTCAATACCCCCAGATGGTCGTACGAGGTAGGTATGTTAGGAAAAAAAAAATACTTCACAGGCCATTGAAAGGTAAATTCATATGTAAATTACACCCCTTCCCCGAAACGGCACTTATTGAATGATATAAAAATTATGAAAAATGGTGCAATTACATTTGTTTTGCACGTGCAGTAAATAAATCAAGAAGTCATATTTAAAGACTAGCACTTGCAACTGTCACTACTCCGAATTTTATCACTAGTTTTACCTCAGTGCATTTCGCCATTAAAGGAAATTAACGGGCATAGGGGTACGGGAGCATTTCAGTTTGGGGGAAGAGGACAGAAGTATGGGCGGCCAAAAGGGCAAAAAAGACAAATGGCAAAATATTCATTTTAATTTCAAAAATGAATTTTATAAGTATCACTAGTTTTACCTCAGTGCATTTCGCCATTAAAGGAAATTAACGGGCATAGGGGTACGGGAGCATTTCAGTTTGGGGGAAGAGGACAGAAGTATGGGCGGCCAAAAGGGCAAAAAAGACAAATGGCAAAATATTCATTTTAATTTCAAAAATGAATTTTATAAGTAAAAAATATTCTAAGTGAGAAATGTAAAAATAAAATAAGCAATAATAACATTTAAAAAGCGAGCAATTCATATTACTTTCCCAAAACTAATTAAAACACTAAAAGTAGTTATAATTAATCTTAAAATTAACACATTACCGTTTTATCCCAATGAAATATCAAAGCCCCCCAATAAATAAAAAATGGAAAACAAATAAAAAGAAATGAAATGAAAACGCCAATAGAAACGCAATTTTGTGTTTTTTGTTTTATCTTGGGTTTCCATGTTATTCCCTGTCATCTTTTTTTTTAGATTTATTTGGGTTCCTTAATAGTTATTTAAATTCGTCTTTTTTGCCCTTTTGGTGCGCTATAGGTGGCCAAAATGCAAAAAAGACAAACTGCGAAAAAGACGATTTGTGAAAAATAATGAGGGCGTCCTGAGATTGATGGATTCAGCGCACCTATCTCTATAAATATTCTTGGAAAGCGCATTAGATATCTAAACCCGCACAACCAGTTAAAAGCCACCGCGAAGACTTGCTTGCAGCCATACACTCCCTTTGTACGCACATCAGTGGGCAGTGCGAGTCGATCAGGGAGGTGTTATTAGCTATTAAAACCTCAATGGACAGATGGAGTGATAACGTTTTCTCTCGGCCCACAAAGCAATCATTTAAGAGATTGGGGAAGGGTATCATATGAAAGTGCGGGGGACTTTTCACCATTTGTGCTGGAAGGGGAAGCGGCGTCGTCGTCTGAATTTTCGTCACGGAGGGGGGGGGGGGATAAGTTTTGTGATCGTTGGCATGAGGGAGGGATCGAAAGGGACGAAGATACGTCTAAGGAGTCTTCCCTCTTTCATTTGGAATTTGTTTTTAAAACTAAATGCCCTCAGATGCTATTTGGAACAAAAAGTGAGGATTGCTAGGTTAGTTTTCTTCTAAAAATTTCGTTTTCCTGGGCAATAATTTCTGTGTGTTCCATCCTTCCTTTGGAGTCCCACACCTGTGATAGACTACACTAGACCCTTTGGGGCCAATAAAGTGTTAACAATATGTCACCATGGTAACATTCCCAAAAGGGATCCCTAGGGACCTAACATGCGCCATCTAATGGGGCCATGATATGAACTTGCAACAGAAATTTGTAAGGGGCTCATTTTGTTCCGGGCCAGCACATTGCCCATAAGGCCCATATGGGATATATCTGGCCCCTAATGGGGTAGTTGCCACTAAGGACCCTGAACTATCCCATATGGGTCATACGGACATATATGGGCTGGTCCATTTGGGCCTCTTGTGAATCCCATAAAAGTTTGCTACCTGCAGAAATCATGAGCTCCATACAGATTTTGTCGACGGACCGAACGGTTTGCTCATTAGTTCCATATGGAAGGATCAAACAAAACTGCTCAGTGAACTTGGGCATGAGACTTCACAGGTATCTTAATTATCAGCCCGCCAGTTTATGCATGACAACTACCCATCCAAAGCGGGCTTATTCTTAGGCGTGGATCCTTGGCGGGGGGGGGGGGGGTGGGACGCCCTCACTTTTTGGGAGGGGGACATCTTCAAAAAGCAGCCTCACTTTTCCAAAAATGATGGAACACACAGCAATAATTGCCCAGGAAAACGAAAATAGAGAGGGGACCCCTTAGACTTATCCCCGTCCCCTTAGATCCCTCCCTCATCCCAACGATCACAAAACTTATCCGCCCTCCCCTTCGTAACGAAAATTCTGACGACGCCGTTTCCCCTTCCACCACAAATGGTGAAAAAGTCCCACACTCTCATATGATTCCCTTCCCCAACCTCTTAACTGATTGTTTGGTGGCCGAGAGAAAACGTTATCACACCATGGAGGTTTTAATAGCTAATAACACTTCCCTGATCGACTCAGACTGCCCACTGATCAACGAAGGGAGTGTATGGCTGCAAGCAAGTCTTCGCGGTGGCTTTTAACTGGTTGTGCGGGTTTGGATATTTAATGCGCTTTCCAAGCATATTTATAGAGATAGGCGCTCTGAATCCATCAGTCGCAGGACGCCCTCATTATTTTTCACGAATCGTCTTTTTGGCAGTTTGTCTTTTTCGCAAATTGTCTTTTTTGCCCTTTTGGCCACCAATAGCTCGCCAAAAGGGCAAAAAGACGAATTTAAATAACTATTAAGGAACCCAAATAAATTTAGAAAAAAAAGAAAACAGGGCATAAAATGAAAATAAAAAATAAAACAAAATCACAAAATTGCGTTTCTATTTGCGTTTTCATTTTATTTCTTTTTATTTGTTTTCCATTATTTGTTTATTGGGGGGGGGGGGGGGCTTTGATATTTCATTGGGATAAAACGGTAATGTGTTAATTTTCAGATTAATTATAACTACTTTTAGTGTTTTTTTAATTAGTTTTGGGAACGTAATACGTATTGCTCGCTTTTTAAATGTAATCATTGCTTATTTTCTTTTTAAATTTCTCACTTAGAATAATTTTTACCTTTAAAATTTATTTTTCAAATTAAAATGAATATTTTGCCATTTGTCTTTTTTGCCCTTTTGACCGCCCATACAGAAGGTGCTCTGCCCAAAAATGCAATCCTGCCCAAAAGACTATCTAAGTGAAGTGCAACCATCAGCTGGCACGGAGCGTATAAAAAAACTTGAAAAAATCACGACCTCTCAGACAGCCGGAAATGGCATTCACCGAGCTTGTAATAGAATCTAGGCAGTCACTATTTTTGGTTTCCCGAAAGGGAAATCCTTTGGACTCATGCAGACTACACTTTTGCAAAACATGTGTAGGATCGTGCATTCTAGTGTTGGCTGAAGCTATGGTTTGTAAGCTCAACGATTGAGAATTATTTCTTTGTTTTGTTTTGTTTTCAGTAGAATAGTACCAAGCCAAAGACTGTCTTCATTTTGGATGATTGAGGTTGTTGTTGCTAGGGTAGATCATTTTTAAGAGGGACATCTGTGTGAATGGTATTGCTGGACACTTAATTCACCAAATATATATTGCAATGTTTGCCTGTTTGTTTCTTTTTGAAAAAATCCTGTGACTTTCATCGGGTATATTTGTAATTTCTGATTGCATAATTGCATAAACATCAAATTTCGTCTAGAAAATATGTCCACATGAGGCGGCCGTCAGAAATATTTGTACCTTCTGTAAAATGTAGCAATCTTGAAGAAGTGTGTTTTACTAAGTGGTTGTACATTACTTGACAGCAGGGCATAGTCAAATATTTTCATGTTTTCACAAAGTGACTGACATTTATACATCACTACTTTGTCAACATTTTTGCTTAGAATTATAATTTTACTACTTGTTATGGATGGTAAAAGGTACTTCGATGCTCTCGCAAAGAATTGTGAGGTTTTTTTAGTTCAAGATACAGCTTTACTCCCTATTGTTTAAGTGAAAAGCATTGTACCGTCTGAAAGGTCACACGTCCGGCTGGATTTTCGACCGCAGTTACGTAATAGCATGCACAATACATGCATTCGGGTCAGTTAGTGGTTGTGACCTTATATCAACAGAGAGCAAAGTAAAATATTACCGTGTTTCTTGCATGAAGAGCTAACATTTATTTTGATTTATACATCAATACTTCCACAAAATATTGTTTTAAATCATTTTTAAAGATTTGTCTCCCATTTGCAAACTTCAAAAATACCTTTGGTACAAATTGTTAGGAACTTTTTAGCCAAGATACACTCTTTACTCCCTATGATTTAAGTGGAAGGCACCTGGACCTCCTAAAAGGTCACTTATCCGGTCGATCTGTCTATTCTTTATCGCAGTGACAACACATGGGTAACTTTCGTTGAATCATTTTCGTCGCGTCACTTCAACCGGATCGTAGTAGTGTATAGGTTAATACTGAGTCTCGCGTGCTATTTTCACAGCCTGAAATTAAACCCAAAGAAAAACTTTGCAAATAGGCTACTGAAGGTTGTTTTGGACTGCTCACATCTAAAGAAATATTTCTCCCTTCTTGCGGGAAACTTTTCATACTTAGGTTTTGATTTTTATCCTGCTCAAAGGATTTAGGCGGATGGTGCATCATCGGTACTAGGCCTTGAGGTAATCAAAAATTCTGTAAAATCGCACCCCTTCAGACAGTCGGAAATGTCATTCCCAGGCTTGAAAACAGAATTATTAAGTGGTTGTTTTGAGCTTTCTTTTTATCATAAAATTGAAATGAAATGTTTCAATCAATATAGGTCTATTTTAAGTTGGTTGGAACGAGGCCTTATTATTGTTTTATAAAGCAAAAAGTTCAACATTTTTCTGAAAGAGGCACCTAAATCCGCTCCTGCAAACAAACACGCATATGCACTCACACTAACCCTCATGAATGTACACAAAACACCGATGGCGCATTATAAATACAGCATTATTTTATTAGTAGTAGAACTTTAATAGGCTCGAACTGACGTTTTCTCAAAGCCATTGTAGTATCAATATACCACAATATTACATTTTATTTATTTGCCTGTTATTTTTTATCTACCTGAATTATTGGGGGAAAACAATATGTTAAAATAATATTTTCATTGGCAGGGCAATTTTCCCCTTGCCCCCACCCCAGAATCGACGTCCTGGGTAAATGTTCATAAGGTTCAATTCTCCAGTTTCTTTACATGACATCTCAAGGTAGGAGGAATGTTCGGTATTTCAGATGCATAATGGTGAGGACAAGAATTCTCTCGTTTTTGGTGGAGGTCAAATGTCGTTTGGGGTCACAAAAGGTCAAAAGTCTCAATACCACGTTGAAACAATTTTTCATGGTGGAGAGTCTTGGGTACTGTAAATTTCACACACATTATGTGGATACGATATAGGGAGCAGAACCCTAGTTGTTGGTGGTCAATGGTTATGTGGGCTGGATCTTGCAGGGCCCCAAATTTCTGAATCCGATTTAGATCTCGATGTAGGAAGCTTGGATGCTTTTCATACATACTCATGATACTACGTGTATGCCTTATGAAGCACAGTCAATTTGAAAATAAAAAACAAAGAAAAAAATCAGACTTACATTTTCAGTGGCAAGGAATTACAATAGCCTTTTCGCTTTCTTGTTATCTGCTACTGTATATATGTAACTTGACAAGAGTGTCACTAACCCCATGCTACAATTGAACTGCCTCTGGAGTAGTCAGGGTAATCCTTCCATCAAAGGTGACGTGGTAACCCTGCCTTGGTCAGATCCTTCGACGTCAGGGAGCAGATAACACTAATTTTGACTCTAAATGAGGGTGGAACATCCAGCTCTGGTACGTTGGTCATCTTGAGATCAGTGCTTTTCTTAAATCACATGTACTCAAACTACTGAACTATCACATGTACTTAAACTATATAAACTGTTTAAGCCAGTCTCAAAGTTTTTCAAAGTATTACAAAGTATTTCCACTTCTCCATAATGTTCTATTTTTCGATAATTATATTATAACACAATCTGTTTTTGTTGTATGTGTTTATTGTAGAAATAAACTTGAAACTTGAAACTTTTTTCTTAAGTCCTCGAGACCCTCTGGCAAAGTGCCGTTCGGCGAAACCAACACTTTCACTGCTTCCTGAAGAAACTATTACGTCCACTGAAGGACAATACGTGACCAACCTCAAGGCCCTCAGACCATTTACATTATTGGTCTGTTATGTATGGCTGAGGCCATTCTAGACTGAAAGAAAAGAACATATAATACACATTATTTTAGCCAAAAGGCCGAGCCAGTATAATGTAAGGACTATCTGCACAGATGTAACTATGTAACACTTTTTCTAAAGTCCTCCCGAACCTCTGGCAAAGGGCCGTTCGGCGAAGCCATATCTTTCACCGCTCCCGAAGCAGCTATTACGTGCACTTGAGGACAATACGTGACAAACCTCACGACCATCAGACCACTTACATTATTGTTCCGTCATGTAACTATAAAGTAACACTTGCTGAACGTACGTGTTCTGTGGGACTGTGGCTTCGGGTGTTTGAATGCAGGTGTGGATGTTTTTTCTTTTAAAACGTACATAGAAACAGGCACGTAGTTACAAATAGACAACTCAAACCGGTCGGACAAATACACAATCGCTAACCATCAACCAGGGGCGGGATTTGATCTCTGAAAGTGGGGAGGGGGAGAAATCGGGCAGACTACAAAACTGTGCCGAAGGCGCCGCGGGAGCGCGAAGCACTCGCCCTAACGGCATGGGGTCCGTGGCCCGCCTTAGGGCCCCTAGTGGGGACCAGGGGCAAAGTCCCGGTGGGGGTCCAGGGGGAGAAGCCCCCGGAAGCCCCTGTGTATTTACGAAATTGTAGGCATTAAAATCATGCATTTTATCTTCAACTTTTCATTACATACGATGGGCACTGAACAGAACACAAACATCCCAATTTGACTTTCTTCAATTATATCCTTACTCCGTATGATTAAAGTCGGCCGGAATTGATAATGCAGAGTAATCCATTCGACCAAAGCACTATCTTAGCGGAGCGCCACCATCAGTTGGCGTGGGATGTACAGAAAATTGTAACCTAGAAAATTTAACCCCTCAGACAGCCGGAAATGGCATTTCCGAAACTTGTAACTAGAAATGAAGCAGTCTTTATTTTGAGCTTTCCTTTAAAAAATTCACTTCAACAGAAAAACCCAACTTGCTAAGTGATCAGAAAATTACTAGATAAAAGGTACTGCTACAATTAGATTTAATTTTCTTGTCTATTTTCGGGGAAAACTACACTGTTAAAAATTTCTGTAAATTAACAGACTTTTTTTTAACTTAAGCTTTTTGTATTTTACTTTTAAAAAGAGATTTTCTGTATCTTTACAGACACTTTGTATTGCTACAATAAAAAAAGGTTGTTTAACATGTATTTTCTGTTTATTTGAAAAACCATTTCTGTCTGCTTTTTTAACCAAATTTTACTGCTTTGTAAAAATGTTCTGTAACTTTACAGGTATTTTTCTGATTTCACATAAATATGCTGTCATTCAACAAACATTCATTTTGTTTTTAAGCTGAAAAAGAAACAAAAACAAGCCCAGACAAACAAATAAGAAATAGCCAGAAAATTTGCAATATATAACATGCATCGTTCTGCGAAGTTTCAATTTAAAAAAAAAAAACACTTTTGGCAAATTTATGGCCCTATTTGAAAATTAACTTACATTTATTATAAAAGCATACTTAGTTATTACGTTCTTAGTTATAAATATCATACAACTGGTGTTTTGTCACACATTTTTAAGTAAAAAGAAACTGTAGGCCCTAATTTCAGAGCACTGACAATTGGTATACTGACGTCAACTCATCGCCACAGGCGCTCATGCACTTGATCGGAGCAAATTAAAAACGTTTCACAAATTTACTTGAAAGAGTCTGTAAATTTAACACTTTATGACGTAAATCTCATTTTGCATAAATGGGTGGTGCTTATTTTGTAGGCATTTTCCTAACAAAATGATTGCTGTTGCTTTGAATAATATCTTCTTTGGCATTTTTTAATCAGGAAGTGATAAACTTATTGTTTACCTTGTCTGAAAATGTTTGCAACCAATGTATTTGCATTTTTTGTCATATTTATTTTAAAAACAATTATTATATTGTACAAAAAATGTGACTTTCCAATTACAAAGTTCCTAGAGATAACAGTCTACCTGACAGCAATATGACAACAAAGCAATCTCAATGTGTTTTGATTGGGCATGACGTTAAACTGCATCCAGGGTGTGGTTTTTGTTCTATTCAGCCAGTCTAGAGCAGGACCACACATGTTTGCCCTTAGAGGGCGTACTTGTCCATTTGGGAGAAAGATATTATAAACGTAGATACCAAACTCATATCCCTACACTGTTAGACGCGCTGACTCCTCACGGAGGCTCAATCGGAGGGGCGGAAGTGTTCATTTGACATGCGCACAATTCCATTCGGTGGTCCGCGTGGATAACTGTGGATTCATGACAGAAAATTCCATTGTGACGAGATGTCAGCATGCGTGAATTTTTAAAACGAGTTATAAACGCGCAAACTTGTTTTCTCTGTGTATACTTCGGAGTAAAAGAGACGCGCACTTCTGCGTGCCGGGGGAATGAGCGCAGTGGTTGTTTTTTCGTTGTAAGCGCGTTAGAATGTAAACGCGTGTATAGCTGTGCGCTTGTAAAGATACCATGGAAACTGACCAATCAGTAAGCCAATGAACTTCAAACCAGTCGTTGTGCGTTAATGTTCAAATGTTCTTAGGTAGAAAGCCGGCTAAGAAGCCTAAAACTGTTTCATGTAGGTGTAATTTATTGAAGAACTGTGTTTGCAGGAGTTGCAATGTTTTAGAATCACACATATATACACTACCGGAAGGTATCAATTAACTGTTAACTTTCAAAACGACTGATCAGTGATCAGCACTTCCGCCCCTCCGATTCGGCCTCCGTGAGGAGTCACCGCGCCATTTTAAGTTTGGTATCTACGTTTATAATATCTTTGATTTGGGACAAAGATATTATAAACATAGATACCAAACTTAAAATGGCGCGGTGACTCCTCACGGAGGCCGAATCGGAGGGGCGGAAGTGCTGATCACTGATCAGTCGTTTTGAAAGCTAACAGTAAATTGATATCTTCCGGTAGCATAAATTCGTTTGGTTTTAAAAATTGCAATTCTTGCAAACACATTTCTTCAGCAAATTACACTTATATGAAACAGTTTTAGGCTTCTACGTCGGCTTTCTACTTAAGAACATTTGAACATTAACGCACAACGACTGGTTTGAAGTTCATTGGCTTACTGATTGGTCAGTTTCCATGGTATATTTACAAGCGCACATCTATACACGCGTTTACATTCTTACGCGCTTACAACGAAACACCAACCACTACGTTCATTTTCCCAGCACGCAGAAGTGCACGTCTCTTTTTCTCCGAAGTATACACAGAGAAAGGTAGTTTGCGCGTATATAACTTGTTTTAAAAATGCACGCATGCTGACATGTCGTCACAATGGAATTTTTTGTCATGTATCCATGGTTATGCACGCAGATCACCGAATAGAACTGTGCGCATGTCAAATGAACACGGCCGCCCCTCCGATTGAGCCTCCGTGAGGAGTCAGCGCGTTTAACAGTGTAGGGATAGGAGTTTGGTATCTACGTTTATAATATCTTTGATTTGGGACGTTTAGCTCCTAAAGGGAGCAGAACTCCTTCGGGAGTAAATGTTTGGTTTTCGCCCCTTGGCTCTTCGCCAGAGAGTCGAGGGGACTTTTAGAAAAAAGTTTTGATTGAAAACAACTTCGCAACGACACATTACGTTGATATGCAAATACCTGATCTACGTAATGGTGAAGTGCATGTAACGCAATAACATATGAACGGTAAAAGAGCAATATTATAATAAATATTGAAACGTCGGGAATGCAAACAGTAGGCTGTAAATTAACATAAAATTAAGGTTAACAAAACAGAACAATTCTGTAATTCGATTTTACAGTAGACTTTTGTAAAGTAATTTACTTCCAAAACTGTAAAGAAAAAACAAAACCTCAATGTTTTTCATGATTACAGTCTGGCTGTAAAAAAAACATTATTTGGTTGGAAAAAAATTTGCCATAAAAATTATGTAAATTTACAGGAAAATTTTTTAACAGTGTATGCAAAGGAATTGAAAACATACAAGTGTTTTGTCTCTATTAAGAATCTTCGTTGTATTCAATTGCAAGGTCTGCTAAATAGATGGGATTTTCTACGTAACTGTCCGAACTCCAGATTATAAATGATTTTACTTCCAACGTATTTGAAAATATGTTACTTTACAAAGGTGACTTCAAATGAATTTTTAGTCAGAATTATTGGAAGACATCCTCACACTACTTTTTATTAATATGTGTAGCTGAAGCGGCCTGGCCGATCTTCATAACCGTTGTAAGAATTCGGCTGACATGAACAACCCCTCTCGTCCGTTCAAGTTGTGTAAGGAAAATCCGGAATTGTGAGTTCCCTTGAAGAATATGGTCTTCTAGTAAGCAAAATCAAAAAGATCTTCCGAGTGATTGAAGTTTATGAGACCCGCATCTTTTATCAGTTTATCGCGGGCGTTTATAGATGAAGGCTCCCCACGAAATTGGATTTTCTCAACACGAGAGGAGAAGGGCAACCTTTCTCGACCGGGGCATGGCCTTGCGGATTGAAGATGGGATGAGGGATAGCTAAGCTAGAAAGAAGTGGTTAAAATAGATTCAGATATGCATTAAAATAGCGTTTCAAAAGAAAATAGTTCAAAAAAAAGTTCATGATCATCAATCCAGTAACTTCAGTTCTTAACATTCATTTTTAAGCCTCCTCGAAGGATATTGCCATCCTTCCCCGACGGGGGAGGAGATAGGACAAAGTACATGGTATGAGGTATAACGGAGCTTAGGAGAAGTGATTGAAAATCGATTGCGATATGTATTTAAATAGCATTTCAAAACAAAAAGTATGTTTAAGATCACTCATTCAGTAACTTCAGTTCTTGTAGGTTTTTTTATTTTTTTGTTGTTGTTTTTAGGCCTCCCCGAAGAAACCGCTGACTTTCCCTTGACGAAGGGGGGGGGGGTGCTCCCGACGGGAGGGGGAATCCCCCCCCCCCCCCGCTGGCGCCACACCTGCTTGAGGTTAGTATTTATACCGATCCCTATGCCTATGACTTTTGCTTTCCTGGACAGGTTCATTCCGAAAGTTTTCGAAAGCTAGCCTATCCACGATATTGCTAACGCGAGGCATTCAGAAAGGTTCGAAATGCTTGCAGTCATCATTTTATGTGCTAAACATCTCGGTTAGAATCAAATTCAACGAAAACAAGAGGGCAATCCACGGAGTTGCATATCTCATCGCTAACATGTGCGCGAGTTGGTTACAGAACTTGAGAACTATGTATAAGCTAGAAGTTTTATCTGTGCTGAATTTTATGCAACAGTAGAATGTCATTGACAAAAATTACCACTACTAAAACTCCATGCCACAATCTTGGAGTCCAAGGGAAGCAATTTTTTTCGTTCCAAGGGACGGAAGTTTTTTTCGTAAGATAGCGAGGGGAAAGAATATGGCACAGACCAATCAAGTTCTTGGAACAGGCGCACCCCTTATTCCAAAAAACATCATTTGGATATTTAAATTCTGACACCGGATTATATAAGAACTGGAGAAATAGGCTACCCAACCTTTGTAACGCTTGCCCTTTTAATCCAGTAGGCCTATCTAAGATTTTTGAACAAATTTCTTTTTTAAGATGCTGTTATCCCCTTGCAACACTATGAAAAAAACGATCCTGGCTGTTACACTAAACTGATACGATTAGATATGGACGCAACGATTATAAAAGTAAGACGCTTTCGGGGACGCTTTAGACAAGTGCGTAATTGTTATTATTCAGGCGCTAGCTGGGCGTATTCTCCATTGACGGAAGGGCAAACTTGTGTCGAGCTGATATGCACATCAAGTGAGTCTCAATTAAAAAACTGGGCGTGTGCGCGATGTTGGACGTGTGGCGTTAGAAGATTTCCGGGCAACACACAAACCTTTTCTGCGTGCGTACTGGCCTGTGGCCATTCCTAGCCCGTGGCAAGGAAATTGTCACGTACGTTTTTTTTTGGCCATGCTTCAGAACCGACAAGTTTTAAGGGCACTAATATGTAAGATAGGTAGGCCCTATGCCTAACCTAATGTTAGTCACCCACAGTTTCATATCTTGGGTTATAACTCAAGCCCATGAATGGAGTAGGTTTAGCCCCAGACCTAACCTACATACTGTTAACCAGCTTGAGATTTCAAGTCTAGCCCTAGGTTTGACTTTAACTTTCATACTACTAGGCCTAAAAGTTACAGCAACAACTGTCTGCATAGACCATATGAGAACACTCTAGATACAAGGGCCATCAAAGTGAAGTGCGAGCAGGAACTTAAAAATCTCACTGCAGCATACAAGCTAGTGAAAAAAGAATTTGAGACTGTTACTACGAAGTACTAACCTAGGAGTCTAGCTTATTTATATTAATTGATGAAAAATACGCTAGTTACAAAACATTAAAGTGGGCGTGACACGGCCAAAAGAAGTTCCTCGCTAACTGTTCTTTGGGTACACCTTGACATCAAGTGAATGATTTCCCTACTAAATTATGTCCATAAATACCGAAATACGACCTTTTGAATTCCCAATTACAGGCCAGGCTCAGCCCATTTGAAATTCGAAAGGGAAAAACGTATGTGAACGCGTCTCAAAATGGTGAGGTCATTGGAGGCACGGTTAACAACACTGTACCAGAGAGCTCACAATCATCAAATCATGTGCATGGTAACGCGTGTTAGCGCATACATAATTGCAAACACCGGTGCTCCGATAGCAGTGAGCGTGGCCACTGACTACATTGTGAATTGTGCATTGCGCGGTGACTGCTTAGTATTCGCAATAGCATCTTCATCAAACAGCCCATACAGTAAAGACGCGCTCGAAGTGGGGACGCGCTTGTTGTGGTCTGCCCAAACATATTCATAGTTGTTCTTTATAGCGACCGAACCGCGTCTTTCTTGAACAAAAACAGAACTATTTTTACCCGCGCGCATATACACGCGAACATATTGGCCAATGATTTGCTCCGAATCCCCACCATGGTCCGCCCCTTTCGCTCTGTATGTTGGACTCTGTATTGCGATGCAATCGTTTTCATGAGGTTGCTAAGATAAGATAACTTTACCGAACGTCACATTAGTTCCACATCTAGATGCGCGCCGTAGGGCGGGGTTTATGCCGCCAATTGCGTCATAAAAGTCAGGTGAGCTGTTTTGGCATTTTTCGAAATTGGATTTTGAACGCATTTTTCCTTCGAATATCATTTATGCCGAATTGTACGGGTTTTTAATGGGGTGTGAGATGATATTTGTAAAATTATGTATCTAATCTTGCAATACAAAGTTTTTGTGGCCGTGTCATGCCTTCTTTAACCTTTGACAATCTGTAACGTGAACTATGTCCTTAGTTGCCATGACAACCACACATATCGGTACAACTTACAGTATCATGCCTAGGCTATTACACTTGAACTTTCAGATTTGTAGGATGCGTCCGTTAAGAGTTAAAGTGAATACAAAGAAAAATATGTCACCCCCCTGTTACGTGACCTTTGACCTTGGTTGCCACGGAAACTACATATTTTGGTAGAACTAGTCTACGTACCCTATTATACTTGTGAAGTTTCATGTAAAATGAAGGTTTTCTTTTGAAGTTTTAGTACAAAATAGGAAAAAAAGTGTTTTTTTGCAAAATGTGACCTTTGACCTTTTCTTCTGAGGGTCTGGGAGACACAAGTTCCCACCCTGGGGTACCCACCTACCAATTTTGAAAAGAATCGGTACAGCCCACTAGGAGGAGTTTGAGGGACAAAAACGTTGTTTTACGAACAGATTATCACTTGAAATTTTTTTGTTCCACTCTACCACTTCACCTTTGACCTCTGTTGCTATGGCAACCACATATTTTTGAAAGGTCTAGATGCAATCATCATATGTGTGAAGTTTCGTGTCAGGAGAACCTTTCGTTTTGGAAATATAGCAGAAAATGTGATTTCACTAAATTTGACCTTTGACCTGTAACCTTTGACCTTCACTTCCGGTTGTGTATCGAAATGCAATTGTTCCGCCTGAGGTACCATCCTACCAAGTTTGAAGAAAATCGGCCCAGCCGTTTACAAGATATTAGGAAAACAAAATTGGACACACACACACACACTAACACACACACACACGGACAGGTTTTGACCCATCTCTCAGCCCTGGACCTTCAGTCACCCTGGGGTACTTCACCATGGGTTAGACCTCGAGACTAGTAACCTGGGAACATTTACCGTTACCATGGTAACCATTGCGATTTAAGCTGGCATTGCCATATACATAGCCCCATAGGCAAAGTGACTACAATATCTCATCCTCCTCACGGAGCGATGAGATAATTACATTGCTTTGGTCAAAATGACGTTTTTCATTAGTGCTCCCCATTGGCTTACAATTCACAATAATATAAATATTCAAAATATGAGCGTTCTCGTTCCTGATTGGTGAACAAAATAACTTTATTTTTTGGTTCGTGTAGCCACTTTTGAGGCTATCTGCTCTCCCTGACGTCAGGTAGTATGAAAGGCAAAGTACCCTCGAGGTCTGTGGTCAGTGGCGTAGCTACTGGGGGGGGGGGGGAGCAGGGGGGGCAAGTCCCCCCTGGAAAAATTTTTGGGGAAATTTGATGAATCTTCTTATTATTACAAAAATTTCTCAAAATTGTTGGTAGAATAAGAAATTGTGAGACATTTCTCATACATAATTCGTATTTTCATGCAACAAATTAACTCAGATTTCGTCAGTGTCGCATGAACCGGCCCAATTTGCGTTCCACAGAAAAGTCCTCTCCGCGTAGCAGATTGAATGTTCTCTTGTGCTTGTATACGCACGGGGGTTATGATCAGTGCATTTCAGTGCACAGGAAGCTGTTATTCAGGTGATACTTTGGGAATTCAGTAAAAGGATGTGAAAACTGACAAGTCACTACCGTAGACCCCGAGGTTGTTATGTTCTTCTACAAGCTAGCAGTAGCTGTACGATTTTACTCTTTGTACATAACGAAGGATGGGGCTGAAACATTCCATGGCCAACGATAAACTAGAAATTAGAATTAGCGGGATCCGTTGGCACACTTAGATTTTGTTACTTAGCCTAATCCTTGGAGGCTTTCAAGCTAGTTCGGGAAAATAGCTTTCTGCTCACTTTGAGTGTAACAATAAATGGACAATGAGTACCTTGTAGCCTACTACACTTAACAGACTGCTTTTCTAACAGGATATCCTGTGTGATCGAGCCACTATTAGGCCTCCTTAGTGGCGTGCGAAGGGGAAACCATTGGGCCACCCCCCTCACAGATGCCATTTTTTCTTTGTTCTTAAAAATGCGTAGTCTAACTTTATTAACACAGATTTTACTTCAAAAGATAGCATATGTGGCACCAGATTGCTTATAAGGACACCCAATTTTCAGAAATTTTCAAAGGGGAAGGATTGTCCCTGCAAGGTCTTTCAGTGATGCCAACTTTTTTTAATTCCTACAGATAGACCTAGGCAACTTCTGTCAAATTCCAATTTTTACTTAAAAAGGTAGACTCTGTTTCCCACTGGTGGCATCGATAAAAAGACTACACGTTTAAATTCTCTTTACAAGCATAAGTACGCTATTTTGACCATCTGAGGGGTCTGACTTTTCGAAATTTTCTTTACGCTCCGCGCCAACCAATGGTGGCGCTTCGCTCGGTCTTTTGGGCAAAATTACATTTTTGGGGTAAAATAAGCTCTTAACTCTCTGATCACTTTGCAGTTTGCGAACACATATTGAAGTGAGCATTTTATTTCAAACGACAAAAGAAGAAAGCGACTGGCTAGATTCTTCGTATTAGCCTGGAAAATGCTATTTCCGGCCATCTAAGGGGTCTGATTTTTCCAAATTTTCTCTACGCTCCGCGCCAACCAATGGTGGCGCTCCGCTTAGATGATCTTTATGACAAAATAACATTTTGTGGCCAAGAAAAACCACAAATACCGATCAGTGCTCTCTTATTTTGACTCCTAAAAGTGTGCAAATTTAATGACAAGTTTTTCTTCGCAAGGTAGCATAAAATGGCATAAGGAAATGCATGTCAAGACACAAAAGTTTCAGTTTTATCCTCATGAACCACCACGATTCAAATTTTAACACTGTTCCTGTCAAAGTCGAAAATCTTGCACCATTTTGCATCTAGGCTCCTTGAAAACGTCCAAAAATTTCCGGACACGCCCCCCCCCCTAGACCATACTGCATGCCCCCCCCCCCCCTTCAGAGAAATCCTGCGTACGCCACTGCGTTAGTACATATAAATAAACCAGATATTGTTTACCAAAATAATATACTTTGTTATTTCCGATTGCTCTATGTTTTACTTTAAGAATAAATGCAGGTAATATTACAAAATGGCATGTTAATGTTGTTATACTTGTAAGTTTGCAAGCTTTATATGAAATACATACACATTGACCGGGAAAAGTTTTGGGGAAATTTCATACCTTTGCCCGTTTTCACGCACGCAGCATGTCGATGTTTTCTCGCGGGGGAATTCCCAGTTACAGTAATGTTGCCTACTGGTACATGCGTATTGCATTTGATTGCGCAAACGGTTCGTTCCAGTGGACTATAAATAGAATACACTGAATCTTGAACTTCAGACAGGTAGCTGAATTTCAAACAGTAATTCCACTACAGTACCAGCTTTTCCTTATGTTATGAAAATTAAAACAACCTTTTCAATAAGATAAATGTAACACGAAAATTGAAAAAGGGCAATCAGCCATCACTGACTTGCATCTTTCATTCCGGAGAATTTTGTTTCTATAAACTGAAAGTTGCTATTTTGAAAATTTTCATTTGTGTGACGTCCTTGGGGATATGGACTTATCAAAGTGAAAGGAGTACACAGTTGGCCTCTTCAAATTTCATTGGAATAATCTCTGCATAATTTCCATGCTTCTATAACCGTTATTTTGATAAACTTTTGCAAGAATTTAGTTTGTGTTGGCTTGAACATTTGTGCTTTTGTCGCGATTTGGAATTGAAAATTTGTAAAGCTGACAAAATGTTGGAAAGGTTATTGTTCCCGAAAACTTTTTTTTCAATGCGAAGTGGATGTGGAAATGTTAGTGACGTACCTAGGTATGTGTTTTTCCGTGCGCAGAAACAATCGAAAGGTGCAATCGAGTGCGCTGCAGGTAGTTAAAAGTTTTAGTCGAATCATAATGTATTTAATGCAATGGCCTAACAGTTAGGCTACTAACTGAGCACTGTTACGCGTGAAGTTCAAGAATTTTGCTACTTTGAATTTTTACATGTCTTAAATGGTGAACTAAATAATTTGAATTCTTCGGTGTAAGCTATAGTTGCTTCACGGGGCACTTTTGCAGGAACAGGCAGCCTTTCACTGACCTTTGTGCATTCTGGAATTTGGAAAGAACCGAGAAGAGCCATCTTTTGTCGACGGGGCGGCGGGGCGGTCAAGTCAGCCAGTGTCGGACCTCAGTAGTATTAGTATTACCACAACAGTATAGTTTCCAGATGCCGTGAGGCTAGATGATCTGGCATCACTGAAGAAATGTTTCCTCTGCCTAGCCCAACCCTAGGCCTGCTCACTAACTGTTAGTTCACTTGATCGAAAGGGACGTGAGTATTGAATCGGAGACGAATGCAGGTAGGTATCCGGGGAGATACTTCATAAAACTAAAGACTACCTCAAACTGAGGTGAATAGACCACTGAAGAGAGATGAATAGACAGAACAGCCTGAAGTGATTTGGATTAGTGGGTGACTATTCACTTCAGTTTGAAGCTGGCTTACAATGAAGTAAATACCTGTCTCATGCAAGCCGCTACCAAGGCATTTATGATGGTTGTACCATGAGTCGGTCACTCAGTGCAACTAACTTCACCAAAAATATACTTACTTAAAAAAAATATTAAAGTCGCGTTTTATTCCATGTTCATATTAACTTTCCTTCTCATAATACTCAAAATATGGGTGTATTTTGTGTACAAACATTTAAGAAATGATGAAATCCCTGACAAAAGTTTCAGATACCTTTGGTTCAAGAAGTGTACTTTGAGTCAGTAACCCAAATGTTACGTGTGCCCATAAGAATGATAACAAAATAAATTCGATGAAATGATGTTGTCAACATAAAGAAAAATTATCAAAATAAAGAATTATTTAATTATCAGTGATCAGAGAAATATTTTACATAATTTTTAAGACTATTTTGCACCATGTCTGACACTTCCTTTAGGTCTAAAGGATAAAGGCTGCGTTACATAAGGAAATTTTCTCTAAAAATGCAGCTCAATTCCTATTTTTGAAAAATTTAAAGCTGTTGTCATTTTGTTCTAGAGTTTCTTTTATAAAATTTGTTCATTGCAAGGCCAAAGAACCCTGATGATCTTTTTTGTAGTCAGTGACCGACTAAAAGTACTGACCGGACTCAAGATACAGTCATATTGTGACTGTACCTTGAGTCGATCAGTACCTCAAGTTGACACCCTTGAGTCGGTCACTGCCTATAAAATGTATCATCTGGGTATTTTTACCATTAAATGGAAAAAAACCTACTCGAGGGACTCTAGAAGAAAATGAAAACAGCTCAATATCTGTCAAAAATAAAAATTTAGTCCTGTTTTAAGAGGAAATTTACCCAGCCTAGCCTTTAATCCTATATCACCTTTCTTAAGCTTCAGACTGGCTCAAAATAGTTGCAGAAATTATTTAAAATGTTTGTATGGTGCGCTGATAGTGCTATTCTTCCAAAGTTCATTGCCTTTTCTTTATTTGGACGATAAAATTTCATTCAAAATATTTCAAAATCACTCTTACAGGCTACGATATGTTTGGGTGACTGACTCAAAGTTCACTTGCCAAACTAAGCACACCCAACACTTGTGTTAGGAATTTCTTCATTCTTAAAAGTTTTTACAAGAAATACACTCTCAATTCAAGGATTATTAGAAGGAAGGTTTGTTAGAACATGGATTAAAATATGAATTGAATATTTCCTTTAAATAAATACTTTTTCGGTTAATTTCCGTTGAGTGACCGACTCATGGTACAACCATGCTAAACTTTTTTAACAAAAAGAAAGGAAAAAAAAAAAAGAACGATGGCAGTTACGTCTAAAGGCAGATATCAGTCACTTGAGCTCCACATTATCTGATTCCTGAAATTCTTTGGGACTATAGAGATCAGACAGTATATGGAATGGTCCTGGTGGTCTGCTACAGCTGGGAGAGATAAGAGATAAGAGATTTGAGATTTATTTCCCTCTTTAGCATCTCATTGCCAGCCACGAGACTGGCGTTGCCAGCTTGGCGCAAATACCCCTTCATTGGGGCGTTGCCGAGTTCCCGCAAGGGAGGATCAAATGAAAACAAAACAAAACAATATCATTTCAGATTGAGCTCCCTTAATTTGGAACCTGGACAAACTTGTCATTTCTTTGAAATCCTTGCTTCTTACACAACTGACAAAAAGCCACATTGTTGGACATACATGGTTCAGTGAGCCCCTATTGTTGTTTGAGGCTTTCTATTGTTAAAAACTTAAAATACTGGCCAGTTGACGACATCGGCCAAGTCATGATGTTCACACTTCAAGCGGCAGAATTCTAATGTCAAAGAGAGCAAAATTACTTCAATATAGTGCTGCCAGGTGTGCTTTAAAAGGCCAGTTTAGTGAGTCTCTTTATTACTTCTCAAGCTGAAATACCCTTGTGTTTGTTTTTTTTAGTTCCGGCCAGAACCAGTATTTTGGATGCATTGTATAATGCCTGTAAAGTGTAATAAAGTTGTGTAAGGCCTTTATGTTACTAACTAGGAAAGGATAGCCTTCATTCCTAATGTCTACACAGTATGAAGCTGACTTGTAGCAGGCTGGAGCATTTAAATTCAGAAAGCCAAAAGAAATTGATTTACTTGACATTGAGATTGTTTTTTTTTTTTTTAATAGAAAGTATTTCATTAAGCATCCACATACAGTAGTATGTATCAAATGTATCCAACCTTCCTACATTGAGATATCATGTCAGTCAGAATTGGAGATGTGGACCCTCTGACACCTCAGATGACCTTCGACCACAAAGAACTAGGGTCCTGTTCACTACAGTATATCACATCCAAATACTATGACTGAAATGTCCACTTTTCAAGACTCCCAATTTGAAATATTGTGTAAACATGGTACTGAGATGGTGACCTCATATTACCTTTGACCTCCACCAAAAACAGAAGAAATCATCTACTCAACATGAGGATGAGCCATCTGCATGCCAAGTATGAGGTCCCTAAGTTAATATAATACATTTAAAATAATGAAGGAAGGGGACTGCAATCATGGCTGTATTGGACAGGGGCACTGCAGCCTCCCAAATGGCCAACACCTTGCTGAATCAGGCAGACTTTGCAATTGGTGCATCAGTCGGGCAGAGATTATGTCCTGGTTGGTGATTCGGGCAAAAGTTACCGCCCCTCTCAGAAAAAGGGTCCCATATGGTCATAAATGCAAAAATAGAATTTGTGCTGCAGTCCTGGGTATACTATTTTTCTAATCAAGCTTGGATGTCATCTTTACTCTCCAATGAATTGACTAAAATTTGAAAGTTTGTTGCTTGTTTCTCATTTTAATAACTTTAACTTAACAAGTTAACAGTGTGATTTTTCTGCAATTTTACTTGCAAGAAATTAATTGAATAATTAATTGTATAATTGATTTCAAAGCAAGTCAATGTCAGGTACAACATAGCTCTGCCACTACCTGCTATTGGTGAAGTCACTGTCTGAAGCAAAGGAGGCAGAATGTTATACTAATTCCATGAATAAAAGAAGTTAAAAGACCTATGAATTTAGCATTTATGCCTATTGTGTCAAAATTGAATGTCGCATACAGTACTGAACAAATTAAGGAATTACAAGGTGTAGTAGTCATGGATTGCAGTTTTGTCAACTTGTTAAAGGTCATGTGCATGAAAATGACAAAGTTGAGTATTTGTTGTGAAAAACATTAGCCACTAACGTAATTGTCGCAATTCACATTAAGATCGATCAAAAATTGACCATTTTACAGTGTTATTTCTGATATGCACATACTCTAATCATGCATACACCTGAGTGCTCTATCTTGTGTGATGTCTAGGAAGGAACATGCCATATGGCTAATGTTATCATTTGTTTTTGCAACCTTTTTTAGAGGACAATTGTAAAACTAGTTTGTCCTGAAGGTTTCATTTTAAAAGTTTTCATTGGATCCCTGAAAATCTTCAGCATACCAATTACATAAGTACGTAATGAAGAGATAATACAGGTTTAATATAAGAAATGTCACCACTGTGCGACACTGCATATCATTATTTTAACAGCTACAAGTTGCTTCAAAAACATTCAAACTTCCAAGAACTGTCAAAGATACAGACATAGTTCCGACAGATTTTTCTTTAGGAAAGCTAATTACCAAACTGCCAGGTTAAGTCAGGGTTTTTGTAGTCATGTCAAGCTTTCTTTAAGCTTAAACTTTTTCCTTTAAATTAAAAATAAGGAAGTTCTGTCTTGCCATTACTTTTGTCATGTTTGACATAATGTAAATATTTCATGGACACTTTTGACATAGAAGAATAAAGTTGCGTTGCTCAGGATGCTTATTAAATTTAAAGACCTCGGTTTCCACAAAGAATTAAACACAGAGTGTGTTTGGTCTAACGGTTAGAGCATCTGCCTCTCACGCGGATCGAAGGCCCGGGGTTCGCTTCCCAGGTCGAGTCATACCAAAGACTTTTAAATAGGAACGTACTGCCATTGTGCGTGATGCTCCGCATAAGCGATGTAGTAGGGAAAACAAGCCAGTGAGCCACAACTGGAAAAAAGGCTATGGTCGGTTCGACTTGAACCAATAGGTTGGAAACTGGGGCCGTAAAACTCTATCTAACTAACTAACTCCACAAAGAATTATGACTATTGCATATCAGTTAAAGTATCCTGGACTCTGAAACAGCATTCATCACCACTCTTAGTGCAAACTATTCATTACTTTGAATGACTTAAAAAAAAATTCACACATTGAGGGAGAGCAGTTGCATCTCATCCCAAACTTTAAAGATAAGGCAGTAATATCTCACTCACGGGGTTGGTTGGTCAAGATTTCTATCAGTAAACAAGTCAAAAAGACAAAAGCCATATAAAGTGCAACCTCAGATTGATACCAAATACTGCTACCACATATAGTTACACATTTAATAGTTTTAACTGTTAGTTAAACAATGAAAGGAACTGGAGAGAAAACGCTCACATCTTTTTTCATTTGCCTTTTAATTATTTAAATCAAAGTCTGAAAGTATGTGACTTAAAGCAAGTATAAAGTTCCGGCCAGGTACTTTTAAATGGATCCAGCCGGAACCGGAACTTAGCAAAATCTGGGTTCTGGCTGGATCCTAGTTCCGGTGCAGCCCTAAAATTAACCAACACAAATATTTAGACTCCTGTAGAATTTCAAACTGGTACATTTCTTTCCTCCATGAATAAATTAGAAATAAAATGCAATTGTGCAACTTAACAGTTGCTGAACAGTTGTTTGGATCAAAACAGGTAAAATGTTTCACAGTGTCGGATACGCACATCAAACCAGTACCTTGACAAGGTCTTTGTTGGATTAATTTACTGGTACGAAATGTACGAAAATGTAGGACAGACTTGTGCGAGCAATCTCTATCTCTTCCAGCTCCCTGGTTTATATAGACATGTGGAATTTCCCTGCCTATAAAAACTCTGTCCACACCTTTTTGCTTCAATGTACCCAGGTCAACAAAAACCAGATAAGAAGTTGATTGCCTTCAAGTTCTGCTTGCCTTTCACACCTCACAAACAGTGGCATGTCTGATCAGTTGCTTGAGTGCATTGGTTAAACAGGTAGTCAGATGAAGTTTGATTGTACCCTGCTAAACCACCCTTTTGATGGGGACTTGGGTGAAATATCTAAATTGGTAAGAAATTTGTGATGTTTTAATACTTCGAACACCTGTGATCTCCTATTGATCTGACATTACCCTATACTAGTACTACAGGTGGGGTTTAATTAGCAAGTAATGTTGCTTAATTACTATTCCCTCTAGCTGCATTCAGATTATTTATAAATTGAATGCAATGTTTAACTGCACAGTATACACGCAGCTGTACAGTTAATGAAGTCACGTGACCAGTTCTCTAGCATTCCCGCCTTCTTGTAAGTCTGCGCAAATGAGATTTCGTGGAACTGTGACTGACAGGGGGTCTCTCGTACAAGTTGAATAATTTATAAGTAGGCGTGTAAATGGCTACAACGACATGGTATGTGGACCGCTTGATCTTTCCTTCACTTAGAAATCAAAGATTTTTAAAGATCTTTCAAACATATAACACAAAAATACGTTCCCGAAAAGAGGCAGTCGATTCTTATGTCTCAAATTAGGACCTCAAACTTTGCGAGTACCTGACTCATTGAGGGATGTAAAACGATGTTTTTGTATCAAAGTTTGAAGATTACAGTATAGGCTTTCTGTTGATACCAAAATTACATAGTTTAATTTACAAATTGTTTTGTAAACAACTGCTAAACTCGAAGGGGTATTTACCGTACAATATGTATGTAGTATGCAGTATGCATACGGTAAATGTACACACATTAACGTTATAGCCTACAGTATTAGTACTATTCCAATACGGCTCACAACATCGGCCATAACACTATAATGTACGGCTGTTATACTGTGGAGTGTGGGGACAGCACGACAGGTACCCATTCGTAACAAACTTCCATTGTTGTTTGTAGACTTGCAGTCAATGAAATTTGAAGCTTCAGTTTTCAAGGCATATTCAATAGCATTGCAATTGTGGTCAGTGAAAGAAGGAAAATAGCCCTGAGAATTGGGGGCTTATAACTTAGTTTTAAAGTAACCTAGGAGTGGGACTGTGTGGGTGTATGAATTCTTGACCAAGTCAGCCTGGATTAAAAAACCCCAAATTTAGAGGGTTCAACTTCAGTCAGACATATTCACGGGATATTATTCATTCTTACCTAATAGTTAGTGTGCCACAAACAGAAAAATTCAGTCCTTCCAAACATTTTCCATTTTAGACCTATATAGCTGTTCTCTAAGTTAAGTTCAAGTTGTACTTCTGGGCCCAAAAGCTATACAGAGCCAGCTTTGTGTTCTATACAATTTCTAGCCCTTCATAAGCCTATATCATTGAAAAACCTTACCCAGTGGCCAATTATGTACAGCCATCTTTACTGTGACTTGCATTTTAAAACAACTGGTTAACTTTAATGAAGGACTGGTTTCAGTGGAGACATGAAATTCAGGGAGAAGTGCTGTGACTGGCTGTATATGGAAAACTGGTCATATACCTTTTATTTAACAAGTTACTACCATCCCTCAAACTTAATTCTTATACTGGCTGAGTTAAATTGTCCCTAAAGCTCACCTTGATGTGGTGCTAAACTGCATTAATTAAAATACAGTAAGCCTAGACTACTGACTAAAAGACAGTGATTTTGATGCTGCCATGATATTCACTGGCAGTGGTCAGTTTTGTCACCCTCCAGCTATACCAACTTAGTTTTAAAATGAATTCTTATCAGTGTATAACTAAATGAAGTGAAAACTGGTAATTCACTCCTAGATTTGTTACATTAATTATATACATTTCTGAATCATGGGCACTAAAGTATATAGCAGACTGCATTGTTATATTGCCCTGTTTCAGCTACAATGCATTTCAAACTGGCTTATAGTAGAAGTGAGTTTGGAACATTCAGTCTTCTCACAATAGGACAGTATAGCGAGGAATTATTGTCCTAGCAGTCAAGCCATCAAGAATGAACATTGGATTGAAGTTTATACAGTTTCCTGCTATAAAGATTTTTGAACCAGCTTTTTAGACAGCCCAGTTTTTGGTTTCGATGATAAGAGAAACCAATGCAATCATGATGGCGTGCGTGTGTGTGTATGTATGTGTGTGTGTGCGTGTGTGTTTGTGACACTGCTTGTTAACACGATATCTCAAGATAAGAATGTCTGACAGTTTTCAAACTTGGTACATAGATGCATCATATTGAGAGGAAGAACCCTATTGTTTGTGGTGGAGGTCAAAGGTCACCTGGGGTCACCAGGGGTCAAAGTCTGAAAACCTTGTTAACACAATATCACAAGAAAGCAAGCTTGGATAGATTTCATATTTGGTATGTGGATGCCTTATAGTCAGTAGATGGTCCCTATTGTTTTTGGGGTCATCGGGGGTCAAAGTCTGAAAATCTTGTCAACACGATATCTCAAGGTAGAAAGCTTGAATAGATTTCATATGTAGCATGTGGATGTGTTATGGCCAGGAGATGGTCCCTATTGTTTTTGGTGGAGGTCAAAGGTCATCTGGGGTCCCCAGGGGTCAAAGTATGAAAACATTGTTAACATGATATCTCAAGGTAGGAAACTTGGATAGATTTCATATTTGGTATGTGGATGCATTATAGTCAGTAAATGGTCCCTACTGTTTTTTGGCGGAGGTCAAAGGTCATCTGGGGTCACCAGGGGTCAAAGTCTGAAAACCTTGTTAACACAATATCTCAAAAAAAGCAAGCTTGGATAGATTTCATATTTGGTATGTGGATGCATTATAGTCAGTAAATGGTCCCTATTGTTTTTTGGCGGAGGTCAAAGGTCATCTGGGGTCACCAGGGGTCAAAGTCTGAAAACCTTGTTAACACAATATCTCAAGAAAGGAAGCTTGGATGGATTTCATATTTTGTATGTGGATGCTTTATAGTTATTAGATGGTCCCTATTGTTTTGGGGGTAGGTCAAAGGTCATCTGGGGTCACCAGGGGTCAACGTCTGAAAATCTCTTGAACACGATAGCTCAAGGTAGAAAATGGTACGTAATGTTTTTGATGGTGGTCAAAGGTCATCTGGGGTCACTGCTGGTCCAAGTCTGAAAATCCTGTTTATGCAATATCTCAAGATAGGAAACTTGGGATAGATTTCATATTTAAGTATGTGGATGCATTGTGGTCAGAAGATGGTCCCCATACTGTAGTTTTTGGCAGAGATGAAAGGTCATCTGGGGTCCCCAGGGGTCAAAGCCTGGAAACCTTTTTAAATATGTGATCTTTCAAGATAGCTCTGTCCATTTGTCTGTCTGTTGTTTGTCATTCTAGCTCTGTATGGCTTTTATGGAGGTCAAAAGGTCATCTGGAATGCCAATTTTTTTTTTTGAACATGCTAGTATAACATTTGAATGAGAAGATAATGGCGCATGATGGCACTCTTTGAAACGCAACATTTATGTATCATTGAAACCTCAATGTATTTTTGCATTCTGGTTTTAAAGTGAGATGATTTTCACTGTTTTAATGCAAACAACATATAGCTACTTGCCATGATATAACATAGTATGTGCATGTATACAGGCATTTCACATTCAAACAAGCGTACCAGTGTAACACTACTGATTAAGCCTAGTTTAATTTGTAAGTGGCATTAAAACAAACAATTTGTTGCAAAAATGTCGAAGAAGCAAGTAGCACACCATTTTCTCCGAAAATAAGAACAGTGCTGGGGAGGATGATTTAGGTTGTTGTTGTAACTTTATACATATAGGACGACCATTAACGTTCATTTTGCGAAAATAGGCCTACTATACTGTATATTTACACTGGGCGCCATAATCGACTCGTGCTCGAATTTACCGAGTACCTGACTCATTGAGAATATCTTATAGTGCAAAACTGATACCGATAGATAGAAAACAAAATTCTCTCTCTACTGAAGTAAAAAATGAGTAGTTTTAAACAATATCGTAAAAATGCTGAACGATTTTCCATAGCATTTGAAACCCATTTTAGACGTTTCATAAAGTGGACTAAAATCCTCACTTTTCACCGTAAGTTCACTCGGAACCAGGCACCAAAAGTATCTTTTACATTTTATTCATTGATGTTCATGGTTTTGACGATTTTTTGGTTTCGATGATAAGAGAAACCAATGCAATCATGATGGCGTGCGTGTGTATGTATGTATGTGTGTGTGTGTGTGTGTATGTGTGTGTGTGTTTGTGACACTTTGCTCGTTAACACGATATCTCAAGATAGGAATGTGTGACAGTTTTCAAACTTGGTACATAGATGCGCCATATTGAGAGGAAGAACCCTATTGTTTTTGGTGAGGTCAAAGGTCACCTGGGGTCATCAGGGGTCAAAGTCTGAAAACCTTGTTAACACAATATCTCAAGATAGGAAGCTTGGATAGATTTCATAATTGGTATGTGGATGCGTTATAGTCAGTAGATGGTCCCTATTGTTTTTGGGCTAGTTCAAAGGTCACCTGGGGTCACCAGGGGTCAATGCCTGAAAATCTCGTTAACACGATATCTCAAGGTAGAAAGCTTGAACAGATTTCATATGTAGTATGTGGATGTGATATGGTCAGGAGATGGTCCCTATTGTTTTTGGTGGATGTCAAAGGTCATCTGGGGTCCCCAGGGGTCGAAGTATGTAAACCTTGTTAAGGGAATATCTCAAGGTAGGAAACTTGGATCGATTTCATATTTGGTAAGTGGATGCGTCATAGTCAGTAAATTGTTCCTATTGTTTTTGGGATAGGTCAAAGGTCATCTGGCATTACCAGGGGTCAAAGTCTGAAAATCTTGTTAACACAATATCTCAAGATAGGAAACTTGGATAGATTTTACATGTGGTATGTGGATGTGTTATAGTCAGTAGATGGTTCATATTGTTTTGGGGATAGGTCAAAGGTCATCTGGGGTCACAGGGGTCAACGACTGAAAATCTCCTTAACACGGTAGCTCAAGGTAGACAGCTTGAATAGATGTCATATGAAGTATGTGGATGTGTTATGGTCAGGAGGTGGTCCCTATTGTTTTTGGTGGATGTCAAAGGTCATCTGGGGTCCCCAGGGGTCGAAGTATGTAAACCTTGTTAAGGTAATATCTCAAGGTAGGAAACTTGGATAGATTTCATATTTGGTAAGTGGATGTGTCATAGTCAGTAAATTGTTCCTATTGTTTTTGGCGGAGGTCAAAGGTCATCTGGCATTACCAGGGGTCAAAGTCTGAAAATCTTGTTAACACAATATCTCAAGATAGGAAACTTGGATAGATTTTACATGTGGTATGTGGATGTGTTATAGTCAGTAGATGGTTCATATTGTTTTTGGGGTAGGTCAAAGGTCATCTGGGGTCACCAGGGGTCAACGACTGAAAATCTCCTTAACACGATAGCTCAAGGTAGACAGCTTGAATAGATGTCATATGAAGTATGTGGATGTGTTATGGTCAGGAGGTGGTCCCTATTGTTTTTGGTGGATGTCAAAGGTCATCTGGGGTCCCCAGGGGTCAAAGTATGAAAACCTTGTTAATGCTTTATCTCAAGGTAGGAAACTTGGATAGATTTCATATTTGGTACGTGGATGCGTCATAGTCATTAAATGATCCCTATTGCTTTTGGTGGAGATCAAAGGTCATCTGGGGTCACCAGGGGTCAAAGTCTGAAAACCTTGTTTATGTGATATCTCAGGTTAAGTAGCTTTGGTAGATTTCATATTTGTTATGTGGATGGGTTATGGTCAGGAAATGGTGCATAATGTTTTTGATGGAGGTCAAAGGTCATCTGGGGTCACTGCTGGTCCAAGTCTGAAAATCCTGCTTATGCAATTTCTCAAGATAGGAAACTTGGATAGATTTCATATTTGGGTATGTGGATGCATTGTGGTTAGAAGATGGTCCCCATAGTTTTTGGCAGAGATGAAAGGTCATCTAGGGTGTCCAGGGGTCAAAGCCTGGAAACCTTTTTAAATGTGATCTTTCAAGATAGCTGTTTGTCCATTTGTCTGTCTGTCTGTTTGTCATTCTAGCTATGTATGGCTTTTATGGAGGTCAAAAGGTCATCTGGAATGACAAAATTATTTTTTGAACATGCTAGTATAACATTTTAATGAGAAGATAATGGTGCATGATGGCACTCTTTGAAACGGAACATTTATGTATCATCGAAACCTCAATGCATTTTTGCATTCTGGTTGGTTCCTAGTTTCTGAGATAATTGACTTTAAAAGTCATGACTTTTAGATAATTAGTATTCAAATCCTGATGATGTCATGAAATGTCATGCATAAAAGGTAAGAGAAGGAAGCTCTTTTCGAGCAGTTGCGATTCGACTGTACAGGGATGCAATGACATCACAGATTTCCCATAATGCCCAGGGCCTAAATCTCGAGAAAAAATTGGATATGTCAAGAAGAGTAAGTGTGACTAATCTCATATTTGGTGTGTGGGTTGGCCATATTAAGTAGATGATCCCTATCATTTTTTGGTGGGGGTTAAAGTTCATATTGGTCACGAGAGGTCAAAACTTTGTAAACACGATATCTCAAGACATTAAATGTGACTATGCTCATATTTGGTATGTAGGTTGGTTGTATTGAGTTGATGATCCCTATCAATATTTGTGCAGGTCAAAGGTCATGTGGGTCAAAATAGTTCAAATGGTAAATTCCTTAGAAATTGCTTGTAAACACATTATCTCAAGAATGGTGAGTGTGACAAATATCATATTTAGAGTGTGGGTTGGCCATATTGAGAAGATGATCCCTAATGCTTTTGGTGGAGGTCAAAGGTCATTTGGAGTCAGGAGTGGTCAAAAGGTCAAAACCTTGCAAACAAGATATCTTTAGAAAGGTGCTTGTGACTATGCTCATATTTGCACTGTGGGTCGTTTGTACAAAATAAATGATCCCTATTGATTTTTGTGGAGATCAAAGGTCATTTGGGGTCATTAGAGGTCAAGTGGTGAATTCCTTAGAAATTGCTTGTAAACATGATATCTCTAGAAGGGTAAGTGTGACTTATCCCATATTTGGGTGTGTGGGTTGGCCATATTGAGTAGATGATCCCTGTTGATTTTTGTGAAGGTCAAAGGTCATTTGGGGTCAGCAGCGGCAGTCTGACAAGCTTGTTTGCATTTACAAGAAAGGTAACTTGTAGGGTCCTCATACTTGGCATTAGATGGTGCATAGTGAAAGATGATCCCCATAGTATTGGTGGGGTTCAAATGTCATTTGTGTTCACAGGGGGTAAAAGTGTTAACATCATGTTTACACAATTTTTCATGGCTGGAGTCTTGGATACTGCAAAATTTCAGTATGTGGATGTGATATAGTGAGCAGAACTCTAGTTTTAGGTGGTCAAAGGTCATGCAGGTTGTCAATGTAGGAAGAATGGATGCCTTGCATGTATACTTTGTGGGTACATTATGGAGCACTGTCAATTTAAAAAAAAAAAAACAGGCTTACATTTCAGTGGCAAGGAATCACCAAGTCTATTGGCTTTCTGGTTGGCTCAATGCACGAAGTGTGGGTAGAACTTATGTTATACTGTAGAGGGAATAAATGTCTGTCTCACAAAAAATGTCTGTCTCACTTTTTAAAAGGTTTCAGCCTCTGTAAATTATGCCAGTGGATTTTTCTAAAAATTTGTTGTACAGGTGGGGGCAACCTAAGTGGACTAGAAGCTCGGTGAAGAGATAATAATAGACCTCCAACAGTGGGTTTGGAAACATATATACCTCACTTGAACAATAGATTACTGAGGTTAGAAAAGCAACTTTTTACTGCAATTGGAACAGCATGATCATTTTTTGCCTCAGGGCAAGATTTCAGAAATCAATCCCAGTGGAGGCATTGTTAGCACATACTGTAGGCCTAAACTGCCTGTGTCCATTGTGTACACCTTGTGAGTTCCCAGTCAGCTAATTACTTATCCTTCAGTAATTCTAATATCTGTTACCATGGAGCTGCCACAGATGACACAGATCTCTCCTTGCTGCCTGAGGAAACTTCCATACTGTGTGGTCACATACTGTAATGCCCTGGTCAAGCTGGAGTAGTGGTGGATATGATCTTTGTTTCATGCTAGAATTTGGAATAATGTCAATTTGAATGGACACAAGTTGGCATTTCCCTATGAGCCCTCAAGTAGATTGTGCACTGAAGTTTCTTCCAGTGCTTCACTTTTTGTTTGCAAATTTCACAGAGGAGTGAGCTGGGGAGGGAGGGAGAGGAAAACAGATGGAAATGATGGAAAGGGAGAGAGGGATTGAGGGAGGGGAGAGCAAAGACATTTGGGTATCATCCTTTTCCTTATTGCTTATGCCACTGTCCTACAAAAACTGGTCATTTGTACTATGACTTATAGAGTTTCTGATTCCTGCCCTCATAAGCAGCATTATCTTAAAGTGTACAAGTAAAAAAAAAAATAGAAAATATATATGAAAAAAGCATGAAAAATAAGTGCTGACAGTCCAATTCCCATCTTCATGGGACATTCTTGAGCTGAGATATAAAATGTTGAAGTTTATTCCTTCAATTTAAAATGGCACATAGCACAATAATATGTGATGTCATATTGTTAAACAAGTCAAATTACTATCTTTGTATTTCTTTCATTTCATTTCATTTATTTGTTTTATCTCAACAGTAAATGAACAAGATAATATAAGCACATAAGAAGTTATAAAAGACAATAGTTGTGAATGAAAGTACTCTTAAAACCCTTCTGAAAGTTTCTGCACCTTGTACCAAGGTGTTATGGGGTGACGTAATTAATCAAGCCCTCTCTGTGCAAAATGCTAGTATGGAAGCAAACAGGAGTGTTCAAGGTCATGAAAACATTTTTAACTTTCAAAGGAAACAAAGCATCTTATGTGAGTTGTATATAGTCACAAATTACAGTATTACACAATAGACCAATTTGTTTCAAGTGAATAAACTTCAACATTTTATGTCTTAGCTCAGTAATGTACGTCCTCTAAATTTGATTGGAGTTGGAATGTAAGCATTCACTTTTCATGCTGTTTAATGTTTATTTGACTTAAAGGTACACCTTAAGGGGATGAAGTGGTTATAGAGATTTATCCCAACACAGTTCAACTGCTAGGTGAACAGTGTTTACATGATGGTCTGCCCAACTGGAGTTGTCTGGGTATGTGTTCAGTGTACAGCATGGTTTTGTTCAAGTGAATAAAAAAGCAATAGAAACATCAGGAGGGATGAGCAACAGTAGCTTTGCTACTATAGTACTTAACTTCTGTTTCCTTCCTAATCCAGTTAAATAAATTTTGCTATTCTAAAATGGTCACATGATCACAAATGAATGTATAACAATAACAATCATTGCATGCATCTTCACTTGCAATCTCTTATGTTTGGGACCCATATAAATCACACACCAATGGTATGGTTCACAGTCACATAGGGTGGCTCTCTTGGTAGAGGTTGATCAAAGGTAGTCTCCTTCCAATATGTCCTGGGCATGATGTTAAACTGCATCCAGGGTGTGGCTTCTGTTCTATTCAGCCAGCCTAGAGCAACGCCACACATGTTTGCCCTTTAGAGGGTGTACTTGTCCATTTGAGATGTTTAGCTCCTTAAGGGAGCAGAACTCCGGGAGTAAATGTTTGGTTTTCGCCCCTTTGCTCTTCGCCAGAGAGTGGAGGGGACTTTTAGAAAAAAGTCTCCTTCCAATCACCAAACTTCATCTTGCATGTTCTTGGTGGGCATGGACAATTTACATGCTGTGAAAAGCCCCTTAGCTACTTTGCAAACAATGTGGTACCCACCATACTAGATACATGGCAGGAACCTTGGATTAAGTCACGTTCAATAGAATTGTATCTGTGCATTGATCCATGAAGCTACTCAGGAAATGTCCAGTGACTGGCACAATAGAGACATATATTGTGATTGCACTCATCTTTAAAACTGAACACCAAAGCAGCTATGGCGGTCAAGATTTATCTTTTTCTGCTTGGGGTACTTCACATGAGAAAATGTTGTGGCATGAAAAATCTGCACTCATACTGGGCAATAGAGCTTCAAACTGGGTGATTCTTTGACGTCATCTGACCGCAAGAAACTAAATGACCTTGGCTCGTGTAAAGTCGTAAACTCTAGTAGAATCAGACTGCGAGTCCACTGAATCACTACAATCGGTCTGAAAACATTACTTTTTAGTCATTTACTATACAGTACAAATTATGAAACATCTGGAATTTGTAGTACAGTTAATGACCGTAAATATTGCGCACCCGAGAAATAGGATACCATACAAGTTTCACTATATCGCAGTAGCAACACAAAAGCCTAACCATTTGATCAATGGTTAATGTTTACCTGTATCAGTTTTGCGAAGCAGAGTGATGGAAAGTCTTTTTTTAGCTATTATTGCAAGGGATCAAAAACATTTGTCTTAAAATTTGAGGTAGTGTTACAGGGTGCAAACAACATGCTGTACATTCCATTCATTTATCCCATCCTTCGGTCATCTATAATTATACTGATGTTGATAAATTACTTCTTGAGCATAAACAATGTTTAATACTGTTTTCACTGTCACTTAGTGCTATTTTTGGGGGTTAAACCAAGACAAATTTTACCAGGCCTTTCATTTAAAATGAATGGAAAACAGTCATCAACTTCGATCATCAACAAAATCCCTGCTTTCATCAGTTTTAACCCATTTAAAGACCGAGGAATTGCCAAAACAACATTTTTGGTAACGTCTGACAAATGTAGTATCTGATTTTACTCCCCAAAAGGACACCATCACTAAAAATTTATGGTGCCTGAAACTTAGGGACATAAAGCAACATGACGTTGTGACAATGGAGCCCAACTTCAATCAACCATTACTTCCTTAATTTCTATCTAAGTTAAGCATGTTTCATACCAAAACAAAGCAAAAGAATGATAGTTTGGCTTGGTTATAAGTTTTTGATTCCTTGCCGTAGGCAGGCAAGGAATCTATGCGATGGTGATGTCGTGTGTGTGTGTGTGTATGTGCGTGTGTGTGTGTGTTTGTGACACTTGCTTGTAAACACGATATCTTAAGATAGGAATGTCCGACACTTTTCATATTTGGTATATAGATTTATCATGTTGAGAGGAAGAACCCTATTGTTTTTGGTAGAGGTCAAAGGTCATTTGAGGTCACCAGCGGTAAAATTGCGACAATTTCAAAAATAGCTTGTAAACACGATATTTTCAGATAGGAATGTCCGACACTTTTCATACTTGGTATATAGATTTGTCATGTTGAGAAGAAGAACCCTATTGTTTTTGGTAGAGGTCAAAGGTCATTTGAGGTCACCAGCGGTAAAATTACGAAAATGCCGAAAATGGCTTGTAAACACGATATCTTCAGATAGGAATGTCCGACACTTTTCATACTTGGTATATAGATTTGTCATGTTGAGAGG
This sequence comes from Holothuria scabra, assembly GCA_037179385.1. Taxonomy (NCBI): domain Eukaryota; kingdom Metazoa; phylum Echinodermata; class Holothuroidea; order Aspidochirotida; family Holothuriidae; genus Holothuria; species Holothuria scabra. Next base: position 33,655,536 of record CM074185.1, on the reverse strand, counting down.
AAGAACCCTATTGTTTTTGGTGTAGGTCAAAGGTCATTTGAGGTCACCAGCGGTAAAATTGCGAAAACACTGAAAATGGCTTGTAAACATGATATCTTCAGTTAGGAGAGACCAACACTCTTCATATTTGGTATATAGATTTTTCATGTTGAGAGAGAGAAGCCTATTGTTTTTGGTAGAGGTCAAAGGTCATTTGAGGTCAATAGCAGTAAAATTGCGAAAACTTCGAAAATGGCTTGTAAACACGATATCTTCAGATAGGAGTGACCGAAACTTTTCATACTTGGTATATGGATTCGTCATGGTGAGAAGAAGAACCCTATTGTTTTTGGTAGAGGTCAAAGGTCATTTGAGGTCACCAGTGGTAAAATTGTGAAAACTCTGAAAATGGCTTGTAAACACGATATCTTCAGATAGGATTGCCCGACAACTTTCATACTTGGTATATAGATTTGTCATGTTGAGAGGAAGGACCCTATTGTTTTTGGTAGAGGTCAAAGTTCATTTGAGGTCGTCAGCGGTAAAATTGCGAAAACACTGAAAATGGCTTGTAAACACGATATCTTCAAAAAGGAGTGACAGATACTCTTCATATTTGGTATATAGATTTGTCATGTTGAGAGAAAGAAGCCTATTGCTTTTGGTAGAATTCAAAGTTCATTTGAGGTCACCAGCGGTAAAATTGGGAAAATCCCGAAAATGGCTTTTAAACATGATTTCTTCAGATAGGAGTGACCGACACTTCTCATGCTTGGTATATAGGTTTGTCATGTTGAGAGGAAGAAGTCTATTGTTTTTGGCTGAGGTCAAAGGTCATTTGAGGTCATCAGCAGTAAAAATGTGAAAACACCGAAAATGGCTTGTAAACATGATATCTTCAGATAGAATTGCCCGACAATTTTCATACTTGGTGTATAGATTTTTCATGTTTAGAGAAAGAAGCCTATTGCTTTTGGTAGAGGTCAAAGGTCATTTGAGGTCGCCAGCGATAAAATTGCCAAAACTTCGAAAATGGCTTGTAAACACAATATCTCCAGATAAGAGTAACGGATACTTTCATATTTGGTATAAAGATTCGTCATGTTGAGAGAAAGAAGCCTATTGTTTTTGGTAGAGGTCAAAGGTCATTTGAGGTCCACCAGGGGTAAAATTGCGAAAATTCTGTGCCTAAAATGTAAAGAAAAATCTATCAAGCACTGTCAATTTGAAAGCAGGTAAGGTATTTGATGGCAAGGAATCACTAAGCCTTTTGGCTTTCTGGTTTGACTCAAAGGGTGAGTTGACTATGATATTTACAAAATAGTGCTGGAATGCCCAAAACTTTCATGTAACCATGCTACCATTTTGATCTGTTTCCTGTCTTGATATGTACAAAAATGACAGTTATAAATCAAAAGAATGAATCTCATTGAGATCTGTTGGCTTGCAAAATCTGGTAAATTTTGCTTTGAAATTTGATCATTATTTTCACTAAATGTTGAACAATTTTTTTGTTTCAAGATTTAAATTTGTGTCAACTTTGTTATGAGATTTAAAAAATGCAAAAATTAAGAAATTTCAGGTCAACCCCATCAAGCGCAGTAACATAGCTCTGACCATGTAAGCCGCAAGAATTCACCAAGGTCAGGCTTTTATGTCGGTCTCTGAACAAAGGAGTTTTTTCCAAATTTCATTGCCAGCGTTCTAATGAATGAGCTTAAAGATTCCTGAATGTAGGCAATGGTTTGCCTGAGTATAGAGTCTAATTTTCTAGACAGTAACATGCAGAGGAATCTATTCCATAGGAGCATAGGTCCATGAATCAATTATCACGCATGAGTGGAGACACAGATCTAGTCAAGATAACTGTGTGGGGCTTTCCAATGAAATGTGGGAGAAGGATATCAGTTCCCTGGAATGAACATCCCATGTACATCATACACCTGTCAATGGATGCTTTGTTAGATGCAGATATAAGAATCTGATGCAATTTGTAATATTATGTGTCACTATCTCAAGATGGAAGTACCGTAATTCTAAAAGCCTGAATTTATGTGTACACAAGTTAAGTTTATCAGTCCTAGTACTTGAACTTTGCTATTGAATCAGTTACATTGTTAATAGTCCATGTGTATTGACCTAGTGGGCTGGAATTTACTTAAACATGAAAATAGTATAGTTTTGATACTTTGCTGAAGGTAGGCAAGGGATCTATGCCATGGTGATGTTGATTTTGTGTGAATATGTGACGTTTTTGCTTGTAACCACAATATCTCCGGAAGGGCAAGTGTGACTATAATCTCACATTTGGTGTGGGATGAGTTGGCCATATTAGGTAGATGACCCCTTTTGTTTTTTTGATTCCTTCCCAAAGGCAGGCAAGGAATCTATGCGATGGTGATGTTGTGTGTGTGTATGTCTGTGTGTGTGTGTGTGTATGTGTGTATGTGTGTGTGATGCCCGCTTGTAAGTTACACAATATCTAAAGAAGGGTAACTCCAAGAGATCTCCTACTTGGCATGTACATTGCCCACATTGAGTAGATGATCCCTATTGTTTTTGGTGGAGGTCAAAGGTCATTTGGGGTCACCAGAGGTCAAATGGTAAATACCTTGGAAATTGCTTGTAGACATGATATCTCCAGAAGGAAAAATTTGAGTGATCTCATACTTACTTAGTGGATTGCCCATATTGAGTAGATGATTCCTATTTGTTTTGGTTGAGGTCAAAGGTCATTTGGGGTCACCAGAGGTAAAAAGGTCAAAATCTTGTAAACACTATATCTCAAGAAGGGTAACTGTGAGGGATCTTATACTTACCATATGGATTGCCCATATTGAGTAGATGATCCTCTTTGTTTTTGGTACAGGTCAAAGTTCATTGAGGGTCACCAGAGGTCAAAACATCAAAACCTTTGAAACAAGTTACAACTCCTGAAGGGTAACTGTGGGGGATATTTGGCATGGATGTGCTAATTTTGCCACAAGTATCAAAAGATTTTCATGAAACTAATTTCCTACTGTTAAATGGAAGTCATTTTGTTTCGTTTCATTCATTTGTTTTTCTACATCATCAAAATGTATGGATACACAAAATAATGAATACATATATAACACTGAAGTAGATGGAAGTAAAACTAAAAAACCCTGAGGGGCTTGTTGAGAGTTCAACTCCCCATTACAATAAAAACATGTTATCTAGAGTAGCTGTGTTGAAAACACAAATAAGCATAAAGGAAAAAGAATATAAGAGAACAAAAAAAGAAGAAAGAAAGACAGAAAATTCAATAAACTAAAAGGAATGGTAATGACTAAGATTACAAGATCAGAACTAACCCTCACAAACCCCACCCTTACCAACCTGTGCCCCTCCCATCCATGAAAGCCCAGGGCTTCCCTCAAACAAAATGTGCATAGTGACAAAAACGTGTAATGAATGCACTTGAGTAGTATGATGCAGTTCATGCAGTATATATGTCAGTAACATGTGAGTTCTTGACAAAGGCTGTATGAGGGTCATTTGGGGCTATAGTTTGAAAATACTGGAAAAGGTTTCTGTGCACACAAAGCAGAGGACTGTTCTGACTTCATAAGTTTAAACTTAAAACAGATCAACTGCTTTGTGTGATGCACAAGAATTTCTTTTAAGCAGTACCAACATTGTCTCTTTGATTTAGCCTAAAAGAAAACTTGAAGACAACATTAAATTTAGTATCAAAGATTATTATTTGGCAAACCTTTTATGCTGCTAGCTGTCCTCATAAGGACCTGTGAGCATGCATAAATTGGAAATTGGAATTGATTAATTAAATAAACCATGGGTATAGTTTTATAAAAAAGAAATAAATTACTGGTCATTGGATCAATTAACCTTGAGTGTGCATCAACGGTGATTGCTCATTTGGATTTATCAAATTATAACTGACCCTGCACCTCTATTCAAACTGGTCACTGTTATCTGACATAATTTATCACAGTTGACTGCCAGTACAAGCCGCAGTGTCTGGACAGAATAAATCATACAGTCTGTTGAACCAGGTGCTCAATGGACTTAACCATTTACTGAATAAACAGTGTCTACCTCTGTTAAGCCCTCTGAGCAAGGCTTACATTAGAGTAGTTCAGGTAATCATAGCAAGCATATGCTAATGCCTACAGTGTATCAAACCAGGGAAACTTGTGTGTTGTGTCTATAAGTACTACAAAAAGCAAAGTTACAAGTCTTTTTAGATTCTGGGTTAATTGGGTTATCAGTTTTTGTTAATTTGTAATGACATCATAGCCATTGGGAAGAGCATTCGTCAAAAAATAAAACACAAAGAGCTGCCCCCAATAGCTAAAACTCGACAAAATAAAGTGCTATAATTTTGATTAAAATAAAGTTTATTTCTTTATCAAGTTATTAGACGCAACAAAATGCAAATTACCTTCAGCATTATATCCGCTTGGGAGTTTTCTCTTGTTTGTGGAGGTCAAAGGTTATTTGGGGTCACAAAAGGTAAAAACCTTGTAGACATGATATTTGAAGGAGGATAACTGTGAGGGATCTCATACTTAGCTTGTGAATTGTTCATATTTAGCATGATGATGGCCATATGCAGTAGGGTATGTGATCCCTATTGTTTTAAGTGGAGGTGAAAGTTCATTTGGGGTACAAGATTTCAAAAGGTTTTGACCTTGCTAAAATGATATTTCAGGTAGGATAACTGTGTGGGATCTCATGCTTGTCATGTGGGTGATTCATGTTTGTTACAATATATGTCATATGACAAGGAATCACTAAGCCTTTTGGCTTTCTAGTTGGTGAAGGTCAAAGGTCATTTGGTATCAACAGGGGTCAGGTGGTCAAAACCTTGCAAACACAATCTCAAGGAGGGTAACAGTGAGAGATCTCATACTTGGCCTGTACATTGCCCATATAGTAATATGTAAATAGACCCTGTCATTGTTGGTGGAGGTCAAAGGTCATTTGAGGTCATTAGAGCTCAAATAGTAAATACCCTGGGAATTTCTTGGAAACATATCTCAAGTTGGATATATGTGAGGGATCTCTGATCCATATTTAGCATGCACATTGGTCATACTGAGCAAATGAACCCTATTGATATTGGTGGAGGTCAAGGGTCATTTAGGGTCACCAGAGTCAGATGGTCAAAACATTGTAAACACAATATCTCAAGGAGGGTAACAGTAACATACTTGGCCTTTACATTACCCCTTATAAGTAGATGAACCCTGTGTTTGTCGGTGGAGGTCAAAGGCCATTTGGGTCCCCAGAGTTCAGAAAGTTTAAATCTTATGAAGGTGATATCTCAAGATGAGTAACAGAGATGGATTTTACATTTAGCATGCACATTTCCTATATAAAGTAGATGGAGAAATGCTGTCATTTTTGGTGGAATTCAAAGGTCATTAGGCTCGACAGAGGCAAAGGTTCAAAACTTTGCAACTATATCTTAAGTAGCATAGCAGTGAGGGATCTCATACTTAGCATGTGCATTTCCCATATTTCATAGTTGCACGAGCCCCATCATTTCAATGGAATCAGAACTCAACACCTTGCAAGTTATGGAAAAGGGTTACTAACCATAATGAATCTCATACATGTTGCAGCATTTGCATTACCCATATTGAGAAGGTGGTCACTGTTGTTTCTGGTAATTTAAGGGACACTGTCAATTTGAAAAAAATGCAGACTTACATTTTAGCAGCAAGTAATCACTAAGACTTTTGGCTTTCTTGTTTCTGTTCCCAGTGTGTGCTTTAAAATTTTCAAATACGCTATTGAGTAGTTTACGTTCATGACATGATTTTATCATAACTTCCTGCCATTACCTGGTGTTCAAGCACACTTTCTCTCATCTGTATCTGCTCAAATGAAACAACAAATGTAGTTACTGTAAGAGGAACTTAACCACTATTTATGGAAGTGATTTTGCAATGATACTGCAGCAGGCCTAAAGGCATATGTTGACATGGGGTTTTACTGATGTCCCAGAGATTCACTCTTTTCAAGGTTTGAAATTGTTTTCTTACTATTTCAATTGTTGGCATTCATAGCAAGGTTTGTCATTCCTAATGTTCAGTGTTCCCAACCTGAAACAATAAACCTTGCCAGGATTAATGAACTCTAGGAATATCAACCTAGCCTCCTTGAAAAGGCCTGTGGTTCACAAAAATACTGTTGAGCTGGGGTTTGATTTAATAGTTAGATGAGATTTAATGACAAGCCCAAAAAGTGTGTTGTATAATGTTAACTGCGAGTGAAGTTTGTGGTTTTAAATACAGTGCAAGTCCTCCCCTTCAATTGTCTCTTATGAAGGAATACAGTAGGCATATTCTACATGCAGCCCCCATCCCACAGGGGGAGCTGGACTTTGAGTGTAACAACTTATCAAAATATATCAAGTAAGTTTGATGGGCTTGTAAGCTAATACTGTGAAAATTACTAACTGATATTAAATTAAATTAAGTTTTCACATGTAAAAGAAGAAGTAAACCTACAAAATTTGGTGAAAGTTCAACTAGTTTCAAATTGGCCATGTATTTTTTGAGATATTGGTAAAAATGAGGTTACTAGATTTGTGTTCCACAGTGAACTTGTGGGCAGCAGAGGTTATATGACTTCCTCACATTGAGAGCAAATGCTTTGTTTCCCTTTGTTTTTTTTTTCAGACTATTTTGTTGAGCTCAAAGTTAATCTCTCAGTACTGTACATGCTGTGTAATATGAGCTTCAGTACTCTGCATTTTTTTTTGTACTAGCTGTCAATCAAACACCTGAGCCAATTGAGAATTTCTGTAGACTAGTTTGTGGTGAGAGCATTGGCATTTTAAAATTTTGACCTTATGTCACAGATTGTGTCCCGCCCATCTCCATGGAATAAGCCAAGTATGATAGCTCGAGACAGAAATGGTGGAAGCTCATTATAAGTTTGGTTTGTAGATTGCAATATTTATTGAGAGGAAGAGGAAGGTTTTTGGTGGAGGCTAAAGGTCGTGTGAATGCACCAGAGGTGAAACTGCAAACACTCATGGCCAGCATGGCCCTCATAAAAAGAAGAACCTTGTTTTTGGTAGCGATCAGGGGTCATGTCAGGTCACTATAGGGCAAAAAATCTTTCATCTGGGGTGATAAGAGGTAAAAGCTAACCAGTAAGAAAAAGAGAAAGGATGGGCTGAGGTCAGAAGGCAAAATTTTTCAAGAATTCCAAAGATCTACATCTGGGTTCACCAGAGATCAAATCAAATTTGCCCCCAAATTCTCAAGATGGTAATGTAGTGTCACCAGAAGTAAAAAGCAAAATTTCTCAAAAATTCCCAACATCAGCAAGGAATAAATCACAGAGCCTTTTGGCTTTCTGGTTCTTTGCAAGGAATCACACAGCAGCGAAAGTTTGGTTGTATGAGGGCATCGTCTTTGGTAACTGCTGGGTTTGGGTTTGTGTCAAATTACACTGCTACTTGTAAGAAGTAAGTTAGCATTTGAGTAGAGTCAGTATATTCTTTGTAACTGAATCATTACATGAATCTGTCATCTTGTTATTTTTTCATGCAGCTACAAATCAGATACTAGAACTTGCTTTACCAGAAGTGGATTTGAAATGGCCACTCCAGCTTATTCTGCATTGCAAGAACCTTTTTATCCAATCAGGTAGGATAATGATGGTCACTTTTGTAAGTTTCAATGGTTAATTGACACGAGTAGCTTTGAAGGTTAAGTTTGCTTTGCAAGTCAAGCAGTTCAGTATTTACAAGTTAAAAAGATGACAGTGTATCTAGTCTACTGCTTCTGTGCATCTGCTCCTATCTCAAAATATGTTACTGTAGTTCTAGGTTAAGCATTGTAATGAGAGAAAATATTTACGTATGTCATGTAGCCTACCAATCCAGGTACTGCATGATTAAATATTCAGTGTATGTAACCATATGTTGTGAAAATTATCAAAGTGAAATGTTTAACTATGAAAACTGAAAGCTGAATATACTGTATGTAGTGAAACTGTAATGGGTGTATTTATATGAGTTAAAGGTTGTGTGACATGAAAATGACAAAATTGGTTGTTTAATGTAAAAAGCATTAAAAACCAACTTGAAGAAAATAGCCTTAATTTCTATCAAAATCCATCAAAATTTGACCATTTTACAGGGCAATTTCTGATTTGCACCTAGTCGTTAATAAATATGAGCTCAATATGCAAATCTTGTGATGTCATTGGAGGGAAATGCTATATAGTGTTATCCTTCGTTTTTACAATCTTCATTTTCAAAGAAAGTTGTAACATTAGTTTATCCTGAGGGTTTTATTTTAGAAGTTTAAATCGTGTCTTTGAAAATCATCACTATCAATTACCAAACCATAAACTATATGATGAGTAATTAAGGGATAATTAGTGTAGGGTTAACAAAGAAATGTCAACACTGTGAAACACTTCACATCATTTTTGCATAAGAAACAAGTTGCTTCAGAAACACTTGAGATTTGAAGGGGTATATCTTGAGACCTGTTTAATATAAAAGATATTGAAATAATTGTAATGGAATTTTGCTTTGAAAAGTTCACCTCAGAAGGGTGCCAAGGGAAGTCAGGTCATTGTGCTGGCATGTCCCATTACCTTTAAGATATAGTATTAAATTTGAAGTGTGACATGCATTTGAAAAATTGAAAACCACTAAAAGCTTAAAATTTATTTAAACATGGTTAGTGTCTCTCAGTTAAAATATATTGTGCTGGGTTGCAGGAGTGTAAGATGGAAATCACTAAAACACATTTTTGAATACCATGTAACAGCCTAAATGAAATCTCAATTTGAAGTGGAAGTATGGTATCTGTGTAGGATTAAAATAGACTACTATAAGTGACAGTTGGGGTAATTTGGTGTGCAACAGTTGTGTATGAATTCATGATTCTTGCTAGGCTCTGAGTGAGTAAATAGTATGAACTTTTTCAGAAAATATTTACTGTTGAAGAACTGGATGCATTTATTTTAGACAAATTTTTACTTAGAAATAATAGGGATAGTTTCTTACCTATAATAACAGCATATATTCACAAATATAGATGAACCACTCTGAGCACAAGAAGGAAATTTGGGGGTTCTTTACCCGTTAGCTGTTTTACATTAGTGCCTGAAGGACTTGTAAACTTCCACTATATCAAAAATCAGCATTCCTGCATTTCTTTAACAGATACTATGAAAATACCAATGAGGATATTGTTTACATGTTAACATACGTAGAGTATCCCAAAGTCTAAAAGATTTCATTTTATTTTAATTGTGAGGTGTTACCAACATGTCTCCTAGATGAACAGGGTCAGTAGATAACCACAATAAGCAAGTGTTACTAGAGGTTTGAAGTGTTTAACTCAGTTGTGGTTTTATGTTCAGTATGTAACATAGTCTAAGCGGGCATCACCCATTGATAGCAATGTCATGCATGCATGACAACCAGTCTAGCACAGTGAAGATTAGTTCTAAAATTCATTGGAGGGGTAATAATTTGACACTTGATAGCAAACCATAAGTACCCAAAGTCCTGTCAATAGTAAGATTTACCCTTGAGTGGACAAAATTAATTGACCCAGCCACTGTACAATTTTCCTGACCTGCTCTGATACCGATTAGATAGTTGTGCCAATCTAAAGTGCATTTTAATTGTTATTGTAATCAATTGGTCACTAATTTACAGTATGTTTTTCTTTGTTTGCTTTCTGCTTTGTTTCCTTACCTAAGGGCAATTAAGGGCCAGACTTGAAAAGATTACTTTTTCTGGTCCTTTATCAAGTTAATAGCTCTGCCAAGCTAATGTTTCAAATGGTGTCGTTTTATGTTCTCTGTTACTTTACTGATGTGGATTTTTGGCTTGTTTGTAATATAAATCAATTGGAGATATAAATAAACCAAATCAAATCAAATTACTCAGACTGAAAATCAATTTGCAGTTATTTCAGGACCAATTTGTGCAGCCCAGCATTCAATGGATATAATGTTACCAACTCTGGTAGATATTTAATCCCCCCTCTTTTGAACCAAAAATGGGGTGTTGGGTGGTATTTTTGATGGGCACTGATGATAGGGATGTGAGATTTGGGAAAATTTGTTAATCACATACCATCACTTCCCAGCAGAATCCTAACCTGGTCCTTTACAATCATTATTTAATGCTAGCAAAGGGTGACAAAGTGGACACTCGCAATCAGTGTTTTTGTATCTAGATCGAGTGGACATAAAACAGAATGCACTGTTTGTGGGAATATGGTTATAATGTTCTTTTGCCATAAACAAACTCAAAATGCGCACAGTATGACCAGGTTTCTGCTTGATGTATATAATTTATGTGATATAATATCAATACTGATATTAATGACTGTCACTTTAAAAATGAAGCAATAAAGATTATTCACAAATAATGCTCTCCAGCATCTTTTTTACACATACATATCAATAGTTATATGTACATTAACTTTGCAATTTATGACAATCATTACGACAAATATGACAAACTAGTATGTACATGCAGAGGTAACCACCAAATGGTGTGGCAGTACATAATTATTTCACATGTACTCACAGACTGCCATACATGGACAGAGCATACTACATATGTTAGATTGTCTCTACTAGCTGTATGTGTGACTATTAGGCATAGCAAGATGGCTGTCTGCTATGCTATGGTTTGGTGTGTGAAAGTTTGAACTGGCTCAAGTAGTTCAAAACAACAAAATTTAACAGAAACTTGTAAAATTTTTGAAATAATGCAAGGTAAGGTCAAAATCACTACATGTATTGCAGGAATATGATATTGTTTCTCATTCAAGTTAAACTTTTAATTGTTTAAAGTATTACAGAGTCGTCTTCAAATTATACAAATTATAACTTCATGGTCCCCATCTTGGTGCTCCCTTTTTGCCCCAGTTGGTGGCAATTATCTATGGATAGATTGTACATGTTACATGTTCAGTCCATAGGAAGTCTGTGGATGTGCTATTTTAATTATTTTAATGAATACTATTATACTATAAACATAATGTGTGTCATGATTTAACCTTACAGGCCTAACCATTTAAGATGGTCAAAGCATGATATCTTAATATTCACAACATAACGAACGGCTAGAAAATGAAATTTTACAACAAAGATATACTGTAGTGGGTGGAACAATGGACCAAGTGGTAGTAAGCATTAGGCAGGTTATTATTTTCTTCAAACAACTCTATGCCGGCCAGCTTAAGAGTAAGAAATTCAGGAAGAAATTCACATCTACAGTACTGTACATACAATGACTTCAATGGAAATTCTCAATGTTACTGTATGAAGAAACAGCTCGCCATTCTTGGCTAATTGTAATTAACTGCTAAACAATCTCAAAATCATGTGATGAAACATTTAGTAATATTTTACTAAATGGTTACAACCCTAACAGAGCAAAAGGGCCTTACACTGAGGTTGTTCGTTAAATTACCTGTTGCATATTCAAAGCTGTTCATGGACAGTCGATTAACAGATATTTTGGTTACAGGTACCAGTTCAGTACACATACATGCACAATTAACCTCATTTAATAATGGCACAGTAATGTGTCTTATTTGGTCTTATAAGCTACCCCTTAACTTGCATGTAATGTACTGCACTTATATTGGCCTGATCCTTTCACCCCAATGGAACAGTTATTATTCACCTAACTTACTTAAGCCCATCCCACAACTTCAAAATTCATCCTCATTTAGACAAAACCGATTGCTTCAGGGTGAGTATACAAAATACTAATGTGTTACAAAAGTACAAAACACTCTAAAGTGCAGTATACAGGCTGTTTATATGAGCTATTGTACTTTTCATTATTTGAACAAGCTGTCAATCAAAGAGCTGAACTAATTGAGAATTTCTGTAAACCACTACAAAAATTGTAGTTTGGGGTGAGAGCTGGATTGGCCCTTTAGGTAGCTGTTGGGACCAGTAAACACAGTTTGAAAACAAATATTTGCAAGTATTTGTATTTGCAAATGATGAGTATTTGCAATAAAGTTAAACACCAAAAATTTTACCTAGAGAATTGTAGCAGGGTCACACGTGAAGGGTTGTCCCTCATTACTTGCATGTCCACTAGTGGCAATGCAGTGCAGACAAGATGTAGTGATTGCTTCAGCTGCATGTTGGTGACAAGCTCTACCTGTTTTTTCAAAATTCTGCTCAGGTTCTTTCATTCACCATTTGCTGATCTAAAAGTAGATGTAGCTGACAGATTGACAAAGGCTGACTTGGAAAGACTGGCAGAACTTTTTGGGTTGAAAATCTCTGAACAAGAAGAAATTAGAAAGAGTCGTGTCCCAGGCTTGAAATTCATAAAGATTTTAGAGAAAAAATGTTACTTGACGAAAGACAATGTGGATGGACTGATTGAAAAGTTAAAGAAAATTGATCATTATCAGTTGGTTAATATTCTGACCAGGTACAAAGAAGAAATCAAAGGTAAGTTTGCATGAATGGTTGCTCTTTTAATGTACTTCAAAACAAATGTAGCACTTGGTATTTTATCCGCATGCGCCAAGACCTTTTACAAACTGGACCATATCAAAACATATTTTGATACTGTATGCTCTCTGTGATAGCTCAGTATTACTTAACTAGTGAGCATGCATGCTAGTATGCAACAACTGTATATGTGAAAGAATTTCATGCCTACAATCCTGGACAAATTATCTGGGACAAATCCCCAGCACCCCATCTCAATGTTAGTTTCGAGGGTGAATAAAAGCTGCATGCTTTAACAAAGTGCACTCTTTTTTTTCTCAACGTTGAAAAAGTAACATAACATTGCATAACAATTTGTAATATAAAGCAAGGCAATTAATTCTCTCCCTAAATTGACAAATTGAAGGGAAAAAACCTATTGTCACGAAATCGAAAGCTAGAACTGTATCCCTGAGTTTCTATGATGGCTTTTGCTTTTAGGCATATTGACATTGGGAGGACAATGTTCCTGCAATTTCTCATCATTAAAACCAGTTTTAAAATCCAGGGTTGGAATTTGCCTCACCTAGTAGGAAAAAATTTGAGTCTTTATTATCCAATTAATTGAGATCCTCCACAGCCATCTCCTTTAAAATGAGAAGATCCCTCTCGAAATATTTAAAATACTGTATTTGGAATACATTCCAAATACTCCCCTCCATTTCTGAGAATTGAAAGGGCAAGAATACTTGCCCAAAGTGATATATGTTGCAACAAGCTAGTTAACCAAAGCCCACAGCTTCGATTGTAGTTGGTGTCATTGTCACATGCTTTTATTGACTACTCATGCAGCTTAGTAAACATTTTCAGCATACTCTACGATATGAACGTATTGGCATGCCGAACAGGGAAAAGAGGGGATTTCATTATTTTTGCCTGCTTATGTGGGTTGGTATGGATCCTTGGGCAGACACATTTAACAGCCTCTAATTACTGGTATAGCAAACAGCTATATATGCATGGGAAAGGGGATTTTGAAGTTAAATGCCAACTATCTCACTGACAACTGAAGGTAGTATGTATTTTAGTATTGGTTGAGAAGTTCATTATAATGATAATAAAATATTGACAAGTTTGCAAGCTTTTTAGCTGTAAATGATTTACCAGAAAGTACATTTTATCTAGATTGCACAACTGTTGAAATCTTGCTAATGTTTCCCAGGCGTGACTTGAACACTGCTGTGCAGGCTAAGTTAGCTTTTGACTGAGCAACCACAAATCTTTTGAAAATGTTTAAGATGCAAATCTGCCAGCTAAATTCACTCTAGCTGTCTCAGATTTGACTACTCATGCTCAAATGGTTAAATCTGAGTTGAAACCATATCTCACTGCAGTCTCTTGACTGCTTGGAAGATATGCTTTTTACACTGCCAGTAAGATTTAGTATAAAAAAAAACACTTGAGATCCCTCCTTATGTAATGGATGAATTAAGATGAAATGATCTCACGAAATATTCATGTAAGTTCAAATTTTGAAAATGTGTGTTGTAGGTGTTGGATTGGTTTGTTAATCCCCTCAATTTGGAAGACGTGTGCATGTGCATAGCTATCAAAACATGTAATGGAACTGGCCTATTGGTTAGAAAGTGAGCTGTAAAACTCCATCTAACTAACTCAAGAAGTGAGCATGGCTGGCAAGCATGCACTTTTCAACCTATTACCCATCACTTAGTGTTCTTTCAATAACTTAGAATCAGGTAGTTTTCGTCTTTGTTTTGTACCATCTTCAGAGGCTTCGAATTGTACTTGCCTGCATGTATGGACCGCCTAGTAATTATTATTAATTTCTTATTTCTCTTCCAAATACCTTTTATTATTACAAAGGACTTAAATATTAAACATACCAAGGCCTTCAAGGCAAATTTTGCAACTCAGTAAGAAAAAATATAGCCATTGATAAAGTAGGATAGACAACTAGACCAATTAAGTTGGGATGACTGCGTTTCCTCTGTACTGTAAACTTCCAATACTGTGGGGCAATCATGATGTATTAAGTGTAACGTGTACAGTCAAGCATCAGAGGAATAAGAGAAACCACTCCTTGACAAAGATTTGGGGCTTGACTTGACCAAGTAATCTGTTTTGTGAAGAAACAAACAAATTATCAAAAGAAAAAAAGCAAGCAAAAAAGAAAAAAAAAGGGATAAAAACAGACCAGCAGGAAGAGGTTCATGCAGGGAAGAGGGTAGTAGCTAGGCTTTCTTAATAAAATAGTAGGAGAATCATCAAACTTATGGAAATCTTAATGTCTAACTTAATGGTACCTAAAAGAAAGCATGGCTATCAAATGCCAAATTTATACAAACAAAGTGTAAAAAAGAGCCATTCCTTCTTGAACAAAACAAAGAAGTTACAAAAATATTGTCACATATTTTGAAAGGGGCCATTTCGGAACTAGCTGACAAGGTTATGCTAATTTAATGGGCAAGAGCAGGCACCCAAAAATTTTTTGAAGCAACAGCTAAATCATGAAACTTTCTTTTTGTTTCTCTGCAAAGTATCTTTCGTATCATTTTAGGACTCCAATATTGCATCTGTAAATCAAGCAGTTAACTAACACTGGTTAGTTTCATATTTGAGGAGAAAAACTATTGTCACATGACTCCCAAGAGCCAATCATAAAACAGTAGTCTACAGCACTACTGCACTGTACTTCAACTTGGAGTGTCTGCTCTTGCCCTTCACATTGAGAAGAATGCATTTCCCTTTCAGAGTTGGGATTTAACAAGACATCAACACAATTGCGTTAAAAAGTTTGTCAGCTAGATAATAGGCAAAGTTCAAATACAGTTCAAGTTTGGTTTCAGATATGGTGCAAATAGGTCCAGGTCCTTCCTTTTAGTTGCCTTATATGACAGTCAAGGAATACGGGAACGGTAGGCATATTCTTCAATGACCAACTCACAGGGGGCTCGTTCAGAGGCGATTGTTTGAATAACCATTGAGTATGGATCGGAACCTAAAACTGAATGATTCCTTTTTGAAAACTATAAACAAATTGACAAAGAAAGAAAGAAAAAGCAAATCCCTCAACTCCTTCTCCCAAAAAAGTCAAGGATACACACAAGCAAGCAGATAATTTCAAAATAAACATTAATTACCAATGGAACAACCACTTTGTGATGCAAGATTTTGTAAGTCAGCTTCCATACTTTGTACCATTTTAAATTTAGGCCACCTGTCCACTCCCTAAAAGTTGATATAGTTCCTGAAAAGACTTCTTTTAGTGGACAGTCATGTGCTGCTTTTGGTTCCAATATCTGTATGCTATTTTGAGAAAATTCATATATGAGCTAGGTGGTGCTAGGAATTCCCTTAGGCTGCTATTAACCTAACCCTTATCCAAATACTAACTTTAATCTTAACTTGTTGGAAAGAAGCTCCAGAGGGAGGGATGAAGAGA
Source organism: Holothuria scabra (assembly GCA_037179385.1). NCBI lineage: Eukaryota > Metazoa > Echinodermata > Holothuroidea > Aspidochirotida > Holothuriidae > Holothuria > Holothuria scabra. Next base: position 33,639,644 of record CM074185.1, on the reverse strand, counting down.
TATCAGAACATGATTAAATAGTCTTTTCAACATATTTTTAAAGGGACAATCCTCTCACCCCAAACTACACTTCTAGTACAGGGTAACAGAAACTCTCAATTGGCTCAGCTTTTTGATTGACTGCCAATTCAAACAATGCAGAGTACCAAAACTTATATTACACAGCATGAACTGTTCTGATAGTGTTTTGATTATACACATTGAGCTTTCTATATTAACCCTGAAGCAATAAAATGAGATTGGGTCTGGATGAGGGTGAATTTCAGACAATTGTGGGAGGGGCTTAATTAAGAAGGTTAGGAGAATTGATACTGTTTGGGATGAGAGAATTGAGCCTTTAAGCAGGGTGAATCCCTCCTGACTTGGAAAGTGCATGAAAATTGACTCAAAAGCTTTAATAATCTTTTGCACTGGCTGATTGTTATTTCAAGTCAAACAGAAAATAGTAGTTCAGCTCAAAATTGCATACTATGTCACATAATGTTATGTAATATATAGTGTGCTATTACATTCAACTGTGAATTCTTCCTTTCAGCTTTGAAGCCTCCTCACTCAGAAGGGTTTCATTCTGCTTCTACTCAGTATGGACAATACAGGTATTTTCTGTTCAGAGAGTTACACTAGAATGTTTCTTTTTTTCTGTGGCTTATTGCTTATATGTATATACTGTACCTACAGTATTCAGTTAAAGTTACTTGTGACTGGCATGCTTTTTAAACTGGCACATGTTATTGATTCATTGCTGAAGGCAGGCAAGGGAACCATTGGAACTAGTTATAGTGACTATCAATTTTCAGCGAAAAGGGTAAATTATAAATGTTCTGCCAGTTCATTGAAGAGACTTTTAAATTAGCACACCATTTTGATTGAGAATTTGGGATAGTCATTTTTGTATTAAGGATTGAGTAAAAGTCAAGCTAACCTTTCTGATTTTTAAGCAATATGTCATAAATTAGAGGCTGATGCAGTGGCCAGAATGAACTTTAATAAGTTCACACTGCTGTTATAGTCTTTAATTGCCTGGCAGATTCCAAAGAATCTTAAAAAATTGGTATTTACATTGTATGTTTCATGAAAAGAATTCAGGTTTTAGAAAGCGACCTTAAAACCTTAAATCACTTACATAACTTGCACCATTGGCATACCAATCATGCAAGATGAAAAGTTTATTGTCAACTTTAAAAATATCACTATGGCAAAGAAATAAATAAATCTGATCTTTTGTTGAATTTGCAATCACTTCTAAGTATCTGTCAAACGAATAAGAGCATTCACTACATCCTTGTAGAAAGGATTGTAGAAAGATGATTCAACTTATTTTAGAGATATATTGCCCCTCCTTCAATAACGAACTCAATATGATTCTTTATGTAATAATTAAACATTTACATGTTAGTAGTATTCCACCATGAGTAGATGTTTTCTACAGTTTTGCAGGGGTCATAAGTCACATGTGCCACCAGAGGTTTTAAACCTTTATTTTAATTGGGAAAGGTTTGGTGAATCCCTCACTTGGCAGAATTTCATACTTGTGACAGGTTGAAATATCTTTAAGGAGTTTCTGAACAAGTTTTTTTAAATTGAGGTGAAAACAATGAAGCCGTAATTACTCCCAAGCAAAAGGGATCCCAGGGGATAGCCATTTCACTTGTGATATATAATCTCCACATAACTCTGCCTATTTGTCCTGAATCTATAGTGTTTAAAGTTTGGCAGACATCACTTGGGATTGTGGAAACTTGAACATTTTGTGGTAGTATGTATATGTTACTTGAAAAGCTGACTAAGTGCAGACCAGACACAAAAAGTTCAATAGTTACAGTAGGGTGCAAAGGCTTTATGCAGTATACCAGTCAAAACGTGGTAAACAAAAAAAGGCTTTATCTTTATTGATAGAATGCAGCACCCTGAACAGAGTCAGTTCATGATTATGTGATCCTAGTAAACCTAACACTTAAAACAAAGAACCAGAATGCGAGACATTCATATTCATAAGTGGAGGCAGTTACACACTTACAGTGTTTTAAAAGAAGGGTTTGTCATATCAAGTTTCAATATGTTAGAGGGGTACTTAAATTTTTGCTTCAATGTTACCTATAAGTTCACCACTTTCTAACATGAACAGGGAGTCAATATTTAGTAACTCTCTGATAGGAATAACAGGTATAGTGTTGCAGTCAGTGAATCAAAATGCCGGATGTCAGTGTTGAAACTTGAAAGGTACAGTATTGGTGGGGGGAGGGGTAATTTGCTTCAAACTAGAGTCTTAGACTAGTAACAGTGTACATCAGTCTTACATCATATCCCGGGGCTTTTCTGGGGTCACTTTTCAGGGAGGCAAAACAGTATATCCCAGTGGAAGCTTTAGGATGCAGTTTGCAAAGGCTTCACATATTATTCAGGGTTTATTCAGGTTACAGGAAGCTATTTTAAGCCCAGTTTGAAAACATACCTGTACATCTATAATGCACTATGTTTGCATTGTAAATTCAAAGATAAAAAGATACCACACCTTCTTCAACCAGGGAATAAAAAATAGGCATTCTGCTTGCATACAGCTTTTATCTTTTCAAGTTCGTTTGGAAAATTTGGTGGCTACTAAGTCTGTCTCACTACTCCTTACCACTTCCTGTTTACGAAAACAAATTCAATAGAAAATGCTTAATTTTCATACATTCTTTGTGAAGATTTTTTTGGAAGCTATAACTACATATATGAGGATGTTAGCCTAATGAAAGTGGAGTTATAAAGTTTTAGTTTCAATAAATCTAGGAGGATGATAGCTTTTCCAACTCTGCAAACTGAAAAATGGCATTATTTATGCATGCAAATCAACAATTGTGGTAGGTGGATAAAATCTTTCCCTGGATAGAAGAGTGCTTCTCCCATATCATACTGATGATACAGGAACAAAGGACAATATTGAGGTTAAAGAGTGCCACAATCTTTCATGAAACGTTTCAAATCAGAACTGCGTGGTTATGTGGCATTAGTTTGTTTGTGCTTCTCCATATCACTAAGGAGAACCTTGCAATTATATAACTGGGGGTCTTCGATAACTATGGTTCTACAAGACTCTGTTCTAGTTCCTCTGCCCCTAGCTCTGAGTCAAGGTTCACTGCAGGCATGGAAGGGGGTCAAAACCTTTTGGTAGGATTTTTCAGGGGGGTTAAAAATGTACGATTGTATTGAATGAATGGCAAATTTCAAAGTCTCTCTTAATTTGGTCCAGGACAGGCCTGTACTCATGGGGGCTTCGCTCCCCATGAGTACAGGCCTGTCCTGGACCAAATTGTGCTGATTGCCCATAGAGGTTCAAAATTTTAAGCTAGTTCCCAGACCAATTAAGCCTGTGGAGGGCTTAATGGTCCAGAGACCTCAATTTGTGCAGTGGAAGAAAAAGCTCCTGTATGTGGCCAGAGACAGGGAAAGAAGAATATTGGGCCAGTCCAGTCAGTAAAGGCTACATACTGGAGATCATTTTTATCCTCCCACTCCCATTCACAGGGGTGAAAGACCTACATTGAACTAGTTTGAATGACCAGACTTCAGAGCTTGTCAGGAGAACCTTGTTGTTGGCAATAAGAATTATGAATGGGGTCTATAAATGGTGTCCTCCTCGCAACCATTCTCAAGAGTGGAGTATGGTCTCCCTTCTGTCCCCATTTTCCTGTTTTTATAGTAAGATGTGTTTCATATGTCTTCATTTTAGTGGTCAAGAAGTTCAGAGTTTCGCAACATCATTTGTGGATTACAGTAGTCAACAGTTGCAGGCTGGTCAAAATGAACCACAGCTGGTAAGCTATTTTGAATATAATTATTGTAGTTGGTTTTCAGTTTCTCTTGTTATTTTTCAAAGAATGAGATGTTTGCATTGCAACATATGACTGAGACACATTAGCATTTGTGTTTGGGAAACGTAATATTTGATGGATTACAAGAGTTCAGTGCCAAAAAATTGTGTGAATATCCCAGAAAAAATTTCAGTGAAGAAAATTTTTCTTTGAAAGGAGATATTGCCAGGCAGATAAATTCTGACAGTACTTCATAACAATTCCCCTGGGCTCCTTTCTGTACAGCACTGCAACCACTCCAAAAAGGCCACAGAGAACATCCTATTGTTTACTGTGAAAGCAATTTTTTCTCTTGCTCATTCTCTTAAATTGGGTAAGGTTTGGGTTTAACATCCAATGGTAATGTATCTTACATATGAATCAAATCTAGCTGGCTATTGCGTAATGGTGTATCTATATGCCTTCATTGTATTCTACCCATGCTGAAGACTTCTGAGACAAACATTTTTTTAGCATCAAAGTTTTCGTATTTTGGTCTAAGATTTGAAATTTCAAATGTGATGTGTATTTTTGAAGAAAAACAGTGAAAAATCAAGGAAAATAATTTCTGAGGACAAACTGTAAGAATTCAAGACATAAAATCCTGTTTTTATGCTCAGTCACTTTGTAGAGAATCAGCTTGTAGTCTAGTTGCATTGGGCTAGCAGATATGTAAAAGGGGTGTTAAATTGCATTAATATTAAAGACTCTTTCACAAAGTTATTTACTGGTCATTTTCATCAACATATTTAAGTAACAAAGACAATTCTAAAAAAAAGTGTTGGAAATATTCTACATAAATGGAAGATATTTTTGAAAAACATTTTTTCCTACTCTAAAATGAATGGAACAGTCCGTACACAGGTTTTCGGACTCAAACAATAGACATTTGTGCATTGTTTGCACAGCGCGAATAATCTCTGATAACTTGAAAGACATTTTAGATGCCTACTCTTTTGGCTTTTGCAAGTACTGATCTGAGACTAAAGGAATTACAATGTTGTAGAGGTTTGATGTATGAAAAGAAGATATTTGGACTCGACTTAGATATTTTGTAAAACTGAATTAGTATTTCAGAGGATAATGCCATTTTTGAAATTTGAATACTTTTTACATTTTTCAGGAAACAGGAAGCTCTTTCAGAGATGATGATATGCACAGCTCAATGGATCAAGGGATCTACTCTCATGTCCAGAGCAACTCAGATTGTCCCTGCTGTGGTAATAATGCACTTATCAATTGCAATGTACACCGTCTGACCCCTTGGCATGGCTGAGTCAAATGTGCACCTGGTTCTATCAAACTGTGATTCAGGGATATTTCAAAGTCCTCCAAACTTAATATGTGCACCATATTCTTCCAAAAATGTGTATATTTATAAAATGCTGGGTCAGTTGAATTATGTCAATGTATGAAAATGTTTCATGTTCCTAGCAAATATTGATGGACCTTGCTCTGGGCCAAAGGGTGCGTATTTCAATTGATAAGTGCATTAAACAATTATTTCTGTGTTTATTGGTTATTCTACCATGGTTTCAAGGTTGATCCAGTTGGGCCTGCTGTACCTTAGCTGGCTTATACTGCTTTAACTTTATTAAAGAGAATTGAGTAAATGGAGATGAAATAAGGTTAAGTTTGAGATGGGGTTTTAAAGCCCAGTTTCTAACCAATTGAGATGAAAGACTGGTGCATCTATGTGCAAAACAATCACAATGAATCAATTCCCTCGTGTAACAGGTTTGTGGAGTGGGAGAGAGGAGAGTAAAGCTGTATCTGGATTTGTATATCCAGAAAATTTTGGCAAATGTCAAGTTTTTTGATTTGGGGACCTGCATAACTTAATTGTCTTCACCCAGTCCTTAGTTTTTACAAAACGGTCCATAAAAATCTCATTAGGCATAAGCTCCCTCTTTGCAGTCAGGGCAATGTTTGTTTACACGATTCATCATGCTTCAGTGGCTGCACAACCAGCTTACATGTGTCCAAAGAGATAAGCCTATTGTCCTCGTCTGCTGAGGCAGCTCTGGTTGCAAACTTGGCTTGCACTGAATAAACAGTCTCTGCCTTTATGAATGAGGTTTTCAATGGGACTCTTTGTTTACATAGTGCTGGACATGGCAGCTACTACTGACAGAAAGCTGATAATAAGTCGGGTTGACCTTGCTGTAACTTCACTTTTTGAACAAAAAGTGGGGTGTCGGGTATAAATTGTATAGAGGCAACCTTATGCCTAATGTTTTACCACATTTACTAAGGAATGACAGGTAAGCAAAGAAGTGAGAGTAAAGTTAGTTGAAGTTTTATGGCCTTTGTAACCAATTGGTTTAAGTCTAGCCAGCCACCGCCAATCCAGTTGTAGCTCACTGGCTTGTTTTCCCTATTCCTTTGCTTGCTATGCTGATCAAGCAGCAAGCACAACGGCAATAGGTTCCATTTTGAAGTCTTCAATATGATGCAGCTAGTAGTCAAACTCCCAAACTCCTGACTGCAGTGAGAGTAGAGATTTATTCCTTGAGTCGCATTTGATTTTTTGACATATAGTCCTACTCGGTTGTGATAATTGTATTTTTGTCATCAGCTGTGAATACAATAGAACGAAACTATATAGACAATACAGTCAATGATTGCATGTTGTTCAATGTACTCATATCAAGTTTATTCTCAATTGTTAAAATCTAGTTCTCTGAGTACTGAACTTTTTAGATGGTTTTGCATAACATTTCCTTTCTTTCAAACAACAGAACTTAACTTGGAGGTTTTAAGTAAAGCAAAGGATCGTTTCATGCAGTCAGATTGCTCTAGGATTTTGGAAATGGTAATAAGCCAGATTCAAAGATCTGCTGTCGACATATTCATCTTCTTCAGAAAATTGTATGGACATCAGCAGAAGGTAGTATATTGTCCTGGAAAATTGGTGGTGAAACCTAACTCTCTCACTCACCTAAACAATCTAAGATATGATATCCAGAGTGGCTACATTACGGAAGAACTCACAGGATTACTACTAGATGAAGAAATGAAAGCAAAAATGGACCAGAAGGGCTTGTATCTAGATATTCAGCTAGACCATGGCTCATTTAAAGCAGTGCATAACTTTTTTGTTTCAAAGTTTGATGGTAAGAAATTGCACGTACTGCTTTTTTAATGTATTACCTGGTGTCTGTATCATTCAGTAATCATTGGGAACATATGTTTTGGGTACATGCAGTTAATAATGAGCATACAGTACCTTAACATGTAAATCTTGTTCAAAACCATTTGTCAGCTTTTGTTTCTGAAATGCTTTAACTGTTAAGATTACCCCTCCAATAGTTTATGGCTTTAAATGAGAAGAGAAACGTATGCATTCATGATGGCGTGTGTCTGTATGTGTGTGTGTATGCCTGCATGTGTGTGTGCATACATATGTGTGTGTTTATATAATTCAAGGTAAGATTTTTTGGCAGTTTTCGAACTAAGTACATAGATGCGCCATGTTCAGAACAACAACCCTATCTCTTTTGGTGGAGGTCAAAGGTCAATGGGATCAAAGTTTGAAAACCTTGTTAACACGATATATCAAGTTAGGGAACTTGTGTAGATTTCACATGTGGTATCCAGATGTGTTATGGTGTGCAAATGGTCCCTACTGCTTTAAGTGGAGGTCAAAGGTCATCTTGAGTTGCCAGGGGTCAAACCCTTAAAAGGTTGTTATCACTTTATTTTGAGATATCAAACTTGGATTGACTATGATGGTATTTTCCATAAGATACCAGTTTCGGCACAAATGATGGCAGTCTCCTATAATGGCAGCTGATAGCAAGCATTCCATTATTAACTTATACACTTTGATATATGTACAGCATTGTGTGGTACTTAAAACATTCAAGAGCTCTCTTTTGGCACCACGGCAGTTATAGCATGTACAAACCAACTCTACAGTACATCGATCAATACAGTAAACCTGCAGCTCATAGTCTATAAACGAGTACTCGAGGTCCTACAGTACTACTGTAACAATTCTTTCGTGAAAAGTGCCGGTGTCTTTCAATTTGTAGCGGACAAGTTGCCCTTCACTACAATTGATGGTCTCAAATCTGTGACAAACACAAACTCAATGTACAGACCAATGTCGCCAATAGGCAACTAGGGCCTACCCGATAATCATTTTATTTCGACCCGAAACATATTTGTATACCTCCCTCTATTTCCCAGCTGTGCAGAAAGCAAAGTAATAAATCATGTGGTATATCCATGATATAAACTTCCAGTTGAGATTTTGGCTGGAAAATCAAGTTTAAGTAATTAGCATCAAAATGGCCTCATGCGAAGCCTGTATATACGGATACACCCAGCTTTGAGTTTGATTCTGAAAAAGAATCAAGCCATGGAGGGTTGTGGGAAAGTGATATTTATGAATCTGAAGTGAATCAAATGAATTGGGGAATAATTTGAACCAATTGAACAGTGAAGTGAAACAAGAGCCTGGTGTTACTTTTCGGCCTGCAGCAAGTTCTGTTAGGCTGGGTTAAGGATACATGCTACTGCAAGTCCCCCAGCTAGGCCATAGACCTTAAGCTTGTGAGACAGACAGGGGTTATATCAAATGATAGATTATGCTATACCGAACAACTTTTATTTACAAAACTTTTTTAGGGAAGGTATTTTGAAAGAGTTACTTAGGAGTTACAGTGACCATTCATTTTAATGGTATTCATTTGTACTGGGGGTATGGGCTGAGAAGTGAGGACGGTATACAGTTCATGGTAGTGAAAGAGTTTAGTGCTCTGTCTTCATTCTTGTTGTATGCTTTCAACAGTTAAGTACATTTATGGTAGAACAGAGTGTATATGCTCTGTAATGTGCAAACCATAGGCAATTTAGTCACTGCATTGTACATTTCAGTCCAAGTCTGTTATCAATTACAATTTGCAATTTACCAATATACAATTCAAATTCTAATCCTAAGGACAGTTTCTCAAAGACAAAACTTTACAGTTTCTTGGAGTATAACGTCATGCTTGGGAAAAACTTTACAGTGTCGTGAAGTATTGTACCTCAGGCAAACTATCAGAATTCTATATGGGTTACTGGGGTGGTCATTGTCTGTGCCTTACATAATTTGTGGAACAAGGTGTTTTAATTTTTATTCAGCAGTTTATATCACTCAGCAGCCATGCATGTTACAGTCATGCTAGGTATGTTGCTAGTCCTCAGTAAAGAACTAACTAGTGCTCATTCACTAAACTCACTGTATAATTTGTGAGAGCTATATCTAGTTTTCACTTAGTCTTTACTGTAGTCCCTAAGAAAGAAAGGCTGAGGACAGGCTCATATTAACAAACAAAATTTTTCATGAAACAAAGTGAAGCAGTCTTAGTCCATGGTTTGAAGGTCCAGTAGTGTTAAAAATTGTATTCACTAACAGAGCGGTCAAGCAAACTAATCCATTCAATGTAAGGCATGAGATGACTATTATGGCATTATTTTATCATCAAAACCCTCAATGTATTTTTGCATTCTGGTTAAACCACAATATGTGAATGGTGAAGAACACATAAATGAATTTTGGAAGGTTTAAAAGATTTAGCCAATGTTTTAGAAATGTATAGGTGGATGTTTGATAGAGATGGTAGTTTAAGTCATTTGTTGCAAATAGGTCATGCCAAGATGCATGCCAAGACACAAGGTGGACAAGCACTTCGAAGTTTGCAAACTGTGGTTAACCTAAACAGTCCTCTGCCTATCCCATCAGCACTGACAAGAAGGAAGATTGTTTGCTTCAACAAGTAAAACAATTGATTTTCTTATCTTTGCTTCTACTTGGGTGACTTTCAAAGGTATTTGGTAATTGATACTAATTCAGGGTCCCTGTGCAAATGCCTGATTCTCTGGGTATGTGCTTAACAGGGTTCTAAAGCAACTGTTGTCGTCATGAGAACAGCCAGCTAATGTCATAGTTGGCTATCGATTGGAAAAGTTTTGCAATGAATTGGAAGATTTATCCTTCATAACCTCTTTAGAGGAGAGTTGTCTATCTAACTGGGCAGTATGGGCAGTTGGGAATAGAAAAGACATAAGCGACTTGGCAATGATTGCCAATTAATTAAATGACTTATTTTATAGTCTACTTCTTTAAGGTTGTTCTGTACTGGGTTTATTAGGTGGGTGTATTACTCTGAGTATTTATAGCAGATTATTAGTTTATATGTTGTAAGCAACCAGCTGTCAACTTATTAAACTCATTCATGGTATATTTATATTTGTTTCTTCACTCATTCACTATAAAATGACAATCCCAAATAATTTAGAGTTAAAATGGTAGTGTTGCATGAAAAATGTAGTGCATATTGGCAACTAGAGTCTTTAGTATCAACTGTGTAGAGAAGCATTTGTCATTGTAATTATTTTTTGTTGTTAATGTTGCCAACGACACAATCCTAGTTAATTACTTTAGAACCTATAGTGGAGTACAAGGCCCTGATGTGTAGTCAGAACACTCTCTGTGCATTATGTATAATTAGAGCTGCTCAGCATTTTTTTATTTTGAGGCTTACCAAAAGGGCTGCAGTGCTAATTAGAAATTTTGGTCTACACAAGGGTGAAATTGTAGTTTGATCAGTGACTAGCCATGGCCTTAAGCTTATAAAAAATCTTAGCAACAATGCATTGTTGAGTGTATGTATGCATTGTGTTGCTGATGCATGCCTGTTAGTGTGGTTGCACATTCATGCATATTCTTGGTCTTCCTTGTAAATTTGAGTAAGGAATTCTGCATACTCAGTGGGAAAAATGGTAAATCACTCGTAAAGGACAGAGGTAGAGGGTAAATGGAACTGAAAACTGTCAGATCGGGGCAAAAATTGCAAGGAAGGGTAATGAATGTACTTGATCTGAAAATGCAGATATATCTGAATTTTCAGATAAAATACATTCATTAGCATGCATGCTGGTAAGTTTTGCCACATTTGTAATTTCAGATGCAGTCTAATATTTTAACACATTTTGGTTGATTGTAAATCAGTTTTCTTAATATTCATGCATCATCTCTAAGTTTTGCTTTTCATCATAGAATGTAACCCAGAAAGATTTCATGGGGATTGTTTTTTCTGTGACTATTGCAAAGTGATCTTCAATGAAAAATGGAAGCATGAACATCACATCAAAACAAAAGAACACAAGAAGAATATTAATTTGAAGCAAGGAAAAGAAGAGTGGTTCGAAAGGGCAATACCTTCAACTGTCACCAATGGAATCTTCCAAATTTGTCAAATTACAGAGTAAGTAGTTAATTTGAGAATAGCCAGCTATATTTGGGGCCATGTCAAACAAAGTGATTCAGAGGTACAAGTAACGCACATCTGGAGATGATATCCTGTCCTTAATCTGCCTCAAATTATTCTTACAAGTTTAACATAAATACCTCTATTTGTCCAGCCAGCTGTAATTTGAACCCAGTATTCTTTCCTGAATAGTTGACATCCTCCTTTTAAGCAATAGGGCTCTGTGCAAAGGAGGTGAGAAAACTAAGGCACAGTATGTTTCTTTGTCACCAAACCATGGTATTATGAAACATTCCTTCTTCCTTTTTGTTACATTCTCCTTCTCTGCCAGATTACCTCTTACCGCCACAGGGAGGAAATGAAGCTCACTACACCCACACTTGATATAGTTACATTTCACGTCTGATCAATCGATTGACCGTAACAGATACATTAAAATACATAAAAAGTTACGTAACATTTGAGGTTAGCTAACATGTCAATCAAGCATGTGTTAATTGCTTTTCACACAGTGTGAATACAATCAAAGCATAGCTCATTTTAGGGCACAGATCATGTGACAAACTCAGATATCAGTTACGCCCCACACTGCCTTTGATATACTGGGGTGTGTATGTTGCTTTCTCAAGAAAAGATGTCGCGGCATGGGCATTTCAGCAGCAGCAAGTCCATTTCGAAATATATTGGAATTAGTCCCAGAGTTCTACATTCAGTTGATGACTGCACTATGTTGCATGAGGTGGACAAGTGCTTTGGAGCTTACAAACCGTGATTAATCTAAAATGGTCCCCTGTAATCCTCTGCATTCTCCAATCAGCGAGCACAGATTGTTTGCTTCAACGAGCAGAACAGTTGATTTCCTTACCTTTGCTTATGCTTGGGTGACTTCCAACAGCATTTTGTAATTGATAGCAATCCAGGGTCCCCGTCCAAATGCCTGATTTGCTGGGTATGTGGTTAAAAGAATTCAAAAGTCGTCCTCATAATGACAATCAAACAATACACTTTTACTCTGGTTTGTCAAGAATGACTTGCTGCAGTTGGCTGTGCTTGCAATTATTCTCACAATGGAATTTTGTGCCAACATATATATATACTATAGCATACCTGACCTTGAGCAAATTAAAGGGCCAGAGCTGTCGACCTGAATATAGGTTTTGTAGCATTTTCACTAATTTCCTTGTTCTTCTCATCATGGGGTCAAATGCTGAAAACCTTGTTAACACATTATCTCAAGATAGGAAACTTGGATATGTTATATACGTGGTATGTGCACACACTATAATGAGAAAATATTCCACATTGTTTTTGGTGAGGGCCAAAGGTCATTTGTTGTCAAATTTCAGGTGTGTGTTTGTGTGTGGGGGTTGCTCCCAGCAGACTATGGCCTGGATGGCATACTTAATGAGCTAAGTAAAGACGGCAAGTAGTATTATAACTGTGGCTATTAATTTACTGGTCCACATGAAGGTGCTTCAGTCTGGCAGGCAACCAATTTTGTTGTCTGGGCAACCAATTTTAGTGACAAACATATGCCAAGTGGGAGAATAGGTACAGTTCCTGGAGAAAAACCACATATACCTCAAGCAGGGCGTCCGCAGAAATTTTAACAAGGGGGGGCAAGGTCATTCATGGATGATTGAATTGTGTACACTATCTAAGCGGAGCACCACCATCGGTTGGCGCGGAGTGTACAAGAAAATTTTGGGCCTTACAAACCCTCCAGATGGCTGGAAACGACACTTGGCGAGTGTTCTAAGCTGCATGTACCCAGCCCTGAAACAGGAATTTCATGTCTGTAATTTTTAGATTTTTAGAATTTTCAGTGTAAAAAATTGTTGAAGGAAAATCTGCCTCTCGGTCACGGCCTTGCACGCCTTTGCACGATAAAACTTACAACTGTCAAACAGCCTATATAGGCCTATATCCATTACCCAATTATGAATCATACACCCCCATTTTCACCTTTATTATCACAGTTACATCCGCGCGTCGCCACTTGAGATCAGCACGGGACCAAACCCAGACCAACGCAATTCATCAATAGTCAGATGCCATATGCACACTACATACCTGACAACTAGTACAATTTCGGCATAGTTTTTACAATTACAAATTTCCAATAGATATCACAAATGGTAGTCCCCAAATTACGATTTCACTATTCAGAATACCATCTTCTCCTTTGCTATTCCTGAACAAATGTCCGCCATTTCACGAGTAGAAACTGACGCTGTGAGTGAAGATATTTGGATGATTTATTTTCAATTTTTATTTACATTTTTAATTAATTTTTTCACAAGTTTGATTTTCCAGCCGGGGGGGGGGGGGGCAAGTGCCCCCCCCCTTGCAGATGCCCATATTGATCAGACTGCATGATAAGCCATTAACACATACCTGACTGGCCTGTTTACAGAGCTATCCCAAATGTTACCTAACTTCTGATGTATGTTAATGTATCTGTTATTGTTAATCAAGTAATCAGATGTGAAACCTGACTATATCAAGTGTGAATGTTGTGAGCTTCATTTCCTCCCTGAAGTGGTAAGAGGTAATTAGGCAGGGAATTAGTATGTAACAAGAAGTAAGAGGGGACATTTCATCTTGTTGAATTATTACCCTTACAGGGTAATTAGCAAGGAGTTTAATTAAGATTTTCTTAAAGGATACTTCTATGGTGTGTAGCCCTGAAGCCTGGCCCTGCTTTTGGAAATTGAGAGTCTAAAACTTTTGTTCATGGGCTTATATAACCGAACTGTTTCTCACAAATATAAAGTATAAAGTATGAAAGTACATTTATATTGATCAATCTGTACTTCAGAACTGTATACATTTTTAAATTAAATACACTTTCAAAGTACTCTTAGGCATTCTGTACAATGAAAAAGTCTGGAAATTTTATTTTTGCCTTTGCTTCTCATGGAACCTGAATGTTTGAGTTTCATTGGTGTAGCTTAGTAAAGTTTCCAGAAAAGACTTTGTTGTAAGGCTTTTTGATGTTACAGACATCATTGCAAAAACAGATCCTGTGCTACGGGATGCTGCAGTGCGCACATAACACATTTTACTGTAGGTGCATCAAATGGAGCAATATGATTTTATTGAAAGAATTTTGGGTATTGAATGAGTAAAATGAGGGACATATCAAACAAAGCTTAAATTACACCATTGACACATTCTGGGTCATGTATGCATACCTCAAGTGTCAAAATGGGTTTTTAACACTTTATGCCCAACCCTGGTTATTAGTTAGTTAGAGTTTTATGTCCCAGTTTCCAACCTATTGGTTCAAGTCGAGCCAGCCACGGCCTTCTTTCCAGTTCAGTTGTGGCTTGTTATTAGCTTATACAGTGCCAGCATGCTGTGAGCTGTTGTGATCATGCAGTGTCTCTCTGTCTGCCGGTCTGTCTGTCTGCCTGTCATGGATTTGTTTGAAATATGTGGACTAATATTCTTTGGATAATGGACTCTTTGGGATGTTTTGGCTAAAGGTCCCATGTGGGTCCTATGGCCCATTTTATGAAATTTTACAAGTTGCTTGTCATCCTACAGATAATATTGTACATTGTTGATTTTTCATTATGATAGTGTGGTAGTTGTTCTTTTGGGGTGTTCAGGATTTTGTGATCTGAGGCCCAAGATGGGCTCTTGGGACATTTTGGTGAAATGTTACAAACTAATTCTTAATCCTTTCGTGGAATTATTTTTAAAAGAGTTGACAGTCTGTTATAAGAATGCTTGATTAGTTATCTGTGTGATATTCTGGAATCTTTGGTCCAAGGTCCCATGTGGGCCCTTTCAATGAAATTCTGTAAAATGCTTCACCTCCTACCACTTCTGCTGTACAACTTTGATGTTTATTTTTAATGACACTCAGTTGTTGGTACCTTCATTATGTACAGGCATCATCAAGGAGGAGCCAGGGGGGTATGTGCCCCCTGGAAAACCTTGTGCCACCTCCCCATGTGCCGCATAACTGAGATTTGGGATTGTTGGAAAAAAGTATGTTGTCTCTAGTGAGAGTGTCACTACCAAATTTTTAAGTTTTTATTCTTCTTTTGAGAAAAAAAACATCGCAAAAACTATTATGTGTTATTAAGCCCGATCATGCTGTTTCGATTGCGGTAAAAAAGTTGATTTTCTAACCTCAGTATTCTATTGTTCAAGTGAGGTATATCAAGTTTCCAAACCCACTGTTGGAGGTCTATTATTATCACTTCACTGAGCTTCTAGTCCACTAAGGTTGCAAAAAATTACATGGTACTTTGTTCAGGGTTGTAATCAAAACCCTCTCTGCATGCTCTACATACTGTGGCTACAGTTTCTTGACTTGGATTAAATATCTTTGCATGGAGTATTACTGTCTGTCAGTCATCTAATTGTGTAATTGGGCAAGGATGGAAATCAAGTGTATATTTTTACCGAGACCAATTCGTCATGATGTGGAATCCTCCAGCAAATACCGCTGAGCAACGGTCTTTTGAAGGAAATAATACTTAGTCAGATACCACAGTACTAGATAATGGCCCTTTGATCGTGCCCACCTGGTCACACCAGCTCATCTCCGTTTACAAAACTCCTGAAGTGTAAATAAACTTTTAAACTGTCTATTGTCCACAAGAAAGTTCTCTTAACAGAGGTTATTCTCAACAAGACAATGAACTGTTCTGTGACAAACTGGGGCAGCAAAGCTGCTCTCTCATTGCCAGGTGAACTGTGGGCTGATTAAATAGGATCATCTAACTGATAGTGCATGCTTGATTAGATGGTTTAGTGAAGACAAGCAGAAGGTGCGAGCTCAATGCCCTTCGGAGAGAACACGTAATGCACCCTGGAAATGCCATTCTGGCTGTGTGAGGGGTTGCAAACACCTTAAAACACGGAAGCTTGTGGGGAGAAAAAGGCCCCTAGACCCCTGGTGGAACTCACATTGAACTACCCATCAACTTCTTTCTGTATAGTTCAGCATCCCCTTCCCTTTTTTCAAAATGTCAGCTGGGCCCCCTCTTGGTAAAAGTTTCAAGTTTTTTTTCCAAAAAAGTCTTACTTGAAGTTACCTTGGAGGTAATTTTTAGACCAGTATTAATTCAATAGAATTACCTTTAAATAACAACTTTAGTGCCTCAGAAACACTCTTAAACCCACGAACTTCCAGATCTTGCCCCTGGACTCCACCAGGGGCCCATAAGGCAGACCCTGGACCTCACCCGACAGAGCCTCGTGCTTTGTGCTCAGTTATCTTCTGTAGAAACAGTGAATTGGGCAAGTGGTGGATTGTATTAAAGAGCATGTCTTTCTTGCGAATCATCTGTAAGCTATAATTGTTGGCTCTGTCATTTTTTGTTTCCCAAAAGGGAAAACCTATGGAGTCATGCAGACCTGACTTTTGCAAAATATGTTTAGTAGGATCATGCATTTGAGTGTTGGTGTATACTATGGTTCATCAACTTTCTTAGCATTGGTGCACAATTACTACACCATGTTTTATCAAAAATTGTCTTGATGACTCAGTGAGATGAGACCATTTTTAATGTGAGCAACTTTGTTCTCTGTTTCTACAAAAATAGTATTGTTTGAAACTGAAGAAAAAAAAAGGAACACTGTTTGTGACTGTTTATTGTGTTTGATCTGTCTTATACATTTTATGTTAACTTTTTACTTCATATAGTTTTAACTTTAAGGAACAGCAACTTTTGATGAGAGAAATGCTTTTACCTCATTTGAAAGGGTTCTAACCTTTATTGGACATTGAGTTACCTTATAGGTATCTATCGAGTTTCAAATGAGATTTAGAATGTATGGAAACAGAGAAAAAGCTTACAAAAAGCTAATACAGAAGAAAGGCACTTGCATGGGGGAAGACATTCCCTTAGCAGTTATTTAAAGGCCTTCTGGCAGCTTTTCACCTGGTTCCTCTGCTTTCCAACAAAGCCACAAAAAATTATGTAATGTGGGCACATTGTCTCTGATTCTTTCTGTTTTTCTTTATAAGTTAAAGTCCCATTTTGTCCTTGAAATTTGGTACTGTTGGAATGTTTAAATATCTTTGCCTGAAGATCAAGCATTACCCTTCACCATAGAGTACAACCTCCACTGTTGCTTAGTATTGCCTGCAGTAAAATCAAAATTTCAAATAAATTGAATGAAATGTCAAATTAATGTGCCGTGATGACATCACAGATTTTCCATGATGCACCAAATCAAAAGAAAAAATAGCATTTCTTCATAAATTTTTATCTTCCCAACACCATGATGTGCTATTGAGATGCAGTTTTCACCTCTTAAAAAAAGAAAATTTTTCTGCATATCTCGAAGTTAATGAATTTTGTCTCCAGAATATGCCTTCATTATCCTTTTGGGAAACATTACATAACTCAGTTTTGATTCTTCTGGTCAGTGACAAAGTGTTATGACAGGAGGAAAAGGGGTCTTATATCTCTCTTGGCACATTTTGTATCAAGTTTGCGTTATATGCATAGTCTAGTGCAGGCCTTCCCAACTAGCGGCGTGCCCGCCACAGAGCTGCCAAGTCTTCCTGATTCTGCAGAAGACTTCCTGAAAATTTCACCTCCAAACATGCAAAATATCAAATCTTCCTGATTGAGAACAGATTTTCCCCCATTGAAATACACACAAGTCACTGAAATCTTCCTGATTCATGAGGTAGATCTTCCTGATTTCAAGACCTCAATGTTGGCAGCTCTGCCGCCATACGTGGCGCTTCGAGGCGGTCCAGTTGGCATGCGGAGCCCTGCCACAAAAAAAGAAAATTATTAACAGAAATAAGGACAGACAGTTAAAATAATTTTCATTTTGAAAATAGAAAAACAAAAATTACTTAGTTACATACAGAAAGCCTTTACTTGTTTAGCTACTGCATATGGAAAATAAAATATATTAATTCCTGAATTCCAGTTAAAACTTCATAGTGCACAACATTCCTGGGCCTCATACCTCTTGCGTGGCCAGGGGCTATGTCTTGAAATCGTTTATAATAGCTCCATAATATACCGAGGCCAGTGCAGCATCAAGTGAAAACATTTGCGACTGTCAGCTATTAATAGCTTTTGGACTTTGGACATAGACTCTAGCACTGTAAAAAGGTATATCTGCCCTATATCCCTATGCATTTTTACATCTTTTACATTTTTCAGCTGTTGTGCTGAAAGGGGTACCATTTTACTTAAGCATTTCTCATTTGTGGGGCAGAATTTTTTAAAATAAATGCTTTTTTTGTTGATAGACAGTGTCAGAGAATGACTCCAAATCGTTGTAGTTGAGTCATTTCATGGCTCCTTAATTAGCATTTGATTCATGGCATTCAAGAATTTGGGGTTCATGGCCCTTCCAGTTAAAGGGTGAAACAGTCTCCATGGGTAGAAAAACCAGCAAGTTTGGGAGGTTCTTCCAGAAAAATCATGGTATTGGGAGTAAAATTTGGAATTTAGAGGGAGATTGAGCTTGCTATGTGCAGATCATCAAGGAAAAATTGTGGGAAATTTGAATTTCTCACAGGGAAATAGACATTTCTTCCAGCCTTAGCAGTTGCCCCCAAAGTATTTTGAAACAACAGCTTTTGTCACAATTTTCTTCCTGTTTATTTCATTTACGTCGAGGCTCCAAAGTATCTTTCATAACGTTTTAGGACTGTAAAATTCATATATAGAGTAATTCCAAGCAATTACTTTAGTTGATGTCACAATTAGGAAGCAATTAAAAGAGAAAAACACATTGTGGTTCCTTTTATTTTGTAATGTGTTGCAAAATGATCCTCTAGTTTTTGTTAAATCGACTTTCAAGTTGTTGATGATATTCAAGTTGTAGTTGATTACACTTATCTGGGTATTGTTTTCAATAACAACAACAATTGTAATAAAGCTATGACTAAACAGGTAAGTCAAGCCAGAGGAGCTGGGTATAGTCTACTTTCTAAATCGTACAATTTGCAATTGTTCTTCGATGTTAGACTTGAGTTGTTCCCCCGGTCTTGATCTATAACTGTGAAATTTGGGGGAGTAGTAATACAGCACAAATCGAAGCTTTTCATGTTAAATTCTTTAAGTAAGTTTTAAAATTGAATAAACCTACCCCCAATTGTATGGTTCTTGTGGAATAAGGTCGGTATAAAATAGCAAAACCAATTGAGATGAGAATGATTTCATTTCGGTTAAGAATTATTCATGGTAGTGAATGTTAATTATCGTTTCCAATTATAACTTGTTGCGAACTTTGCATGATAACGGTGTTTATAGTTCTTGGATATTAAAAATTAAAAATATTTTGGACACCTCTGGTATGTCCTTTATTTGGAAAGGTCCTTTCAATACAAATATATCATGGGTGAAAAGAACATTGCATTTGAGATTAAGTGATATGTATGAGCAAAAATGGTTGTCTGAGGTTTATGAAAATTCCAGTGTAAAAATTTTTGTAGTTTTTAATCCAGACTTGTCTTGGAAAGTTATCTTCTATCTCGTGATCGTTTTAGTCTTTGCAGTTTCTGTTGTGGGAATACTAAAATTCCTGCCATTGCTGGGCGTTTCATTAACATTGATCTTAGTGACAGACTTTGTGAGCTTTGTGCAAGTGGTTTGATTGGTGGTGAATTCCATTATCTTTTTCAGTGTAGGGCATTTAAGTTGGATAGAGAGTACTATTTAAAATGTTATTTTAGGGTGGGACCAAACACTTTAAAAATGGCTCAGCTTTTATCATCAAGAAACCAGAGGGTGCAAAGGAAACTAGGCACATTCTGTAGTATTATATCTAATCACTTTAAATAGGCATATGCAATTTCTTTGAATAGGCATGTGTGTTTCGCCATACTTTTGCACTTTTGTTTTTGTGCTTAATGAGCGGAATTTGTTGGTTCTTTCATATCCATATTTTTTTTAGTTTGGCTACTTCATTTTTATTGGGAGCTGGTTACTAGATTTGAGTGTTCTTTTATTTTTGGTTTCGATGAAAAGAGAAACCTATGCATTCATGATGGCGTGTGTGTGTATGTATGTGTGTATGTGCGTGTGTATGTGTGTGTGTATGTGTGTGTGTTTGTGACACTTTGCTTGTTTACACGATATCTTGAGAAGGGAAGATCTGACAGTTCTCAAACTTGGTACACAGATACCCCATACTAAGAGGAAGAACCCTATTTATTTTGGTGGAGGTCAAAGGTCATCTGGTGTCACAGGGGGTCAAAAACCAAAATCCTTGTTTACACAATATCTCAAGACAGGAAACTTGGATTAATTTCAAACTTGATATGTTGATGCATTTTGATGTAAGGAAGAACCCTATTGATTTTGGTGGAGGTCAAAGGTCATTTGGGGTCACATGGGGTCAAACGCCGAAATCCTTGTTTACACGATATCTCATGGTAGAAAACTTGGATTAATTTCAAACTTGATATGTTGATGCGTTAGGATGTCAGGAAGAACCCTATTGATTTTGGTGGAGGTCAAAGGTCATTTGGGGTCAGATGGGGTCAAACCCTGAAATCCTTGTTTACACAATATCTCATGGTAGGAAACTTGGATCAATTTCATACTTGATATGTTGATGCGTTATGATGTAAGGAAGGAACCTATTGATTTTGGTGGAGGTCAAAGGTTATTTGGGGTCACAGGGGGTCAAAAACCAAAATCCTTGTTTACACAATATCTCATGGTAGAAAACTTGGATTAATTTCAAACTTGATATGTTGATGCGTTAGGATGTCAGGAAGAACCCTATTGATTTTGGTGGAGGTCAAAGGTCATTTGGGGTCACATGGGGTCACACCCTGAAATACTCGTTTACACGATATCTCATGGTAGGAAACTTGGATCAATTTCATACTTGATATGTTGATGCGTTAGGATGTAAGGAAGAACCCTATTGATTTTGGCGGAGGTCAAAGGTCATTTGGGGTCACATGGGGTCAAAGCCTGAAATCCCTGTTTACACGATATCTCATGGTAGGAAACTTGGATCAATTTCATACTTGATATGTTGATGGGTTATGATGTAAGGAAGAACCCTATTGATTTTGGTGGAGGTCAAAGGTCATTTGGGGTCAGATGGGGTCAAACCCTGAAATACTCGTTTACACGATATCTCATCGTAGAAAACTTGGATGAATTTCAAACTTGATATGTTGATGCGTTATGATGTAAGGAAGAACCCTATTGATTTTGGTGGAGGTCAAAGGTCATTTGGGGTCACATGGGGTCAAACCATGGAATCCTTGTTTACATGATATCTCATGGTAGAAAACTTGGATCAATTTCATACTTGAAATGTTGATGCGTTATGATGTAAGATAGAACCCGATGTATTTTCGTGGAGGTCAAAGGTCATTTGGGGTCACATGGGAAAACCTGAAATCCTTGTTTACGTGATACATTATGGTAGGAAACTTGGATTCATTTCAATCTTGATAGGCTGATGCGTTATGATGTAAGAAAGAACCCAATTTATTTTCATGAAGGTCAAAGGTCATTTGGGGTCACATGGGGTCAAAACCTGAAATCCTTGTTTACATGATACATTATGGAAGGAAACTTGGATTCATTTCAATCTTGATAGGCTGATGCGTTATGATGTAAGAAAGACCCCAATTTATTTCATGGAGGTCAAAGGTCAATTGGGGTCACATGGGGTCACACCCCCGACATCCTGGTTTACACTATATCTCAAGGTAGGAAAGCTTGATTCATTTCAAACTTGATATGTTGATGCGTTATGATGTAAGAAATAACCCAATATATTTTGGTGGAGGTCAAAGGTCATTTGGGGTCACATGGGGTGAAACTCCGAACTTCTTGTTTACACTGTATCTCAAGGTAGGAAGCTTGGATTGATTTCAAACTTGATATGTTGATGCGTTATGATGTAAGAAATAACCCAATATATTTTGGTGGAGGTCAAAGGTCATTATATGTTGATGCGTTATGATGGGAGGAAGAACCCTATTGATTTTGGTAGAGGTCAAAGGTCATTTGGGGTCATAGAGGTCAAACTCAGAAAAACTTGTTTAGGATAGCTCAAGGTATGAAAGGTGGATGGATTTCAAAATTAGTATGTAAATGAATTATGGTGAGAAGATGGTCTGTATAAGGTTATTTTTTGTGGAGGTGAAAGGACATCTGGGGTCATGATCAGTCAAACTTTGAAAAACTTGTCAAAATGGGATATCTCAAGGTAGGAAACTTGGATGGATTTCCCAATTAGTATGTGGATGTGTTATGGTAAGTTGAAAGTACTGTACCTGTTGTTTTTGGTGGAGGTCAATGGTCATCTGGTATCACCTGGCATCAAACTCTGAAAACCTTGTTTGCAGAATATCTTAAGGCACAGTATGAAAGAAAAACCAGTCACTTACAGGTGGAGACAAAGGCTATTTTGGGTCACCAGTTGTTACAAGAAATGTAGCATTTTATTGAAATGAGCATGTATGTATCATCGAAACCTCAATGCATTTTTGCATTCTGGTTATTTGAAAGAATATTTTGTTTTTATTACTTGTGATTATCTGCTATTTGTATGTGTTGCTTATCAATTGGCTCTAACACCTCCTGGGAGGTTTAAAGAGTAATAAACAAAACGAAACAAAATGATTTGACATCCTGTCATAATGATGCTTGGTTTCTGAATGTGGTTATAGTATCACTTTGGATGTTTTGGTTCTTGGAGAGCTTGTGGACTATCTTACAGAATCTGATAGGGCAACTGGCTTGCATTCGGGAGGTTTGGAGTTCTACTCCTTGCCAGGTCATTCTAATTAAACTTAGTAATGTCATAGAAGGAAGTCATGAATATTGGTAATATTTCTACTTTTAAAGTACTAATCATTTGTTTGATGTTAATAATTAGTGCAGGTTATTATCAGTGATTATCAAGATGAAATTATCTGATACAGTTTTCATTCTTACTGCAACTTCCTGAGGGTAGTAGAGTCAATAACACTAAAGATAGCTTGAAACATTGTTTGTGACATTTTTTAAGCTGCCGTCAGGATGACTATTCGTGGTGATATGTCAATTGAGGTCATTTAAATTTATTTGGCCATTTGTTGCACTATAGTAAAGACAGCCTATGGAGTCTTTGAAGGTATGAGCATCTGCTTCATTAGTTCATTCTCTAGTATGGATGAGATCTCATCATGTCACCGCTTTTTCCCTTGTAATTTTGTACCAAACTTATGATTGAATCTTTTCTTCCTTTCTTTTTGTACTAAAAAGCTGTCCATTCATAGGAAAAGCAAGTCAAGAGAACCATTGTGAATTTGCCCACACAGAAGATGAATTGGAAGAATGGAAAAAGAGACACAAACAACGTTTAAAAGCCATTCAGAATATTCAATCTCAGAAATTCTCATCATCTCATCAGGAAAAACAGAAGCGAAGTGGGAAAAAGGTATCATGAGGCATCATTAATGTCCCGTGGGATGTTGGTTTCCTCCTTAATATGATCTTAGATAGTGCTAGAGGTGACCCCTCTCCTGGATCAGTCTCTGAAAACTATGTCCCACTTTCAGCTTACAAAAGTATGGTAACCTCACCTTAGTTTTACCAGTCAGTTCGCAACATAATTTGCCTGACAGGGCTAAGCTCCAGGCGGCTTAAGTGAGGGGGATGGGTGTGCTAAAATGTGTAGCCCTGACCATAAAAGGTGTCAGGTTGTGGGACTGACTGTGTCAGTTAAAACATTTTCTGCAAAAGCAGCTGGTAGAAAGTATTTTGAATTTTATATCTAAATATGGAAAAAATGATAAGTATGGGGGTTTCAGTGGATGAGAAACCATTGGTGATGATGGTTGTATGTTTGTGTATGCATGCATGTGTGTATATAGTTCGTTTGTTTGTGATGCAATAAGCAGTAGCTATAGTGCATGGTATCTGTAGATCAGAAACTTGTATGAATCTCAAACATTAAGGTACCCATTAAAGGAAGTTGAAACCTATTGTATTGGGTGAAGTTCAAAGGTCATTTAAGTTCACTAGTAGTCAAATCATGAAAATTTGTTTGCACATTGTCTCAAATAGAAATTTGAAAGAAGCTCATATACTTTGCATGATAGTACAGTACTTGTATATGGTAGAAGAACCTTATTGTTTTTGGAGGTTAAAAGTCATTTGAAGGCATGCATCATTGATCAAATAATCAAAACTAATGTGCATACTGTCTCAAGAAGGTAAACTTAGATGAACGTAGTATAAAGGTCCCACATATGAAGTAGAAATTTAGGAAAGAATGATTCCTTGCGGAAGGGAGGCAAGGACATATGCACTGCCGATATTAAGTAGATGTATAAACACTATCATCTTTGGTAGAGTTCACTCTTAGGGGATGTGGGGACAAGAGGGTTCCTTCTCTCACTTCCTTTGTTGCTACAGTACTTGGGTCTAATTACGAATTTAAACTCTCAGGCACAGGTCCATGAGAATCGAAATGAAAATATAACCTAACCATAAAAGCCAGCAAATTAGTTGTTGACAATCTCCTTTTAGCCAATGCCTATGCTTGACAAACCAACAATACTTTTCAAAATTGTTATTTGGAAAAGGGTTTCGAGACTGTTTGAAGTGTGTAGTATTGTATGTATTCGAAAATTCATTAATTTTCTCTTGCTGCAGTCTAAGCGATGGGCAGAGTTCACTGCAAAGGTCAACAAAAGTGAAGATCTAGAGATGGTTGGGCCAGTAACCTACAATGAGGCTTGTGAGATTGCTGTTGGTAGTTCAGGAAGCAGAATATTTGTTGGCAGTTACATGAATGAAGCTGTTGCTGTAAAAGAAGTTCAAAACCATCGTATTCAGCAGGAAGTCACCTTGCATAACATGATGAAAGACAAGGCTTTGAACAATGTTTTGAAAATGTTGCACATAGAACGGGAGAGAAAGTTTACATATGTGGTCACACCACTTTTGGAGTACGACCTGCATGATGTTATTGAGGGTAGAAAGGGGCCTTTAAGGAATATTCTCACAGATGAAAAAAGAGCCTCTTTGTGTGTTGATATTCTTGAAGGTCTGAAAAATCTGCACTCATTGGAAATTATTCACCGTGACTTGAAACCCCAAAATGTTTTGCTTGGTGAGTATTTCAGTGTAAATTGTGCAGTATAACCAACCATTTTGCATTATCAAAAATGCTGGAAAATGAAATTTAAACAGAAGATTTTTAAAAGATGTTTGTGTAAATCAAAATGTGTTTTGTTGGTATTAACATATACATTTCAGTTCACCAACAAAAATTTGGAATTGCCATGATTCAGGTTTGCAGCTAATCAGCTGACAACATTGAATATTTTATATGCTTTGTATTAGCAGTACGATGTACTCTAGCGGTTTTCAATGTTTATTTAGAACTTTAAAAGTTTGTGGAAAAAGATAGTGAGGAAAAAGTGCAACTCTTAATCCAACCTTAGGATTGTTTGGCACATGCTCAATTACCCCCACTAAATATGTCTAAGGGTAAGACAAACTTGATACAGCTGACTTACAGTTTATTTCTTTACCTGAAATGTTTCAAAAGCCAATTATTCTTACCCCCAAACAATTCAAACTCTCTCGCAGTCTATTTAGCCCCTCTCACATTTGTCTAAACCGGCCTTTTTGTGCAGTAACAATTCTTGTTAATATTTTAAGGACATAAAGCATACAAGGCCCTAATTTGAAGTCAGAACACTCTTCTGTGCATACTGTATTATTTGAGCTACTCTTTTATCCTTTGAATTTGATGTCAATCAAAGAGCAGCTATTTGAGAATTTTGGTGCCTCTTATTAAAAATGTAGTTTGGAGTAGTTATGAATGTCTAGTTTTTAATCTTGGCTTGTACCTCAAGTCCAAAATTTCAAAAATATATATTAAACCGCATGAAAAATGAATGCTAACAGTCCAACTCCCATCTTTATAGGACATTCTTGAACCAAGATAAAATGTTGAAGTTAATTCACTCAAATTAAAATGGAATATTGTGCAATAATTTGTGATGTCATTGTTGTACTGCTCAAGTTACAATTTTTGTATTTCATTGTTTTCTGATAGTTACTGCACCTTGTACCAAGGTGTGACAGCACTCTTACTTTTATGCGGTGATATAATTAATTAAGCCCTATCTGTGCAACATGCTACGCAAGCAAACAGGAAGTGTTCAAGGTCATAAAAACATTTTTAATTTTAAAGGGAAACAAAGCAGATAATGTGAGTTGTACAACAAAAAAAAGTCACAAATTGTTGCACAATATACTAATTTGTTTTAAGTGAATAAATTTCAACATTTTATATCTCGGCTCAAGAATGCCCTATGAAGACAGGAGTTAGATTGTTAGAATTCATTTTTAATGCTGTTTAATATATATTTTTGCATTTTTTGACAACAGAAGGAAAGTATTAATATCTCAAATATTAGCCTGGGATGAAAGAGAACATCCCAAGAGAGGTTTTTCTCATACTATCTCTTTAAAACAACCTCTCAAAAGTTGTAGTGATTTACAGTACAGACTATAGTATATCTATGGATTCCAATGAGATTCTGGTGTTAGTGTAACATTTTGACCCTTAACTAATGGAAAAGTCAGTTTTTATTGGAAAAAAAATGATACCCAGCTAAGAATGACATTATTGTTGTTATATCACAGATGTGAATGGAACAGCATATGTGGCAGACTTTGGCATTAGCAGGAATGTACAAGGACAAACATCACATTTAACCAGTGCTTTTGGAACACAATGCTGGATGGCTTCTGAAAATTGCAAAACAGATGGAACTGTTAAATACAAAAAGGCATCTGATGTTCAGGTTAGGTGTATTTTGAATAATGTACTTAACATATTTTACCACCCCTTTGTTTCTGCTGGAGGTCAAAGGTCATCTGAGGTCACCAAAAGTCAAAGACCGAAGTCCTTGTAAACATAACACTATTTCATATGAGCAAAATGGGATCTAGTTTCTATACTTTACATATTGAAGTAATTTAGTCAGGAGGTGAACCTCCACACTTTTGGTAGATATCAAAGATCATTTGAAGTCATGGGAACTGTTTGTTAACTTCATATCTTAAGTTAGGAGTTGTGAATACTTTTCATAGTTGGTGTAGGAACTAGGAAGTATAATGTTGTTTTAAGTGGACATAAGGTCATGTATGATCATCAGAGGTTTAAAATTGAAAACCCATTTAATACAGGAGGATATGAAAGAAAGCTATGAGCTGAAAGTTCCTTTAATATATTATGCTAGTTAATTCACAAACCCATTATATTGGGTATCCTTGAATAGAATCAATTACCAAGTGCAGCTGGAAGTCAACCATAGCTTAACAAAAATAGCTCTGCCAGCAAATGCAAACAATTTTCAAACTGACTGATGGGAGAATTAAACGAGGGTCCTCAAGGACTGTTGTTTTGATTGTAGTTCGGTGCTATTTATATGGTTTTAAAACTTCTGCTAAGGATCTATCTGACTGATGCAATGGGTGAATACTCTCCTTAAGCTTACCTGAAACGTGGATTGCTTTAGAGGCAGGGGATGACCCCTTGTTGCATGCTGAAGAGGTGAAGAGTGGTATTTGGTTACCAGAGGAAAGAAAACTGTGACCCTTGTAAATATGATATTTCAAATTAGAATAGAGTGCGGTTATTTTCATTAGAACTTTTTGGCCATGCACAGTCACCAGTGGTCAAAAATCGAATCCTTTTGAAACACAGTATTCCAACATAGCAATAGTGTATTCTTTATATTATACTTTGCCTTTTGATGTGATATGATCAGAAAGTGGACCATATCTTAATAATTATTGGTCAAAGCTTAAGTTTGCATGAGTTCTGTATGGCTGAAACAGGAAAAATCTCAGAAATTGCTAGTAAAGTGCCATTGAGTCAAGCTGCAAAGATGCATGTCTTTTATGCTTTTCCAAAAGAAATCACTTAAAGTTTTTACACTTGGTGACTTTAGTTACAGCCTGTATAAGGTTAGCATCAAGTTCCTGTGGAAAAATATGTGTGAACATTAGTGATTGTCTGAGGCCAGTTTATCCCAGAATGACACATATGACCAAAACCAAGACCAAGACAACAGGTCTTAAGATTCTTTTTCCTTCTCCAAAGCCAAACATGGCCTTTGATCAT
This sequence comes from Holothuria scabra, assembly GCA_037179385.1. Classification (NCBI taxonomy): domain Eukaryota; kingdom Metazoa; phylum Echinodermata; class Holothuroidea; order Aspidochirotida; family Holothuriidae; genus Holothuria; species Holothuria scabra. The sequence continues at coordinate 33,611,440 of CM074185.1, read as the reverse complement.
AACCAATAATTTTGGGGTCTAATGAAGGCCAAAATTGTCTCATCCGAAACCAAAATGTAATACAATTGAAAAAAAAATAATGGTTTGTATTTATGTTCACTACAGTGTTTGACCAGTCATCTGTTAGATAATCGGCATCTGGCCAATAATCCCACATCATTGGTAAAATTCTGTCATTTTTAACCTATCACAACCAAGGATAATGTGTAAACTGTGAAGGGCTCACATATACTGGAAACGTACTGTAAATTTAGCAATAGCTCCCTTGGATACATTATCCCTAAGTTCCTGCCAAAATTTTATGCACTGATAATTATAAACGTATATACTTAAGCACATTAAACCTTTGCCACAGGTGTGATCATTGGTAATTTTTTCCATAATTTCAGATGAACTACAATTCAGGTGCATGAAAGGGGTGGTATAACCTGCAATAAGCCTTGCATTTGAATGAATGAAACAATTTATTCCCAACAAAGTATCCAATATAAACAGTACAAATCATACAGGTAAAGTAAATGTCAGAAAAGGAGAAAACAGAAGTTTCATACTTATAAATTGTTTCCCCTTTAACACAGAAAAAGGAAAAAAAAAGAGTGAAATAGTAATAACACTTACACAAGGAGGCAATTACATGATAATAACTTTAATAAAAAGATACTCCAGAAAAGGTGTTATGCATTGAACTAAAATTATACTATCATTTCCTGATAAATAAACAGTTTTTTAATAAAACAATAATTTTTGCTTGTACATACTTTTAAAGCTGTTCAAAGTCTTACAATTTTTTAGTCTGTCATCAAATGGGTTCCAAAGTTTTATTCCCGCAGTTGACATACAAAGTTGCTTTTTTCTTGTTCTTACATAGTTTTGTTTGAAGTTATTTTTCCGTTTGGTGTCATATCTGTCATTAACTGATAGTACGAAATTATTTTGAAGGTTTTCTGGTAATAAATTGTGATATGCTTTGAACTTAAAATACCTGTCCCAAAAATTTATAAGTTGTTGAAGGTTTAGAATTTTCAGACCGTTAAAAAGTTGAGCCATGTGGGCTATTAATTAGCGTTACAGACTATAGGTATTACCTTCTTTTGTAGCAAGAATATTGGAGCCGTAATAGAGTTATATGTGTTACCCCATACTTCAATATAATAGTTAAGATACGGAAGGAAGATAGCCTAATATAAAATATAGAGGGCCATAGTATGTAATACATAACTTGCCTAACGTATTATTGCAATAGACTCTTAGAGAGTTTTTTCGATAAGTTTACAACATGCTCTTTCCATTCAGATTAGAATCAATTAATACACTTAAGAATTTTGTAACATAGACTCTTTCACTATTTATGCCATCTATACTAATATTTAAGTTTGTAGACACGCACCGATTGTCAAAAAGCATATTATTGGTTTTGGTGACATTAAGAGATAGCTTATTTACTGCAAACCACACACTTAACTTTTCTAGCTCATTATTTATGAGTCGCAGAGTATAGAAATATTATCATGCGAACAGAAAATATTAGTATCATCAGCAAAAAGAACAAAGTTTAGTGAAGATGATACATTACAAATATCATTAATGTAAAGAATAAATAACTTCGAACCAAGGATAGAACCTTGAGATACTCCACAGAGTACTTCTTGACAGTCAGAACCAAAATTGTTAAATTGTACATACTGTTTTCTCCTGCTCAGGTAGCTACTTATGCAGATGTGAGGTATGCAACAGATTCCATAGTGCTCTAGTTTACGAAGTAACAAATGGTGATCAATTGTGTCGAAGGCTTTTTTAAATCAATGAATACCCCAATTGTTGCCTGCTTATTGTCTAATGCTGCTGTGATTTTTTCTATTAGATCTGATAGCACCTTAGATGTAGACCTACTATATCTTAAACCAAACTGACTCTCAGAGAGGAGATTGTACTTGACAATAAAACTTTGTAGCCTTTCATTAAACAACTTTTCAAGTATTTTAGAAAACTGGGGGAGCAAAGAAACTGGTCTATAATTAGTAAACAATTCTTTATTACCAGATTTATATGTTGGTGTTATTTTTGCAATTTTCATACTGTCAAGGCATACACCATCAGAAAATGACTTGTTACATATAAAAGTAAGGGGTTCAGGTGTTCCCCCAGGATGCACAGCATAGATACCTCTACACAAGGAGCTGCTGCAACTTTTTGCTGTACAAAATGTCCTACAGAAAGACAAAAAAAAAAGGAAAAGGGTGATGCACATTGCTGCATTCAATGAACTTCTTGGCCTTGCATGTGGTAGACTTATGCACATACAGTATCTGTTTTTGCCTCCAGACAAGGGCCGGTCATGTTTTGCTTGGTGACATCATGTGCATATGATCTATTGCTAACTTTAAATTGCATCTATTATCATGATTGGTTTGATTGTTCAATGCTGACCAGCCAATCACAACTTGTTACATCATAAGTGCAATATTGTGTGAAAATCTCAGGCCTGTCAATGAGTTTTCCCATTAGTTGTGTTACTGTATGATCACACTGTACTTCAAATCTTTTGCATCATTGAGCCAACTGCCATTCTTTGTTTTTAACTAACATAGGAACAGCAACACAAATCTCTGTGCATTGGCATTTTGGGGGTATTAGTTTTACATACATTTCATTTGCAGATTTTTTAAAAAAGATGTAAGGTTAGGACAAGAGGTGCCTATTAAAGAATATTTGGAATTTGTTTTGTGGGCATCTGTATTGTTTGATAGCTGAAACCTCAGGTATGTTTGAATCTTTGTTTCCTCCGTCCTGCATGATGCATGAACTTCTAACAGAAACACTTGAGATATATATGGGAATATGCAGTAATGTTTATAGTAGCATGTATACACAAGCCCCCATTGGAGGGAGGGGGCAGAGTTGTGATATCTTACCGGAAAAATGTTACCAAAACTTTTTACAAAAAGATGTTTTAAAAGGCCAGTGTGTATGAATTTATTTGGGCATGTACAGCCAGTATGTATACATGTCATTGAAATCTCTGAATAGATTTCTGTTATCTCCACCAGCAAAGTTCCTTATTTGTGTGGGTCCTGCTTATAGTACTGAAACAGGATAATTTCATTATTCTGTTAATAGTTGCATTTCATGCATGCTTGGTTAATCTTCCTCCTTAGACCCTATCTTGCATGATAAGGGTGAGCTGACAATCTCAAAGGGTCTTTTGTGCCAACAGAGGAAACAGCCTTGTGGTTTTCACCTCATTAGTCACTTAAGGGCAGTCTGGTAACAGATTTAACCTGGACAATGTTTAATTAAACAAACTACGGTACTTCAAGTCAGAAATTGGGCAGTACCTTTTTTTCAGAAGAATTAAAGAAATGGCATACAGTATCTTATAGTGAAGTTATTAAAATTTCAATTTAACTTGCTTTTGAAATATATTACACAGGATTCACTGAAATCTTAGTTGTGACCTCCCCTTCTTCTGGTGGTCAATACAATGATTAGGTCTTCTTGTTAGACATAACTGTCATGATTACATTGTTATTCTTCAATACTTCACCATGCTTATAAAAGTCTATAAGTAATAAAATGACACCTCTTTGTGTAAGTTGCTTGCATACTCTTTTTAAACAAGTTTTTCTAAAAAATAAAAAAAAAAATTATGGAACGGAGAGAAAAATGAAAAATGCAACCAACTTTATACAAGAGCCTCCTCAAATACCATATCAGGTATGTAGCATAAATGTCAAATTAATTAATATTGATCTTATTGTACTCTGTTTGCTTTTCTATAAATAATTCACAGGTTGCTGGCTTTTTGATTGTCTACATCCTATCAGATGGGCACCATCCATTTGAAACAACATATCCTTTCATTAAGGATGCCATAGGTTTGGTAAATAACTTGACCAAAGGTAAATTTTCACTCAGTCATGTGGCAAAATATGGTCCTCAATGCACCTCACTACTTGAAAAGATGCTTGACATTGATCCATACAGAAGACCTGGCACTGGCGAATGTCTGGAAGAAATGAAAGGTAATTAGTGCAGTTTCAAACAGAATTGCTGTAAGACCTATCTTTCTACCCTACATACAGAGTGCCTTTCTATTTAATTTTATGGACACATGGCTAACAGGTTTCAATTTAGTCTTTAGGATGACACAAAAATTGGTAGGTGACTAAAGTTAATTTGGCTTGGATTACTCCACCAACGGTGGGGGGGCATTTGAACTAGATCTGGATCTGATGAACCCTTTCTATCAGTAGATAGAATTATATGTATAACTTGATCCTGGTGTAAGATATCTTATCCTCCTCTGCATATGATAAGCTTCAGTTGGTCTGGGGTGGCCTCCTGGTGCATAACAAGATATATCCATTTTCGTATGTGCACCAAAGTGTAGTTAGTTAGATGGAGTTTTACGGCCCACTTTCCAACCTGTTGGTTCAAGTCGAGCCGGCCACTGCCTTTTTTGCAGTTGGGGCTCACTGGCTCATTTTATCCCTAATCCATTGCTTATGCGGAGCATCACGCACAATGGCAGTAGGTTCCTTTTTGATTCCTTGCCGAAGGAAGGCAAGGACTCTATGCTACTGTGATGTCGCGTGTGTGTGTGTATGTGATGCCTTTGGTTTGTTTACACAATATCTCAAGAAAAGTAAGTTTGACTAATCTCATATTTAGTGTGGGTTTAGTGTGGGTTGGCCGTATTAAGTAAATGATCCCTATTGTTTTTGGTGGAAGTCAAAGGTCATTTGGGGTCACAAGAGGTCAAATAGTAAATTCCTTAGAAATAGCAAGTTTACACGATATCTCAAGAAGGTTGAGTGTGACTTATCTCATATTTGGTGTGTGTGTTGGCCTAATTAAGTAGATGATCCCTATTGTTTTTGGTTGAAGGAGGTCATTTGGGGTCACAAGAGGTCAAAAGGTCAAACATAGTAAACAGGATATCTCAAGAACAGTACATGTGACTATGCTTATATTTTGTGTGTAGGTTGGCCATAATAGATGGATGATCCTTTTGAATTTTCATGGAGGTCAAAGGTTATTTGGGGTCACAAGAGGTCAAATAGTAAATTCCCTAGAAATAGTTTGTTTACACGATACCTCAAGCAGGGTTAGTGTGACTAACCTCATATTTGGTATGTGAGATGGCCATATTGAGTAAATGATCCTTATTGTATTAAGTGGAGGTCAAAGGTCATTTGGGGTCACGAGAGGTCAAAAGGTCAAAACTTTGTAAACACAATACCTTCATGGTATACCTGTATGTGACATTGCTCATGTTTGGTATGTAGGTTGGTCATTGTTTGGTATGTAGGTTGGTCATATGAAGCAGATGATCCTTTTTTGATTTTTGTTGAGGTCAAAGGTCATTAGGGATCACGAGGGGTCAAATGGTAAATTCGTTAGGATTTGCTTGTTTGCATGATATCTCTAGAAGTGCAAGTGTGACCAATCTCATGTTTAGTGTGTGTGCTGGCCATATTGAGTAGATGATCCCTATCATTTTTGGTGGAGGTCATTTGGGGTCACAAGAAGTCAAAAGGTCAAAACCTTGAAAACACCATATCTCAAGAATGGTACATGTGACTTTGCTGAGAGTTTGCTCATATTTGGTGGATGGGGTGATCATATTAATTAGATTATCCCTTTCAATTTTCATAGAGGTCAAAGTTAATTTGGGGTCATGAGAGGTCAATTGGTAAATTCCTTAGAAATTGCTTGTAAACATGGGATCTCAAGAAGGGTTAGTGTGACTAATCTCATATTTAGTGTGTGATTTGGCCATATTGAGTAGATGATCCCTATTATTTCTGGTGGAGGTCCAAGGTCATTTCAGCTCAGGTCAAAAGGTCAAAACCTTGTAAACATGATATTTCAAGAACAGTACATGGGACTTTGCCCATATTTTGGTTTCTAGGTTGGTTATATTGAGAAGGTGGTTGTTATAAATTTTTGTGGAGGTCAAAGGTCATTTGGGGTCACAAGAGGTCAAATGGTCAAAAACCTTGTATTAACAACATCTCAAGAAAGAAGCATGTGACTAAGCTCATGGTTATAGGTTGCCTGTATGGAGTTGATAGTCCCATTTGACTTTCGTAAAGGTCAAAGGTCATTTGGGGTCAGCAGTGTCAAAGAGTTTGCCTGCACAGTATTACAAGAAAGGTAACTTGTAGGGTCCTGGTACTTGGCCTGTAAATGGTGCATAGTCACTAAATGATCCATATAGAGTTTGGTGGAGGTCAAATGTCATTTGGGTCCACAAGGGGTCAAAGTCTCAATATCATGTTTACACAATTTCTCATGGTTGGAGTCTTGGATACTGCAAAATTTCACACATATTATGTGGATGTGATGGATATAGTGAGCAGAACCCTAGTTTTAGGTTGGCAAAGGTCATCTGGGATCTCAATTTAGGGAGCCTGGATGCCTTGCATGTATACTTTGTCGGCACATTAGAGAGCACTATCAATTTGATAAACATTACAGAGCACTCATGTCAATTAAAAAAAAGCTTCCATTTCAGCGGCAAGGAATCACTAAGCCTTTTGGCTTTCTGGTTTAGAGTCCTTGGTATGACTCGACCTGGGAAGCGAACCCTGGCCTTCCGCGTGAGAGGCAGATGCTCTTCCATTTGACCAAACACGTGGTCTGCACCAAAGTGTAATCAGAGAAACCATGTGCGTATTAAGGTTGTACGTGCAGGCAGTATTCAGACAGGAAATCAGTTATTGTGTAATGTAATCTTAGTTACCATTGATATCAAGATACTGATCCTAAAGCATTTACACTACAAATTGTGATCATGGGATCTGATGGTCCTCCCCCCTTTTCAAGATCAAAATCTGGCAATCAGATCTGGATATGATTTGCAGTTACAGATTTCATGTTGAGCGGTATCTGATCTGATTTTATGCACTCCCTTACCAAAAAAGGTGTGTCAATCTATTTCGCTCCTACTTACCTCCCCTGTCACTGCTACTGAACGGTCCCATTTACCGGGGAACACTCACTGACAATGTTGAATCCTACCTCCCCTCGGCAGCCAAAGACAAACTCATCTCTGCAGGAGCGATGGACTCAAGAGGGAGATTTGCGGTCAAGGAAACGAGAACCTTGGAGGCGGAACTCCTGAAGCTTGACACAGCCGCCCGAATGGGAATGAAGTTCTCGTCGGCACTCCTTCTTCTATCCGAGGTTATCATGTTGTCCTTCCAACAGAATGAAGAGAGGCTCATCTCCAGAAAAGACACAGGGACTCTAGTCAATCTTCTAGGTCCTACTTCCCGGCTAGTCTATGACCAGTTAGCCCGGATCTTGGTGCGAGCGACCTTGCGTCGCAGGGACTTAGTTCTAGATTCTCTCACTTGGCCTTCCGAGGCCGTCAAGAAGAAGTTTTCTAGCATCCCGTTGGCAGGTCAAAACCTCTTTAAGTTTGAGGGTCTGCTACAGGCGGAAGTAAGGAAGCAAAAGAAATGCGGGATGCAGATTTCAGGCCGAGGAAGTTACCACAACCATCCCATCAGAGATGTCCGACCTCGCAACGTCAATCGAGCAGCGGTCGTCTATCTACTCGTCCGTCCAGACGGAGCTCCGCCTTCCCGGCACCGGTACAAGCCAGATCCACACAACGGCGACCATCCTTTCGCCGGGAGAACGGTCAATCTTGGAATAGACCACCGATCAGACTGCCTCCTGCGAGGCGAGGTACGGGGATACAACCAAAGCCCTAGGGATACCCCCCTGATCCGCCTACTCCCGTCGGTGTGGGGGAGACTTCTCCGCTATGCGGACGCTTGGGAGAATATCAGACCAGACTCTTGGGTTTTGGATACGATTTTGCAGGGATACCGGAAAGAGTTCTCTTCACCTCCACCCTCGGGAGGCCTCCGGAGAATAAGGCCGATCCCTTCAAACCTCGTGCAGAGATTAGCCTTAGAGGAGGAAATCGCCGGTTTACTGGAAAAAGGGGCCGTCAGAATAGCTTGTCAGGAGGAAATTCCCTCTCTTTTCCAGTCATCCTTCTTTCTGACACCAAAGAAGCCGAACACCTGGAGACCGATACTCAACCTGAAACCCCTCAAAAAGCGTTACGTTCGACCATGTCGCTTCAGGATGGAGACCTTAGCAGCCATCCTCCCCTCTCTCAGAGAAAACCTGTGGGCTACATCTATAGACTTGAAGGATGCTTACCTCCACGTACCAATACACCCGTCAGATCAGAGATTCCTGTCTTTCCACTACAGAGGGACGGACTACTTTTTTTCGGCAATCCCGTTCGGCCTTTGGACCGCTCCTCACGTGTTCACGAGGATCACAAGAGCGGTCACGTCATTCCTCAGAAGCAGAATCATCACAGTCTTCGCCTATCTAGACAACTGGCTCATTGTCGCACAATCTCGTCAGGAAGCTGTCAGGAACACCGAGTACACTCTTTCCCTCCTAAGAAGTCTAGGCTGGGTGGTGAAAGAGGACAAGGCCTCTCTCGTCCCGTCTCAACAACTGATTTATCTGGGGCAGATCTCCACCTCCATCAAGGGGTAGCATTCCCTTCAGAGTGCAGATGCGTCGCGGTCTCAGAGCTCGCAACCTCAGTTCTATCAGGGGCATCCACGACAGCATACCATTGGCTAAAACTCCTGGGCCTTCTAGCAAGCCTTGTGGACGCGATCCCACTATGCCGCCTCAGGATGAGACCAATACAGTTATGCCTGTTGAACCAGTTCAGCCCTGCTTCGGATCCTCAGTCCAAGGTCATTGTGCTGCCATCAGCAATCAGGGACTACATCCAATGGTGGACCTGCACACCAAACCTTCTCAGAGGCCGCCCTTTCAAGGACCGGATGGCGCAGGAACGCATCACAACCGACGCCTCACTGGAGGGCTGTGGGGCGACGTGGGGGGAAGATGTCATCTCAGGACAGTGGTCGTCGCAGGAAAAAGTCCTCCACATCAACATCCTGGAGCTGGAAGCCGTCAGAATGGCTCTAACCAACTGGGGACCAGCCTTTAGAGGCAAGTGTGTGGCGGTAATCTCCGACAACTCGACAACGGTATCCTACATAAACTGGCAGGGGGGAAAGAAGTCTCCGTCTCTCTGCTGGTGAACTCTTCGCCTCTTTTCCCAGGCCGAGGACCTGGACATCGCCCTAAAAGCCGTGCACCAAGCAGGAAAGAAGAACGTGGTGGCTGACGCCCTCTCCAGGGGCTGGACGGTAGACCAAAAGGAATGGTCACTGGCTCAACCGTGGGTGGACCATATCTTCGAGATTTTCGGTCCCCCTCACGTGGATCTGTTTGCCACCGCGAAGAATGCACATCTGCCCTCCTTCTGCTCCAGACATTTCCACCCACAAGCATGGGCGGTGGATGCCCTATCCTTGAACTGTGACACAATGTTCACGTACACCTTCCCGCCATGGAATCTCATTCACAGGGTGACTCCCGGACCACCATGATTCTCATAGGGCCTTGCTGGCCGAGACAACCTTGGTTTCCTCTTCTCCTGGACCTCCTCATAGACTGTCCGTTCCAGTCTCCACCAAGGGCCAATCTCCTGTCCCAACTCCAGGGCAGGCTCCTCTACCCGGACATCCAGTCTCTCCACCTGGCTGCTTGGCTGATATCCGGCGAAAACTCCAAGCAGAAGGCCTTTCGGCAGAAGCTGTCGACATTGCAGCTCTCTCCAGAAGATCTTCAACTCTTCACATTTATAACGCCAGAACAAGGATCTTCAGAACCTGGGCCAACTCACATGGTTTCAATCCCGTGGAAGCATCAGTTGGCTAAGTACGTGTAGCTGATTTTTTGGTCCACCTCTTTAAAAGCGGGAACACATCTGGACCATCAGAAATTATAAGTCGGCGATAGCGGCTATTCATAATGGCTTTGCGGACGGTTCTTCGGTCGGCTCCAACCAGGCCATTGCTCACCTACTTCGGGGCATGTTCCACTCTCGCCCATCTGTCAAGCCTCTACCACCAACCTGGTCCATTAACTTGGTGCTTCAACACCTACGCAGCCCACCGTTCAAGCCGTTATCTGAAGCTCCCTTAGAAGCGATCTCTAAGAAGACAGCCTTCTTGTTGGCGGCCGCCTCAGCTAGAAAACGGAGTCTACTCCATGCCTTGGCCACCAAGGAGGGTTTCATCTGCTTCGAGCCGGCGGGAGTTCGGATCCTCCCGGACCCGTCCTTCTTAGCCAAGAATCAGACTTCCAATTTTTCCCCAGGCGAGGAATCCATCTCTTCTATCCCGGAGGACTGCTTCGTTTGTCCGGTCAGAGCCCTCCGATACTACATCGCTAGGTCCAAAAAGCTTAAATCGTCGGACAGACTATTCATCGCCACAATCCCGCCACACGCTCCAGTATCCAAAAGCACGATATCTCACTGGATCAGGAGTCTGGTCGAACCTTTGGCCACTCCTTCCGAAAGGGTCAGAGCTTACGACATTAGAAGCCACGCAACCTTTAAGGCCTGGTTCGCGGGTGTTGCGTTGGAAGAAATTATCAAAGCGGCGGCTTGGAAGACCCCCTCCTCGTTCGTAGCTCACTGTTTGAAAGACACGGTGTCCGCCGAATGTTCCTTTGTCAGAGCAGTCTTGTCCACGGACCGTTCCCGTCGGCGTCGCCGGAAGGGAGATAGGACTCAGAAGGTGAATGCCTTGGAGGGTGCCTCATCGGTTCCGGCCATCCCTCCAGCTCAGAGGTGCTAATCTGTCCAGGGGTCCGTTCCACAAAGAGTTACGCACGATCTTAAGTATGATTTGCTGTTGGCTTAAGTATGGTGAATCAAACTTAAGATTGTGCGTAACTCTTTGTGGAACGGCCCCCAGTAGTAGTGATAGGGGAGGTAAGTAGGAGGGAAATAGATTTCCCAAAACCTACAAAACAAGGTAGGTTTTGGGAAATTAGTTCCAAATCCACACATTTTCACATGTTTTTGCCCCTGGTTTTAAAGGGAATTTGCATGAAAACCTGTGTCTTCCTGTGAAACTGCCATGAGTTTGCCACTGGCCTCACTTTGCCACAGGTTTGCTACAGATTTACCACCATTTTGCCATAGGTTTGACCGGAAAAACCTGTGGCAATTAATACTAATATCAACAAAGAAAGTTGAGTCAAAACCTGAGGTTTCAAATTGAAGGCAAGAAAAGATGTAAAAATCTTTGCCTAACCCGTGTCAAGAAGGTTCCAAAAACACAGGTTTGTCATCCAGGAACATGTGTGATTTCCTTTGTGTTTCACAGGTGATCATGCATGGCAACTGATATACATTGACACACTCTTTTTTGTAAGGGCTCAGTTGATCAGATCAGGATGCACTTTCAATTCTTTAAGTTATTGGAGACACCTTTAAAATCATGTCATAAACTGTGAGACAAATTGATGGAACATCAAATATAGACTATCAAGTGTTTGCTGGTTTACTACGGGACAGCCGCATAGCCAGAGGGGGGGGGGGTATGTGTCTCATTATGAAACCTCCAGTGACCCAATCTTGGAAAAAACAAAAACTGGCAAAGAAGTAATATCAACCGATAATTGCATTATGTTTTAGACACAAATATTACCATTTGCATCTGGAGAACTAAGAAATCCATTCTTTTTTCTAGTGGGGAGGAGCCCTCTCCTCAGACCCTTTCCCCTATCTCATGTCTCCAACCCCCCCCTTCCTCCCCATGACACAATTCTGGCTACCTGTCTGCTGCAAGATTTTTTACAGCTCAGATGCCTATTTGCTGTATTGCAAAATTGGAGCAGTCAAGTGATGCTCTTGTTTGGTTACAGTTCATTAATTAGAAAAGAGCAGAGCACATTGGAGATATTTTAGCACAGAAGACATTTATATCCTTTTTGGCAACAGTGTATACATTTGTAGGCTTTACATTGCCAAACATACAGTATTTCTGAACTTTTGGCCATGACCAAATTGTACAATTCTGAAAAAGTCCCTTAGCAGCCGGCAGCCTGACTAATGTAAAATACTTACAAATGACCTTAGAGGCAGGTGTGGAGGGTTCAAGACTCATTGCTGGTTGCTTCGATCATACTTATATGATTTAAATTAGGGTCTCTCCAGTCCAAAAACTGCCCCATAGAAAATTTCGCTGAAGTGGTTATTGGCTACATGATGGTAAGCTAGCTGCCAAAAGAAGTGCCTGAGGTAGGATTCACCCAGGAGTGCACATAATTGATACAGTCACCATGAATTGTTGTTGTACAATATAGCTAAATTGACATTGCAACTACAGTATATTACATTTTGTGTGTCATAATATGCATTCTTGTCTCTACTTACTCTTGGACTACAGTTTAGTAGCTGCTTATTTCAGAACCAGTTTATGCTGTGGAGCTTTCAATGGGGCTAATATAACAAACTTTGGGTAGACATAAAATCCCCCATTCTTGGCAACAAACAAGAGTGTTGGGTGGCATTTCTTATGTGAAGAGAAGATCATTATGTAGCAGCTGTAAAAGTATATGGAAAATTGTATCTAATTATTTTATTTTGTACATACATTGTGCATGGCAATTATTTATAGGAACTTTAAATGTGCAGGGCAAACATAGGATTCACTCATGAGGATGCCCAGATTTCAGAGAATAAAGGCTCAAGTCAGTAATCTATTAATTGTGACATTGACTCTTTTCTCCCTGACCACAGCTGTACACAGTTCGTACTCCTTCAGTTTTGAGTCAGATATTCTGAAGAATGATGAAGTAAGTGCGAGGCTGTTATTGATTGGTTTCTAAAAGTTAAGCGGTTTTTAATCTGACAAATAATGGCATGGACCTTTTTTTACCATGTAATATTTATCTTTTGTTACATCTGTCATATTTTTGATGAGCTTTTTGCTATCTTGAGTTACCTTTCATTTCTTTCATGTTTTGATCTTGAGTGTTACACCTTTTGAAGTACATCAAAGATAATTTGAAATTCATGTAGAGTTCAAACAATGAAAATATGCAGAGGCTTTCAACTCTTACGGCTAAACACTGTACAGCTGATTTTTTGAAATGTGAAAGCAGTTTGACCTCGGTCATTATTTTAGCACTATACTGACAAAATCATACAAAATATGTTCAATTTCTGAAACCAAGAAAACGAAATAGGACACCGAAAACAAAGCCCACCAATTAACACGTTCTAATCTTCCATCTCATGTCTTATCATTGTGTCATTGACAATGCATGTTTAATGTTCATATCCCTCTCCCTATATGGAGTAGCTGGGAATACAACAAGTGGGAAAAAAGTTTGAATTTTAAACCAGACCGAACTTTTTAAAGTCGTTTTTAAGTGAGGTAAAGAGCTCATCTAACTAATTAACTATTTCATCCCTCTCAGGTAAGCAATATGAGGGAACTAGACCCATCATCATGATGGCTGCTAACTAATTCTTGCCATAAAATGCACCCTTACAGAATTGCCCATAGCTAGTTGTAGGCTGATACAAGTGTCCTTGATCGGGTTGTCAGCTGAACATTTGACTCAAGCTTGTATGCACCTCCAGACATGCAATATGTTTACAGCGTATTCATTTGGGAGGTGTACGCCAGAGAGATACAAAGAGGCAGGGAATGAGAGTAATTGGCCAGAGGACTTGGGAAGGAAACATAAACAAGGCCTTTCAATTTTTTTTAAGAAATCTGCTATGTCATTTCTTGACATGACCATATCTCCAGCCAAAAAGAGCCATTCAAGATTGCTGGCATGTTCATGCATAGTGGATATGTGATGATAAAGTGAAAGTTAAAAGCTGGGCTGTGCAATACCTTAGAAATCAAAGGTTACTCCTTTTTTATTTTGCAAGGGTGATGACTGAGGGCAGTGATCTTTTGGTTATAATTATCCTTTAGGGAAATTAAAAAAAGTACTGCATGAAAAGGTACAGGATCAAAAAAAAAAAAAAAAAAGAAGCTAAAGCATTAAAGGACTATAGATGCTCTATATTTCACCTTCATTTGCAAACTCATTTAATTTGAAGTTCCTCTTATTTCAGATGACATTCTCATTACCTGATGTGGAAGTAACATGTTCAAAACCAACTGATGTCTTTCTCTCTGGAAAAGGGCGTAAAAAACATAAGTACTCTTGGCAATTTTACATCAAGACATTCAGTGAGGTTGGTGATAAAAAATGATTTCATCATAATATTTATCAATGTAAAATTTTTGATGTGGAGTAATGTTTTACAGTGTTTTTCTTTTGTTAGTTCCTAAAATATGATCTGTTAGTAACTGCAGCTAACAGCTGTTTTTTCATGTAGTGTAAGTTTGATTTGGGCATTTCAAAGTAGTCCCATCAAAATAGAATTGGCCTTGCAGGGATGAAGGTTATCTTAAAAAATGATAGCGTAATACATTTCATGAGTTTCTCATCTTATGTGAGAAAAATTTGCCCGTTTCTTGTATTTTTATTAAGTATATGTTCTCAAATAGTAGTTGTATCTCAAATTGTTACAATATTTCATGTAGTATTTAAGTTTTAATATATTCATTTCTTTTTTATTATTTTTTCTTTGGTAGAATAAACTTGAAAGAGTTTATCTCAGGACTAGAAAAGAGCAGTTCTTCTTGGCAGAGTCCAAAGATCAGTCACAACCTCAAAAATGTGTTGGTAGCGAGCTGCCTACAGATTCTGAAGGTGTAATTTCTGTGACAGTCCACTTTTCATCTAAAATGTATGGATGTTTTTATCAGTGGCTTATGCTTGATTTTGGAACAAAACCAGTTCTGTGCCAGCAAGTGATGGTTTGGGTGGGCCAAGAGTTTGCAAGTCATTTCCCCAAAGTTGATGAATCTTCTACTCCTTGGGATTTGGAAGCCCAAAATGTTTTCAAATATCCATCAGCTCCTAATGAGTTCTATGACAACTTGAAGCGGAAGTATCCCTTGAGAGAAGAGCCACCATTGTCCTCATCGATTGGACATCAGCCATCTGTGGAAAACTTTCGGGAATATTTCCACAGCATAGTTCATGCTGAAGAATGGGCATGTATAAAGAAACTTGAAAAGTGAGTCTTAGTTTTGATTTCTTGCAGAAGGTTGAAGGAATATGTACCATGTTTATTATTGTGAGTTTGTATTGGTGGGTGTGAATGTGAGGACAAGGGTTTGCATGTGATGCTGTTAACAAGATCCCTGAAAAAAGATAAACCCCAGCAATCTCATGCTTGGTAAGGAGATGCATAATATTACCCAAATGGCACCTATTCAATTTTGAGGTGGTCTAAGGTCATTTGAGGTCATCAGACGTGAAAGGGTCAAAGCTTTTTAAAGGTCAGTATATCATTCCCCCAAACTTATTTTGAAGCAACAGCTTAATATCACAATTTTCCCCTGATTTCTCTTCAAGGCATCTTTCATCATATTTTATAACTTAATATTGCAGAGTCAATATAAAACATGGAGTAACATCAGCTAGTAACTTTGAATAAAGAAAGAAGGAATGTTTCAACATGCTTTTGTCCCAGACTTCTGGAAGTTTCATCAATATTTTTTTAAATTCATCTTTGTAGTCTTTGCATTGGATGCAATAAACTTCCCTTTTCTTATATGATACTTTCTTTATTTTACAAAAATTATAGACTGTAAAATCAAAAAATAAACTTCCCTTTTCTTGTACAGTACTTTCATTATTTTACATAGATTATAGACTGTAGAATCAAAACAAGCTACTCTATCGAATGGACTTGATTTACATAATAAATCTTTCAATCAATGTACCTTTTAAAAACTTTAACTTCAGTCCATTGTCTTTAGTAATTTTCCTATTTTCTGTTTAGGTGTATAAACATACTGTTCTGATGGGCCTCAACAAAAAGATGGCTTCAGAATTGTGATTCTTAATCCAAGTTTACCTTTTGGTAAACTTTTCTCTAGTACCCTCTTCTGTTTCCAAGATTTAGGTCTGAAGGAAGGTATTTTACCATCTTTGTCATTTTAATTTTTTATTACAACGATGATGAAGATGGTCAAATTTCAAGATGAATAATGAAGGACCATGTGCAACTAAAGCATGGTTTATGGAGTTTGAAGCATTCTTGGATGTTGTAGGATGTGTGGTTGAGTGCACTATTAAAATTAATTGATTAGTCACCATATGACTCTAGACACCTTGCTCAAATACAAATTGAATCATGCAGCGATATGCATAGTGCATTTTATGTGTCATATTATCATGGCATTATAAAACGTTCCTTCTTACTCTTTGTTACATCTCTCTTCTCTGCCTGATTACAATTTCTCACTTTAGGGAGGAAATGAAGCTCACCACATTCACACTTGATATAGTCAGGTTTCATATCTCATTGATTGACAGTAACAGATATATTAAAATACTCAAAAAGTTAGGTAATATTTGGGGTTAGCTGACATGCCAGTCAAGCATGTGTTAATTTCTTTTAACACAGAGTGAAAACAAAGCATAGATCATTTGAGGACACAGATCAAGTAACAAACTCAGATACCAGATAAACCCCACACTACCTTTGATCTACTGGTTAGTTAGATAGATAAGATCTAACAACACACCAACACGAATGTGTTATGTAGTGTCATACTGTTCAAGCCCTCCCGTTTAGTCGCCTCTTACGACAGGCATGGAATACCGTGGGCATATTCTACAACCCCCGTCCCACAAGGGGATAACCATTTAGGGACTTGCTCTTGCGGTGCCACTTTTGTGGAGACAACAACCTGCCAGTCTTCATCTACTGGGGTGTCTATGATGCTTTCTCAAGAAGCAATGCCACAGCATGACAACAAAGTTGTCTCAGCTTAAATCTGTCATAGCTACTGCAGTTTTTTCAGGAATAAACCATTGTACCAAATTTAAATACTGGACCATTTGTTCATTAACCCTAATTAACTGCTTCAATGGGCAGTAGAATTAATGACCATTCTGTTGCAATGGAAGCCCAACAACTAACATTACAACTAACAAAAAAAAATCTGAAATACGTGCTGACAAAATGGGGTTTAAAATTACTCATAGTGCAATTTAATTATAAAGGGAAATATAAAACTTCATTTTTGGTTTCGCTGATAAGAGAAACCAATGCATTCATAATGGTGTGTGTGTGTGTGTGTTGTGTTGCTCATTGACATGGTATCTCAAGACAGGAATGTCTGAAAGTTTTAAACTTGGTACATAGATGCCCCACATTGTGAGGAAGAACCCTATCGTTTTTGGTGAAAGTGAAAGGTCATCTGGGGTCACCAGGAGTCAAACTTTGAAAACCTTTTTAACGCAATATCTCAAGAAAGGAAACAGATTATATGTAGTGTATGGATGGATTATGATTCAAAGATGGTCCCTGTTGCTTTTTGAGAGGTCAAAGGTCATCAGGGTCACCAGGGGTCAAAGTCTGAAAACCTTGTTAACACAATATCTCAAGATACAAAACTTCCAATAGATTTCATGTTTGGTATGTGAATGTGTTATGGTCAGAAGATGGTCCCTATCATTTTTGGTGTAGCTCAAAGGTCATCTGGTTTCACCACGGGCCAAATGCTGAAAACCTTGTCTACACAATATCTTAAGGTAGGAAACCTTAATAGATTTCATATTTAGTATGTGAATGTGTTAGGTCAAAAGATGGTCCCTAATGTTTTTGGTGTAGGTCAAAGATTATCTGGGGTCACCAGGGATCAAACTCTGAAAACCCCTTCTCCCTCTCTATCTTCCTGTCTAGCTTGCTTTTTATAGAGGTCAAAGGTCATCTGGGGTGGCTAGAGGTCAAAATGTGAAAACCTTGTTAAAGCATCTCAAGGTGGGAAACTTCAACAGATTTCACATGTGGTATCTGAATGCGCATCATGCTAGTATAACATTTGAGTGCATGAGAAGGTATTGTGTACATGGTGGCATTATTTGAAATAGAACATTTATATATCATCAAAACCTCAATGCATTTTTGCATTCTGGTAATCTGAGGTAAACTTTGGGGCTATTGGCAAATGCTTGAATAAGCCCCTTATAAGTGATCTTGGTAATTCTCTTTGGGGACTCTGCACATCCACACATCCTTGGGATATAGAAAACATTCCCTCACCTACAGCGTGTGTTCCACTTAGAGATTTTGTGGAATCATTCCTTTTATAAAAAATTTACAAATCAACTAGCCATAAATTATGGGTAAAACCCATTTTTCATTCAGTTAGACTTTAAGAGGCTAAGATTCATGTTTAGGCCATTTATTATGTGGATGTAGTGTGGTTAAGAAGAGGACTCTAATTGTTTTTGGGAGGTCAGAGGTCATCTGGGGTAACTAGCTATCAAAAAGTGGAATTTTCCAAGAATTTTCAAGATCATCACGCAGAGTTACTAGAGGTCAAAATGCAAAATTTTCCGAATTGTACCAAATTTTACTTTTGGCAAGGAACCAAAAGCCTTTCGGCTTTTTCATGGTTGAAGTGTGTAACATTGTCTCTGTTCACTTTTGGGAGAAAGCTAATTTATTTGAGAACTATTTTTTTCAGTAGATCATTCATTGAGCCTAGTAGAGGACTACCATGTCAAATTAAGATAATCTGAAATTGTGACTGCATAGAACATTCCTTTAAAGGCCGCCAACTTTCACCCAAGACTGCAATTTTTGTAGTAGTCCACAAAAATCCTCAGTTGGCACAGCTTAGTCTTTCATTGACATCAAGTTCAAAAGGAGTCTAGCTCATGTGACACAACATGCACTTTACTGAGAGTGTTTTGATAAGCATTGCATGGGGTCTTGTATACTCACCCTAAAACAATAAACTGAAATTATGTCTGGATCAAGATGGGAGTTAGACATTTGTGGTAGGGGCATGAATAAAGTGGGTCAGGACAATTGGAACTGTTTAGGGTGATAGGATGAGGTCTTAAACTTGCACAAGCTGCTGCAATGTCCTTTATAAGGGGAAAAGAAAATGGTTCTAAAGTTAGGGGGGGGGAATAATGTTTAAAATTTCACACATTTCCAATATTGAGCTTTTGTTAAATTAAAAAGGAAACCAAACTGAAATATTGCAATCCTTGCAGATTTATGTCATTTTAATATTTATATTCTTTGGTAGGTACAATGGTAGACTGAAAATGAATCTAACTGACAGGCTTGAGAAGCAGGCTTTTCTGGTGTCCCCACAAGGCCAGCTTTATGGACAAATTCATTTGAATGTCCACCTAGATGACTCAGAAGCATCCCAGGTTGTTCACAGATGGGTGCAGTTAGCCTTGCTGAAATTTGATCAGAGTGATTCAATATATGAAGCAAAAATCGTGTTTGGGCGTCATATAGACCTAAGAGAGGTGAATCTGTTCTGTGTTAGCTTGTCTTCAAAATGTGTCAGTGACCAAAACTTAAAGGCCAATATGGAGATTGAAGTGGATGTGCAATTTAAAGTTGACAGAAACATGTTTTGCAACTCACATTTTGCAATTGAAAATTTGAGAACAAAGGAACTTTTGTGTCCACCTGGAGACATGTTTCCAAGGTGAGTATGATTCATAGCATTTAACATGGACGGTTTGGCTATTTGGGGGAAACGTTGACTAGAAATGCTAGGAAGGCTATTCCAATAGATCATAGAAAGAAATGGAACATGAATTAAAAGGAATGAATAACCACTACATGCTCAGTTTCTTCCCATATCAGATTTAGACATCTTCCAGATTTAGACATCTTTTTTTAGTACTAACCCCAAAAAAGAATGCTGAGCAGTGTGTACGACTCAGTGAAAAGTGAAGTCACGTTTTGAAATGTAGTTGTATATAAATTGAGATTTTGTTAAGGTTTTTCTGTTCTTGAAACATTGCAAATGATGAAAATGTTTTTTTAATTAGTGGTGATGATAAACTGGTCACATTTAAAATGTCCATTTGGTTCCTTCCTTGGCCAGTTGCACAATTTTATGATATTCAGACAATATCATCCCATGCATGACATTTAATCTCCAGGAAACCACAGACATTTTGTGCAGAGCATTAAACAAGGAATTGTTTAGATGGATGGATGGATATATGGGATGGATGGATGGATGGATGGATTGATTGATTGATTGATTGATTCCACTTTATTAGGCCCAAAAATGAGCAAATTCAGCTCGCATTAACAAACATATAAAACAACATAAAAACATAAAAGTACGATAAAAAATTAGTGTAAGTATTGCACAATGATTGTCTTAAGGGATTGGCGTTATGTAAAGCCTTTGGCCAAAACGTATTGGCAAATCTATATGTTGCAGCTGCTGGAGGTCTCATTTTACCACTCCTGGCAATGACTCTGTCACAGAAATCTCCATGTAATGGATGCTCAGCATCTTTAATCACAGATCTCATTTTGCGTTCTAGAAAGGAGTAGTAGAATGAGTCCGGGCAAGGAAGTTTATGACTGCAAATTTACCGGCCAGCTTTCTTAATTATGGCATCAATTTTCTTTGAATCAGCTTTAAGAATGCTGCCACCCCAATGCACAATACAATATGTAAAAACGTTTTTGTTTCGTTTCATTTATACATTTTATCACTTCATGCATAAATAGAAAATAATTACAAACATAAGATGAAACTTAATAGAGGCATGCATGCATGAGGTGAAGGGAAGTACATGAAAAACCCTGTTGGGCTTAGAATATGGACTCCCTAGCATAACAAAACACAAAGCAATGTACAAAAGCAGTAACAAAAATTCAACAGAAGAGACAGAGAAAAAACAGACCAACCCTCAGAGAAACCTAAACCACTAAAACAAAGAGGGTAACGAAAGAAAACACCGTACCCCACCCCGACTAACCCCCCCCCATTCCCCACCCACCCACCTTAGTAACAGTGGAATAGGACGGTTTCAGTCCAGTGCAGCACAAGATCAAGCATCACAATTAAAATTAAAAAAACACTAGGAATAACAGAACAATAAAATATTCTTAAGATGGTATTGTCAACATGGAATAATTTCAGTTTTCTTAGGCAATAGAGGCAAGAGTTGAGCTTTCCACGAAAGAGTATCGTTAGGAAAAATGCCCACATATTTGTATGTGTGGACATGCTCAACTACAGAATCAGAAATAATTATAGGATCTGGTGGATCAACGCCTTTCCTAAAATCAATGATCATTTCTTTTGATTTATTAACATTTTACTCTTTTTTTTATTATATTTTTTCCCCTGCCCAGACCACCACATAAAAATTGCTTGGAGCCCTAGCAGAGTACAAACTTGATGTAGTGATATCACACCTCTGGAACTGGGGTTGAAAATTTGATAGCCTTTCTTTATTTCATTCCATTCATTTCATTTAGTTAAGCAACAGGAAAGTGGGGGTTGAAAATCATGATAATTTTAATACAGCATGTACAATTCTACTTAATCCACCATTTAATTATTTGCAATTTAAGTTGATGAAAATCTTGGTGTGGTAAAATATTATTCAACCTCTGGTCATGGTATTGGAACTTACAAATTGCCACACTTAGATATAGTAGAAAAGTGAGGTTTAGATATCAACTTTGTACAGATTATATTATATGTTAGGTTTTTCTTCAACCTAGACCAATAATTAAGAAAGTATGGCTTCCCCCCATAGTTTCTTTCAGACTACTCAAACTCAAAAACTTGCTAAATGTTTGGCAGTAGTCCATTAATTACTGGTTACCCTTAGGTGTTATCTTGACCATGCAGTCAGTTGGTTACCCTTAGGAGAGAGTCATTTATCTAACTGAAAAGTAGTATGAGTGGTTGAAGTTGCTAGACCATGTAGTGACTTGACAACAAGCAATATAAAGAGTCTCATTTGAATTCACACTCTCCCCAAGCCTTCTCTTTGCATGTACCATTACACTCTAGGGTGGTTTTCTCAGCAGGATAAATCTGTCACACATAATAATGGTCTGGCCTGAAAAAGAACAGCCTAGAACTTTGTGTAAAGCAGAGTGGTAAGGAAGACTGTCCCAAAATGGTTGATGTTTTGCAATTGTGTGGGGACAATGCACAGCTTAATTTGGTTGTGGGGCCTTTTCTCATTGGGCTGGTTGTTGCTTTGGGGCCGGCTTTCATGCGTAAAAGCCCATTATGCTATTTATAATGGGCACTAAGAAAGAGAGTGACATGGAAATAACAGGCAGGTAGTAAATGACTCTGCTCTTCTTTGTTTCTTAAAATTTTGAAGGCCTTTCATTTGTAGATGTTGGGGGGAGGGGGTCAATCATTTATGACTGTAAGAGAAAATTGGAATAAATTTGTAACGATAGGCTTTGTCTCCATTTCCTGTGAAGATTTTTTTATGTACAAAATCAAGACAAAACCTCCTGGCATGTGCAATATATAGCTCTACACAATATATTTTAAAAAACAAACTATAGGTGCACAATATGCAAACCATTGTTTGTATATCACAATGAGCACATGTATTCAAAATTGTTTGCACATGTAATTTACAGATCAGATTTTGTTGAAAGTTAACTAGCATCCACTTAGTAGTGTATATCACATTTTGAGTGTTAAAATCATGAATTCAAAGAACTTTAATCAGTAGCCTACTACTTATGGGTACTGTAACTGTACTGAAATCTGTTAAAGCAATCTGCACATTCTTTGCTGTCTCTAAAGATTTATTGAGGAGGACACTGTGTCAGCAGCTGATGACGAGAGCAGAAAATTTAATTTGAACCACAAACAACTGGAGGCAAAGAATTTCATTGTTAATGCAAAAGATGCAGTACCATTCAGACAAGGACCTTCACTGATTATTGGACCTTTTGGGACAGGAAAAACATTTACACTAGCCAGAATTATTGAAGATGTGTTGGAGATAGATGCATCAAGTAACATTTTGATATGTACACATTCAAACAGGTACAGTAAATTGAAAACATTTTTTAAAGTCATCCATGCATCAAGCTAAGCTACTGTACAACAGTGACGTAGCCATGGGGGGATGGGGGACAGAACCCATGACCCAACCTTGCAATGCAAAAAAACACCTAAAATAGCAGATTTTTCTCTCTATCCTTTGACTTTTCCTTCATTTTGTGCCCCAGAACCCCCCAAGGCACTGAACCCCCATGACACAATCTTTGATATGCCCCTGAACTACAGTTTTATGGGTGTACCAGATTCACAATTGTTGCAGCTTTGGTTGGCATCAGTCAAATTCATAAAATGCAGAGTAGCTCATATACACAACATGCACTGAGAGTGATGTGATTACACATTAGGGCCTTGTATGCTCACTAGGGTATACCCTGAAGCAATGAACTAGGGTTGTTCATGTCTGGATATAATTAAGGATGAGTTTTAGACAGCTGTTGAAGGGACTAGATATAAGTACTTATTGTGAACTTGAGTGAGGAATGTAACTGTTTTAAAGCCCACATTTTGTAAGAAATTTCAAACTTCTTGTAGCTGGTAGGGGTGTAATTCTAGTAGACCATGTTCATGTTATGGAAGTTAGTTAGAAATTTTGTGGGGATTTTCTACATGAGAGAATTCTATGAAAACCTGTCACTTAAAGTGGGCGATCATGATTCAAACTAGGTGAGCGATACTTTGATATCGCAACACCACAGGAACTGAATGACTTGTTTGCTTCATTTTCCACGAAAACTGATAATTTTATGAATTCGTAATCAATTTTACTGCTTTATAGTTAGTTTCATTACTTGTACACTTGTACACTTGTACACTTGAAGTGTTAACATTGTAACTGCTACAAACCAATTTCATGGAAAACATAGTTTCATTACTATGTTTTCCATGAAATTGGTTTGTAGCAGTTACAATGTTAACACTTCAAGTGTACAGTCGGTCGGTTGGTCAGTCTACTCGGACGGACTACTTCATTAGTCACCTAAGGTGTCTAGTAACAGATTTAGCCTGGGCTATGATTAAGTAAACAACTTCAAATTAGAAACTGGACACTACCTTTATTGGGAAGAATTTTAAAAAACATGAAGTGTGGAAATGTCATCTTCCACAATGGTTTGAAAGTCTACTGATAGGTGTATATTTAAGGGGATTTCAATATCGCAAGGAACAGGGCAAGAGAACCACACATTGCATTTCACTGGAAATTTTACCAGATGGCCCACCCCAAAGTACAATTTTTATAGTAATCTACAGAAATTCTCATTTGGCCCATCTCTTTGATAAACAGCAAGTTAAAAAAATTCAGAGTACTGTAGCTGGACATGTTACATAGCGTGTACATATTGTACTGAGAGTGTTTTGATTACACATTGAGGTCTCGTATGCTCTCCCTGAAGCAATAAACTGAGATTTTGTCTGAATGAGGATGAGATTTAGACAGATGCGAGAGGGATACTAAAGCAGGTTTTTGGTTTCGATGATGAGAGAAACCAATGCAATCATGATGGCGTGCGTGTGTATGTATGTGTGTGTGTGCACCCGTGTGTGTATTTGTGTGTGTTTGTGACACATTGCTTGTTAACACGGTATCTCAAGATAGGAATGTCGCTGAGTTTTCAAACTTAGTACATAGATGCCCCATATTAAGAGGAAAAACCCTATCGTTTTTGGTGGAGTTCAAAGGTCATCTGGGGTCACAGGGGTCAAAGGACTCGAAACCCTTTACGATATGGCACAGTAGGAATGTTTGAAAGTATTCAAATTTGGTACATAGATGTCCCATATCAAGAAAAAGAACAGCATAAGTTTTCGTTGAGTTTAAAGGGTATTTGGGGTCACAGGTGTCAAAGGACTCGAAATACTTAACATTTAACTCATTAGCACAGTATCTCAATGTAGAAATTTCATAGGACTTGAAACACTTTACATTTAACTCACTAACACAGTATCTGAAGGTATGAATGTTTGAAAGTATTCAAACTTGGTACATAGATGTCCCATATCAAGAAAAAGAGCAATATCAGTTTTCAACGGGTTTAAAGGTTATTTGGTGTTGCAGGTGTCAAAGGACTCGAAACACTTTACATTTAACTAATTAACAGAGTATCTCAATGTAGAAATGTTCAAAGGACTTGAAACACTTTACATTTACTCATTAGCACAGTATCTGAAGGTAGAAATGTCTGGAAGTTTTCAAACTTTGTACATAGATGCCCCATATCAAGAGGAGGAATGGTATGGGTTTTGGTCAAGTTCAAAGGTCATATGGGGTCACAGGGGGGCCAACCGGGAAAACCATGTTTACACAATATCTTAAGGTAGGAAGCTTGGATTGATTTCAAACTTTATATGTTGATGCAGTATGATGGGTAGATGAACCCTACCAATTTTGGTGGAGGTCAAAGGTCATTTGGGGTCACAGGGGGTCAAACCCCAAAAACGTTTTTTACATGATATCTCAAGTTAGGAAACTTGGATTAAATTCAAACTCGATATGTTGATGTGTTATGATGTAAGCAAGAACCCCTTAGATTTTGGTAGAGGTCAAAGGTCATTTGGGGTCACAGAGGGTCAAACACCAAAAATCTTGTTCACACAATACCTGAAGGTAGGAAGCTTAGATTGATTTGAATCTTGATATGTTGATGCAATATGATGGGAAGAAGAACGCTATTGATTTTGGGTAGAGGTCAAAGGTTATTTGGGGTCACAGGGGGTCAAACTTGGGAAACCTCGTTTACAGGATATCTCAAGGTAGGAAACTTGGATTAATCTCAAACGTGGTATGTTGATATATTATGATGTAAGGAAGAATCCTATTGATTTTGGTACAGGTCAAAGGTCATTTTGGGTTACAGGGGGACCAAACCCTGAAAACCTTGTCTACACGTTATGTCAAGGAAGGAAGCTTGGATTGATTTTGGTAGAGGTCAAAGGTCATTTGGGGTCACAGGGGGCCAAACCCTGAAAACCTTGATTACATGATATCTCAAGGAAGGAAGCTTAGATTGATTTTAAACTTGATATGTTGATTCGTTTGGATGTATGGAAAAATCCTACTGATTTTGGTAGGGGTCAAAGGTCATCTGGGGTTGCAGGGGGTCAAACTCCGAAAACCTTTTTTGCAAACGTGGTATGTTGATGCATCATAATGTGAGGGAGAACCCTATTGATTTTGTTAGAGAACACAGGTCATCCAGTGTCACAGGAGGCTCAAACCCCGAAAACCTTGTTTGCATTATATCTAATGGTAGGAAGCTTAGATTTTTTCGAACTTGGTTTGTTAATGAATTATGACGGGAGGATGGACCCTATTAATTTTGGCAAAGGTCAAAGTTCACCTGGGGTTGTCCAAGGTCAAACCTTGAAAACTTTCCTACTTTGTATTTCAAGGTGGGAAAATGAGAGAGAATTCAAAGTTAGAATGTGGATGTGTGATGGTTGGAAGATGGCTTCTGTCATCCTTGGTGGAGGTTGAAGGTCAATTGGGTTCACCAGAGATCAAACTAGGAAAACTTTGTTAATAGGATAGAATATCTTAAGGCACAGCATGAAATTTGGCTTTTTGAATGTAGAAATGTTTTGGTTAAAAGAAAAACCAGTTACTTAGTGGTGGAGTCAAAGGTCACTGTGGGTCACCATGTGTTACAATAAATGCAGCATTTTTTGAAAAGAACATGTTTTGTACGCATCATCGAAACCTCATTGCATTTTTGCATTCTGGTTAGAATTAAAATTGTTTAGGGTTAGGAAAAGGCCTTTATAAAAGAAATTCCTGGTAAAATGTCAAAATTACTCACTTCTTTTAAACCCTATATAAATGTCTAAAATCTAGTCCCATAAAGACAAACTTTATCCTTTCAAAGTTAACTACTGGTCCCCTCTACAGTTTGAAAAAAACCCTCTTCAATAGCATACAGAATTCTGGTATGTAAGTCATGTATGTAAGCAGTGTGACTGCACAACTGTATGGTGACAAGGTACATTAATTTGTGTAATCATCAAAGGTAAATCTTATTACTGGCAGTTGCTTTTATAGCTAATATGTAGTTAATTATCAACTATTCAATTCTTATATTTGCTTAATATTATGGACCATCAGTCTTATATGAGCTGAATTGGTTCTTGTGTGTATTACTGTATGGTTATTGTACATCATAATAGCTTGCTGGCTATTGACAAGTTTGCTGCAGTAAATTACAAAGTTTCTCAGAAGTGAGGGCAAAGCAATTGACACAAAATTGCAAGCTTGTGTCAAGTGAACTTGCAACAAGCTTGTCTAGATTGTTGACATACTGTCTGACTGTAGTCCATGCCAAGCTAGTGTCCTTATTTTTGTTGTAAGCACTAACTTTCTGAAGGTTCTTGCTGTTCTTATGCAATAACTGATTTGCCATTTGTAATATCTTATTTCTTTTCTCTGTGGGAAGTGCTGCTGATCTGTTCTTAACTACCCACCTGGATGGTTTTCTTCAAAAGTGTGAAGAAGATAGCCAAAAACTGAGAGTCTTGAGACTGTATGCAGTAGAGAGAGACCCATCACATATTCCTGATAGGATCAAGAATAACTACTGCATTTACGAAGATTACTTGACTAAGTTTGCGATGCCATCGGCCAAAACAATATCTGGTAATCTTTAATGGCTATTGTACATATATTTGCATGCAATATAGTTGATGGCATCATTGTAGTAACCAGCATCTTGAAAGTGCCAAGGGATATTGCATCAATGCATGTGTTCATATAATTGGACAATTACTATGTAGGAGTATGGATGTAGTGCACATAGCACGATGGAGGGTCACTTTCATTTAGCTGTACTGTATGCACTATGGTATATTCAGGTAATAAATTCCCATATTACTAGAGGATGTAGTGCTTATTACCCAATCTTGTACCCAATCTTGTGCCCCGTTGCAGCACCTAAGCGAGTGACTGTTACAGGTCTTTGCATTGTCGCACATAGCTCAAACTGTGACTGTGAGAATCTTCATCGAAATTCCACTGCAACAAGGAGAATGGTCAATCAACACATTCTGTCACATGATCAAGAGTCTACAGAAGCCATTTGGGGCATATTATTCACACTGGACTGCTTGCCCTTTAAATACATAAAATACCACGACTGGAAGTGGGCACGACAGGGTAGATATTGTAATAATTTGCTCTTGGCGGGTATTGCCTTGAGCAATTAAGCTGTACTGTCTTATAGGTGGCAAAGACAGATTTGGGATTATTAAAGGAAGTTTTACGTAGCATTGCAGTGGCAATGGCTCTGAATGACTTTGGTTAGATTAATTTGCATTGGTGTGCTAGTTGTAAGTAATGTACATTGGGCTTGTTGTTACCCAGGCAAGCTGGCCAAACAAGGCGATAAAAGGGTACAAACCAGCTTCCAGGGGCACAAAATATTTCCATATTGACCAAATACGCAGAAATGTACTAAATTGTCCAAAACCTGCATTTTTCCTGGAGGCCAAATAATTTTCAGGGGGCTCAATTGAGCCAATTTACCCTAAGTAACTTTTTATCTAGTGTTAACCAAGTTTTGGCTGAAGCAATTTAAGTATTTTTAAGAAGTGGAAAAAAATTCCATCACAACTTAGAAAAATACTCTTATCATTCCTTCTAAAAGTATGTTGTGAAGGTACTGACAATCAGTTTTGCAGAAGTTCTGTACTTTTTTCCCTCAGAATATCGTCTGATTGTCACTACCCTTGCAACCTCCATCCATCTAGTTGACATGAAAGAATTGAGGGGTCATTTCACTCACATCTTTATCGATGAAGCTGGACAGGCCCTGGAGACAGAGACCATGATCCCTCTTGGACTTGCTGGACCTAGGACAGTGGTGGTCCTAGCAGGAGACCATAAGCAAATGAGACCAAAGGTATGCTGCTGCCTCCAACAACTTAAAAATGAAAAAAAAAAAAATACATATAATATATGTGTACTATTTGGAAGGCAGAGACATACAGTTTTCATACAGTTTTAATAATCTTGGATTTTATGTGCAATATTTTTGAAATCTTTTAAATTAATCTCAACTGGCCTTAAGAATTGTTTGATATTTGTGACCCACTGTGGCAGATCAGGTATTATGTTGATTATGAGCCAAACAGTTTTTAATACTGCTGGAAAGATCTGTGAATGCTTCATTGTGATAGCAAAACGCCAGAATCATGGGCACATCACATTTTGTGAAGTAATTAATACAGTTTAGACAAATTGCAATGACATACCTACGGGATCATTGCCTTTCTCACTGGCACCAAACTGCCCAGAGAAGATGTAAGGATGTTCACTGAAGAATGACTCATTAGTGCTTGTGCACCTTCTGCCCGTTCACGATCGTTTCCGAATTATGCAAAGGTTGTTCTCGGCCTTGATTTAATCCGATTTGTAACACAAAAGCCCGCACGTTGTGTGCTACGGGGCCCACCAAAAAGATCGATATTTTGCTCCATAGAGAGCCTACCTGTACTACAACACGATGAAATCACAAGGTGTACAAATAGTGAAGATTACATGTCGGGGTTTTTGGTTTATACATGCCGTGCCAGGACTCGGTCATCTACCACTAGCCAGCAAAATGACAAACGCAATGACGAAATTTCTTTGTGCATTAATGTGAAAAAGACTTTCCTTTCTTTTTAAATGAAATAATGTACTCAATGCAGTTTGTTTTGTGTTTTCCCACGTTATGTTGATGTTGGAACCAACTGTGGTAGCCTACGGTTTTGTGATATTTATTTACAGGTTTAAAATTATAGATATATAGATGCCGTAGACTAGATTTCCCGAAGTAATTTTACATCGCATGTTATAACCTTCACGCGCTAGCTCTGCTGCACGTACAGCAGCAACTAGTGCATTCGATCAATATCCAAAGCACTGTCACTCGATGTTTCTTTGAAACACGAGACAGGCTAGGCTCGTATTTCCTACAGTAAACTTGTTAGGTTAGCAACAACCAAAGCAACTTATGCAACTGAAGAAAAAATTATCGTACAGGAAAATTAAGGAAGAATAATTTGTGAAAATATTAAACAGGGCTAAGTTGGAATAATTTACACATGCATTGAAGCTATTTTATGAAATAAATGTCATCTAGATAATTTTCGTTCGTATACAAAGTTTTACGTCTGAGATGCTTACCCAACAGATTGAAAAACATAGATTACCGTAACTTGTAGTGCCTTCTGGAATATCTGGAAGTGAAATTTTAACGGACTGGACTATTTTTCTCCTGTTGGGAGAGATGGTGAGCAAGGATGGAGCTATTATGAGAGCCTTTCTCCTGTAGGGAAGGCACCCCGGGGGGGTGGGGAAGTTTCAAAAATTTCATCGGGGAGCCTTACATAAGGACGGGTCACACATCTACATCCAGTTTCAATTCAAAATCCGATCCTATTTTTCGTAAATCTCACCAGCTTCTTTCTAATTTTTTTTCTTCTTCAGACTTTGGTCTTTGGATCTTCACCCTATAGGCTAGGCCTGTTGATAAAAAGAATCTGCTTTGTCTCAGGATAAACTGTGCTGCTACCATTAGGCCCCTATATTGCTTATGTCGCTCAACAGCCAACAGGGCAATTGTTCGATAATCGATCATGATCTTTGAACGCTCGTACGATAAAAGCTGTTTGCCGGTGTGACATCACAAAATAATTAGTTTTTTTTTTTATTTCCATAATTCTTCAATGAATATCATACATTTACAAAGATATGGAAATTTTGGCTTTTCCTGACCACAGATGGCCGAAGATTTTCATTAAGATGCAAAAAGTCGGATCGTAATGCTATGATCCGAAATGCTGTCGGGTGACCCGCGCCTTGGTCCCAGCATTTTGCAGATTTGCGAAAGAGGGGTCGGGTGCCCCCCCCTCATGTAGAAATATTATATAATTGAGATACTAAGGGAAGCTATCCATTCCTCTTTTGTGCAGGTGTGGGCAGAGGCAGATTTGCATTTTCACTGAAGCTTGACTCATTATCTCTCTGACCCTCCAAGGCATTGCTGAGCACTTTTCGAATTACACACAACTTCCCTCCAAGCTTTAAAGAAAAATTTTACCGGCTACTTAGTTTGTATCCCCTGGCAGGTGAAATCTGCTCCCTTTCGTATACCCGTTTACATTAAAGCCTGAGGATACTGTAATAGTATAAGGTAACTTGCACAATGCCAGTTCAAGATAATAGTTACAAAACTCTTTAGTGATTACGGTGTACGCAGTCTCACGGGCAGCAATCCCCAGGGATCATGTCTCTATCTTTGAAAAATTCCCCATTGACTGATTTTTTTTCACTCAGTAATTTTTGAAAAAAAAAATGATTAAAATGCCCGACCCCTCCCCCTTCAAATCTGAGAATAGATCACGCTACCACTTAGTTCTCTTTTGAAAGGTTTGATTTCTGATATCGTTTATGGAGAATTTTGCATACAAACTTTTTGCCATAAATCACTCCAAATATCCCTCACTTATCAAACGTTCAGACCGAGTGACAAGAACACTCTAATATGCGATGGTATAGTACGTGTATTTAATCGAGCCCTGAAATTCAGTGACAAGAATTAAGTTATTTGTATGAGGCTTTAATTAATTATTCTTACCTCAAGATATCAGTATGAGATTTTGAACTACAACTTATAAGGTCTAAGTCTTTGGAGGAAACATTAAATCCAAATATAGTCCATGCAAAGAAAGTCTGAGAACGGCGAAGATGCATGACAATCTTCAGTGAATTTAAAGTTTTACCTCTGCCTAACCTCCCGATCTCATTTTTCCATGCATCACCTTTTAACCAGCCCATCACACATTTCGCGGCTTACTGTAACGTGATCAGAATTTTCAGCCCGGCCAGAAAATCTCTAGGCTATATCTGCATTGTCGTACAGTACGGCGCTGACGATCATGCGCTAAGATAAAGATCCCAGCGAGAATGGTCTTTCCGTGCAAAATTGCTTCAATGTTAACATTTGGGCCCTGGTTCTGTTGCACCTGTAGATATCTGCACATACTGCTACATGCTTATAAGTTAGCGCCACTACAGAATGTAGTCACATATTTTCTTCGCTAAAATATCCAATCACAACTGCAAGACGAAATACTCACTCATTGATCACCGGCCAGCCCCCATAGCTGCGTTACCTTTTTTGGAAATGGCTAGCCGTTCAACGTACGTGACGTCACTCTTATAAATTATCTCAGATTTTTATCAAGCTTTGAGAGTCAGCGCCATCTTTGTATTTACAAATTTCCAACATTTCGTACGATTTTAAACTCTTACTGCATATTTTTTGCATGAGTAGACTTAATCTACCCCAATTAATAAGATCAGGCCTAAAATGGAGCTCGAAAAAGTTTATTTATTTGTTTGTTTATTATAATCAACACAATAATTTTCTGCTGATCGCCATGCTAGAATAGAGCCCCCTTGTACAAACATGGTATGAAATAAGTGTGTTAGGCTACAGTACTAAGAATAATTGTACACGTGGAAGCAGTAGTACGTTCGTACGTCAGGCCACGCTACAAGTTTCTTGAGGTGGGTGTGGCTTAGAAGGAGAGGGATGTAAAAAGATGGTTGTTACGACAGAAATCTCATGGGGATTGAAGCTGCCAATGGAAATACAGCACGTCACTTTTATAAAATGAAATGTCCAATGGCGTCATTATCGATGTATGTACAGTACCTGGAAATATTCTCTGGTAGCGCGAGAGCTAAACAAGTTTTCTCGTAGTTTGGGGAACACATAGGACCTACAGTCAATTCATATGTAGCAGTGTTAGCGATCTCCCGCGGCGAGTTTAACAAACATGCAAAATAAGGCATTGCATAGTGCATAGTCTGAAATACAGCAATGCGGTTGACTGTAGGTGTCGTTCGAGCAGATCATCTAAGAGGCCGAATTTGTTAATTCGGCTAAATGTGGTGCAGCTGAAAGTTGTATAGCTAGTGTAGAATCAAGACA
This sequence comes from Holothuria scabra, assembly GCA_037179385.1. Classification (NCBI taxonomy): domain Eukaryota; kingdom Metazoa; phylum Echinodermata; class Holothuroidea; order Aspidochirotida; family Holothuriidae; genus Holothuria; species Holothuria scabra. The sequence continues at coordinate 33,578,625 of CM074185.1, read as the reverse complement.
GTCAAAAATGGGAAATATTAGGATATATAAGCTTATTGGCAGAGTGGCGGTTCCTTCTGGCGGCTGTTAACTATAATTCACCTTTCCAAGGTAAGAATGCATGCTTTCAGCCATAGTCTAGGTCCTGTATTGAACAGAAAGTGCAGGCACGGATCCAGATTTTCCAAAAAAGGGAGGGGGATGACTTAAGGGAAAGTAGGGGTGCAGCTAGGGCCGGAAGTGGACCCAATACAAGTTGAGGGGGGTTTGACTTCTTCCTATCTGCCTGAGAAAAGCCAAGCAGGAATGTTGGCAGGATTGGCCCCTATATTAAAATTTCGGGGTGTGCTTAATTAAACTTCTTTCAGGCGAAAGCCCTCCCCACCCCTTCCTCCTTCCTTATACCCTCATGTTTAGAAACTTAAATGTTATTTAAGTATCATTATACCAGATTCCATTCATTTCGAAAACTGGGTCCAAGCTGTCTTGAAAGGAGGAAAAAATTCCTTGATCAGTATTTTCCCTGATACCACATATTTACTTTTTATTTCCGCGCAACCTTCATCGATTGTGTGTTTTTTTAAGGATGAAAACAAAACAGAGCAATGAGCTATTTATAAAAAGGACCCCCAACCATGAACGTATGCACATTCAATGGCTTAGTTAAATGGGTGTCTGTAGAAAAAAATAAAATGAAATGATGGCCAGCCCATGCAGTGGTCAGTCTGTTCTGTTTGGGTTTATCAATACATTCCGTAAGTTTGGAAAGAAAAAAAATCTGGAACGTTCCAAGAGCTTTCGTACCTTCCGTCCAAAATGTTCCCGCACGTTCGGAAATGGAATTGCTGGATTGCAAATCTTTCCCGCAACGGAACGATTATTTTCAAACTTTTGAAAAAAAATTGCATGATTTTAAAAAATGAAAAACATTTCACTTGCATTTCCTTTGAAAATTACATCCGTTAGCTACTTCATGCATTTTTTAAATACAATGTAGGCCTATAGAAAAAATGCCCACCGCCATTTACTTTCGAATTTCTGTTTGCAGTTAAGAATTTATTTCCTGGGTTTGGAAACAAAAATATGGAACACCCCAATAGCTTTCATGCCTTTCGTGGAAAACATTTCCACACTTCGTTAAAAGACTATATGCTTGCGGGTTTGCAATTCCTTCTTAAAACGAGAAGATTGTCGTTTACAAACATTCTAAAAAATTCCCACAGCTTTTTGTTTTTTAAAAATAAAAAAAATTGCAAGTTAGGAAAACATGGATTACATAATTTAGGTGACCTTTGTAATTTTGACCGCTGGCTTAAAACTTCATGCGTCTTTCAAGTAAAAAGAAAAAGGGAGAGGGAGAGAGTGCGGACAATTCTTTTCAAAAACTGGAACGTTCCAAGAGCTTTCGTACCGTCCGTCGGAAAACTTCTTACACCTTCCGGAATATTATTGTGGGTTTGCTTCTGTTTAAAACATTTTAGCAAATTCAGAAAAAGGAACATCGATGCGGGTTTGCAGTTCCTTCCTGAAACAGGAAGACTTTCATTAACATACGTTCCAAAATTTCGCCCTTTTTTTTGTGGTAAAAAAATTGCATGTTAAGTAAACACAAATTACATAACTTGGGTGACCTTTGTAACATCTAACCCCAAGCTTGAAACTTCATGCGTTTTTATGAAAAAAGAAAAAGGGAAAGAGAAAGAGCGAGGACTGTGGCAAATTACTTTTCAAAATCTGGAACGTTCCAAGAGCTTTTGTACCTTCCATCGAAAATATTCCCACATGTTCAGGAATGTTATTGCAAGTTTGAAAATCCCTCCCGTAACAGAACGTTAAGTTTTAAACTTTCGAAAAAAATGCATGATTTAAAAAAAGGAAAAACTTTTATCACTTGCATTACGGTACCTTTGAAAATTACAACCATTAGCTAAAACTTCAGGAGTCTTTTTAAATGCAAAGAAGGAAAAGGGAGCACCACCCTTTACTTTCAAATTTCTGTTTGCAGTTATGAATAATATTTCAAAAGTTTGGAAAGAAAAATATGGAACCTCACAAAAGCTTTCGTACCTTCGGGAGAAATTATTTCCACACATTTTGAAATAGGAGATATGCTTGCGGGTTTGCAAAGCATTCTCGTAACAAGACGACTTTTCAAACTCTTGTAAAACTTTTTGCATGTTCCTTAAAAGGGAAACATTGATGACTTGTACGACCTTTGAATATTACATCCGTTTGCTGAAATTGTTTGTTCCTTTCTTTTCTCTCTATAAACAAGGAAAAAAAATAGAGGTGCTGTTTACTTTCAAATTACTTTTTGAAATTATGAATGGGCCTAAATCTCAAACGTTTGGAAAGAAACACGTCAACGTTTTAAAATGCAGTGTACCCAGCATGAACTCTAATTAATTAGTCTATTGATGCTACCGTAGCAGAACAGCCCTCTTGGGATAATAACGCTGATCTCGTGATCATTACTAGCAATTGACTAGTAAGGGTAGGATTTTTCTTTTTCTAATAAAAAATTTCAGCGTTAACCATAAAGACGACTATAGTAGCACTATTCTCAGCCGTATAGCACGGTATCATCATACTCTAATCAAACACATGTAGGCCTGTGTCTTCTCTATCGATTGAAGCTTCTAGCTTTTGCTCTCCATATAAAAGACAGCTTACATTCCCAACAATAAGCTGTTAATGAACTTCGCAATTCATCCTGCGCTAAGCCAGTCTATTCATGCCAGACACCCATTGTTTTGCACACAATAGCTTGCTGGCATGCCTGCTCATTTAACTTCGGAAAGCTTCCGCATAAACCGTGTGACGTCAATGCACATATTCATAGCTCTCCAGAGGCAATCGTTGTCCGGGCAGTTTGGGCCAAGTGAGTAAGGCAGTGATCCCTAAACATTTAATTTGATAATTAAATCAAGTTTTGTACCCATCCAAATCTGACACCTTTGAAGCTGAAGATAAACACCTTTAGTATTTGGAAAAATAGGGTCTAAGCCTTAGTAAATGTAGTGTTGAGACAGAGACCCATTCTTAAAGCTGACAGCTGTGATGTATATCATATACCTGTTGCATGTAATCTTTCCTCATGTTGTAACATAAGTTTATCATTTGTGGTTTTGCAGGTTTTTTCCACAATAGCGAACAAATGCAATTTCAAGCGGTCTATGCTAGAACGTCTCTTCTACTGGGACAGGAGCAACAATTGTAACATCACCCATTTCTTGACTGACAACTACAGAATGAGGCAGGAAATCCTCGATTTCATTGGCAAACACTGTTACCAAGTGGAGAACTTCTTGTCCAAATTGGAAGGAGTATCACAAGCAAGTTTCTATCCAATGACATTCACAGTGGTAAATGGCACTGAGCACTTGAATGGACTATCCTACATGAATGAAGAAGAGGTAAGCATTTATGTTGACACAACAAATCACCTAAGTTCCAGAAAAAATGGAATTTCTAAGTACTGTAATAGGATGTGGGGTACTTTGAAGTGACAACATATCGGCAAGGTGTGTTAAAATGTTGTTAATGGCAGTAAGGATGCTGTGTAATTTTCTAACAATAGATTAGTTATTCAGTTTTGGTGTGTTGAAGTTTTGCAGTGATTATGTTAAATAGCCATAAACATATGTTTTAATAGCCCCCTCATTTATTTGCAAAATGTGGCTTCAAGAAGTGGGTACATGCATCTGAGAACAGTAGTTGAAAAGTGCAGTTTTCAGCCTGCTGGGGAGGGGGGAGGACCCAGTGGAATCTATATCCCTAGGTGCTGTGGGTCATTATGACTTTTTGTGTCTCTCATATTGCTTGAGAGAGGAAATGAAGCTCACAACACTCACATTTGATTTAGTCACATTTCACATCTGATTAATTGATTGACAGTAACAGATATATTAAAATACACAAAAAAATTCCGTAACATTTTTGATTAGCTAGCAGGCCAGTCAAGCATGTGTTAATTGCTTTTCACACAGTGTGCACCCAGTGAAAGCAAAGCTCATTTGAGGTCACAGATCATGTGACAAACTCAGGTACCAGTTACACCCCATGCTGCCTTTGATCTACTGTTATGTCTATGTCAGTTGCTTTCTCAAGAAACAACGTCACAGCATGAATTACTTGAAGCCTGGGAAATGCCATTTGAGTGGACACAGTTTCCAAAATTTAGTGGTGCTCATCTTAGAGATATATCCCCAACTTTTGACAAGGGGGATGGCCTACACAATAATCTCCTCAGATCTTTAAAGGGTGATAAAAATTGTATGCTACTCATTAATTTTGTAATGTGTTAATATGATTAAAACCAGTTGGTACTCATGGTCATATAAAATAACATCTTTTTGATTCCTTGCGTAAGCAAAAGGAACCTATGCCATGGTGATGTAGTGTGTGTGTGTGTATGTGATTCTTTTGTTGTAAACATGATATCTCAAGAACGGTACATGTGACTGTTCTCATATTTGGTTTGTGGGTTGGTCATATTGAGTAGATGATCTGTATGGATTTTTGTGGAGGTCAAAGGTCATTTGGGGTCACGAGAGGTCAATGGTAAATTCCTTAGACAATTGCTTGTAAACGTGGTATCTCAAGAAAGGTAAGTGTGACTAATCTCATATTTAGTGTGTGGGTTGGCCATATTGAGTTGATGATCCCTATTGTTTTTGGTGGAGGTCAAAGTTCATTTGGGGTCACAAGAGGTCAAAAGGTCAAAACCTTGTAAACACGATATCTCAAGAACAGTACATGTGACTGTTCTCATATTTGATTCGTGGGTAGGTCATATTGAGTAGATGATTCCTATGGATTTTTGTGGAGGTCAAAGGTCATTTGGGTTCAGTTCAGTTCAAGTTTATTTCTACTTTCCATACATAAAAAAAAATGGTTGCATTGACAAAAGTATATATATATTTGTACATAACAGGACATCTACACAATAACAAAAGAATCGCATAAAACAACTACATGGAAGTAGAGGAACCAGAAATAAGTTAAAACTTTTCAAGTCTGGTTTCTTAAAACAAAAGCGTAACAATAAGGAAAACTAGCTTACAGGGAATAAGAACACCACAAAACATGAGAGAAGAGGTGAAAAGGGTTCACGACAGGTCAAACGGTAAATTCCTTAGAAATTGCTTGTAAACACGGTATCTCAAGAAAGGTAAGTATGACTATTCTCATGTTTGGTGTGTGGGTTGGCCATATTGAGTAGATGATCGGTATTGTTTTTGGTGGAGGTCAAAGGTCATTTGGCCCATGAGAGGTCAAAAGGTCAAAACCTTTTAAACACGATATTTCAAGAAAGGTGCAAGTGACTTTGCTAAGTTTTGGGTGTTGGTTGTATTAATTAGATGTTCTGTATCAATTTTTGTGGAGGATAAAGGTCATTTGGTGTTCATGAGAGGTCCAAGACATCAAAACCTAGTAATCGGGGTATCCAAGAAAAATGCATGTGACCAAGCCCATCTTTAGTGGGTGGGTTGGCTTGGCTGTATTGAGATGGTGATCCCAGATGATTTTCGTGAAGGTCGAAGGTCATTTGGGGTCAGCAGTGTCAAAGTCTGACAAACTTGCTTGCATATAGTATTACGAGAAAGGTAAATTGTTGGGTCCTCATACTTGACATGTAGATGATGCATGGTGAATAAATGTTCCCTATAGTTTTTGATGGATATCAAATGTCACTTTGGTTCACAAGGGGTCAAAGTCTCAATATCATATTTACACATTTCCCATGGTTGGAGTATTGGATACTGCCAAATTTCACACATGTGGATGTGATATCATAAGCATGCAGAACCCGAGTTCTTGTAGGAAGTGTTGATGCCTTGTATGTATGCTTTGTGGGTACATTACAAAGCACTGTCACTTTGAAAAACATTACGGAGCACTGTCAATTTGAAAAAAGATAGGCTTAAATTTCAGTGGCAAGGAATCACTAAGCCTTTTGGCTTCCTTTTTTTGAAAACATTCCTTGGAAACTAAAGGTACAAAATCTTCCCTTCACCCACAATCTGTATTCTCACCAAGATTTTAGCTACAGTAAGTATGTGAGCAGGCATAATACAATTGGTATGAGCATCTCAGTGAACCCAAGCTAAGAGACAACACAATATGAGCGAAAAATAACGTTTCTTTTGTTTCTTTTGAACATAAAGAGGAAACATATTAAAAACTTTTGCAAAGTAAAATAATGAAAAATTTGACTTTAATTTTCTAACTGCAAGTGCCACCCTTGGTGCACAAAGTGTGCTCTTATCTTAGGATAGTTGAGAGATTCATACATCTGTTAGAACATGACCATGTGTTTGGTCTAACAGTAAGAGCATCCGTCTCTCACACGGAAGGCCCGGGTTCTATTTCCAAGTCGAGTCATACCAAAGACTCTAAAAATGGAACTGTCACCCGTTGTGCGTGATGCTCCGCATAATGGAGTAGAAAAAACAAGCCAGTGAGCCACAACTGGATGAAAGGCTATGGCCAGCTCGACTTGAACCAATAGGTTGAAAACTGGGCTGTAAAACTCTTGTCTAACTAAGTAGCCTTTAGAACTGAAAAAAAGTATTTTTCCAAAGCCCTCTGCAACCCCTGTCATCATACACCTACTCATCTACAAGTTTAGTGCATCAAAGACCTATGTACAAAACGTGGGAATATTGCAATTTTCCATGTTTTTAAAATGGATTCAATCATTCAGGGTCCTTACACATATGTATGGTTTACTCTGATGTATATCATTCTGATGGTTAAAATAACTGCATACCCCCAGATTTTCTGGGGGCCTTCACCTCCTAGTCCCGTGCTGGGCTTTCACCTATAAGTTCAGTGCATCAAAGACCTATGCCATGAACAAAATTGCAGTTTTCCATGTTTCTTTAATAAGAATTCAATCATTTAGGGTCCCTTTACACACATACATATGTTTCAGTCTGATGTATATATCTGTATAAGCAATGGAGTCCGGAAAACAAGCCAGTGAGCCACAACTGGAAAAAAGGCCGTGGCCGGCTCGACTTGAACCAATAGGTTGGAAACTGGGCTGTAAAACTCCATCTAACTGACCGACCGACCGACCGACCGACCGACCGACCGACCGACCGACCGACTGTATCATTCTCATGTTCAAATTAAATTTATTCCCCCAGAGCTTCCAGGGAGTTTGCCCCCTGGATCCCTACTGGGCTCTCACCTACAAGTCCAGTGCATCAAAGACCTATGCCCATGAAAAAAACTGTTTCTGTAATCTGGATTCAGGACCCTTTACACATAAATATATGGTTCATTCTGATGCACAAATTAACTTCATATCCCCAGAGCTTCTGCCCAAACCCCACCAGGGATCTTCCCCCCTAATGGGAAGTGTTTGCCACTCCAATGACTTTCTGGTGCGGTGTCATCCCCCCACTTTTCAAAAGAAATCTCCGCCACTGCCCCCTAAAAGTGCTAGATCTTCCTGTCTGATTTGAATGGAAGTTCCACCAAATTGTGAAGATTAAGCTCTTATTTCACCTTTGGTTATTAATTTTGTGCTTACAATTCTACAAAGTGAATACAAAAGAAGTAAATATAGTTGTTCATGCAAATTTTGTTGTCTTGGGTGTCCATGATTGTGCACAGCATTTTATTGCCTGGGAGAGGGGCATGGTACAGAAACAGGGATACAAGGAGTTGGTTTGTAGTGTTGTATTGAGCAAACTGCAATAAATGCCCAATCATTTAGAAGAAGTGGTAAGTTGAAGTTTTGACATTAGGGAAATACTCGGGTTCAATCAGCCTAAGCTTTACTTTTTACTTTGTGGAACCTCCTCAATGCAGATCTCAAATAGTAAATTATACTCAAATATAATCGAGTACATTTCGAAAAAATACTCTTTGCTCAATCTCATCAAGAACTCTTCTCAGTACCAATTATATGCATTTCAAAAAGGGCCATGAAGGTTGACATTTGACAGCAGTTTATCTTAAAACAAACTGGAAGTGGATGTAGTCCTTCAATGCATTACAAGTAATTTGATCCCCTTTTTGCCAGCACTTATTTCAGAATTTACTTTGAGTTGTTTTCTGAACCCAAAACTGTTGGGCGTTTATTGTACCAGAATTGTAATCAAAACTGCTGCTTGTTAAGCAGCTAATTTGAGTGATGAAACAGGGTCAGGTGCTATAATTGGCAACCGTAATTTTTCCCTAAAAACTGTGGTAGCCACAACAGTTCTCCTGAAAGTAATATCCAGTAATGATTATGTAGGGGTTAACTTGCTTCCATTCCCCCTCCTCCCCCATATAAGGTTTTTGTTATGCATGTGTCCTATATATTGCAACATTTTCAGAGTTCCTAATTACGAGAAATGTATGCATATGTATGTTTTTACATAATCTTCTAGCTATGGTGGAGTTTGGATTTTTAGTGTGAATATAGTAATGTAGTCTTTGTCATCTCTTTGATAATTGGGTTTTCATCTTCACAGGCACTCCAAATTGCAGATCAAATACAGGAATTGAAAAACAATTGGCCGGAAGATTTGGCTGAATATTCTGATGAAGATATCGTTGTCTTGACCCCTTACAAGCTTCAGGTAGGTAGCCTAGCTACCATAAATTGGAAGCAATTTTCAACTGACAATTCCAGGAGAAAATTCCAGTTAAAACCTGTTGAACAGGTTTTAACATGTTTGAACATGTGGGTACAAAGGTAATTGGAAGCAAAATCAATAGGTTTCAAAAGGACTTAATCAGGTCCCATCAGGGAACTGTTAGCTTTACAGGTGTTACCTGTTGATGCCTGTTGATTGACTTTCATCACTCCAAGGTAACTGGAACATTGCTTGTAGTTACCTGTTCCAAACTGTTAGAATTTCAACAGGCCTTGCCATGAATTTTCTCCTGGGATGTAATTAGCCCATTTACTGCCTGTCACAAAATATCCATGAGCTTTGTAACCCTTACCAAAAAAACCTTGTGTCAACCTGTAAATGTATATAGCCACATTGGATTACAACTGTAACACAAAAGAAGCAAATTAATCTATGGCAAAAATGTGTATTTAGAACACTCTCCAAGACAGACTTGATGCATTTTCTTGCAGCTTTTGTCTTGGAATGACTTTCTTTTGAACAGATTAATTGCAACAGCTTTCAATGATTTAATTAACAAGTGAAGTTATGAGCACAATGAAAATAATTAAACTTGTAGAAACATATGGAACAAACATGTTGAAATTTGGTAACCTATGTAAATGTCAAGCAATGTTGTTTTAAAAGGGAGACAACAGTCACCCCTACTATTTTGAAGCAACAGCTTAATCTTACAATTTTCTTATTTCTCTTCAAAAATGTATCTTCAATAATATTCAAAAACTTCAGTATTGCATATTCAAGGCAAACTAAAGAGTTATACTCCTAGCATCACATTTTAGTTTCACATTTTGAAGAGAAAAATATTGTCACATGACTCTCAAGAGCTGGTCATGACACAGCAGAGGCGTCGATCCTGGGGGGCAGGGGGACAACCTTCCCACCAATGACAATATGGGGGGGCAAACATATCATTTTACCCCATCCTCCCCCCCCCCCATAATTCAGGCATATTTATAAAAAATACAGGCAGAATAAACAAAATGTAATATTGTAGTCTACAGATGACTCTAGGGCTTGTTAATGTGATATCTCAAGGTAGGAAACTTGGATTGATTTCATATGAAGTATGTGGACCCATTATAGTTAGAGGATGCTCTCACTTGTTTTTGGTGGAGGTCAAAGGTCATCAAAGGTCATCAAAGGTCACCAGGGGTCAAAGTCTGGAAACTTGGTTAACACAATATCTCAAAATAGGGTACTTGGACAGACGTAATATTTGGTATGTGGATGCATTATTGGGCTGGAGAAGATGGTCTCTATTGTTTTTGGAGGAGGTCAAAGGTCATCTGGAATAATACAAAATTATCTTGCAAACATGCTAGTATAACATTCAGCTGAGAAGAGATGGGACCTCATGACATCATTTTGAATAGAAGATACGTATATCATGGAAACCTCATTGACAAAGCATTTTTGCATTCTGGTTAGGCATATTAAAGTAGCTTGGTCTCAGGTATTCCTTTATCAGCAGAGAATATCGAAAATGCTTGTGAACAGTGTGGAGGAAAATTGGCTATTAAAAGAATAAGCATAGATTTCACCATACAAAAAGTTCTACACAATCACTGCTTTATGAATCCATTATAATAAGAAGTAAAGGAACTAGATGTCTCATGCAGCTTTTGTTCCATAATGTCTCATTCTTATCATAATTTCAAGAACAGCAATACTGATGTGGAACCTTGAATAGAGTAATTGGCCAGACATAAAATATCCCCAGTAATCATGGTATCACCTTTTTGGTTTCGATGATAAGAGAAACCTATGCATTCATGATGGCGTATGTGTGTATGTATGTATGTATGTGTGTGTGTATGTGTGTGCGTGTGTGCGTGTGTGTGTGTGTGTGTGTGTTTGTGACACTTTGCTTGTTAACACGATATCTCAAGATAGGAATGTCGCTGAGTTTTCAAACTTAGTACATAGATGCCCTATATTAAGAGGAAGAACCCTATCGATTTTGGTCGAGTTTGAAGGTCATTTGAGGTCACAGGGGTCAAAAACTCGAAACACTTTACATTTAACACAACTAACTCGTTAACACGATATCTCAAGATAGGAATATCTGACAGTTTTCAGACTTGGTACTTAGATGCCCCATATGAAGAGGAAGAACCCTATTGTTTTTGGTGGAGTTCAAAGGTCATCTGGGGTCACAGGGGTCAAAGGACTCGAAACACTTTACAATAGGATATGGCACAGTAGGAATGTTTGAAAGTATTCAAATTTGGTACATAGATGTCCCATATCAAGAAAAAGAACAGCATAAGTTTTCATCGAGTTTGAAGGTTATTTGGGGTCACAGGTGTCAAAGGACTCGAAATACTTTACATTTAACTCATTAACACAGTATTTCAATGTAGAAATGCCATAGGACTTGAAACACTTTACATTTAACTCATTAACACAGTATCTGAAGGTATGAATGTTTGAAAGTATTCAAACTTGGTTCATAGATGTCCTATATCAAGAAAAAGAACAATATCAGTTTTCAACGAGCTTAAAGGTTATTTGGTGTGACAGGTGTCAAAGGACTCGAAACACTTTACATTTAACTAACTAACAGAGTATCTCAATGTAGAAATGTTCATAGGACTTGAAACACTTTACATTTCACTCATTAGCACAGTATCTGAAGGTAGAAATGTCTGGAAGTTTTCAAACTTCGTACATAGATGTCCCATATCAAGAGGAAGAATGGTATGGGTTTTGGTCAAGTTCAAAGGTCATTTGGGGTCACAGGGGGTCCAACCCGGAAAACCATGTTTACACAATATCTTAAGGTAGGAAGCTTGGATTGATTTCAAACTTTATATGTTGATGCAGTATGATGGGTAGATGAACCCTACAAATTTTGGTAGAGGTCAAAGGTCATTTGGGGTCACAGGGGGTCAAACCCCCAAAACGTTTTTTACATGATATCTCAAGTTGGGAAACTTGGATTAAATTCAAACTCAAGATGTTGATGTGTTATGATGTAAGCAAGAACCCTTTAGATTTTGGTAGAGGTCAAAGGTCATTTGGGGTCACAGAGGGTCAAACCCAGAAAATCTTGTTTACTCGATATCTGAAGGTAGGAAGCTTGGATTGATTTGAATCTTGATTTGTTGATGCAATATGATGGGAAGAAGAACCTTATTGATTTTGGGTAGAGGTCAAAGGTTATTTGGGGTCACAGGGGGTCAATCCCCAAAAACCTTGTTTACATGATATCTCAAGGTAGGAAACTTGGATTAATTTCAAACTTGATATTTTGATGCATTATGATGTATGTAAAAAACCTTCTGATTTTGGTAGGGGTCAAAGGTCATCTGGGGTCATAGGGGGTCAAACTTGGAAAACCTTGTTTACAGGATATCTCAAGGTAGGAAACTTGGATTAATCTCAAATGTGTTATGTTGATGCATTATGATGTAAGGAAGAATCCTGTTGATTTTGGTACAGGTCAAAGGTCATTTCGGGTTAAAGGGGGCCGAACCCTGAAAACCTTGTTTACACATTATGTCAAGGAAGGAAGCTTGGATTGATTTCAACCTTGAGATGTTGATGCATCATAATGTAAGGAAGAACCCTATTGATTTTGGTAGAGGTCAAAGGTCATGTGGGGTCACAGGGGGCCAAACCCTGAAAACCTTGTTTACATGATATCTCAAGCAAGGAAGCTTAGATTGATTTCAAACTTGATATGTTGATGCGTTTTGATGTATGGAAAAATCCTACTGATTTTGGTAGGGGTCAAAGGTCATCTGGGGTTGCAGGGGGTCAAACTCCAAAAACCTTGTTTGCATGATATCTCAAGGTAGGAAACTTGGATTAATCTCAAACTTGGTATGTTGATGCATCATAATGTGAGGGAGAACCCTATTGATTTTGTTAGAGATCAAAGTTCATCCAAGGTCACAGGAGGCTCAAACCCCGAAAACCTTGTTTGCATGATATCTAATGGTAGGAAGCTTGGATTTTTTCAAACTTGGTTTGTTAATGAATTATGACGAGAGGGTGGACCCTATTAATTTTGGTAAAGGTCAAAGTTCACCTGGGGTTATCCAAGGTCAAACCTTGAAAACTCCTACTTTGTATTTCAAGGTGGGAAAATGAGAGAGGGTTCAAAGTTAGAATGTGGATGTGTGATGGTTGGAAGATGGCTTCTGTTGTCCTTGGTGGAGGTTGAAGGTCAATTGGGGTCACCAGAGATCAAACTATGAAAACTTTGTTAATAGGATAGATTATCTTAAGGCACAGCATGAAATTTGGGTTTTCATTGTAGAAGTGTTTTGGTTAAAAGAAAAACCAGCTACTTACTGGTGGAGTCAAAGGTCACTTTGGGTCACCATGTGTTACAATAAATGCAGCATTTTTTGAAAAGAACATGTTCTGTATGCATCATCGAAACCTCAATGCATTTTTGCATTCTGGTTATTTTGTTACCATTAAACAACTTGTTTTCTTCTTTCTCTTAAGGTCATGCGTATGAAACAAATTCTGAAATCCAGAAAGATCAGAGGAGTTACTGTGGACACTGTGCAAAATGTTCAAGGTATGTGATTGTAATTGCTAGAATTGCTACATGGTAGGGTTACAACACTGTATTTATGTTATTTGTGACAATTTATACAATTAGCTGTTGTAAAGATGTCTCATTATGTGTAAAACTCATTAGCTCTATTGATAATCATCCTCCATTCTTATAAAGATTATAATCATTAAAGTTAGGTAGCCTGCGAAAACCTGTCATTTGCTTGCCAGGATGGGTTTTCCACTTGATTAGTTTGCTAAAACAGTTCACTTACTCATACATCACAATTATGCAACCTACCTGCCTTTCTGTTTGCCTATTATGTAATTAATCATATACAAGTGTCTCAGGTTGCCCAGAACCTGTAAATAGCAACTTTTAAAGTTCAGTGAGCATGGTATGTTTGCAAAAGAGGTAAATTTCTGGGCTCATGGTGTTCGCAATGGAGGCAAAAAAGAAAAGAGTGACAGTGATATGGGGATAAGTTCTTGTCTACACAGCTGTAATTAACATGGCTGTTCAGGTAATAAAATTATGTACACAGTGATGTTTAATGTGATTTCAGTTTCATACAATCATCCCCCGTTCTAGGGGAGATTGTTTAATTTAGAGTATGTGATATTGGTTTACAAGAAAATTAAATAAAAAGTTTATGTAACATAACAGAATGTATGTTTATAACATAAAGTTGTGAATAAGCAATGGTGTTTTAACTTCTTGTCTTTTGCAGGGCAACAGTTTCCTGTAGTTTTCATCAGTCCAGTCAGAACAATACAAACTTTACATTGTAAAGATGATTACTATGGCATACTGTCTGATGAAGGTGAGCTTGTAACAGCTTTTACAAGGGCACGGAACTATCTGTTCGTAGTTGGGGATCCTGTGTCACTGTGTTCTGTTGGAGGTTGCCGGGAGATATGGAAAAATTACATTCAAGTATGCGCAGATCAGAGCAGTTTGAGGCCTAAATCTATCTCATATGCTCAGATTCAAAACGAAATTGCTGAACTCCATCACCGTCAGGGTGTGGCTATTCCCTCCCTGGACACACACACATCTGCTATCAGTGACCAACTATCAAGCCTTACACAGCATCAACAAAGCCACCTGCTTATTCCAGTTAGTCCTGGAAACCAGGATTATGACACAGATGTTGAATATGAAGAAATGGATGATGATCTTGTTGATGAGATCATCAAAGAAATAAATGCCCAGGTTGAGATGGAGCGCCGCAGAGGAGACTCAGAGTCTACTTCTGAACAAGGAGAGCCATCCAGTGACCTTTCTTTACAAGAAGGCAATGAAGAAACTGCCAATAAGCAGTCCCAAACTCCTAGAAAAGGTCGCAAAAAGAAAAGACGTTTGAAATTTCGGCTACTGGAACACGATGAGTTATGCCGTCTTGTGAAACTTACTGATAGCTATGACAGGTCCAATTTGGAAGGAGATTTTGACTCTGAAGACTTGGAAGAGGAGGCAGAGGAAATGGATGACAACGCAAAGGAAGCCTGGATAAAGAAGACAGAAGAGGAACCTCTTGAATACTGCATCTGTGTGGTCAGGTTTGCCAGTAATCATCTTGTACATGCTGTTCCTCAATCAAAGCACCCTGCAGCTCAAATAAAGATAAGTAACAAGAGGAGGAGAAAACGTGCCCTAGATGGAGATAAAGTGGTAGTAAGAACCTGGAAAAGAAAGGATGTCACATATGGTGAGGTTATGTGTATTTTGAAGAGGGCAGAAGATCTGAAGTGGAAGAGGATTGTATGCACACTAGACTATGAAAATTTTGGTTTGATGTGCCCAGTTGGGAATAGTCTACTTCCCAAAATGTTTGTTTTCCCAAAAGGGGCAAAGCCAGAGCCCGGGAGCCAAGATGTTAGGATTGGCCTGTATTCCATCAATCCCCACAGCAGGCCAAAGATTCAACATGAAAAGGATGTTTATGTTAAATTCAAAGAAATGGCAAACAAATTATTTGTAGTGCAGTACTCCAAATGGTTTTCCACATGTGCATACCCTATGGGTATAGTCACTGAAGTGCTGGATTCTTGTGAAAGCCTAGAATCTGGCCTCAAAATTCTTAAATTGAAGTATGGAGTGAAAGAAAGATGGTCCACATCTCTCTTAAAGGAAATCACACCACAGTTTCCAGAAAATTGGGAACCAAACAAAGAAGTGAAAAAGCGAAAAGATGGCGACTTTCGGAAGAAAGCTGTGTTTACTATTGGCAAGTCTGACTTGAGGGATTGTGATCATGCCATGCATATCGAAAAACTAGATGATGGGAGAGTTGTGTTAGGGTTACACCTGACTGATGTGGCCTTTTATGTGCACAAAGACTCCCCTGTGGACATGGAGGCACAGAGAAGAGGATCTTCATTTCATGCTATGTTTTCACATCCAAGTCACATGCTGCCGAAAGTTCTAAGTACAAAGTTGTGTAAGTTCAATCCCAACCAAGATACTCTCTCTGTATCAATACTCTTAACAATGGACCCTTCTTGCACCTCTGTGGAAAAACATAGCATCCTTAGATCAGTTGTTCACTGCAAACAGAACCTTACATTTGAAGATGTGGAAGACTTTCTCTTAAACAAGTATCATCGTCAGTTTAAAATTGAAAAAGATGTGATGAAACAGGTAGAACTACTTTATAAAGTCTTCAAATCCTACCCCCAAGTGCAGGTGATAGGTGGAGCTGAAACTGAAGATCAGACAAACTTCCCATTAGCATATGGTTTGGTAAACGGACTGCGAAAGCTTGCTAACACGAAAGTAGCTGAGGCTCTAAAATGTGTGTCTCCAAATCAAATTCCAGTGTGTCGTCAGCTTCCTCCGCATCATGAAGAATTACAGAATTGGTGCAGCACTTTTGAGGAGGATGGATGTAGAATTGAAGGCCTGCCCCCCGTAATAGCTTTTGAAGGGACTGGATCCTCTGCCACAAAGCCAATGACCTTTCTTAAAACCACATGGATGGAAGTAGGGGAAACCTTAATTTCAGGCAAAGATAAATTGTTAGAATTGGGAAAGATTCTAAAATGCAAAGAAGGGCACCCAAAGCAAGCAGTAGCCCTATTTCAGCTGAAGACCATTACCCCAGAAGAAGAGTTCATCTGCACAAGTGATGAGGTTGAAGTTCATGAACATTTTACCCTACAAGAAGATTCTCTTCATCCCTTTATGGCCCCTACCAGGTCCTATATGGACCTTATTGTCCTTAGAATGTTAGTGGCATTTGTGGAAAAACAGCCAAATCCCTACAGTAACGATGACTTGTCACATATAACCTACCATTGTACGAAGCAAACCCAGAGTGCCAAGAAATATGAAAAAAGTGTTCAAAGTTTCATCTTTGCCCTTAAGTTGAAATTTGTACCCCACCATCGACAAGCTCTTTTGCAGACAGCATCAGAAGATGGACTTGTTTTTTCCTACCCTTTCATTGGCTTCTTGAATGGTAACACTTTGTGCACAAGTGCCCACTTGGCCTTGTTAAAGCCAGGAAAAAGACCAGAGCATGGTGAATATGAAGGGAGATCCCTGCAGCTGAAGTGGAGAAATAGGATCTACAGTTACAAATGTGAAGCTCCAGAGATAAGAGATCATGATAGTAGCTTTTGGCTCTATACAAATGACCATATACAAGACATGCCATTCAAACTTTGGAGCAAGATGGTTGAATCAGTTGAGCAGAAGAAGTATGACTGTCTTGAGGATCTGGAGAATATGTGGAAAGAAACTAATGCAACAGAAATGAGCAGCACCTTACCTGAAGACAGCCATAGTGAATTGATCCGAGAGGTTACTTGTGAACGAATGAACACAGTTAATGGTACAACAGAGCTTAGGAAATATGTGGAATTTAACCGCCAGTTCAACCCGGGTGATGTGGTAGAGCTTCAACTTTGTGCCAAGCTGCAACAGGGCATTCTTGGTCCCATGGTCCAGCTCTTTAAGATGACACCAAAGTTCGACCTTTGCCTAGAGCATAGAGGTATGCCAGTGGAGTGTTTTACAGAGGTTGCTGAAAAACTTCCAGCCAAATGTAGGAACATTGAAGAGTATATTGACACATGGCTCCCACTTTTAAAGATGATGGTTGCCTACAATAGCATTATCAGTGATGAAACCATTCTGATACAGGATGTAGCAGTCAGCTGGTGTACAAGAAATTTTGAATCTTCAGAAAAAGCAGTTTATGGTCATTTCTCTCTTGATAAGACATGGTGTGATGAAAGACAGATAGCATTTGGAACCCTTCCAAAGAAAAAAGGAGCTATCAGAGGTTTTATGGATCCAACAGAGAACTTCCTACTGAGTGACTACATTTGTGTCCGCTTGCACGACTATGAAATCAACAAAGACCAGCAATGCCAGTTGGAAACACTGGGGTCCAAATACCAAGATGTTTCTTTGAAAACAGACATACCCATCCCAAAAAAGTCGACTTTAGTTGTTCACGGTGTGGCTGGTACAACAAATGTTGGAAGCAGAGAAAATGTGAAGGAATATAATGTTGAATTCCAGGTCACTCATACATCATGCAAAATACCAACACATTTGTTTGACCAAAAGGAACCGGTCTCAATATCATGCACTGTAGAACTAATTCCAAAGGCAGAACCAGAGAAGTAAGTAGCATTGTGAAGCATTACAATGAGCTTTTTGTATGTACCTTCTTTCACGCACAGTTGCTATTAAAGGGCAGTCAACTCTTACCACAAACCAAAATTGTTTGTAGCAATCTGCAGAAATTCTCACATGGCACAGCTCTTTGATTGACAGTAAGTTTAAAAACTGCAGAGCACTTTGAGTAGCTCATATATTACACAGCATGCACTGTACTGAGATTGTTTTGATAATGCATTGGGGTCTTGTAAGCTCACCCTGAAGCATTCAACTGAGATTGTGTCTGGATGAAAATGACTTTTGGACAATTGTGGGAGGGGCCTTAAATAAAGTGGGTTAGGAGAATTGGAACTGCTTGGAGTTTGAGGTTTAAGTCTTTCATATTCGTATACCGAGGGAGTATTTCTGGTAATGTAGTTTTTTGGTGCTTTTATATGTGGTAGAGTACAGTAGTTAATCCAAAATGCATTTGATTGGAGAGGAATGACCATTAGATGTCCTTTAAAGTTTACAAACCATACTTTATCTAGTCCCCAAACTATGCATGCACAAACCATACAAAAGCTCCATGTGATCCTCTGCTTTCTCCCATCAGCTAGCAAGAAGATCCTTTGCTTCAGCTAGCAGACCAATTGATTTCCTTATCTTTGCTTACGCTTGCATGACTTCCAACTGCACTGCAATGAGCTCTGTCACGTGATATGCATTCACGTGCTGCGTGACATCAACGGCTAAAGGGGAATTCCGACCATTTCCTTACGGGAAACAGTTCTGTGTACCCAGTATTTAAGGCATTGAATACGGGTATGTCCTGTGTGTGTGTGTGTATGTGACGCTTTGGTTTGTAAACACAATATCTCAAGAAGGGTAAGTGTGAATAACCTCATATTTGGTGTGTGGGTTGGTCATATTAAGTAGATGATCCCTATTGTTTTTGGTGGAGATCAAAGGTCATTTGGGGTCACGAGAGGTCAAAGGTCAAAACCTTGTAACACAATATCTCGAGAATGCTACATGTGACTATGCTCATATTTAGTGTGTGGGTTGATCATATTAAGTAGATGATCCCTATCGATTTTCGCGGAGGTCAAAGGTCATTTGGGGTCACGAGGGGTCAAAAGGTCAAAGCTTCATAAACAGTATCTCGAGAACAGTACACGTGACTATGCTCATATTTGGTGTGTGGGTTGGTAATTTTGAGTAGATGATCCCTATCATTTTTGGTGGAGGTCAAAGGTCATTTAAGGTCATGAGAGATCAAAAGGTCAAAACTTCGTTAACATGATATCTCAAGAACGGTATAACTGACTATGCTCATATTTAGTGTGTGGGTTGGTCATATTGAGTAGATGATTCCTATTGATTTTCCTGGAGGTCAAAGATCATTTGGGGTCACAAGAGGTCAATAGGTAAATTCCTTAGAAATTGCTTGTAAACAGGGTATCTCAAGAAGAGTAAGTGTGACTAATCTCATATTCAGTGTGTGCATTGGCCATGTTAAGTTGAGGATCCCTATTGTTTTTGGTGGAGATCAAAGGTCCTTTGGGGTCACGAGAGGTCAAAAGGTCAAAACTTTGTAAACATGATATCTCAAGAACGGTTCATGTGACTATGCTCATATTTGGTGTGTTGATTGGTCATATTAAGTAGATGATCCTTATCCATTTTCGTGGAGGTCAAAGGTCATTTAAGGTCATGAGAAGTCAATAGGTAAATTCCATAGAAATTGCTTGTAAGCAGGGTATCTCAAGAAGAGTAAGTGTGACTAATCTCATATTCAGTGTGTTCATTGGCCATGTTAAGTTGAGGATCCCTATTGTTTTTGGTGGAGATCAAAGGTCCTTTGGGGTCACGAATGGTCAAAAGGTCAAAACTTTGTAAACATGATATCTCAAGAACGGTTCATGTGACTATGCTCATATTTGGTGTGTGGATTGGTCATATTAAGTAGATGATCCTTATCCATTTTCGTGGAGGTCAAAGGTCATTTAAGGTCATGAGAAGTCAATAGGTAAATTCCATAGAAATTGCTTGTAAGCAGGGTATCTCAAGAAGAGTAAGTGTGACTAATCTCATATTCGGTGTGTGCATTGGCCATATTGAGTGGATGATCCCTATTGTTTTTGGTGGAGGTCAAAGGTCATTTGGGGTCACAAGAGGTCAAAAGGTCAAAACTTCGTAAGCATGATATCTCAAGAACGATACATGTGACTGTGCTCATATTTGGCAAATGTGTTGGCCATATTGAGTAGATGATCCCTATTGTTTTTGGTGGAGGTCAAAGGTCATTTGGTGTCACAAGAGGTCAAAAGGTCAAAACTTCGTAAACACCATATCTCAAGAACGATACATGTGACTCTTCTCATATTTGGTGGTTGTGGTGGCCATACTGAGTAGATGATCCCTATTGTTTGTGGTGGAGGTTAAAGTTCATTTGGGGTCAGGAGAGGTCAAAAAGTCAAAACTTTGTAAACACAATATCTCAAGAACGGTACATGTGACTGTGCCCATATTTGGGTGTGTGGATTGGTCATATTGAGTAGATGATCCCTATTGATTTTCCCAAAGTTCAAAGTTCATTTGGAGTCAGCATGTTCAAAGCCTGACAAACTTTTCTGCACAGTCTTTCAGACCCTACAAGGACCCTACAAGGTCACTTGTAGGGTCCTGTAACTTGTCATGTAGATGGCACATAGTGAATACATGGTCCCAGAAGTTTTTGGTGGAGGTCAAATGTAATTTGGGTTCACAACGGGCAAGGGGGATCTCAATGTAGGAAGATTGGATGCCTTGCATGTGTACTTTGTGGGCACATTATTCAGCCCTGTTAGTTGAAAAATATTGCAAAGCAATGGCAATGTGAAAAAAGCCTTACATTTCAGCGGCAAGGAATCACTAAGCCTTTTGGCTTTCTGGTCACACTTTTAGGTCATTCAGTGACAATGTTAAAAAGAGTGATGCATTCCAATAGATGTGATGATTTGAATCTGCCTTCACATTCACTAACATTTTGTCATTTCTTTGATATTTGTTCATTCATTACATATTATTAATTTTAGACTTCATTTAATTGCATTATTAACTCATATGTGAATGCAAGTTTCTTAAGAAACCATTAAAGTAGGTTTGACCATAGTATTTTACACCTCAGGAGTACATGAAAAAGAAAGAACAAAAATAATTGTAATAAAACAAGAGAAATAGTGTAAGGAATTAGTAAATACCTAATACCAGGCAAATTAAATCAGTCTCCCCAAACTTATTTTAGAACTGCAGCTAGATCCCAAAAATTTCTTCTTCTTTCACTTGCAAACTATCTGTTATGAGGTTGCAAGACTTAAATTTGACTGTTCAAGATAAACCAGTGAGTTACTCTCCTAAATTTTATAATTTTAGGGAAAAAATGTTATCACATATGATCTCTCAAGAGCCAATCATTATTAAACAGCAGGCTGTTCTACACTAATGCAAATTTGGGTGACTGCCCAAAAATTGAACCATGAAATTGAACTTTAAATTATTTGAAAATGGAAGAAAACTATTTTTTCTGTCACAAAAACATTTGTCTCCCAAAGACAAATGTTTGTCTCCTAGAATTAATTAGCACATTCTTTGTGAACGACAATTGTTGCTCACTTTCTCTGCCTTTGAGTGACAATTTGTTACTTGCACAGGTGAGGAGTTGGCTTGGTAGTTGAGCATACTGCGTTGTGCAGGTCCCCAAATTAAATCCCAGTGGAACTATCTGCATGGCAAAATATTACCCTTCAAGGTTATCCGTCTTGTCTACTGCAGTTTTTTGAAAAAAAAAAAAAACTGTGGTTCCCAATATAGTACCTGACCACTGCTTCATTACATCAGTAGCTGCTTCAATGAACAACATCATTTTTGATCACCATTCTTGTTCAATACAAGCCCAACAGTCAGGGGTTCAAATAAGTTCTGGCAAGAATGGGATCAAATTACTATGGTGCATTGAAGGGTTAGATCCCCTTTAAGTTTGATCGGAAATAAACTGCTATCAAGTGTCAACCTTCAGGACTATTGTCAAATGTTTGAATGGGCATCTAATTGGTATTTATAACAGTTCTTGACAACATTAAGTAAAGGATAAATTTTCTGAGATGTGGAAATTTTCCCTGGTGTAATAATTAGCTTGTTCCACATATCTGTGCAGAGTAATGCTGAGGGTCAGAAGTTTCAAAATTGGGCATTTGGTTGTCCATTTCAGAAAGTTGACAAACTCAGGAAATTGTTCCATTTAGGAAGTTGACCCCTTGCTGCAGTCTAGCTGTTGAGCAGTGGTGCAGAGCAAGTAATTTCGTCCCCACCTAGCCTTTGAAAAGTGGCTAAGGACTAGGTATACACACAAATCTGTCAGATGGGAATGTTAAATGGAGGTCCTAGGGTCAGAAATGGGGGCTAAGTACACACCCTGCCTCATTAACCTCTAGTCGAAAAGAGAAGGCAAAACTTGGCGGTGTTCATCTGCATTCTTACTGTCATATGTTTCTTGATGAAGCAAAATGGCTTCTTAACGACCCTCAAAAAACAATAAAAAAAAAACATGCTAGTGAGTATGGCTACAGGTTTTATCATGTTGAAGACTTCACTGGTTATGATATGTATTCATTTAACTGCACATTTTGACTAAGTTATTTGAAGCGTTCTGTGTAACTATTACATTTTTAATGTTTTCTTTATGATAGACGTATGGAAGCAGCCCTAGCTGATGTGAAACATGCTGGCCCTCTTATTCAAGGTATCGTCTTGCAAGATGAAAAATTGATCAAGGAATCTTTTAAAGGTAATAATAATCTGTACATGAAAAACCATGCAAATGCAGTTTAGTTTTAAAGAATCACATTATTGTTTGAAGACCCACTAGTATTTTGTACCCTGTTTCTGTGCAAGTCACTGCTAGTGAAGTTGATTGTCCTTGCCAAGTCCCAGTCTAACGTTTTTTAAGGTTTGAACAACTTTATGTAAACATTTGGCCCATGTTTCACAGAGTTACCTTTGAAGAGGCACAGTTATGGGCTGTGCTTGGATGCTATATAATTTACAGTGGTGTATATTTGCCTGGAATTCATCTTAAGATAATTGGATGTAGGCAAGTTGCTACAATTTTACAATACACAAGATTAACTACTCTAAAATGTCAATTTCACCAGCTGCACACACCAAGTTGATATACATGCTTCAAACTCTATATGCTCTGAAACCCAGTTGCATTTAGATTTATAGTACATTAACTGTATCACTCCAGTATCTGGTCGTGCAGGGTGCACTAGCCTCCATATATATATATATATATGTATGTATATGTATATAAACATGACGGAGAAACTGTAAAACAACTGTGCTACAGAATTGAAAGGCTGGATCTCCGAGGAGATACAAATAGCGGAAGGCAAGAATTTAGATAAATTAAACAGCTAAAAGGTTTGAAGTAGAGCTTTCGTGGAATACTACCTCTTTATCAATACTTGGTCAGAGAATGACAAGGAGTGAGAAATTTTGGAAGCTTTTAAAGGTGTTTACAATGGTCTCACCTCTATTGTGACAGGATAATCCTTCTTAAGGCAATTGTGCAGGTTGATTGACCGGGAGGGTCTGATTGGATTACTAGGGTGTAACCCATCAAAAAGCAATTAGAGAAACTCTTAGACCAGAATGGCCTGATCGGATTATTTGGGTTTGTATCATCGGCAAGCTGGTAAGTCACTCCTGATGTTCAAGCCGAAAGGCGATGTGGTTTTGAGATTGAGTCCCCAGAAATTTTCTTAAGCTTTTCTAGCTTTGTTGGTCCATGTATCGTTTTGGTCGATAGCAATGACCCGTAAATTTTTGATAGAATGATGAGGCAAATTGAAATGGTTTGCAACAGGTTGTTCAACCTTTTTGGTTTTAATTGCTGACCTGTGCTGTGTCATTCTCATTCGAAGAGTATTTTTAGATTCTCCGACATACTGCCTCCACATAATTTGCAGTATATGAGATAAATGACATTTTTGGAAAGACAATTAATTTCTTGTCTGATTTGGTAGGTGCGTGCATTTTGATTGCTCTGGAAGCCTTTTGTGGAATCAACCAGAGCGCACGTCTTGCAGTTGGAAGGGCAAGGTGAACAACCAAAATTTTTGTTGTTTTCCTCGGATGAGGCTTTGTCATGGAATTTTGCCCAAACCAAAATGTCCCGTAAATTTGAGGGCCGCTTGAAGGCAACAACGGGGGGTTGGGGAAAGGTAGACCTTAGGCGATGGGTGTTCTGAAGTGTGGGCATATGCTTTTCAATGAATTTGGCTAGTGGTGGTAGACCGGGATGGTACTCAGTTACCAACGGCACTCTGTCAGAATTGCGCTGACGAGTTTTGTACGTCAGAGTTTGCGAGCGAGGGGTTTCTTTTGCCTTTTTGATGGCATTTTCAATTGAACCCCAAAAATACTACCGGTTACGGAGGTAACCAGATAGTTCCTTTGCCCGAGTGTCAAAATCTGTTTCAGAGGAACAGATGCATTTTATGGGGAGTGCTCGACTGTACGGAATGTTTTTGGTGCAGTGCAGAGGATGGCAACTGCTGGGTAGAAGGTAGTTGTGCTCGTCCGTTGGTTTGTTGAACAAGTCTGTTTTGAGTGAACCATTATCTATGGTTACAGTGGTGTCCAGGAAGTGGACACTGGACCTGGAATGGTCAGCCATAAATTTGATGGTGGGATGGATCAAATTGATGTTCTCAATAAATTTTTTTAGTTGGTCTTCACCTTGGGGCCAGATCATGAAGATGTCGTCTATGAAGCATAACCAAATTTGTGGTTTCAAATTTTGTCGAGACAGAAGTTTTTGCTCAAAGTTGCACATAAACAAGTTAGCAAATGAGGGAGCCATTTTGGTTCCCATGGCTGTACCATGAATTTGGAGGTAGTGGTGATCACCAAAGATGAGATTGTTGTTGGTCAGAATCAGATGCATGAATTCGCCTAAGTCTTCCTTGGTGGGAGTTTTGCCCCGATTCGGATTGAAGGTGTTGGTGCAAGCGGAGATGCCTTCCTCATTTGGTCGTGTACAACAAGGACACATCAAGAGTGGCCAGAATTGTGTCCGACGGGAGATTTTTGATCTTCCCAATTTTGCGGATGAAGTCCGTAGTGTCCTGAACGTAGGAGGGGAGGGTTCGGACCAGGGGTTGGATAAGCAGGTCAACAAATTTTGAAATTTTTTCCGTGGCAGTCCTGTTGCCGGAAATAATAGGTCTGCCCGGACTACCCGTTTTGTGAATTTTGGGCAGAAAATAGAAACGGCCTGGTTTAGGATCTACCTGGAGGAGATTCAGGCAGGTTTCAGAATCAACAGAGCAGTTGCGAACCATCTTTTGAATGGACACCTCCACTTTCTTCGCAATTTCCGAAGTGGGATCTGAGTCTAGACGTTTGTAGTGGTCGGGATTGCCAAGTAATCTAAGGGCTTCCTCCCTGTAGAATTGAGTCCCCATTGCAACAATCCCAGAGCCCTTGTCCGCCAGCTTGATAACAATGTCATCACGATGCCGTAGACTTCGAATGGCCTGACATTCACTTTTTGTGAGATTGTCGCGGAAAACCTGGGGAAGGGGTGTGATTTTTTACATCCTTTTCAATGGCCGAAATAAATGGTTCCGATTGGGGACAATGCTCCTTTGGTGGGTTCCAGGTGCTTTTTGGTTTAAATTGATACGATATATCGTTTTCCGGTGGTGAATTTTGGCTGTCTTCGTCAGCAAAATACTCCCGAAGGCGCAAACGTCGAAAGAACGCTTTCATGTTTAGCGATAATTTCTGCATGTCAGTCTGCCTTGGTTTGGGGCAGAAATTGAATCCCTTTGAGAGAATTTTAGTTTCTCCTTTGGAAAGCTGACATAATATGGTTACAACCGCGGTGGGGGCGGTGGGAGGCTCGGTAACTGGTTTACGAATAAATCTGCGAGACCTGCTTTTCTGAAAATTTGAAGTCACTCAATTTGAAGTGACAGTCACTTGGTTTGAAGTGACATGATCTCTTTGAAACTTGTGTTGTTGCCTAGAATTTAGAGTACGAGAGAGTCGGAGACAATCCTGAGAGACTGATAAACCGAAGCTTTTTTTGAAGCTCAAATTTGGGAAGCTCTCTTTTTAGCTTCCTGGTTTTGGAATCAATTTGGTGATTGAGTTCATTGATGGTTTTCCGACAATTTCCAACTTGTACTTCCATCAGTCTGAGAGACGTTTTTCTGAGTATACCTTTCCAGTTTCCACTGTCAGAAATAGATAGATATATATATATATAGGGAAAGTGTGAGTAGATGAACCCTACTGATTATTGGTGGAGGTCAAAGATCATTTGGGGTCTCCGGGTCAAAATTTCAAAACCTTGTAAGCATGATATTTCAAGAAGGGTAAAGTGTGATCACTCTTACACTTGATGTGTGGGTTAGCCATATTGAGTAGGTGATCCCTATTGTTTTGGTGCAGGTCAAAGGTCATTTGCAGTCAACAGAGATCAGAAGGTAAAAACCTTTATAACATATCTCAAGAAGGTTATATGTGGGGCATCTCATAATAGCCTGTGCATTGGTCATAATTAGTTAGTGAACCCTATTGTTTTGGTGAAGGTCAAAGGTCAGTTAGTGTCGGCAAGGGTCAGAAGGTCAAAACTCTGTAAACATGCTCTCTTAAGAAGGGTAACTGTGAGGGGTCTCCTATTTTGCATGTGCATTGCCCATATTTTAAGGAGCATTCACACGATATGACACAAGTGCGTAAAATTTGGGTTGCGCACGTCTTACTGAACCTAATTCTGTTGCTACATGTGAATGAATGTTTTTAGTTGAATGAGAATTTATTGCGAGCAACAATATTGCGTGTGATTCTCTGAAAAAGGTGGCCACAATTAGGTCATTACATTTGAATGGAATTTTGGTCAACTTTTAATGCGCGAGACTTAGTCGTTGAAAGTTAAACATTGTTGAACTTTCTGCATACTTGGGCAGCAAGACAAATACTTTAAAATGACTAATGTAGGCCGAAAAAGAGTGAAGAGAAAAAGAAATGGGAAGACAAAGGTTTGGGATGAATATGCATGAAGTAGCTAGAAACTAACATTACATTAATAGTGCGTTCATGTTGACTTAATGTGCTAAAAAGTTTTCTCATTTCCCAAAGGATTTACTTCCTGCAAGGTGAGCAAGTGTGTATGGATGCACTGCGGAGATAAGCGCGATACAGCTTCAACCTTACTAGGAAAGAGGGGAGCAGAAATTTTGATGAAGACCCAATTATGAAAAGCTTCAAGGCTATAATTTAGAGTCAGTGCTTGAAAGCCAAAGTTAGCATATCAACGGGTAGGTTTAGTCTAGGCTTTATGTTTTTGGTGATAATTTGCCAGGTTTGGATTTTGAAAAGCATTTATGCCTTGGCTTTAACCTACAATAGGTAATGAAAAGTGATGGATAGATTTGAGTTAAGGGTGAGACTCAGCTAATGAAAAGTGGGGACATAACCTTGATTCTGTAGCCCAAATGATCTGTGTCCTGGGTAGCCTCCCCTTTGAAATTTTTGTGTATAAGTAAGGTGTTTAGATGCAAAATAGTGCTTTGTTTTGTTCAACTGCCTCTAATGTCAGATGATTTTGAAGAATAGCCGAAAATGGCTGTTTTCACCATTTTCGAGTTCGATTCCATGTTTGGAGTCAGCTATCCAATTGTAATGCAAAACTGAACATATGCCTGCCAATTTTATAGGTTTTTTGAGTGTGTGGGTTACAAATGATGTTTTCCCACATTCAAAGGGGGACATGTCCCCCATTCTGCAGGTGTTAACGGCTATGGATTTATTACTGGACCATAGGTTTGATATTACCTGGGTGATGGTTATAAACTTTTTTGAATTGGTGATTTTCTATGAGGCAATGGTTTTTGGTTTCGATGAAAGAGAAACCTATGCATTCATGATGGCGTGTGTGTGTATGTATGTGTGTATGTGCGTGTGTGTGTGTATGTGTGTATGTGTGTGTGTGTGTGTGTTTGTGACACTTTGCTCGTTAACACGATATCTCAAGATAGGAATGTCCGACAGTTTTCAAACTTGGTACATAGATGCGCCATATTGAGAGGAAGAACCCTATTGTTTTTGGCAGAGGTCAAAGATCATCTGGGGTCACAGGGGGTCAAAGTCTGAAAATCTCGTTAACACGATATCTCAAGATAGGAAGCTTGGTTGGATTTCATATTTGGTATGTTGATGCGTTTTAGTCAGGAGATGGTCCCTATTGTTTTTTGCGGAGGTCAAAGGTCATCTGGGGTCACTGGGGGTCAAAGTCTGAAAATCTCGTTAACACGATATCTCAAGATGGGAAGCTTGGTTGGATTTCATATTTGGTATGTTGATTGCGTTATAGTCAGGAGATGGTCCCTATTGTTTTGGCGGAGGTCAAAGGTCATCTGGGGTCACTGGGGGTCAAAGTCTGAAAATCTCGTTAACACGATATCTCAAGATGGGAAGCTTGGTTGGATTTCATATTTGGTATGTTGATGCATTTCAGTCAGGAGATGGTCCCTATTGTTTTTTGCGGAGGTCGAAGGTCATCTGGGGTCACTGTGGGCCAGTCTTAAAATCTCGTTAACACGATATCTCAAGATAGGAAGCTTGGTTGGATTTCATATTTGGTATTTTGATGCGTTTTAGTCAGGAGATGGTCCCTATTGTTTTTTGCGGAGGTCAAAGGTCATCTGGGGTCACCGGGGGTCAAAGTCTGAAAATCTCGTTAACACGATATCTCAAAACAGGAAGCTTGGTTGGATTTCATATTTGGTATGTTGATGCATTTTAGTCAGGAGATGGTCCCTATTGTTTTTTGCGGAGGTCAAAGGTCATCTGGGGTCACCGGGGGTCAAAGTCTGAAAATCTTGTTAACACGATATCTCAAGATAGGAAGCTTGGTTGGATTTCATATTTGGTATGTTGATGGGTTTTAGTCAGGAGATGGTCCCTATTGTTTTTTTGCGGAGGTCAAATGTCATCTGGGGTCACTGTGGGCCAAAGTCTTAAAATCTCGTTAACACGATATCTCAAGATAGGAAGCTTGGTTGGATTTCATATTTGGTATGTTGATGCGTTTTAGTCAGGAGATGGTCCCTATTGTTTTTTGCGGAGGTCAAAGGTCATCTGGGGTCACTGGGGGTCAAAGTCTGAAAATCTCGTTAACACGATATCTCAAGATAGGAAGCTTGGTTGGATTTCATATTTGGTATGTTGATGCGTTTTATTCAGGAGATGGTCCCTATTGTTTTTTGCGGAGGTCAAATGTCATCTGGGGTCACCGGGGGTCAAAGTCTGAAAATCTTGTTAACACAATATCTCAAGATAGGAAGCTTAGGTAGATTTCATATTTGGTATGTTGATGGGTTTTAGTCAGGAGATGGTCCCTATTGTTTTTTGCGGAGGTAAAAGATCATCTGGGGTCACTGGGGGCCAAAGTCTGAAAATCTCGTTAACACGATATCTCAAGATAGGAAACTTGGATAGATTTCACATTTGGTATGTAGATGTGTTTTAGTCAGGAGATGTGCCCTTTTTCTTTTTTGGCGGAGGTCAAAGGTCATTTCAGGTCACCAGGGGTCAAAGTCTTCAAATCTTGTTAAAGTTATATCTCAAGATGTTGGTTTAATCTATCTATGTATGGCTTTTGTGGAGGTCAAAAGGGCATCTGGAATAACAACATTATTTTTTGAACTTGCTAGTATAACATTTGAGTGAGAAGATAGTGGTGCATGATGTCAAATTTGAAAAACAGTACATTTATGTATCATCGAAACCTCAATGCATTTTTGCATTCTGGTTGAACCATCTCTCCTTTCCAATCTGAGCCAGCCTTCAACAACTATTACCCTCACTTTTCAAAAAAGTGATTGTTATAATTAATTTTGTGCATTCATCAGGAGCAAGTGCAAAGTTTTTCAAAGGGGAAGAGGCTCAATGTGAAAAGGTTAAGTCTTTTTGGTTTTGATGAAAGACAACCTATGCATTCACGATGTCGTGTGTTTGTGCGTGTGTATGTGTGTGTGTGGATGTATGTGTGTGTTTGTGACACTTTGCTTGTTAATATGATATCTCAAGATAGGAATGTCTGACAGTTTTCAAATTTGGTACATAGATGCACCAAATTGAGAGGAAGAACCCTAATGTTTTTGGCAGAGGTCAAAGGTCATTTGGGGTCACCGGGGATCAAAGTCTGAAAAAACTCGTTAACACGATATCTCAAGATAGGAAAATGGGTAGATTTCACATTTGGTATGTTGATGAGTTATGGTCAGAAGATGGTCCCTATTGTTTTTTGCAGAGGTCAAAGGTCATCTGGGGTCACCGGGGGTCAAAGTCTGAAAATCTCGTTAGCACGATATCTCAAGATAGGAAGCTTTGGTAGATTTCATATTAGGTATGTTGATGTGTTATAGTCAGGAGATGGTCCCTATTGTTTTGTGTGGAGGTCAAAGGTCATCTGGGGTCACCGGGGGTCACCGGGGGTCAGAGTCTGAAAATCTCGTAGCACATTATCTTAAGATCAGAAGCTTGGATAGATTTCATATTTGGTATGTAGATGCGTTATAGCCAGGAGATGGTACCTATTGTTTTTTGTGGAGGTCAAAGGTCATCTGGGGTCACCAGGGGTCAAAATCTGAAAATCTGGTTAACGTGGTATCTCAAGATAGGAAACTTGAATAGATTTTATATTTGATGTGTGGATGGGTTATATTCAGAAGATAGTCCCTATTGTTTTTGGTGGAGGTCAAAGATCATCTGGGGTCACAAGCGGTCAAAGTTTTAAAATATTGTAAACACGATATCTCAAGATAGGAAACTTGGATAGATTTTATATTAGGTATGTTGATGCATTATAGGCAGGGGATGGTCCCTATTGTTTTTCGTGCAGGTCAAAGGTCATCTGGGGTCAGATTCTGAAAATCTCATTCGCACAATAGCTTTAAGATCAGAAGCTTGTATAGATTTCATATTTGGTATGTAGATGCGTTATAGTCAGGAGATGGCACCTATTGTTTTAGTGTAGGTCAAAGGTCATCTGGGGTCACCAGGGGTCAAAATCTGAAAATCTGGTTAACGTGGTATCTCAAGATAGGAAACCTGAATAGATTTTATATTTGATGTGTGGATGGGTTACATTTAGAAGAAGGTCCCTATTGTTTTGGGGGGTCAGAGTCTGAAAATCTCATTCGCACAATAGCTTAAGATCAGAAGCTTGGATAGATTTCATATTTGGTATGTAGATGCGTTATAGTCAGGAGATGGTACCTATTGTTTTTTTGTGGAGGTCAAAGATCCTCTGGGGTCACAAGCGGTCAAAGTCTTAAAATATTGTAAACACGATATCTTAAGATAGGAAACTTGGATAGATTTTATATTTGGTATGTTGATGGGTTTTAGTCAGAAGATGGTGCCTGTTGTTTTTGATGGTGGTCAAAGGTCATCTGGGGTCATCAGGTCAAAGACTGAAAATATCGTTAACATGATATCTCAAGATCGGAAACTTGGATAGATTTCACATTTGGTATGTATATGCGTTATGGTCAGGAGATGGTCCCAGTTTTTTTTTGGTGGAGGTCAAAGGTCATCTGGGGTCACCAGGGTCAAAGTCTGAAAATCTTGTGAAAGGGATATCTCAAGATGTCTGTCTGTCTATCTATCTAATCTAACTGATCTCTCTGATCTCTCTGATCTATCTGATCTATCTGGATGTCTCTGATCTATCTAATCTATCTAATCTATCTATTGCTTTTGTTGAGGTCAAAAGGGCATATGGAATAACAAAATTATCTTTTGAACATGCTAGTATAACATTTGAGTGAGATCTTAATGGTGCATGATGGCAAATTTGAAACAGTACATTTATGTATCATCTAAACCACAATGCATTTTTGCCTTCTGGTTCAAGCTTACCTGCCTTGAAACTTCGACTGGAGGTACACCCGGATACCTTTCAGGAAATATTAAAGGAAGGGTTTAAGCAAAACTTAATTTCCTTTCATAAAAGAGGAAATCTTTGGAATACAATTTGGTAAAACTTCCATTCAAATCAGAGATGTATTACTGTAGATACTGAAAATTATTTTGGTTTTGTTTTGTTTTGGATCTTCCGTTGTTAATTCAGTTTTTTAAGTGTTGGAAAGGGCCTTGTTATTTTTTCCGCATGAGTCATAGATCTGCCCATGTCCTACTACTAAACTTCTTGTTTTTTTGCTTTTATCTCCTTTCTTAAAAATAAGACTGTAAATACTGTACAGCTGTCTCTCATGCACTGCATCACATTGAAAGAATTTACACGTACCTTTCTGGTATCATTTGAACGCACTAATGCTGAACTTGGAAAGAACTTGAAATAACTCACACAGTCACATGCAACCAAAGACAATTCATTCATATGCAACAACTTTTGGGCACTACAAATTTTGCTTAACTTAACATGACAAGTTATGTGCGAATAAAGTTGCGTGAATATCCATTCACACATTCACACAAAACGATTTGTTCCACCTGATGGCTGCATATGTCATATGAAAAAATCGTATTGTGTAAATGTGCCTTTAGTAGATGAATCCTATCATATTTGGGTGGGATCAAGGTTTATTTGTGGTCAGCAGAGGTCAGAACATTAAAACCTTATAAACATGATATCTCAAGAAGTCAATGAGGGATCTCATCCTTTCCATGTGCATTGCAAATATTTGTTGATGAACCCTACCATTAAATTGGTGGAAGTCAAAAGTTACTTGGGGAACTCAAAAACTTCTAACTACCTAACAGCAGTGAGGGGTCTCATATGTTGTAGCATGAGCATGGTGCATTGCTCGTATCGAGAAGCTCAACCTGATTGCTTTTGGTAATTTTTGAAACACTGTCAATGTGAAAAACATATACTTTAGTGGCAAGGGATCACTAAGCCTCTTGGCTTTCTGGTTTTATCTAGCTGACCTTTTTATTGGCCCATTATGGTGGGGGGGGGGGGGGAGGAGGCATTTATGACCTTGCATCACAGTATTCATGTTACTTTTTCATTTGCTATGCATTTTTCCATTCTGTTTTCTAAATAGACAAAACGGGACAGCTGATAGGAGCAAGTTCAAAAATTGATGATAAATTCTTTCAAGACTTCTTTGAAAAACAGCCACCAAATGATTGCCAGATAGAAGCCTTAAAGAAAGCACTCTCGCAGCCCTTTACAGTCATTCAAGGTCCACCAGGTAACTTCACATCTTTTTTTTGTTGATGAGAGAAACCAATGCATTTAAGATGGCATGCATGTAAGGCTTTGAGTATTGGTATGCACTGTACCTAGCAAGTGAGTCACAACTGGAGAAAAAGCTGTTGCCTGTTCAACTTGAACCAATAGGTTGGAAACTGGACCATAAAACTCCATCTAACTAACTAACTACAGTGTATATTGGCCAAAATGATATGATGGGCATGTGCTGTACATACAGTGTATGAGTGCTCATTAACATATCTTAAGATACTGTAGGAATGTCTGACAGTTTTCAAACTTGGTACATTTATGCCCCAGATTAAGAGAAAGAACCCTGTTTTTTGGCGAGTTCAAAGCTGGATATCTGGGGTCACCACCTCTGAAAGCTGCATTATCACAATATCTCAAGGTAGGAAACTTGAATAGATTTCATAGTTAGTATGTGGATGTCTTATGCTGAGAAGATGCCCTATTGTTTGGGGGGAGATCAAAGTTCATCTGGGGTCACCAGGGGTCAAACTCCGAAAACCTTGTTAGCACAGTCTCTCAAGATAAGAAACTTCAATAGATATCATTTTTGGTATGTAAATGTGTTAAGGTCTAAAGATAGCCCCTATTGTTTTTGGTGTAGGCCAAAGGTCATCTGGGGTCCCCATGGGTCAGATTCCAAAAACCTTGTTAACACAATATCTTGAGATAGGAAACTTCAATAGATATCATATGTGATATGTGAATATGTTATGGTCTAAAGATGGTCCCTATTGTTTTTGGTGTAGGTCAATGGTCATCTGGGGTCATCAGGGGTCAAATTTTTAAAATCCTTAACACAATATTTTGAGATAGGAAACTTGAATAGATTTCATATTTAGTTTGTTGATGGGTTATGGTGAGAAGATGGTGCCTATCATTTTTGGGGGGAGGTCAAAGGTCATCTGGGGTTGCCAGGGGTCAGGCTCTGAAAACCCTATCTATCTGTATGTCTGTCTGTATGTCTGTCTGTATGTCTATTTCTATGTGTGTCCATCCCTGCCTATCCTACCCTACTCTACCCTAGCTTAGCCTAGCCTATCTAGCTAGCTTGCTTTTTATAGAGGTCAAAGATCATTGGTGGTCGCTGGAGGTCAGTTTCACATGTGGTTTGTGGATTCACATTATAGTGAGCATGCTTGTATAACATTAGAGTGAGAAGATATGGTACATGATGGCATTATTTGAATACAACATTTATATATCATGGAAACTTCAATTCATTTTTCAACTCTGGTTTGAAAAATGTTGTGAAAATTGTACTTGCAAAAGGATAATTATTTCAGAAATGTTCTTGCATAGTAGAGACATATTATTTTTCATGGGGAAAACAAAATTTTTTGGAAATGATTTTATCTGAATATGTAAGTAGATAAGGAATTTTTTCTCACAGTTCTTGATTCATAGTTCATTAAGTGCATAATTGCAATACTAATAAAAAACGAATAGTACATTCATGGAGATCACAAATTTTCTTTGTACTCATGTGTGTCTAGGAACTGGAAAGACCCGAACAGGTGCCTACCTAACTACCTTTTTTGCAAGAATGAATCGAAAGTTGTCCTCTCAAAAGAAAGGTCCGAAACAACAAATTCTGTATTGCGGGCCTTCCAACAAATCAGTAGATGTGATTACCAGTAAGTATACACACTGACATTGATTATTTTAGCCTTCTTCAGTAATAACACCATGATGTGAATGTATTAACATAATCCCATTTTAATCTATATTATGGAGAACTTTGTTTTCAGGTTATATTGAATTTGCTCTTGTCTATTTATAATTTAAAAGTAAATGAAGTAGCATTCCTTTGATTTCAAAGCAAAAAGTAATGGGCACTTTCACAAAGATCCTACATGATTTGCTTGATGTGACCCTATTCACATACAGTATTTGTATCGTTCGCATAGAGCAAAAAAAGTCAAAGCAACATAAAACTCAACACTAGTTTTTTATGGGCTTTTACAGAATTCCAGATTTATTTCAAGAATTTTTTGGTGTGTTTGTGGGAGAATTTGTCAAGGAATGATCATTAAGGGTCACGTAATTTCATCTGACCTTGAATTTCACAGAATCAAATAAAATTCTGCCCAATACAGTCTTTGGAACCAAGTTTAGCCAGTCTTAGTACCTTCTGGACTTCTCCTTTTTGACACTCAATGTAAAGCAAGCCTAAGTGGGCTTTTCTTTTGTGGTGATCTCCTGCAGTGCATTTGTGACAATTTGCCACATCTGTCTAGAGAATCACAGGTTCCCCTCCCCCACCTTCAAAGTCCTACATATAAACTGCCTCTGTGCCCTCACTTTATTTGACAAAGACCACAGCTAATTAAACAAATTGTCACATGAAAAGTCAAAGCACAAGCCTGAATTGAAGTAGCATTTCATGCCTGATTGCTCTCTGAAGTGATGATTTACCACAGTAGCTATCACAGAAGGAAAGGAATGAACAGGCTGTTCTATTTTACAATCCGTAGTCTCCTAGATTAGAGAGAGAAGGACCTTTGATGTAGTTCTCTGTAAAAGTGTTGTGGTGAATGTGGCCTTACAATAAGGGGGAGGAAGGGTCAAGCAAACAGCCCAATTCTTGCAAGGTCCCTATGTTAACATTGTTTGCTTCAGTCCCAGAATGTAATGCTGCCCTAGAATGTAACATTCAAGTCTCAATGTGGGCTTGTTTTGGCATGATGTCTGGACAACTTCATCATGACCTCAAACCTTGATAATAGACTCTTCACCAGCTATAAAATATCATAGAAACAATCGCAATCAAGTATATTTTTTATGCTAAAATTACATCTCACAAATCATACCCATGAGGGGGGGGGGGCAGGGGGCATGTACCCCCTGGAAAACCTTGGGTTCCCTCAATGAGATTTAGAATTTTCCAGAAATGACATGTCTCCTGTAGTCAAAGTGTGACTACCAGATATTTTTAGATTTTATTCTTCTTTTGTCGTGAAAAGGCAGCAATTCTTATGTTTTCCAAATGAAAATATCGCAAAAACACCTGGGAAACTTGCCATTTCTGGCTGTTTGATGGGTTGCATTTTTTTGGTTTCGATGATAAGAGAAACCAATGCATTCATGATGGCGTGCGTGTTTATGTGTGTATGTATGTGCGTGTGCGTGCGTTTGTATGTGTGTGTGTGTGACACTTTGCTTGTTCACACAATATCTCAAGATAGGAATATCTGACAATTTTCAAACTTGGTACATAGATGTGCCATATTGAGAGGTAGAACCCTATTGTTTTTGGTTGAGGTCAAAGGTCCTGGGGTCACCAGGGGTCAAAGTATAAAAACCTTGTTAAAACGATATCTCAAGGTAGGAAACTTGGATAGATTTCATATTTGGTATGTTGATGCATTATAGTCAGTAGTTGGTCCCTATTGTTTTTGGCGGAGAGCAAAGGTCATCTGGGGTCACCGGGGGTCAAAGTCTGAAAATCTTGTTAACACGATATCTCAAGGTAGGAATTTTGGATAGATTTCATATTTGGTATGTGGATGCGTTATGGTTAGGAGATGGTCCCTATTGTTTTTGGCGGAGGTCAAAGGTCATCTGGGGTCACCAGGGGTAAAAGTCTAGAAACCTTGTTAATGCAATATCTCAAGGTAGGAAACTTGGATAGATTTCATATTTGGTATGTGGATGCCTTATAGTCAGTAGATGGTCCCTACTGTTTTTGGAAGAGGTCAAAGGTCATCTGGGGTCACTGGGAGTCAAAGTCTGAAAATCTTGTTAACACGCTATCTCAAGGTAGGAAGCTTGGATAGATTTCATATTTGGTATGTGGATGCTTTACAGTCAGGAGATGGTCCCTATTGGTTTTGGCAGAGGGCAAAGGTCATCTGGGGTCACCAGGGGTCAAAGCCTGAAAATCTTGTTAACTCGGTATCTCAAGGTAGGAAACTTGGATAGATTTCATATGTGGTATGTGGATGCGTTATAGTCAGTAGATTTTCCCTATTGTTTTTGGTGGAGGTCAAAGGTCATCTGGGGTCACCAGGGGTCGAAGTCTGAAAATCTTGTTAACATGATATCTCAAGGTAGGAAGCTTGGATAGATTTATATGTGGGTATGTAGATGCGTATGGGTCAGGAGAAGATCTGAAATGTTTTTGGCGGAGGTCGAAGGTCTCCTGGGGTCACCAGGGGTCAAGGTCTGAAAATCTTGTTAACATGATATCTCAAGATAGGAAGCTTGGATAGATTTCATATGTGGTATGTGGATGCATTATGGTCAGAAGATGGTCCCAATTGGTTTTGGTGGAGGTCAAAGGTCATCTGGGGTCACCAGGGGTCAAAGTCTAAAAATCTTGTTAACATGATATCGCAAGGTAGAAAGCTTGGATAGATTTCATATGTGGTATGTGGATGCATTATGGTCTGAAGATGGTCCCTATTGTTTTTGGTGGAGGTCAAAGGTCATCTGGGGTCACCAGGGGTCAAAGTCTAAAAATCTTGTTAACTAGATATCGCAAGGTAGAAAGCTTGGATAGATTTCATATGTGGTATGTGGATGCATTATGGTCTGAAGATGGTCCCTATTGTTTTTGGTGGAGGTCAAAGGTCATCTGGGGTCACCAGGGGTCAAAGTCTGAAAACTGTCTTAATGTGATATCTCAAGGTAGGAAATTTGGATAGATTTCATATTTAGTATGTGGGTGCGTTTTAGTCAGTAGATGGTCCCCGTTTGTTTTTAGCGGAGGTCAAAGGTCTCCTGGGGTCACCAGGGGTCAAAGTCTGAATATCTTGTTAACATGATATCTCAAGATAGGAAGCTTGGATAAATTTCATTGTTTGGTATGTGGATGGTTATGGTCAGGAAGTGGTTCCTTTTGTTTGTGGCAGAGGTCAAAGGTCACATGGGGTCACCAGGGGTCAAAGTCTGAAAATCTCGTTAACCTGATATCTCAAGTTAGGAATCTTGGATAGATTTCATATGTGGTAGGTGGATGTGTTATGGTCAGGAAGTGGTTCCTTTTGTTTGTGGCAGAGGTCAAAGGCCATATGGGGTCACTAGGGGTTAAAGTCTCTAAATTTTGTTAATGCAATATTTCAAGGTAGGGAACTTACATAGATTTCGTATTTGGTATGTGGATGTGTTATGGTGAGGAAATGGTACTTATTGTTTTTTGTAGAGGTCAAAGGTCATCTGGGGACACCTGGGTCCAGAGATTGAAAATCTCGTTTTCATGAAATCTCAAGATGGGAAGCTTGAATAGATTTTATATTTAATATGTAGATACATTATGGTTAGGAGATGCTCCTGTTATTTGTGGCAGAGGTCAAAGGTCATCTGGGGTCAAAGTTTGACATTTTTTTATGCGATATCTCAAGGTAGGAAACTTGAATAGAATTCATATTTGGTATGTGGATGGGTTATGGTCAGGAAATGGTCTATGTTGTTTTTGGTGGAGGTCAAAGGCAGAGATGCCAAGTATCACAATTTAGGTGGAATAATTGCGATTTTCCACCTTCGATTAAGCCCCATTGTTTTTGGCAGAAACGAAAGGTCATCTGGGGTCTCCAGGGGTCAAAGTCTAGGAATCTTTTTAAGTACGATTTTTCAAGATAGTTGTTTGTCCATCTGTCTGTCTGTTGTTTGCCTGTCTAGCTATGTATGGCTTTTATTGAGGTCAAAAGGTCATCTGGAATGACAAAATTAGTTTTTGAACATGCTAGTATAATATTTGAATGAGAAGATAATGGTGCATGATGGTACTCTTTGAAACGGAACATTTATTTATCATGGAAACCTCAATGCATTTTTGCATTCTGGTTCTTTTCAAAATTTTCTGCACACTTCAGTCTCGCTAATTGAAGCTGGTGCACATCTCAGGGAAACCGTTCAGGCAGGATTGTATCTTTCCGTGAGAGAATCTCATTGGACTGTTCATCAACTTCTTTCTCTATAGTTCAGCTCTCCCCCCCTCCCTTTTTTTCAAAATGTGAGGCAGAGCTGCTTATGGTAAAAGTTTGACTAGCTTTTTCACCAAAGGTCTTACTTAAAGTTTCCCTGGAGAAAATTTTTAGATCAGTGTTAGGTCAATAGAATTACAACTTTAATACCTCAGAAACATTTTAAAACTCAGGATCTTCAGGATGCATCCCCCCCTGGACCCCCAACAGGGATTTGCCCCTGGACCCCACCAGGGATCCCAAGGCACACCCCTTGACCTCACCTGATAAGCACCATGAATGGAATCTAGCAGTGACCCCTGCAAAATTGTTGTGCCCCCCTACTAAGAACAGTCTGGCGATGCCACTGTCAAGAATTGCAATCAATAACAATTATAGGTGCTCATTCAACCAATTTGCTGATATTCCTAAAGATTGATATTTGATGACAGTGTGTTTTCACATTAAACTGAAAAATATACAAAAGTGCCAGCTTTTTATGATTTGACATGATGAAATGTATAATTTGGTTTTCAGTGTATCTTCAGAAGTTTGAAAGCAAAAAATCGAAATTTGTGCGAGTGTATAGTGACACAATCGAGCAGCAGACTTTCCCAGTGCCTGGAGTGGAGAGTGCTGAGAGGAAGTACGGTTATCTTGTGGATGTCCACATGTCAGAAGAAGTCAAGAAGCATGCTCTCCATTTCATCATAAGATCAGATGAGGCTGGTGGGAATGGGAAAAAAATTAGAGAAATGGATAAACAGTTTGAAAATGGAGACCTTAAGCCAACATCAAAAAATATCAAAAAGTATAAGGACCTTGTCAGGGATACCAAAGTAAGTAGATGGTACAGATTATATTTTCTATGTTTTTGAAGAGGGAGTTTCATGCCAAGGGATAATGAGTGAATATTTTTAAAATGATTGAAGTTATTGTGCTTACACAATAAAGAATGCATAATATCTTCCTCCTGTAATGCTGTTCCAGCAAAATTGATAAGTATGCAGCCATGATTTCTTTCAACCAAAATCATTGATTGATTTTGATGATATGTGTGTTTGTGTGTGTGTGTGTGTGTGTGTGTGTGTGTGTACGTGATATGTGTTTGTGACACTTTGCTCATTAACACAATATCTCAAGATAGGAATGTGTTTTCAAACTTGGTACATAGATGTCCCATATTGAAAGGGACAACTCTATTGTTTTTGGTGGAGGTCAGATGTTATCTGGGGTCACCAGAGGTCAAAATCTGAAAACCTTTAAACATGATATCTCAAGAATAGGGTACTTGGATAAATTTTATATTTGTCATGTGGATGCATGAAAATGTAGTTATAGTGACACTTTGTTTTTGCTGTTAATAGTGTTTGCACGGGTACTAAAAATTAGGACCCGGGTACCAGATCGCCATACCCGTCAGGTACCCAGGTTACCCGGTGTTACATACGGTGACTAAAAGATATGAGCATTTTGTAAGGCATACTCCATAAGACATGCATGGTAACATTAACATCTATATTGGATAGGTGTAGCGATCACAGTTCCCAAGTTCAAAAACATTTGATTTGTTAGAAGGTTTAATCGTCTCGTTTTGTTTTAGATCAGAATGACAAGTAAAAAATAACGTAACAGAAAACAGTCAAATAAGAAAATTATACTTCCCAAGGCCTATATCAATTTGATATTGAATTTTGGGACCCTTTCCTACTCGAAAAGCCAGCATAGTAAGAGCTCGAAGCTTCTCCTTTTAAACCACTGATTTAAAAATATCAACTAATCAGAGCCCTGTATTATGGTATTCTCTTGCACGTCAAAAATTACTGGTTGTAAACAAACGACGTCATGTTTGTGAACTTCCCTCATACTACTTTGCAATGTGCGTTGGAAATATTGCTAATGGGGTATGGATGTACCTTCTTACGTAGCTAGCCTTGTGTCGACATCCAGGCATGGTAACATAACTTTCACACATAAACTTCGTAGTCTGCTCGAGCGCCATTTTGGGGCAAAATAACGTAATATACACTGGCCTATTTTAAAAAAAAATTTTGTGAATGTTTACAATGTTATTACATTGATGTCGTTTTACTTTGTAGATAGCGACAAAGTGTTGATTTGCGTAAAACTGACACCTTTAACCATTAAGAAATATTTGAGGATTATACTCGAGGTGGCATACCGTATTGATAATAAGATCGTATATACATGGAAGGCTCAGTTTACCTAGCATGCTGAATGTTACGGGCAATGTCTTTGCGAGCTGGGCGGGGGTGATACAGTATGTCTTGCTATGTCTGTGTGAAACAGTACGATGTGATTTTGAATCGGCCGTCAGATAGCTTGCTTGCGAGTAAGTTTATAAGCAACATACATGTGATGTGTGAGAAGTAACCCACTACGTGACAATGGCGGGATCGGGCCGCACGCTGATAAAAATTTCAACTTCAGAAACGAAGTACAGACAACTATCAAACTTACACATAATTTCTAGGGGCTCTCTTCATTCTCAGTCTCGGAGAATGTTTACCAAATTGGCAAAATATTTTAGTCCATTACCGTGGGCAATGGCGTAAATGGGATGATCCTTTTGCATGCATTTTTTTTAAGATTCGTGTAGTAGATTTGGAACCGGGTAATACGATGGCGGGCGGGTATCCGGGTACCCGGTTTACCCGTGCAAACACTAGCTGTTAAAGGATCATTGGTGTGCATTCATGATCAAGTGTTAGAGCATCTACTTGCAGTCGGGAGTTTGAGTTCTAGCCGGGTCATACTGAAGATTTTAAAAATGGAACCTACTGCCATTGTGCTTGGTACTCAGCATAAGCAGTGGAGTAGGAAAAACAAGCCAGTGAGCCGCAAATGGAAGAAAGGCTGTGGCTGGCTGGACTTGGGTCATAAAACTCCATCTAACCTAACCTTAGCTAGTTTCTTCAGCATCTGTGGCTTAATATTAACATTTTCTTCTCTCCAAAACCAGTTTTCTGTGGAACTGGTATTTGAAAAACCTGATTAATACCCACTCTTTGCCCTTTTCCTCTTAAACAGATCAATATTCTCAAAAGCCGAGACATCATCTTATGTACCTGTAATGCTGCTGGACA
The DNA here is from genome assembly GCA_037179385.1 of Holothuria scabra. NCBI lineage: Eukaryota > Metazoa > Echinodermata > Holothuroidea > Aspidochirotida > Holothuriidae > Holothuria > Holothuria scabra. The sequence goes on along the minus strand of CM074185.1, from coordinate 33,536,542 downwards.
TTTCATCATAAGAGATAATTTGAACATTTCCCAGTGCATCATTGATGAGGCAGGAATGTGTTTTGAACTGGACACCCTTATCCCTCTTGTCACTCAAAAACCAAAGCAAGTGGTCCTGATTGGAGATCATAAGCAACTCAGGTATTTGGAATAATTTTAAAGATATGTATGATAGGTCAATTTTCTCATATAGTTCACTGACAGAGTATGGTTCATTTCTTTCAAAAATGTAAACAGGGCTATCAGGGGTGGTGCCCATCAGAGAGAGAGAGCAACCAGAAGCTCCAACAACCCACAAAAGAGACAGGGTGAGGGGGTGCAAAAGGGGGTTGAAAAACCTGTTTTCTTTACCATGCATTCTACTGAAGGGTAGAATGGCTGCATGGTCAAGTGGTTAGAGCATCAGACTTGCAGTCTAGAGGTTGGGAGTTTGAGTGCTGGCTGGGTTATACCGAAGACTTTAAAAAAAGAACCTTCTGCCATTGTGCTTGGTGCTCAGCATAAGCAATGAGGTAGGGAAAAGAAGCCAGTGAGCCACAACTGGAAATAGGCTATGGCCCACTCAACTTGAACCAACTGGTTGGAAACTGGGCATAAAACTCCATCTAACTTACTAACTCATCTACTGCAGGGCACATATTGTGCTATTCATTCATAGTAGAGGAGTTCCATGTGGAAACGGATGCTCTCCATACAGTGCCTTCATGGTTGATTGAGTCAAGAGAGAATTATTCCCACATCCCACTGACCACCCTGTTCATCAATGGACTATACTGCAATTTTATCAGTGGTCCATTGGGCCAGGGATAATGTTCTTAATGCACAACCAATCAAGCAAAAATACCCCGAAAAAGGCCCCAAAATTTGGGATTTTGTAGTATTAGGGAAGTTAGCATAAGTGCTGATAAGGCTTGTTTATTTTTGAGAATCTGAATTGTGACATTGCTCAGCATTCAAATCATGTGAAAATGTGTGGGAATGCCCCATAAAGTGGGATACAGGCTTTAAAGCATCAAGTAGGACATAGCTTTTATATCCTATTCTATGGTAAGGCCTCAATTAAAAGAAATTGTTCTGATCTGGTGTGTTTTGAAACTTCATCTCCAGCAGGGGATCAGATCTTGATTTGATTCATCCTTGGAGATGGATAACTTGTAGTTTGAAAACTTCCATACTTAGGATCAGATCAAGAGATTTTAACCCACCAGAAGGAGATGCTCAGATCATGGGAGAGGGGATCAAGGAGACCTAATATCAAGATGACCGGCATTCTCCTGACCGCAGGGGACTAGAAAAAGTTATGCTCCCTTAATACAGCAATTGCCCCTTTGCAAACAAAAATGGAATTATAAGGGCCATGTGGGACTTTAAGTTTCTACTTTATGAAGGAGACCAGACAATACTGGAAACAATTTTCAATTGGGCTGTAGGGGACATGGTCCTCCTGTTCCTCATGGGAACCTGTATTCCAAAATTTAGTCCAGAGGAAATAGATTTTTCTTTACACACAATTAGTAAGGTTTATGATTTCTCCTGTCCAAGTTTGCTGTGAGAGCAGGTATTTTTCCAGTTATTACATAGTTTATATACATAGCCCTGGGCCCACAACATTACGTTCAATTTTAGAAAAAAATTTTGATGTTAACTTCAAAGTTAAACAAAGACGTCATGCAAAGTGTCGAAACAAGTTTTTGAAGTTTATGAAACTTGAATATTTACTTGAAGTCTTGCAGGAAACTGACAAAAAAAATGACAGTTCAAAAGTTGACCCCTCATGTTTCCTCATATTCTATACTTTTATGTATTATTCAAAGTATTAACCTTTGTGATTTACTGTTACAAAGTTTTGGCAAGTTGAACACCTAAAACAGGGAAAATTGAGCTCCAAAAGCTCTAATTCAGAGTGCAGAACAGAAATAGCAAAGAGGTTTCCATATGCAACCCGTGCCCCTCTGCTGATGCCTTGTTTGTCTTGATATCTGAACTAAGAACTAAGTTTTATGAATTGATGTTCATCAAGAGCATTAAAATCTCTGTAAATTAAGGTTGTGGTTGGTATCTGTTCACTTATTGGCATAATATTTTTGTCTGAAATATCTTCAGCTCATGCAGCATTTAGAGGCTTATTCTGGTGGCTTTTCACTTGAGTCTGGTGAAAAAGACAAAAATATTCCAGACCATGTCCTCCAAACCTTGTTGTAATACTCTTAATTTCCTAACTCATCACTTTAAAGATTGTTAATTTTGCTTAAAACACCTCCAATTTTTAACAGAATCACAGAAAGATGTAATGTGGGCACACTGCCTTTCATTTTCTCTATAATTTAATACTTTATGTAATTGAAATTTTGATACTGTTGAAATGCTTGTTTCCTGCAGATCTAGCACCATTCACCATATGTGGGTGTAACAAACTGTTTCGCTTAATATTCCCTGCAGCTGCATTAAAATTGTAAATAAATTGAATGTAATGTCAAAATTAATGTGCTGAGGTAACATTATAGATAGCCCATAATGCACTTATTCTCAAGAAAAAATTAACTACTTTAAAAATCAGTATCTTTTGAATGCCTTATGCTATTCAGCTTCAGTTTTCAGTCTTATAGAAGGGAAAAATTTTTGCATGCTTTGAAGTCCAGGAATTTTGTCCCTGGAAAATTCCTTTTTGTTACTGCAGTGGAAGAGGTTGTACACTAAAATACTCCTCTGTTCATGTTTAACAGGCCTATTATCCAGGACCCTCGTGCAAAGCACCTTGGTGCTGAAATTTCTTTAATGGAAAAGTTCCAGGGAGTGGCATATACACTGAAAGTACAATATAGAATGGTGAGTGATTACAGGTCATTTTTCCAGTAACTTCATTCTAGAAAGGGGCTTGATTTTTAACAAGGGGCTATAGCTACTGAAAAGGAAGTCTGATGGTTTTGAATCTGACAAATGAATTTGCTAACTGAAGCAAATGATTGCTGTAATTGGCAGATATATATACATAGGACAAAAAGGCGCACCAAGATGGCCGCCGTCAAACTATAAATCATCTGATTTGACAACGACTCTGTTATATTTTAAACAAAAGTTAAACATGGATGGGAAACAATATAATATTCCTGCAATACGTGAAGTGATTTTGACCTTACCTTGCCATATATCAAAACTATTTCAACCTTCTTGCAAAATCTGGAAGTTGACTTGAGCAAGTCCAAACTTTTACACAAAATCATAGCAGACAGCCATCCTGGTGCGCTTTTTCTCACACGTACAGTAGCAACGACCTACAGTGTAGTATGCTCTGTCCGTGTATAGGAAGTCTGTGATTGGAACACATAAAAATTTGTATTAAGACAGGTTAACATCCACTCTTCCTGCATTGTTAGACTTGTTAATTGTCAATGTTGGCAGTTATAATTGCTTCATTCTGTCAAAACAGAGACAGTCAAACTTTAGATTTAATGTTTAAGTTGTCATGTTAAGAAGTCCATATCAAACTATACTTTCACTCTAAGATTTAGTTTTAATATTTGTAATAAATCCCATCCAAACTTGCTTTTAAAATGTGAAGGAAGAAACTGTACTGTGCTCGATCTTGGTTGATATGTGTATTCTTTATTCTGACCATACCTGTTTTAGAATATCCCATGTTAAATAGGTTTTACACTTTGGTCCATTTGGTATCACAGAGGTTCAGAAAACCTGTTCAAAACAGTCCCTCAAGAGGGAAACATCGATAACTCTTCACACTTGGTTTGTGATTGTCCTGTATTAAATAAACAAAGTATGCTTTTTGTTGGTTTCACAAGTTAAATTTTTTTATCAGGGAAGGTTAAATTGTGAAAACCTGGCAAGCTTATGCGATGTCATGATGAAACTTTCCTTCTTGCCTTTTGTAACATTGTCCTTCTCTGCCTGATTACATCTGATCACCTCAGGGAGGAAATGAAGCTCAGTACACACCCTGGATATATCCAGATTTCACATCTGATTAATTCATTGACATTGAATGACAAAATGTAACATAACATTTGGGGTAAGCTAACAGGCCAGTCAAGTATGTGTTATTTGCTTTTCACTCAGTGTGAACACAATGAAAGCACAGCTCATTTGAGGGCACAGATCATGTAACAAACTCAGATACCAGTTACACTCCACGGTGCCGTTGATCTACTCCCATGAGTGTCTTTTTTCATTTTTAGGAAGAAACATGACAGCATGTCTAGATGTTATATCTGGCATGTTTGTGATGTAATGCCAATAATCAAGGTAGATGTGTGACTATATTAAAATTATGTGATATTTATCTGTTCAACAAATGTTTATTGGTCCTTATTTTTAATGTTTAATGGGTCTTTTCTTAGTGGTAGTACATACAGTTACTTCATGATGGACTATTGTGCCAATTGGAAATCAAAGTAGTTAACTCCTACTTAAGAACACACACAATTTTTTTGTTTTGTGGCTCATTTAGATAAACACAGAGAACCTTATGTTTGACTTCGTGTTGAATCTGCCTTTGATTTTATTGACTCCCTTACCACTTCATGCCGTTCATTCTTCCCACTGAAGGTACTGTCCAGTTTCTAATTTGAAGTTGTGTGCTTATAATTAAACATAGCCCAGGCTTAATCTGTTACTAAACACCTTTGGTGACTAATGAAGAGAAAACCACAAGACTGTTATATCTATTGACATAATATTAGATGTTCAGCTCACTCTTGTCATCACAGGGTCTCAGGAGGAAGATAAACCAAGCATGCATGAAATGCAAGTATCAACAGAGGCTAGTGAGCAAAATAATCCTGTTTTACAGTATGCTGAGCAGGGCCTGCACAAATAAGGAACTTTGCAGGGGGAAAGACCAGTTATTTATAGGGAGATTTTAAGGGTGTCTATAAAACAAAGACCGAAGACCTAAGACCTATAAAACGAAGACCCAACTAGCTATAAAACGAAGACCTATAAAACGAAGACCCAACTAGCTATAAAACGAAGACCCAACTAGCTATAAAACGAAGACCTATAAAACGAAGACCCAACTAGCTATAAAACGAAGACCTATAAAACGAAGACCCTACTAGCTATAAAACGAAGACCCTACTAGCTATAAAACGAAGACCGAAGACCTAGGTGGGACAACTTCGATTGTAAGAATTGCTTGCGATGAGTGCCGACATTTTGAAGAAAATTTATTTGTAATGGTAAAAATGGAAGGGGACTCAGCAAGGGGTTCTGAACGGATATGCCGGAGAGGAACAACTACGGTAGCTCCCGTTAATGGATACAACAACCCGAATCATAGCCAAAAGCGAAGGTTTGCCGAAAGGATGCCGAACAAAAGTTTCGAAGAGCGCTGGAAAATTCGTGGTTTCGTTGAACAAAATTTGGAAATCTTTTGTTCTTTAATATTGAGAAATAGGACATTTGGTTTTGTGGAAGACCATTCAACTCCTCATTTCAGACAGTTGCAATTTTCTCAAAAAAGGACATTTGGTTTTGTGGAAGACCATTCAACTCCTCATTTCAGACAGTTGCAATTTTCTCAACAAAGTTACTCCTATAGCCCAACCACGGAAAAACCCTACTTCATTATTCTCAGGCCCGTAGCCAGCCCATGTGGAGGGGTGGGTCTTTTTTCCAAGATGTGGACCTTTACCAAATACGGAGGCGACTGGCACGTGCCGTAAGCATGCAGTTGCTAAGAGTCCGGTATGCTTCCCCGGAAAAGTTTGAAATCGGCAGATCTCCTGGAATCTGGACCATTTTAGGGGACTTTTGAGCACAACAGAAGTCCCTTTTCCCCAGGAACTCCACACAGTACACCACTTTATGAGAAGTGAACGGAAATTCGTCCTCAATATGTCAAGATCAAAAATATTTCATAGCTGACCCTCCAAACACAGTGCTGGAAAATGGACGTCCCTCAAGTTGGGGTGGGTCGTTCGAACGCTCCGACCACCCCCTCCCCCTGGCTACGGGCATGACTCTGACATGTCTAGCAGGGGCAAACAATGCTTTCATATGTAACCAAAACAATTTCTGTGTATGTATAGTTTTGAACTACTCTGCACCTTTTGATTGTGATGCCAATTGAAGATCATTCAGCAAATGAGAATTTGGCTTTCTATCAACCAAAATGCACTTGAGTGATGAGTCTCTGTCATTAAGAGCAAAACAGAGACACTGGGTAACTGGTCGAGGGGTTAATTCATTCCCACTACCCTGCATGGACTCAGCATTGAAACACTTAGGAACAGTTTTTTTTTCCTTTATGTTGGTGTTGAGCCTGAGTAAAGAATCTTCCAAACAGTAACAAGAGAGAACAGAATTACTTCTTATCGATTCAGTATTGTGTTTCTTAAGAATTAGTCACACACAGAAGAACAATAGCTTTCACCGTTATAGCCCTACTCCAATAAATCTTAAATGGGTGTTTTACAGTTTACTGAAAATGAACTAAAGTGCGCGTTCCGAAAGAGACAAAATATATGCATTATTACTGGGTTCACAGTTTACATGATGTAATTTTTTTTTATTTTTTTTTTTATTGATTTTCCACATGGGTGGGTGGTGGGGGGGTACAGCCAGTGGCGGAGGAAGGGAATTCAGTCAGAGGGAGCAAGACTTGCCTGAAGGCGCGCTTCAAAGTTTGTAGGGCAAAAATATTTGGTCAGAGGGGGCGAGAAATAGGATGAAGGGACGCTTTTGTGTTGGTAGATACATATGTCTCAATACCGTTAAAAGAGTAAAAAGGGCGCTGACAGGCAATTTGAATCCGTCAAGGGGGAGACTGCCCCCTCTGACTATATGGAACCTCCGCCAAATGGGCACAGCGGCCCGCACGGGTGGGGTCAGGGCCCCGTTCCCCCGCATGGCTACCGGCATGCCATGACGCTTCTCTAAGACAAAGTTCATCCCCATTCTCGAACATCTGAGGGTACGCCAATGGGAACGGGTCACGCGAAGCACATCGTCCTTTTGTCGATACCTAATTAGTTACCTCCTAAACTGACGTTTACGCACCGATGGCGTAGCTGTCTTCATGGTCGCGCCAATTTGACCACGTGTTAGATCATAACACAGTCGATACATTCACTCATGCAGCATTATCAACCAGTTGTTTTTTGCTTGTCTAATAATAAAGCAAATATACTTCCTTTCCGAATAGCGATACATACAAACATTAGTTTGTTGCCCAATTACATTTTCATTCTGTTAATCAATGTAGATGTTCATCATATGCACCGTTTGTGTGTGTTTAGTTACACATTTTTATCTTCTTTTCTGACTTTAAGCTTCATGAATTCAATTTTGAAACTTTTCATATGCAGTCCGTTAAAAGGGCAGCGAAAATCATTTCACTGTTTTGTTTGTTTTTTGAGTTTTTAATTTCTCATCTGCCAAGTGAATAGATGAGCCTTTTAAAGTTTTTTCATCACCTGGTGCTTCTTACTTTTTGTCTTCACCAACAAAGCAGTTTATTTCTTTGGCTATCGATAAATGGTGGCTAACAAAGGAAGCATCACATAGATGTGAGATGTAGCCAAACTTTTTTGTTCACCAATGATACTTTTGGTAGGGCAGAACACATTCATGAATAAGAATATAAGATTGATCAATAAATTGCTCTAGCTTAGAAGTGTATTGAACACACATTTTATAATTTCTTTATTTACTAAAGCCCCTGGGGCCAGGGGGGAGCTTTGGCCCCGACCCGCACAAACTGTGGACTGGCGAAAGTATGCTTCTACCCCCAACCAAGAATGAAAACTTATTTGTTACTTCGGCGTGTAGTATCTTTAAACTTTCCAATAATATTTCGTACTATTTTTTGCATCAAATTGCATACACCTTCATTTTCCTCAAGATTTTTACAAAAGAGAGTTGGGACGTCCCCTCCACTTTAACCCCCAGGGCGTCACATACTAGAGCAACGTTCAGTCACCCCCCCCACAACGAACAGCTTCCTACGACTATAATTTTGCCCTATTTAAGAATGCACTCTGGTCCGTACGTACAATAGTCCGTCAGTGGTAATAGTTAAAAGTTATTTTCTATTGATCTTGGTAGCCAACTACTTTCCAGAGTCTACGGCATCAGAAAAAGCTAGTAATTAGTATTAAATTGCGGCTTCCTGGCGGAAAAGGTTTAGTGCAAGGTTTCAGCGCTAGGCTACTGTCAAATGCCAAGTTTTTATATTATCATATGTATTGGTCATATGAATTAATCCTATAGAGAAATTTAGTAATTGTGCCCCCTCTCAGGAAAGTTTTTGACCATCGATTCCCCCTCCCCTGCTCAAAAATCGTGGCTATGCCACTGATCTGTACGGACGTTTCTTTAATCATGGCGCCTCTCTTTTCGTGTACGCGTTCAAATTCATTGCAAATAATTTGTAAAGGTGTGCGGTAAGATATAAGAATATCTGACTTAACGGCTCACCAACACGAATGTGTTACATAGGCGTAGGAAGCGGGGCTGGGGTGTGAAACCCCCAGTAAAGAATGTAGGGGCTGAAGTATGCTTCCGCTCCCCAAGATCCAACACCCGAAAACCCGTTTTTGTCTCTTCTTCAAAAAATGTCAAAAATTTGCAGTGATTTTCCTTAAAATTTGTCCAAAATATTGCACCAAATTGCATCTGAAGTCTCTAAAATACCCCAAAAATCCGACATGAGAGGGATACACCCCCTCCCCTTAGACCTCTCCCCCAGGCCGGCGATCTGAAACGAGGTACAGCATCCCCAGTCTGGAAAAGCTTCCTATGCCTATGGTGTGTTATATCGTGTCAACTGTACAAAGACGAAAGTGTAAACACGGTTTCGGACACGATTAAAGTTCGGCTTTGTTCTTGCCCGTGACGAGTTTTACCATTTGAAGGGGAAGGAAAGTGTGCAGGGGTGGCGCCAGGATTTGCCCGGCAGCATTTTAAGGCCCCGACAAAGGTGGTGACTTAGTCCCGGTGGGACGTGACTCGGCAGAATTTCAGCCGCGCGCAGCGCGCCGAAATTTTGGACCCTCTTTTTAACAAATACTTAAAAATCTGGAGTTTATTTTGAAGAAAAAAATTAAAATTTTCCAAACAATTTTGACTTTTGGAAGGACCATAAAAAAGTTGGGGTGTTTATTGAAGAATCTATCCTTCATATGTGCAAAATCAAAAACGTTTTGTACGCAACAGCTGGAATTCTGATGAGGTTTTGCATGTAACCGTGGGAAGTTTACGTACTAGGGTCTCAAGACGAGACTAGAACTCTGCCCGAAAAGTTTTTCCCTTTTTTAACGAAGATCTGAAGATTAGGAGCTTATTATATTGCAGAAATTTGGGGATTTAATATAAGAAAATATGTTTTTTGCAAGGTTAAAATAAAAAATTTGGGTTCTTTATTAAGTGATATGCCTTTCAAGAGCAAAATTAGGTAGAATGTCGGGGTGATTTAAAAAGTTGGTTTTAAGTGCTGTACTGAATATCCATCGATATAGGAAAATTTTGTCACTTTGAACAATCTGAAGCTTATATTGGGGAAAAATTGTAATTAAAGACAGACCTTCTTATAAGAAAAATCAAGTAGGGGGTGATCTGTAGTTTTGTTGGGGTTACTGAATATCATCAGGCAGATTAAGGCCCTCGGACCATATTCGAAAATTTTCCCGCGGAAAAGTTTGGCTTCCCATATATTTGAAGTTTTATATCTAATATATTGAAATATATAGGCGTACGGGAGCGTTTCGGTTTGGGAGGGGACAGAATTTGTCCCGAAAAATGTAATCCTGTTCGAAAAAGCACATGGATTTTTTTGAAAAATTGAGAACCACCAGACAGCAGGAAAAGGCATTTCCCGGGCTAGTATGGTAATTAGAAACAAAGTAGTCATTAATTTGAGCTTTCTTTCACAATTAAAATTTCACTTTATTATACTGTCCCAAAATGAAGAATAATATGCCAGCATGCATTGTTTCGGTAAGTAACCTGTTCGCCCAAAATATCTAAGCGGAGCGCAACCACCAGTTGGTACAGAAAATTGTTAAAAAATCTAGTCCCTCAGACTGTCAAACAGACGGAAATGGCATTTCCCAGACTTGTAACTAGAAATGAAGCCATCGTTATTTTGAGCTATTCTTTGAAATGAACGTTTAAATTCAACAGAAAAAAGGTCCAACTTGCTATAAGTGGATCAGAAAATTCCCAGATAAAAGGTACTGCTACAATTGAAATCATACTAATGTGTTTGACTCTTCTAGGAATCTTCGTTGTATTCAATTGCAAGATCCAAGTTGAAATTTCTACGTGACTGCCCTAACCCCAGGCTAAAAATGATTTTACTTTCGACGTATTTAAAAATATGTCACGTTACAAGGTGGTTTTAAATTAATTTTCAGTCAGACTTATGGGGAGACATCCTCACGCTACTGTTTATCATTATGTGTAGCTCAAAACATCCTGGCCAATTCTTATTACCGTTGCTAGAATTCGGCTTCGGGGCAGGCAAGATGGCAGATCATTGGGCACTGCATGCACCTGAACAACCTCTCGTCTGTTTTATGTCAGGAAAATTCGGAATTGTGAGTTTCCTTGAAGAATATGGTCTTCTGGGGAGCAAAACCAAGAAGACCGTCCGGATTACTGAAGTTTATAAGACCCGCATCTTTTATCAGTTTAAGGTGGGCATTCAGATGAAGGTTCCCCGACGAGATTGGGTTTTCTCAACAAGAGGGGAAAGGGCAGCCTTCCCCGACGGGGGCATGACCTTGAAAATTGAAGATACGATGAGGGATAACAGAGCTTGTAAGAAGTGATTAAAACAGATTCAGATAGGCATAAAAATACCGTTACAACAGAATTAGTTCAAAAAGAAAAAAGTTCACGATTATCCTCCCAGTAACTTCAGTCCTTATCCTTCATTTTAGACCTCCCCGAAGGAAATTGCCGTCAGTTCCACGACGGGGAGGAGATAGGACAAGGTACATGAAATGAGGTAAAACCGAGCAAAGAAGAAGTGATTGAAAATCGATTCTAATGTGTATTAAAATAGCATTTCAAGACAAAAAAAGTTTACCCATCCAGTAATTTCAGTCCTTGTAGGCTTTTTTCTTTCTCTTTTTTTTAAAAATTTTTTAAAATTTTTTTAGGCCTCCCCGATGAAATGGCCGACCTTCCCCGACGGGGAGCCAGTGGTCCCCGACGGGGGGCCATGGCCCCCAGCCCGCCCTCTGGCGCCACCCCTGGAAGTGTGTGAATCGAGGGGCAAGAACTGTGATTGCAGGGGCACAAAATTTTCTCTTAACATCCTGTGTACAATTTCAATTTTCATCTGGCGGGGCAGTAATATTTTGGGTGCAGCATTATCCGTAAAGCTCCTCCCCCCTGTGGCTTCGTACCTGGTTTGGTCTTTAACACATCCAGCTCGAATACGGCGCAAGTAATTTCCTTAAGTCGTCTCTTATATTATGACAGGCGGGAAATATCGCGTGTTAGTCTCCTACACACGTAAGCGAATTCTACTGCGTGAGGTACACTGTTTTATCGCAGGCCTACACAAAATTCAGTGGTCCGTCTGTATGTTGTTATTCCTCCAAACATGATAGTGTGTCGTCAATGCATAAGGTCTCATCTAGAAATCCCAAAGGTTAGGATTTCTTTGTAAGGTCTATGACGCGATTACGCCCAATACAATTTTTCATGTTTCCAGGAAGTGACGTTTCTTCAACCGATCGGGTCTCTTTCTTTGCGTAACTATAGCTGAATTCGCAAGCGCATTATTTTCTTGTATGTAGAAGCAATAATTACTACAGTAACGTTTTTTTAAAATTGCTAGAAAAATGTACCGTGATAGCCTCTAGATAGTTCAGGGAACAAAGTTTACGTAAGAAAAAATACTTCCAGGTCTGCGTTTTATAGCTAGTTGGGTCTTCGTTTTATAGGTCTTCGTTTTATAGCTAGTTGGGTCTTCGTTTTATAGGTCTTCGTTTTATAGCTAGTTGGGTCTTCGTTTAATAGGTCTTAGGTCTTCGGTCTTTGTTTTATAGACACCCAGATTTTAATGACATGTGAAACTCAGTAAAGACCTGCATGTTTACAGGAACTCAGGTCTTACTGTGCCAGAACAAATGATCAGGAACACAACTTGTCCATTATAGCTACAGGTAAACTTCTGTGTGTTATTTAATCACAGCCTTGCAGCTGTGGCAGGGGATGAAGAAACTGTTATTCTATGTCACTTAAACAGATGTTAATGATGAAAGTATAATGTGAGACATCATGCAATTAAAGGTCAAGAGCAGTCCCCTGAAGTTATTTTTAAACAACAGCTAAATTTCTCAATTTTCCTCTTGTTTCTCTACAAAGTATCTTTCATCATATTTTACAACTTCAGTATTGCATATTCAATGTAAAACAAGCAGTTACTCCTAGTAAATTTCACAATTGAAGAGAAAAATTGCTGTCACATGACCCTCAACAACCAATCATGAAACAGGACAGTCTACTATGCTACTTAACTTGGGACGACTGCTCTTGCCCTTTAATGCTGATATAGGGTCAGACCTGGTCCATCTTTAGACTAGCATAACAAAACTCAAAGTGAGATGCCTTTCTATTCTGACTGCAAATGAGAACATGAACTTAAAATTAACCTTTTTAGAGGCATTTACATTTGCTGTAGGAGAGAAACTTATTTTACATGGTGTTTCATGTTTTTATGTGTGTAGTTTCATAAAATACTTTTTCTTTTTCAAATCAACAGCATGAAGATATATGCAAATTTCCATCTGCAGAGTTTTACAGTAATGAACTTGAAACAGATGAAACTGTGAAAAGAAGACCCCAGTTTTTACCGTCATACATTTGGCCAGGGAAGAACCACTTTCAACGTGTATTCTGTCATGTAGAAGGAATTGAGGATGCACAAACAGTGAGAACAGCTGAGGGCAACGAAATGTCAAGGAGTAATGAGAAAGAAGCAAATGAAGTCGTAAGCACAATCCGATATGTGTGTAACTCCAGCTATTATGTCTTAGGCCTTGAATTTTGAAGCATGCCATTGTGGACAGGCATCAGCACTCACCTGACCTAAAATTTGTTAGGAGTGTGACTATTTGCACACCTTAAAGGAGGATGGGAACTCAAAGAGGCCTATCTATTAAAACTCTCTTCTCTCTTCTGGTGTAGCACATATAGTAGTAGTATCATTGTTAATTGAATGCTTGCAGCACCACCACAGGCATATGGGTGTATTTCAGTTTTGGGACTTCTTACTCTTAATCTAGCAGTGGTCCTTTTTTCCAATTGTAGGTCGCTGGTTCCTCTTTCCTTATTACATTCCTATATTTTGATACCCGTATGTCACAACATCCTCATGTTCTGACTCTCGTAATTTCAAACCAGCACCTGCACTTCGTTCCAAGAGCATATTGTTCTGACAACCCCTATGTTCTAACCAGATGTAGATGAATATAGCCGTGTGGCAAATGTATCCTACCTCTAATTGCCGGGAAATTGCAGTATGAATAAGAGATACAACTAGTCCAAAAGGTTACCAGGAACCCTTGATCCAGGCTGGTGGATGGCCACCATCAGTTGGCATGGAACTTAAAGAAACCTATCAAAATTCTGACCTTTCGGACAGGGGAAATGGCATTTCACTGGTTTGGAGGTAGGATCCAAACAGTCATTTGAAGCTTTCATTTTAAAGAAAATGTTCACTTCAATAAAAAAAATAAGCAAATTGCAAAATGATTAGAAAGCATTTTCAGGATAAGCACAAACTAGAATTTGCTATGCACCCACCCACCGAGTTCGATCTTTTGCTACCTTTGAGTTTAGAAGTTTGTGTCGCAAATTTTAGTTGTCAAAATTACACATGGGCTTGTGACCTTTGGCCTCATGCTATAAATTAAAATGGCATACAAATCTTCTGTGATGCATATCATAGGCTATAAGTCTGTAAATGTTTTCTATATTGCTGCCCCATTTATGGGCACCATAATACAAAAAGAATATTTAAAAACAAAATTTAGCCCAGATTTTGTGGCTTTTGACCTAAAAGTGTCCCACTCTTGAGATTTTACCAGAGGGCTCAAACCCACCAACTTTTTAGTCTCTTGAGTTGGCTCCAGAGTCAAGGAGCAGTTTTTGGATGATTGGCAATCGCAAGCCAATTTTAAGTAAAGAGTACCCTTACCCAAAAAGAATGTAGGCATATTTGATCACATGATCAAAAAACAGAAACGCCACCACAACTTTCTGCCCCACCCCTGACTAGCAATCATCAGTCCCTAAATTTCCCCTCCATTCATTTTTATGGTGTTGGTTGCTATGGCAACTGATGGAGGAAATTGTATGCATTTTTCAATAGTAAACGAATTACAAAATGTTATCCTCCACATATTACGTATGTGGGAATAAAATCAAAAACAGCACACCCATCACACTCCTAAATTTCCCAAGGAAAGTGATTTGCTGCCCACCTGGAAAATTTTACCTTCCATGCCTGATGTTCTTCTACCATGTTGAATTTGTTTACTCTGCTTCTCAAATCGAGTCCATTCAAAAGATTTCAAACTTGATATGTTGATGCGTTAGGATGTAAGGTAGAACCCTATTGATTTTGGTGGAGGTCAAAGGTTATTTGGGGCCACATGGGGTCAAACCCCGAAATCCTTGTTTACACGATATCTCATGGTAGAAAAATTGGATTCATTTCAAACTTGATATGTTGATGCGTTATGATGTAAGAAAGAACCCTATTGATTTTGGTGGAGGTCAAAGGTCATTTGGGGTCACATGGGGTCACACCCTGAAATCCTTGTTTACACTACATCGCAAGGTAGGAAACTTGGATTCATTTCAAACTTGATATGTTGATGTGTTATGATGTAAGGAAGAACCCTATTGATTTTGGTGTAGGTCAAAGGTCATTTGGGGTCACATGGGGTCAAACCCTGAAATCCTTGTTCACACTATATCGCAAGCTAGGAAACTTGGATTCATTTCAATTGTGATATGTTGATGCGTTATGGTGTGAGAAAGAACCCTATTGATTTTGGTGGAGGTCAAAGGTTATTTGGGGCCACATGGGGTCAAACCCCGAAATCCTTGTTTACACGATATATCATGGTAGAAAAATTGGATTAATTTCAAACTTGATATGTTGATGCGTTATGATGTAAGAAAGAACCCTATTGATTTTGGTGGAGGTCAAAGGTCATTTGGGGTCACATGGGGTCAAACCCCGAAATCCTTGTTTACACTCTATCGCAAGGTAGGAAACTTGCATTCATTTCAAACTTGATATGTTGATGCGTTAGGATGTAAGGAAGAACCCTATTGATTTTGGTGGAGGTCAAAGGTTATTTGGGGCCACATGGGGTCAAACCCCGAAATCCTTGTTTACACGATATTTCATGGTAGGAAACTTGGATTCATTTCAAACTTGGTATGTTGATGCATTATGATGTAAGAAAGAACCCTATTGATTTTGGTGGAGGTCTAAGGTCACATGGGGTCCTATGGGGTCAAACCTTAAAATCCTTAATTATACTATATCTCAAGGTAAAAAACTTGGATTCCTTTCAAACTTGATAGGTTAATGGGTTTTGATTCAAGGAAAAACCCAATTAATTTCGTTGGAGGTCAAAGGTCATTTGGGGTCACATGGGGTCAATCTCCAAAAACCTGTATAGGACAGCTCAAGGTACTGTACGAAACGTGGATGTATTTCACAATTAGTGTGTGTATGAGTTATGGTGAGTTGAAAGTACTGTACCTGTTGTTTTTTGTGGAGGTCAATGGCCATGTGGTATCACCTGGCATCAAACTCTGTAAACCTTGTTGGCAGAATATCTTAAGGCACAGTAGAAATTTGGCTTTTTGAATATAGAAGTGTTTTGGTTAAAAGAAAAACCAGTTACTTACAGGTTGAGTCAAAGGTCACTTTGGGTCACCAGTTGTTACAACAAATGTAGCATTTTATTGAAAAGAGCATGTATGTATCATCGAAACCTCAATTCATTTTTGCATTCTGGTTTATAGTTACATTTGGTCATTAAGGGTTGGATACAAAGATGTGTCCTATTTTCACATTGATGTAGTCTAATTAGGGACAGGATTATATACCACTTCTCCAAGTTTTTATCAGAAGAGGTGAAGTCTGGTCTGTCATATTTTAAAGACAGTGTTATTCATTACCCCAGACAGCTCCAATCCTTCCAAAACCTACTTACTTCTAGCCAATTCCACAGCTGTCTTAAACTTGTCCTTTTCCAGACACAATCCTAGTTCATTTTTTCAGGTCATACTCTGGTTAGCTTACAAGGCCCTAATGTGTAATTGGAACACTCCCTGAACAGGGTTTTGCCTGGGTTTAGAATTGAACGTCGCGCATCTGATGCGTCCATAGGTGGATCGCTGGCCTGGGGGAGGGGTATAAGGGGAGGGGGTCTCCCCCCCCTTTTGGAAATTTTGTGACTTATGCAAGTCGCTAGATGCAAAATGGTGACACTTTTTAGGCAAATTAGTCTACACAATTTCTGTAAGTTGACGCAAAAATATTAGCACTGAAACTCACATTCGTACAAATTTTGATGTACTGGTAGCGGTCATGTTGGCTTTATATCACTTAATTTCTGCTTCAAAAGTTTTGGTTCATCGCCATGGCTTTTATTTAGCGCTGGCACCGGATGATTTTTACCCCCGGTTGGCCGTTATTTCGCGCCCGTTGCTCGAAATTGACATAATTGGTCCGGTTTGCAATATTACAAGTTCATGATAGAAAATATTGGGAAAATTTCCGTTCGTTTCACGAACGGGATATCATTTTTGTAGGTGTAATATTTTCACTTCAAAAGTGGGAATACAAATCAACTGTTAATACAGTAGATTTGTTTGCAGTCGATATCACATGTCCTTTAATAATTTAGTTCTTAGGCCAACATCATGCTCATTCTATTTTTCATCCCCCAATCATGTCAAAACATTTGCATTCTTTTACTGGGTTGTAGTTAAGTTAATGTTCTGTAGCTACTCTCCTGCTTCAACAAAGCCCATGTAGAGCAATCATTCATGATAATCTTAGCAGTTCTGGGTAGCAAAAAAATTGCACCCAATTAGCGTATCTTATGGTTCCTTTCAGATATAAATATCCCCGTATATTTTAAGCAGTTCTTGTCCAAAACTTACGTCTTGTTTGAAAGGAATATGCAACTGAAATACACGTAAGTCAGATCCCCGAAAAAATCCACGTACGCAGAGATTTGTGATGCCGTTTCATGGGAAAACTTGTCCCGAGACCGAGTATCTTCACACACTAAATCACATAGACGAAGGCGCGAGTTGTGATTGGCTGGCTAGAATCAACGCAATTGAACCAATCACGATGCAGGGACCGATTTAAATTTTGAAATGGATCGTATGCATATGATGTCACCAAGCAAAACATGACGCCTTGTCTGGCGAAAAAAACGGACACGCACGAAAGTCTACTGCATACATGGGCCAAGAATTTTGCTGCCTGAGACCACGTGTATCACTGTTTTTGTTCGCAATGACGTCGCATGACAACATTGCATAAGTCCTACTGTAAATAACATTACGTAAGGAATGCTAGAAATGACCTAATTTATGCAAGATAACAACCACCGAACCTGCACAAGATTCTAGGAGCTACATGTACAAAACGTGCACAGACATGTATGCTAAGCTTGGGGATTTGAAAAAAGGCGAAACACTGCAGCTCGACAGTCTGTACAATGTGTTTTGTGCAGAACAGTTTGTACAGCAACTTACGCGGCGCTTGCTGCGAGAAAGCAAGGAAAACACATTGAATGCAATTCTAAATTTAATTCCATGTAATACTACAGGGTTATAGCGGGAAATATCAAACGATCACTTCCATGGCAGGGAAAAAGTTTTACGTTTGTGATTGTCAATGCATCCCGTTTTCCTGGGAAGTTAAATGATGAATTTTACGAAACTAAGGGCAAGTTTTAAGTATATTTTAGCCCCTTTTTCAGCTTGTAAATAATCAGTGGTAATGATCGAGTGAATGCCAGAATTTATAAAAGCAATGGAGCACGTGGCTGCATGCAATCACAGATTGTGTGCGTACCGATCTTTTTATGAAAACATGTTGGGAAAACAAGGACATCATACACATAAGGTCCATTGCACTTATTTTAAGTTACCTCTACGTAAGAAACATCGTGATTGGTTCATTATTGCTTTTAACCAGCCAATCATACTCGCGACATCGTCAATGCAGTTTTACTGTGTAGGAATAACGGGTACGTGTAGAAACCAACTGTCTTCGCATAGAATTCTAATACTCCCATTGCATTTGTGCTATGATCAAATTTTCCAAACTTTTGTTGTAGTCGGGCAAAACATTTCAGAGATGGAGTATTTACTGGGGGGTTTAGACTGCAGTGTACGTTTGCACAACTTCATTTTCCGATTTTCTGAATTGTGGCATAAGTTTTAAGAACGACGTAACTGGAAATATGTGGGATTTCATCGTAAAGATACAATGACATGGTTCGTTCGTTTGATTGATAATTTCCCAAATCTGAGACATTAGCCCCGCCTCTAACCTGCAAAAACGGGTGTTTGTGTTTTGGTCGTGCAAGTCGTGTTGTGCCACGTAGCTACTGCGCTCCGGAGTTAGCACAACAGTTTCCTGATACGAGCCTACGAGGGCAAGTGCAGGCTAGTTAATAATGATGTGTTGTTACTTGTTCAGTAGTAGGCCCTATGGGCTATACATACAGAGCTCTGACTCGCATGCAGTGGTATGTGCATGGAATTTAAAAAAGTTAGTTGCAGTTTTACAAATAAGTCAATGATTTTGTCGTTTATTGTATTAACAACAAAAGCAATCGTTGACAGAAAGAAGAAAAATTATGGAGGCTAGCTGGCAGCAATTTTGAACATCGCGGCCATTTTTTGAACGTTGCGACCTCCTTGATTTTGAAGCTTGAACGTCGTGGAGTGCGACATTCAAAAGGCCCAGGGAAAACCCTGCTGTACATGATGTGTTATATGAGCTACTTCACAATTTTTTAATTTGATGTCAAATCAAAGAGGTAATGTGCCAATTGAGAATTTCTGTAGACTGATGGTAAAATTGTACTCTAATTGTACGACTGCCTTTAAATTTAAGGTTACTTTGTTTATTTCATTCAATAATGACATATTGCTTTGTTCTCAAAGGTGATTTCATGTTTTCTTTACATTGACTTGCATTTTTCTGAACCTTGCATCAAAGTCATATCCTCTGTTGTTTAAATTATTGATCAGGTACTTTTGCAAGGTATTTCAATTCCATTCTACTATTTATATCCAATTCTAGGTCCGCATTGCTGAGACTCTGATTCGGGATTTCAAAGTTCACCCTAAGGATTTGATCATTTTATCACAGTACAGACTTCAGTGTCAGCTCATCAAGGACAAATTGCACATCAAACAGATCAAGGTTCAGACTATAATAAAGAGCCAAGGTAAGACAGTTAAAAATGAGAGGCTTTTAGGATTTACCCCTTGCTGTTGAGAGAGAACACTTTAATCATAAGTCAGTTTTTGGGGAAACTGGTGTGTTAGAAGTTGCCTCTCTCAGAGGGAATGGCCCTCTCTTATTTGAATATTTTTCCCTATCTAAGGAACTTGCGTTGTAAGTGGTGTGAAATCATGTAATTGTATTAGGGCTTGGCAAATAAGTTGAATAAATGCAGGCCTTCTTTGATAAATGAATTGTATGTGGCTTTCATATATATTTGCGACAAATTGACAAGAAAATTGGGAAGGGGAGGCAGTCTCAGCAGTTGTAGACAAGTATATGCAAGTTACCTGTTAATGCTGTTTCACAGCATCCTGTTTCATATTTGTACTAATTTTAGATAACAGAATAAACAAAACAATTGTTCCTTGCTTTTTGTTGTATGTTTTATTGTTTTTTCTTTACTTTCCTCTTTTTGTCACAGGTTTAACTGGCAAAACCTGTGGCAGCTGAAAGTAATATTTACAAAGAATTTGAGTCAAATCTTGTTGCTTCAAATTGAAGTCAAGAATAGATGTGTAAACCTGTGTCAAACCTGTGTCCATAGGGCTCCAAAAACACAAGTTTGTCACCCAGGAACATGTGCGATTCCCTTGTTTTTCATAGGTTGACACACTCCCTTTTTGTAAGGTTTTAGCCTTCACATCTTTGTAAATTGCCAAAAGGATGCTTTTCATCAACTAGTGTTCATGGAGGGCACTGAAAATGTCCCTGTCCAAGAGACCTTTGTTACAGACCCAAAGTACTGCCAGCAATCCTGGGCAGAGCCCTATACATATTTACTGTTTACAACAGAAATGTGTTGTTGGTCAAATTTGAAAAACTTTTTTCTTATCTTTCCAAAAAAAGTAAAATTAATATATACTTATCACATATGTAGTATTTAAGAATGATTTCAAAGAATTTTATAAACTGATTAGATGTTTTCTTTGTCAAAAGGAAGCGAATGGGATTTTGTGATATTGTCACTTGTTCGGTCTTTGCCTGAAGAGGAAATTCCGGAAAACCCAGGCAGAAGCTGGAAGCGTATCAATCTTGGCTTTATAGAAGATGAGAACCAAATGAATGTTGGCTTGACAAGAGCCATGCAAGGTCTTGTTATTGTTGGTGAGTGCTCCAAGGTGGAGTATGTTATTAATGTGTCTATTTCACTCCTCCTATTTACATTTGTATTTCCCCTAATTGCGTAACAATACCCATCTTGCAGACACTTAGCACAGGTGGCGCCCTAGCCCATCTCACTATCTCTCCCGCTCATTCCTCTATTACCACGCTTGCAGTTCAGACACATGTGTTTAGCTGCTCTCTTTCCTTTACTCATCTGGACTTTTTGAGACTTCCAAGACTTTTCGTCATCTTTTTCAGACGTGTGCTAACCTCTGGAGAAGTGTTGAGTACCTTGTTTCATGTTTTTATATAACGTTTTGTGTTTTTCTGGGAGGTATGCGGCCGTTTAGGTCAG
This sequence comes from Holothuria scabra, assembly GCA_037179385.1. Lineage (NCBI taxonomy): Eukaryota > Metazoa > Echinodermata > Holothuroidea > Aspidochirotida > Holothuriidae > Holothuria > Holothuria scabra. Next base: position 33,515,543 of record CM074185.1, on the reverse strand, counting down.
CCTCTCCTTAGTTCAGACTGTCGTTACATTCTTATTATGTATAGTTTGCTGGCCTATACAGTCGTTCACCTTGTTTTGTCTTCTAGTTGTTAAGCTTTCCTTTGCGAGGTTAGCTTTGTTAGGCCGAGTTTTGCATGCCTTCATTTCTATGTTAAGCCTATAGCTTCTTTGAGGCCTCTCGATCGCGGTGAGTGCTCCAAGGTGGAGTATGTTACTTAATGCTTTTGACAAATACGATCTTACATGTAGTACATACTATGGCTTGGAAAGTCCATACTATGGCTGAGAAAGAGCAGTACATATTAAAACTGCAAATCAGGGTTCTCTCAGCCTTCGTAAGTTGATTCCCACTTTTGGTTTCTTGCATTAGCAAAAGGAAACTAACATGCAGTCAGGTTGGCATGTGTTTGCCTGTGATGCTAGCTTAGGTATGCTAAAAGTCAACAAGTGAAAGTTGAACTTGAAGGAAACTTGGTTTGTAGAAACCACCATAGTGAGAAGGTGTTACTTATCATTTTTGGTGGTCCAGGGTCATTTGGGGTTACCATGGATCAAACACTGAAAACCTTGTTAAAATGATATTTATGGGTATGGGTATGAATCCGAAGAAAAATTTATTTCCATTATAGATACAAGGTCATGAGAACTGGTAGGGGTACGAGTATGGAATCTTCTACTCAGTAGGGGAAATGTGACAGTTTTTTGGTTTCGATGATAAGAGAAACCAATGCATTCATGATGGTGTGTGTGTGTATTTTTGTTAGTGTATGTGTGTGTGTTTGTGGCACTTTGCTCATTGACACAATATCTCAAGATAGGAATATCTGACAGTTTTCAAACTTGGTTACTTGGTACATAGATGTGCCATATTGAGAGAAAGAATCCTATGTTTTTGGTGGAGGTCAAAATCATCTGGGGTCACCAGGGGGTCAAAGTCTGAACACTTTGTTAATGGGATATCTTGAGGTAGGAAACTTATATAGATTTCATATGTGGTATGTGGATGCATTATGGTCAGGGGATGGTTCCTGTTGTTTTTGGCAGAGATCAAAGGTCATCTGGGGTCACCAGGGGTCAAAGTCTGAAATCTCATTAACACGATATCTCAAGATAGGAAGCTTGGAAAGATTTCACATTTGGTGTGTGGATGCATTATGGTCAGGAAATGGTCCCTATTAATTCTGATGATGGCATCATTTGAATTGAAACATTTATGTATCATCCAAACCTCAATGCATTGTTGCATTTTGGTTTTATATAAAATAATTCCCTGTAGGCATGAATCTTTCTTAATTCATGACAACTTGAATGCCTTTGGAATTGAAAGTTTTAAGCAACATTTTGCAGAGTCAATTCCTGTGCCAAAACTGGTATTAATACCACATGTGTGCTTACTCTCAAATATGTAAATCAGAATAGTCCATCTAAGTGTGTATCAGTACACAATTCATTGGCAATCAATTTTAGATTTAATTCAAAAGAACATTTTGAGAACCTTTGCATCTACATCAAAAGAACCTTTGCATGACCATAAGAAATTTGCCAGTTACTAATTAACGTGTTTACCTTGGTCATTCATATGCAACAATATTTTGACTTGAAAAGAAAAAAAAAAGATCGCTTTAAACATAACTAACCACATTAAAATAGCAGAAGCCAAAGTGAAATGGAGTAACTAGGGTGAGAGTATTATCCATTAATCTGTATTAAAGTCCAGTGTGGGATAATCCATGGTCAGCTTGCTGTAATGAATGAATGGAAGTTGAGGATATTAGAACATACCAAGAAACTACTGCTTTACTATAATGACCAAGATCAAAGCCCAAGATCAGCTAATAATTGGAGTAAAGAACCAGCCGTCAAAGGCTTTCATTTGGGGAACTGCAAAGCAAGGATGGCAGTGACCAGTTTCAAGAAAGGAAAATTGTAAAGCATGCATGCAAAAATTATATGTCGTGCATACGAAAGAATGATATGTCTGCTCACTTCTGTTATAAATGTTTGAAGCATGAAGTAAGATAGCTCAGTTTCTAACCAACTGTTTCAAGTCAGACTGGCCATGGTCTTTTTTTTCCAGTTGTAGCTCATTGGCTTGTTTTCCCTGTTCCATTGCTTTATGCTGAGCACCAAGCACAGTGGCTGTAGGTTCCATTCTTTCAAGTCTTCAGTATGACCCAGCCTGGAGTCAATACTGGCTAGGACCAGGTCTGGAGTTTCAAGCATGAAATATAAACAAAATGGAAAGGTGCATGAGAAATTTAGAACTGTTGTGGCTTCAAACAAGGTTCAAATCTGCATATGCCCTTACATGCTCATAATTTCTATTGCACATAACTTTGCTGAGAGCAAACACAGTGGAGGTGTACCTAATATGAGTATGGATTAAAGCAGTAAGCCAGAGAACTGAAAACTTTGTCTTAAAGATTGGTATTTTCATACCTCTTTTCTCTTCAGGTGATAAGAAAATCTTGAAAACATGCAGCAAATGGATGAAACTAATCAAGCATTATGAGGAAACAGGATCTGTGATTGATGCTGTAAACTTTCTTCGATGATGAAGCATGAAATTGGGTATAGGCAGAGTGCAGGAACACAGCCTTCTGAGAATCATTTTCATTTTAAACTACGGGTAATTCAGTCTTTGAAAAAGCGTAAATGTAGTCGCCAATATTTGGTCAGTACTTGCTACCTTTCTTGTGTCAGTTTACATGTTATTATACAGTTTGCCTGTCTTTGGATATAAGCTCTTTGGTGGCAGACATGTAGCAGGGCAAGAAGAGTGGCAAATTACCTATGCTCATATTTTTAGTCTTGTCACTAGCAAGAGATTTTCTTAGAAGTTGGTCATGGCCGTACTTGATGACTGGGTCAGATTAGCTGTTCTGGGATTTCAGTGACCTTGTACTGCAGTAGTTCAGATGTGATTATGCACCAATAAATTAGTACCTGACTATATTTTAAGTGTTTTGAAGTGCTTTAGAAGCCCCAAAACATGTAGAAAATTGGAACAGTATAACAAGCTGCAGACCACATGCCACAGTGTTGTGGACTGTATGACACACACAGTATATGTCATAGTGTCCTGAACAATGAATAAAGTTACAATGTGCATGAGAGGCAGTTGCTTGTTACCATATTATGCAAAGAAATACAAGATTTGTCAAGGGAGGGGAAAGGAAAACCCAGCTTTTTCTTTGGGGCAAGTCCCCAAGTTACCAATGATTTTGTGGTATGCAAGCAGGGTAATACAGGTGATGAATTGTCAAATTATTTTTCTAGAAATAAATTGGGACTTTCTTGTACCATAATAAATAAATCTTCAGTGTTTCTGTTGCTTTCCAACAGGCAATTGATAAATCTGTTGAAAAACTGAGTGTAGCTTTCATCTCTTTGGTTCGGGTTTTGAGCAATTACAACGTTGATACTTTGTGTGATAAACTTGCATAAATTCTTTTATGTAGAAACTTTTCATGGGTCAAGTTTTTATCCACAAAAGACCATTTGGTATACATGATGAGATGTTCAATACTTAGAGTAAGACTTCTTTCAAAATCTTGCTGTGAAAATAATTGTCAGATACGTTTGTAGCTACATTTCAAGACATTATGAAATTTTGTCTTCATTGTGAAGTTCCTTCACCAATGTTGTTTTTGTCTTTTTTTTCTTTACACTGTTTCCTAAAATATTGCAAATGTTGTGATATTTTATGGACTTATTCTTTACTCAGTTTTCTCCAAATACAGTCTCTTACATTTGTCAGAAAATATTTTATCCTTGCCTCACTTCTCAGCCTCACCTTGAGGCCAGCGTCTGGGATGATTTTAGCAACTTCCGTCATGTAGGATTAGACTAAAATTGAAGTAGGTATGAAAGACCAGTTCCAGACTAATTTTAGGCCATCTATTAAATGTGACCTAAAAGTTTCAATCTTTTCATTCAAAAATGCATCTCATGTGTGTTTTTTTTTTTCTTTCTTTTAGAAGAAATTTTAATGTATGTATGTAAGGAGTATGCCAAGTTTGCAAGTCATGCTGCACCAACTCATGTTAAATAGAATATAAACAAAATCTTAAATAGTTTGTGACCTGTTACTTGTAAATCATGTTAATAGTTGATATTATTGCATTACACCACAATTTCATCATTTAGCATATCAGACAATTTTTATGGTTATATTAATGTGTTTAAAGCACCCTGGCTTGCCAAAACACAATTGCTTCATTATCCCATCTTTTTTACTTTTTTGAAAATAAATTTCAATAGTTAGCAACTCTTTTCTTCTCTAATGAAGTTTTTTTTTCTTATTTTCAAATGTGAAAGTCATTTCAATTGGCCCACCATCTCCAGTGTAAACATTTCTATTCTGTACAGTTACCCAAGCTCTAGTTTTTCAGTGACTTTTGTTCATTTGCCAATAAATGGAACTTGTCTGAAATGTAATACATCATGCATAGGGGTGTAATAGACCTTATGCATTGACAACACGCTGACATCGTCCTTGGGGGTGGAACAATAGAACATGTTGCCTCATGCATCAGAATTTGCCCTGCTTGTGTAGCAGACTATGCACATATTCAACTGGTTGACAAATCAGCTGTCTTCATTTGTCGGTGTTGGTGTTTTTTTGCCCCCAAAGGAAGGCATACTCTTTTGCTCTGTGACATCATATGCATAACGTCTATTGACCAGTTTGTCTGGGATTGTGACATTTTCCAAATGTAGGTACTAAACAGTGACAACTCATAGAACTATATGTATACTTGATTAATACATTGTTTTCTTTTTTTTTTTGTATTGCATATAGGTTGTAAATATCTGTTTTCCTTTTCTTTTTTTTCACAGGAGGTCATCCACCTTGTGAATGTAGTCATGGCTTCAATTCCTGGATGACTCCCTTTTTATGTCATATTTTATTGTGAAATGTGGTTGAAAAATGAATTGAAATGAAATCAAGTGTTTAGCTTAGCATGAAAAAAAAAAAAGTGGAGATGATATCAACATTAAATTTTTGTTAGTATATGTATGTGAAAGCTTTGTTGACTTGATAAAAGTTATGTGGTGTAATTACAGCTAGCAACATTGTCCAAAAAAGTGACACTTTTTTTTGTTGAGTACTTTATCATGTTTAGCTTTTATAGGTCAAAGCTCCATGGTCCTATTTACGTTTCATGTAAAGCTTTATTCTTTTTAAGAAATGTTTCAATAGTTTAATACGATTTGACAATTATATTTTATGTTCTTTGCTACTGTTGTGATGATATTGAATGACCATACATTGGCATTATTATTTTTTGTGACTACTTTCCTTCACACAGTTTCCATTTTAAAGTAGTCTTTCAAATGAATAATTCCATCTTTCCTGAGGTATTATATTTTGTACTACAATTAATGGAAGTAATCACTGGTATGATGACAACAGTTTCAAAATTCAAAGACAAAATTGTTCAATATATCTGTGTTCAGGTGAAATAGAATTGTAAAGAACCACATTTTCAGGTATATTTCTGTATGGATGTAATATTTTTGTATGTATAGTCATCAATGATTGCTTAAAATTGCTAAATATTCTGCATATTGCTGCCAAAAAATATTTTGAATGGTTGTTATTGTTCTTTCATTCACGTAGTGTTATTTGTCCCCAAAAAAGAAAAGTCAAAAAAAAAAGAAGTGGAAGGAAAAAGACGTGACATTTAGATGTACTTACCTGTTCTTTCGTTACTTAGAACCTCATTGTGCACCATGTAAGCATAAGATAAAAATGGTATATTATTTTCTCTTGATTTTTTATGCAATTTTTACATTTCTAGACATTCTTTTATTTGTCCATGTATGTAAAGCAGATTTTCCCAACTGGTAGAGGTGGTGCTTCTGCTGTACCGCACTTTGTCAGGTTGCATCTGAAAATATCTCAGCTAAATTGTCCAATTGGGGCAGCATGTGGAAGGAGTGGTGGAGCCACTCTTGTTACTCAAACAACTCTCAACCTGGCAATAAGTCCAAGAACAAGTGATGCCCCCCCACCTTCAGTTTACTAAATATTTGCTGTTGAAAAGCATGACCTCACACACAAGATTAAAAAACTTAGGAGAAAGAGTATCATTTTGTTGATACCTAATCACAAATGCACAGTCTCTGACAAAGACTATACAGGAAGTTGTCCATCCTATCACAGGAGTTTCTTTCACATCACAAATGGTCAGCAGGTTAACAGGTGCATTTCCCAGCATTTCCCAGACTTGCAGTAGTGGCATTCCTTGTATTTCTGTTTAATCTAGCGATGCGACACTACTATTAGCTAGTTGCATTGTACAGGTATAAGTTTTAGCTCTGCTTTTGCTGTGTAAAGGCTCCTGTATTAAACACCACATAGACTATTAATTGGCCATAAAAATATTGCTGTTTTCTCTATCAATTAGTAATAAGATTTTCCTCAAGGATTTTGTATTTCCAGTTCTGTAAGTGGACTGAAACCAGCAGAAATTCCCAACAAGCAAATAAATGTTAGGTCTTCTTACTTTCATGTATTCTGGAATTATTTATGTCTCAATTTGGAAGAAATTTTACACTTAACAGTTTTTTATCCATATGCAATTATGTCTCCTATGCTCTTTTATAGTATTATCATATATTTTACAACTGGACTGTTATCCATAATAACTATAATCCGAGCAAAGTGTTGCCTCTACTGGCTAATACCTGTTCCTGTTGGAGTTGATTGCATTTTAATATCACTTACTCAAATATAATGTACCTATTCAGATTCTGTTATAATGTATTCTCATTAGACGTATCCATAGGGTTGCTACAACACCTCCTTGGTTCATAAAAGTTTACTCCAGGATTAGAAGGTATCATGTGAGCTTTTATGATTTCATGTTTAGTGGTAATACAGCCAGGGTTCTTCATACCTTATTCATGGTAACCATTTGAATTTGGCAAACCTTAGTCATGTTATAGTAATAAGTCAAAGAAAATGTAATTCAAGCAAAATATGAATATTGATTGATGTTAAGAAAAAACTTTGATAATATTTTTTCATTTTGTTTATATGTTTTACTATGGATATGGAAATGTCATTTTTTTTTTCACTTTATTTCGCACTTCCAATATTTGTTATTGCCTTTATAGAATCTGGTGACATGAAAGTGACAATAGTTGAATAAGTGATGTGAAAGCATTAAAATTTGAAATAATGGCTGAATTTTCATCAAAGTCTATTAAATATTGACTCTTTCCAGGGTTATTTCTGTTTCATTCTTGTATCATAACTAATCATGAGCTTAATATGCAAATTTGTGACATCCAAATGACCATACCATATATGGCTAATGTCAGCCTTTTTTTTTTTTCCCAGTCTTAATTTCAAGCACAGTTGAGAGGTTTTTACCTTTGTAATATTAATTTTGCCAAGCAGTGAGTTAGTTCAGAAAAAATAAAAAAAAGGTGGTGTGTCTTGAGAATGGTAAAAGATATCAAACAAATGCTAATGGATGTCTGAGATTACTTGGGAATTAAATTCTATTAAAACTGAGTGGAGAGAAGTACTTATGGTGGCAGTATATCACCATACCTAAATAAGTTTTTTTTTCATAGATTAGTCTGTAGAGGTCTTTGCTTGCTTTAGTGATGGGTTTAGTGATTCAGTTGCTATTGTATGAAATATATTGTTTAAATGAATATTTAAGTCACATAGAGTGGCAATGTTTTACTTTAACCTACCAAGAAAGAAAGGAGAGGGAGATTCTTTCTAAGTTTGTATTTGGTTTTGTAAACTTAAATGAAATATGTAAGCTAAATTACTCATTGTGCCAAATGGGACTCTCTGAGCCATGAAATGATGAACTGTAAATGTACACGTGCAGAGTTGTAGGTTTGGGTCATGTGACTTGGACTCATGTCTCTTTTTTGTCACTTCTTTGGCAACTTTTATGACAGACTCATGACTTGACCTGGACTTACCAAAAAAGACTTGTTATTAAGGCAAATCATATGTGTGTTGAGTGACTAAACAGGCCTTAAAATGTGTTTAATTTGCATGAGGTCATTTTTGGTTTCGATGATAAGAGAAACCAATGCAATCATGATGGCGTGTGTGTGTATGTATGTGTGTGTGTGTGCGTGTGTATGTGTGTGTGTGTGTTTGTGACACTTTGCGTGTTAACACGATATCTCAAGATAGGAATGTCTGACAGTTTTCAAACTTGGTACATAGATGCGCCATATTAAGAGGAAGAACCCTATTTTTTTTGGTGGAGGTCAAAGGTCATCTGGGGTCACCAGGGGTCAAAGTCTAAAAACCTTGTTAACACGATATCTCAAGGTTGGAAACTTGGATAGATTTCATATTTGGTATATGGATGCGTTATAGTCAGTAGATGGTCCCTATTGTTTTTGGCGGAGGTCAAAGGTCATCTGGGGTCACCGGGGGTCAAAGTCTGAAAATCTTGTTAACACGATATCTCAAGGTTGGAAGCTTCGATAGATTTCATATTTGGCATGTGGATGCGTTATAGTCAGTAGATGGTCCCTATTGTTTTTGGCGGAGGTCAAAGGTAAACTGGGGTCACCAGGGGTCAAAGTCAGAAAACCTTTTTAAAGCAATATCTCTAGGTAGGAAACTTGGATAGATTTCATATTTGGTATGTGGATGCGTTATGGTCAGTAGATGGTCCCTATTGTTTTTGGCGGAGGTCAAAGGTCATCTGGGGTCACCGGGGGTCAAAGTCTGAAAACCTTGTTAAAGCAATATCTCAAGGTTGGAAGCTTGGATAGATTTCATATTTGGTATGTGGATGCGTTATGGTCAGTAGATGGTCCCTATTGTTTTTGGCGGAGGTCAAAAGTCATCTGGGGTCACCGGGGGTCAAAGTCTGAAAACCTTGTTAAAGCAATATCTCAAGGTAGGAAACTTGGATAGATTTCATATTTGGTATGTGGATGCATTATAGTCAGTAGATGGTCCCTATTGTTTTTGGCGGAGGTCAAAAGTCATCTGGGGTCACCGGGGGTCAAAGTCTGAAAATCTTGTTCACACGATATCTCATGGTAGGAAACTTGGATAGATTTCATATGTGGTATTAGGGCTGTCAGCAATTAGCCATTAATCGCCAGCCAAGTAATCGTTTAGTAAAATGGTACATGCGATTAATCGCATCTCATGCTCTTGGACTCTGACTTGCGTTAAGTAAACAAGGTATAGTCCTTCACAAGTTTAGCTGCCTTGACAAAGCAATCGATGTCTGCAGTATGAACAACAAGCTCAAAAATTACGCAGAGCTATGACATTCACCTTTTATCCACCCAACCCCCTGTAGTTTACATGTGATTGTGTGCAGTGTCATGGGGGACGTTTTAATCCGTGAACCCCAAACATGGAACCTGTTGTGACAGGCTTTACTTCAACACCACCAATACATTTGTAATGAACATAATTTACAATGAAATTTGAAAGCACTAAACGTATGCATACACCACAGTGTCTTTTAAGTGCCCTGTGCGCCATTGTGCACTTCACCGTAATAGTTCAATTTCAACAGCCACTTGTCAGTTCGCTACTAGCGTACGTCACCCAAAATTTCAACTTGAAATCGACAAATTTCAAAAAATTACAAGTTCAGCTTTCTAACCATGTTATTCCTGTCCTTGTATCACATAGGAGTGTTTGTAAGTCATGAACTGAAAAAAGTTTCAAAAATGTTTCCATCGCTGTTTATCAAGACCTACAGCGTACATAGCAGCAGTTGCACACGTTAGCAGCCGGCTGAAAATCGTTTATATAACCCGCTGCTTCGTGCTATACATCGAACGAACTTCTGTTGCGAAGAATCGTACTCACTGATTGGCTGCTTGCGTTTAATGAATGAAGCGGCTTCTTTAAAAGTTTGGGGATTCCCCGCTTCGAATGTAATTATTGAGGGAGGGTGTCATGTTATTGCCAATTGAAGTACACCCATTCTCTAAGCGCTTTTAACGATACACGTACGCCGAGCTAGGGAGCCGATCAGCCAGCTAGCGCTGAAGGCATGTATATTACACTCTGCATGTAGCTAGCTAGCAGCTAGCAGGTCTTGTTTATGTGCTGCGAACGTACGTACGACTATTTACACAGTACAGCTCAGGCGGTAACTTAAACATAAAATGACCGGTGAAAACTACGATGTCTAGATTTGATCGTAGCCTATTATTGTTAGCTCTAACGTTACATTTTGTTCTGTAAACGTAGGTGGCTAGGCCCTAGGCCTAGTTTTTGTTGTGGCTTCAAGCCACACTACTTTTGGGAGGAAATTAGAAATGAAACAAATGGGGTAGATTGGGCAAGTGTCAAAATTAAATATGTCGTAGCGGGACCTACAGCTGCCTGCATAGGGCTTGTCGGCTACTTTCGCCGTGGATACTGTATTAATTATGGCCTAGCCTATACTTTGTGAACGATCGTTGCTTTGAAATACTGAAACTTCATCTAGCTACTGGTGTGTGGTGTAACGATATATATCAACCTTCAATGGAAGCAATTCTCTAAAAATTGCTGGATTGATGGGTCAGGAGATGGTCTGTAATGTTTTTGGTGGAGGTCGAAGGTCTCCTGGGGGCACATGGGGTCAAAGTCTGAAAATCTCGTTATCATGATATCTCAAGGTAGAAAGCTTGGATTAATTTCATATTTGGTATGTCATGTGCATGCGTTATGGTCAGGAAGTAATTCCTTTTGTTTGTGGCAGAGGTCAAAGGTCATACGGGGTCACCAGGGGTCAAAATCTGAAAATCTTTTTAACACGATATCTCAAGGTAGAAAGCTTGGATAGATTTCATATTTAGGCCTAGCCAAGTATGTGGGTGCGTTTTAGTCAGTAGATGGTCCCTATTGTTTTTGGCGGAGGTCAAAGTTCATCTGGGGTCACCTGGGGTCAAAGTCTGAAAATCTTGTTAACATGATATCTCAAGATAGGAAGCTTGGATAAATTTCATTGTGTGGTATGTGGATGTGTTATGGTCAGGAAGTGGTTCCTTTTGTTTGTGGCAGAGGTTAAAGGTCATCTGAGGTCACCGGGGGTCAAAGTTTGACATTTTAATGCAATATCTCAAGGTAGGAAACTTGAATAGAATTCGTATTTGGTAATGGTATGTGGATGGGTTATGGTCAGGAAATGGTCTAGGCCTATGTTGGTTTTAGCGGAGGGCAAAGGCAGAGATGCCAAGTATCTCAATTTAGGCTGAATTATTGCGATTTTCCACGCTCGATTCATCCCCATTGTTTTTGGCAGAAACGAAAGGTCATCTGGGGTCTCCAGGGGTCAAAGTCAAGGAACCTTTTTAAGTAGCCTACGATCTTTCAAGATAGTTGTTTGTCCATCTGTCTGTCTATTGTTTGCCTGTCTAGCTATGTATGGCTTTTATTGAGGTCAAAAGGTTATCTGGAATGACAAAATTATTTTTTGAACATGCTAGTATGTAGTTTGTTAGTTAGTAGTTGGAATGAGAAGGTAATGGTGCATGATGGTACTCTTTTAAACATTCATGTATCATCGAAACCTCAATGCATTTTTGCATTCTGGTTTCTGGATTAAACTTGACTTGGAATATTAAAAATAGCCCTATCTTGACTTTATTCTTTTCCCTATATGATGGGAACCTTCTTATCTGTCTCGGCTAGGAGTTGTGTTACTCGAATGTCTGTTCATTCATTGTGGACTAATCATGAGACCCCAGTGGGCGAAGAAGGGTTACAATACACTATCTAATCTATTGTATGTGAAAAAGCAGGTTGTATGTATAAACCTGATCCTGTTAGTTGTATATGACAAACAATCCTTTCATCCACATGGTCATAAATGAGGGGGTCAGGAGGATCCAATAGACCTTAGAATTTTGACTTTTGAAAACATGCATATAATCTTACAAGATAATTGATCAAATTTTGTGCAACGATGACGTCAAGGCACAAAAAGCAACACTGTTTGCAACATAGGCAGGAAAGTAGGAGGGAGGGGACAAGCATCCCCCAATATATAAATTTTGCTAGTATTTACTCTGCTGCTAAGAGCAGGCTTTGTCATCAATAATTTGACCCAGTGTTTTTCCATTATTGTTCCCTTTTGTACAATTTGATGGGATAACTTTCTCAATGCTTAAAAGACTTGACCATCATTCATCCTTCCTCTTCAACCTCTGTGTTATCATTCTCTAGTGGATGTTTGGTAGGCAGTTATCCTATTAAATGTGGTTTTGTGGTTTGATTAGTACCCAGTCAATGTTATTTTAAGAAGCTTCAATGCATGATCTAATGCCCACAATTTGAAGGTATCCCCAGAGGCTTCCCTGCAGGGATGTTGTTGTACTGTTTGGCATGGTCATGCTCAGCATAAGCAATTGAGAAACAATCAACTAGAGAAAAGGCTGTGGGTTGCAGAAGGATATATGTTGAGGCATTAAACTCCCAACAAATCCAAACATATCCAATAAAATCCAGGGAGTGTGGAGACCTTTACCCACTGGCTTTGTCCTTTTACCCCACCAGGGGACCTTAAGTTTTTCAACTACTGGCTCTGCAAAAGTTGTGGACATGACTATCGGCACTCAGACATATGTAGCAACATTTATAACTCGTTTTACTTGCTTTTGTAAAACAATTGATGTAAAACTTCTCATTGCAGCTATTGTTTGTGATTCCACTATGACATCATTTTCACTGGTTGACTATCATGAAAGTTTTGCAGCAAACTTCATGTAATAATCGGACAAGTAAAAGTCCAGCCTAAAGTGTCACATGCTTTGTTTAAACCACAATTCCCCTCACCCATTTCCACCAGCAAACTATTCTTCATCCATACCTTCAACTTTTCCAGGCTTTACTTAATAGATCAAAGTTTTATCTCAACCTGCTACAAGTCTATTTTGCCATTTATCTAGCTTGTCAGTTGAGTTTGTAAGAAGTGTTTAGACTTTGGAAACAGCAAATAATAAAGGATTAAAAGAAAGCACAATTCAAAAAGTGTGTGACTTTTATTTGTTTTGCTCTCATCAAGTTCAAAATTCCTTTTTTTTCTATGGCAAAATGCAAATCTGCTGCAGGCCTTTCTTGAAGTGTGATTACTTGGTTCAGGTGCTATGAAAAGGTTTGTGACGGCACTGAAACTTGCACATAGAGGCATATGACTTTTGACTTGTGATTTGTTTTGACTTGATCTGAACCAAAAGTCTTGTGCTTGCAAAACATGACTTGCTGCTATCTCTGCACAGGCATGGGAAGACACAGAAATTGAATAATAAGTGAGGTGGTTGGTAGACTTAAAAAACTAATGCAGTTATATACACTTACATCTAGCAAAATTCGTTTCGTGTTTGCATGATTTGAGGAACAGTTTCTATGAAAAAAGTTTTAATGTCAATCTGATTTTGATTTTGTCAAATGAAGAAAAAGGTTGCAAACATACAGCTTTAACATAAAATGAAAAAGCAACCACATGTTTGCAAATAAATGCCCAATAACTGGAAAAATGGACGTGGAAAGCTTTAAGTGAATCATGTACATTTGCTGATGTTTTTATTTTAAAGGATTCTAAAAAATGGTCTCGAACCATGAAATAAAAAGAGAAACAACTTTTTCATGTGCAACAATAAAGCTTTAACTGTGTAACATATTGGATGTCTATTAATGAAATATATAGAGAAATAAATTGCTATTATTATCTCTATAGTGATACTGCATTATGTCTCTTATTCATGTTTTTAACTTCTGCTGAACATTTCTGAATTTTTCAAACTATAAGGGACAGGTTAGATATGGGGCTGCGCCAGGTTCAGGATACTGATTATTAAAGAAGGGTGCAATAGTGTGGAATACCTTTCCTGCTTTTGTCAAAATTACGGAGAGGTAAGTTGAAAGTAGAAGACCAGCAGATGGTTCCATTATAAACCCCTAAACTATAAATAAACATGTCTGCTGAAAGTACAAAGATTAGTCTTTGATTCCTTACCGAAGGCAGAGAAGGAATCTGTGCAATGGTGATGTCATGTGTGTGTGGGTGGGTGTGTGTGTGGGTGGGTGTACTGTGTGACGTTTTGCTTGTTTATATGACATCTCAAGAAGGGTGACTTGGAGGGTATTCATACTCATACTGGCATGTAGGTGGCCCCATATTGAGTCGATGATCGCTATTGAGTGGATGATTTCTATTGCTTTTGTGGAGAACAAAGGTCATGTGAGGTCATCTGGGGTTGACGTGTGAAAACCTTGTTAACACAATATATGCCTAGATTTTATACTTACTATGTCAATGCGTTATGGTATAACAAAGAACCCTATCATTTTTAGTGGAGGTCAAAGGTCATGAAGAGTCAACAAAGGTCAAAGTCTGAACACCTTGTTCACATGATATCTCAGGAAAGGTAACTTTAAGGTAACTCATACCATGTAGATGGTTCTTTGAGTAGATGATCCCCATTGTTTTGGTGGATCAAAGGTTATGGGGGTCACCAGGGATCAAAGTCGTAAAATCTTGAAAACTTTGACAGATTTCATAGTTGGTATGTGGATGCGTGTAAGTGAAAGGGACATGGTGGAGGTCAAAGGTTCTTGGTGAAGGTCAGAGGTTATGTGGGGTCACCGGGATTCAAAGTCTAAAAATTTTGTTTATGCAATACAATATCTAGAGTTAGGAAGCTTGGATAGGTGTGAAAGTCTCATTACCGTGTCTACACAATATCTTAAGGTTAGAATCTTGGATATTGTTAATTTCACAATTAGTATTTGTATGCTTCATGAATCACTGAAAAAAAAAACAGACTCCCATTTCTGCGCAAGGTATCTCTAAAGGTTTTGTGCCTTTCTGTTCTTCGGCTCTTTGGGTTTAATGGGGAACGTAATTTTATATTGCAGGCATGGAAACTAGTCGGGTGTAACGATCTTGTTTCTGTTTTAGAGAATTTGAACCATGGGGAAGGCCTCAATCATACCCGCATGAACCAGTACCCCAAATATGTCATGAATATTCATCAGTGTTGTGTTTTAAACTCGTCATTGATTACTTCCTGATACGCGTAGCTGCAAAGAGTCGCAGGAGGGGAATAGCCCCGGCTCTGAAAATGAAGAATTTAGAAATTTGCCGTAAGTGACACCGGTAAGCTAGAGTGCGATTTCCCAGATTTTCTTTTAAAAAATTCCAAAGGATTTGTTCAATATTTGAAATTTTGCCCAAGAGTATCAATCTCAGGCCAAAGAAAACATGTAACAAGAACAGTCTGCAGTTGCAGTGCAATCTCGAATTTTGTTAACAGGAAGGGCAGATTCTTCAAGAATCCCCAAATTTCGAGAAACAAAATATCTTCTGCAATGCAAGCTCCATATTTTCAAATATTTGTTTTAAAACGCGACTTTGCGTTTCCTCAAGCAGTTATGTTCACACTAAAACATATCGAGACATTTAGTTGCCCGCCCCCCCCCCTCCCGCTTGAAAATAAGTCCATATACGCTCGAGTGTTGCAATTTCGCCTTCCTTTGTTTTGCCTTATTGCAGATAGCACCCGCTATTATTCCTGCGTATGCTAGTGCCCAGTAGCTTCAATCTTTACTCGAATGTGAGTGACATTGCGACATTTACTGCTTAAAGAACTTGTCAATGAGTGCATTTATAAAATGTGGAGGGAGAATCCCCCCCCCCCCGACCCTAACATTGACGAGTATGCAATGCTCAACCAACAGCTTTATCAATATTTTAGTGTCGAAATTATTGACCACGTTCAGTTATTTCGCTTTTAACTTATGGTAATTTATTTGACATTGTCGAAATGACTTAGATACACTAACACCCCTGGAATATCCGGATGGGTTGCCTAAAATGACTGCATACTCTACACACAATTATACTGAAAACCTTTCATTTTCCTAATACAAGTTTTTACTATTACAGTTCCGCAAGGCCTGCTCCAGGGCACTTAAGCCCCTCTATCCTTCCATGGGAATGTAGTGTTTGTGTAAAGAAACAAAATATTGACTTCAAATGATGCTAAATGTTGCACAAGTTTGTATTTAAGGGTAATAAGATATATGAAAAAATTTTCCAAGGGGGAAAGGACACCCCTCCCTTTAGACCTTTTTCTCAAGCCGGCGATCAGACCCTACAGGCCCCCTGTCTATCCCTGCCTTCGCCTTTGCCACCAGTAGCATTGATGTGCATCGATGGGGAATGGTAGCGCAGCGCATACCCCAATCAATTTCCGATTTACTCCAGAGGCACGTAAGCAATATTCCTAAATATAGAAGTAAAAATTGTGTTTCGACATTGTCCTGGGTCTACTTTAATCGTGTTCCATCAAAGATGATCTTCATACTTCCATGCTTTTTGTGTGTTCAGCGCTCTTATATTCTTGCCTCAATGCCGTCCTTGTTAATAAGGCCTCAGACTTGAGACCAACTCACAGGGACGGACAAAAGCAAACTTGAACCGGGGGGTGTTAGTAAAATCTCCCTGCTTGAAAAAGTTTTGCAAAATGCAGCGAACCAAGACTTCTACATTGTGATTTGCAACTTAAACTGTCTTCATCGACTCCTGAACACAAGTTTTGTCATGGAAATTGTGAGTAATGCAAAACTTCAGGGCGTTCGGTTACTTGGCCGTGACAATACGAGTATACAGTTCAAGAGGATTTCTACACATACTACCCATTTCGCATTTACGCCATCAACATTTCTCAAAGGGGAGGGACCAGTGGTGGCAGCAGCGGAGGGGGGGGGGGGGGGGGAGGTTTAATGGACGGGGATCGAGTCGGGATTCTCTACCCCCATCTCCACCCCCCTCCCCCGTCGGGGAAGGTCGTCGCTTTCTTCGGGGAGGCCTAAAATAATAATAAAAAACAATAATAAAAAGAAAACCTACAAGGATTGAAGTTTCTGGATGCGTGATCTTGAACATATTTTTTGTTTTGAAATGCAATTTAATACATATCGGAATCGATTTTCAAACACTTCTTCTTAGCTCCGTTATACATCATTCCATGTACCTTGTCTTATCTCCTCTGCCGTCGGGGAAGGACGGCAATTTCCTTTGTGGAGGCCTAAAAATAAACGTAAATAACTGAAGTTACTGGATGGATGATCATGACCTGTTTTTTTTTTTTTTTTTTCTTAATGAACTTATTTTTTCTTCTGTAACGCTATTTTAATGCATATCTGAAACTTTTTTAATCACTTCTTTCTAAATTTGCTATCCCTCATCCTATCTTCAGTCCGAAAAGTCATGCCCGTCGGGTAAGGCTGCCCTTCCCCTGTTGTTCAGAAAGTCCAATTTTGTCGGGGAGCCTCCATCTTCATGCCTACGATAAATTGATAAAAGATGCGGGTTTGATAAACTTCGATCACCCGAACTATCTTCTTGATTTTGCTTACTAGAGAACACATTCTTCAAGGAAACTCACAATTCCGAATTTCCCTTACAAAAACGGAAGAGAGGTTGTTCACGTGCATGCAGTCTGCCATCTGGCCTCCCTCGACAGCCGAATTCTAGCACGGTAATGAAAATCGACCAGGCCTGTTTCAGCTACACATAATGATAGACAGTAGTGTGAGAATGTCTCCAAAGAAATCTGAATGAAAAAATTCATTTGAAGCCACCTTGCAACGTGACGTATTTTCAAACACGATGGAAGTAAAATCATTTAAAGTCTGGAGCTCGGGCAGTCACGTATAAAATCTCATCAATTTAGCGGACCTTGCAATGGAATACAACGAAGATTCCTAACAGAGGCAAAAACACTACTATGTTTTGCATTCCGTTGCATAGTGTTCCCCCGAGACAAGAACATTACATCTAATTCTAGCACAGTAAATTTTATCTAGTAATTTTCTGATCACTTAGCAAGTTGGGTTTTTTTCTATTGAAGTGAAACTTTCATTTCAAAGGAAAGCTCAAAGTAACGACTGTTTCATTTCTAGTTACAAGTCCGGGAAATGCCATTTCCGACTGTCTGAGGGGTTAGACTTTTTAACAATTTTCTGTACGCTCCGCGCCAACTGATGGCGCTCCGCTTAGATAGAGTGTTTTGGTCGAACAGATTTCTTACTAGAACAATGCATGCTTGCAAATCATTCTTCGATTTGGGGCATATTATGAAGTGAAAATATTATTTCGAAAGAAAGCTCAAAAGAATGACTTTGTTTTTAGTTACGAGCCCGGGAAGTGCTATTTCGAACTGTCTGGGGGTTCTCAAATTTTCAAAAATTTCTGTGCTCTGCACTTTGATAGTCTTTCGGGCAGAACTACATTTTTCAGACAAAAACCACAATTCTGCCCCTCCCAAACTGAAACGCTCCCTAAGTCTATGTCAGTATATAAAATATAAAACTTCAAATATATGGGTAGTCAAACTGTTTTGAAAATTTTCCAATATGGTCCGAGAGCCTTAATCTGCATGATGATATTCAGTAACCCCAACAAAACTACAGATCAACCCCTACTTGATTTTTCTTATAAGAAGAGAAGATTGGATTTTTCCATAAATCCCCAAATCTGTCATAAAATTGCAATTTTTCTCCAATATAAGCTTCAGATTGTTAAAAGTGTCGAACTTTTCCAATTTCGGTGGATACTCCGTACAATAAATAACCAAAGTCAACTTTGTTAATCACCCCAACATTCTAACTAATTTTGCTCTTGAAAGGCATATCACTTTATAAAAAACCAAATTTTTGCATTATAACCGTACAAAAAAGAATTTTCTTCCATTAAATTCCAAAATTTCTCCAATAAAATAAGCTCTTAATTTTCAAATCTTCGTTCACAAAAGGAAAATAAAACTTTCGGGCAACCTTCTAGTCTCGTGTTGTAGCCTTAGTACGTAGGCCTGTACGATTAAATGCGTAACCCCAAAATATTTTCAGCTGTCGCCTTTTTGCTTTTTCCCATATGAAAGACAGATTCTTCATTAAAAACCACAACGTTTCAATGGTCCTTACAAAAGTCAAGTTTCTCTCAAAACTTTTAAATTTTGTCTTCCAAATTAACTCCAGATTTTTAAGTATATCTTGAAAAAGCCAGATTTTGCGCGCTACGCGCGCCCCAAAATCTGCTAAGTGACATCCCACAGGGACTAACTCAAAGCCTTTGTCGGGGCCTTGAAAAGCTGGGCCCCTGTCCGGGAGCTTGGCCCTCCTGTCGGGGAAATCCTGGCGCCACCCCTGGGGAGGACTTTGGGCAAACACGACGGACTAGCTCATCACTACCCCCAACACGAAAAAGTTGTGCACGTGTGCATATCGTTATTTCGCGACGAACGTAAATAATATGGAAGAAATGGCACAACAAGTATTTGTGTATACTTGACGTTGTAATAGCAGTTATTTTTATGTTTCACCATGGGACTCAATAATTATACACACTGGTCCTTCAAAAAAAAAAACGAGAAACCAACGAAAAATTCCGGTCAAATTTATCGTGTTAATTAAGACCTTAAAACCCCTCCTCGCAGAGAAAATTAGACTCCTACGTTCATGAAAATATTGCACTAGATTGTAAACGTTTCCTCAACAGGGTGGATATATTTTTCCAATAACCACCGGTGCAACAACTATCTCTCCCTTTTTATATGATCACCAACAACCGTAGCAACATTTAGTCAAAGCTACGGTTACGTGTGTTTCCCGAAAGGATGCTTGTCAGAAATCACCTTTGACCCCTTGAAAAGTAAAAAGATAAAAAAGCTTTGTGGAGCTGAGGGTTGATAATGACACAAGTGATAAGTAATAAATGCTTAAGTATACCTAAATGTTCCTTAGTGAACGTCTCCTCCTGTACATTTTATCAGATCTGAGTAGGCCTCGGTAGTGGCGTAGCATTTTCCCGGGGCGAGGGGTTGAGCAAGCCCCCAAATTTTCCGATTTTTTTAAAGTGTGAACACCACTGTCTCAGGTTCGTAATTTGCGGCGCGTGAAGCGAGCCGGAATTTTTACCCCTTTTAAAGAAATATTTAAAAATATAGTTTGCATTTCTGCAGGAAATTTTTGATTCATTCTGTGTTTCATGTAGGAAAATTTGAAAAATTGGGGATTACTGAAGAATCTGCACTTCTACTTGCAAATTTGAGGTTGCACAGTGATCAAAAATCGTTGTTGCTACATAATGTTATCTAAGGCCTACCAATTGCGCCTCCCCGACGCCAATTTAAAAGTCAAGAGCCTAGATTGGAGAAATTTGGAATTTTATGAAAGAAAATTTAAGAAACTAGCTCTGTTGTTACCGGTGTCACTTGATTATCTGATGTCGCTTTGGCAAATTTCCGATTTTGACATTTCAAGAGCTCAGAGAAGTTTACAAACTTATGAGCGAACACTGCAGGATTAACGATTGCAATTTACGGCGCCCAAAGTGCACGGAAAATTTGAAACAAATAGTTACAATTATTGAGCTGTTATTGGAGAAAATTCGTAATTTCATGAAAGAAGAGTCGGGAAAATCACACTCTGGTTGACTGATGCCACAAAAGGCAAAATTCATAATTTTCATTTTTCAGAGCCGGAGGGGACAATCGCCCCTCCCCTTTAGCTACGCCACCTCCTATAGCTACACCACTGGGCCTAGGCTTACGACACATGCTAGCTCTTAAAAAGGACTTCATGTTGCGTCCACTTTGTTTACTCCGTATACTACGGAGTAGCTTTCTGTTAAGCAGTCATGTTCAATTCAGACTTTGAAATGCAAATATCTTAACTTCCTGTCTAAGATATCTACGTACAGTCGCCGGGCATGCCGAGTTAGTCAGTCAGTCAGTTAGATGGAGTTTAACGGCCCAGTGTCCAACCTGCTGGTTCAAGTCGAGCTGACCACGGATTTTTTTCCAGTTGTGGCTCACTGGCTTGTTTTCCCCACTCCACTGTTTTAATGCTGAGCACCAAGCAGTAGGTTCCATTTTTAAAGTATTCGGTTTGACCGTGCCAGGACTCGAATTCCCTCCCTCCCAACTGCAAGTCGGATGCCCTGACCACTTGACCATACAGTCGGTCATGCATGCTGTAATAGACACTTTCGTAAGTGTGTATGGTCAGTAGGAACATAGCACAAGTATTTTTTCGTGGGAAATGATACATAAATACGTAACCGGTCCGACGAATATTTCCTCCTATGATGAGAAAGGCACTGTTTTACGTAAAACGTGTATAGAACTATATATTAGATATTTAATAATCCTATAACCTATTGGTGAGAAAAACGTCGTTGGCTTTGTTTTTGTATGTCAATAACGTAAAAAGACAAGAATGTGGCCGGTCATTTGCATTGATGGCTTGTGATATTCAACATGGACTTTGCGGTCCGAGGTCCCTCTCAGCTTAATGGAAGGTCGAGGATAGGGACCCAATACTTTACCCCTTCGGGAAACCAAACACAGTCGCCCGAAAGAAAACTGTTGCAGATTTAATCTATCTGAAAAGTAGGATTTCTTGAGAAAAATATGTCTTGAAAAAGATGCAAAATATTGCACCAGATTGCTTTTGGGGACATGTGGTAGTGGATTTTTTTTTTTCAAATGAAAGGGAAATATCCCCTTCCTCAGGCCGACGACGACTATAACCTCATGTTTTGCAACCTCTATGAAACTCTGTTGCGGCACTGAATGTAACTCTGAAAACTGTCCAAGACATTGCTGCAATGATATTTCAAAAGGTGTTAACATGACAACACTCACATGCTAGGTCTATCAGTAGAGAAATTTTCTTCCTAACAGCTCCTCTCTCCTGCATTGTGCATTTAAACTTATAGGGCTAATGGCCAATGGTGTTGCGTCATTAACGTACACAGCAGACGACGCACAAACTTCAAAAAATCGTGGCGCTCTTACAAAATTTGCAACAAAGATGGACTGATTTACAATACATTTGCAAGATGTTGACCGAAGTGTTGAGTGACTGTATGCAGCCATTGGTGGGGTCCATCAGCTTTAAATAGACTTCATTTGTTGTCTAAATGAATTTCAAACCCTCATATTCAGTGGAATTGAGGGAGTCAAGAAAAATTCAGTGTACAACCATCTATGATACAAGTAAGCAAGCAAATTGAAAGGCTTGAGGTAATGGACCCCATTTATGTCAGACTAAAATCAGGCCATCACTTGACTGTCCGAATCCGTCGGACAGCCCAGTGGAGCCGCGCAATTCGGCAGCGTAATAAGGCAGAGCACTAGGGCAGCGCAATAGAGCGCTCGGTACGATTGCGTTCGATTCGGGTGCATTAAAATATAATACATACCAAAAAACTACCTTCCCGCGGCACGTGACCCGACAAATGCGTCCGAATTCACTCGCTCGTTTCCTTCGGCGTACTCCTCCCAGCTAAAACTTAGGATTTCTGTGTTACCTCTTTTATATAGACGAATCCGGGCAGATAGTGAAGTGGGTCATTAGTGGGGTCAATCAACCTCAAATCGTCTTAATGTTATTGACTCCATAAAATTCCAAACCCTCACATTCAATGAAATTGTTCATTTACGCCCCATCCAGAACCAGTACGAATCGGACGCATCGGGTGACGGTTAACTCATCATGCCATTAGGGTTAAAGGGAAAACACGCTTTAGCAGTTTGATACTATATGCAGCATGGTATTGGCAAAGAGTGAAGAGAGAAAGTTACTCTTTTTAGGTGTCTACACAGCCTAAACGTTCGTTATAGCCAGCAAAAGGGTCCCATATTTTGCTCAGCATGCCCCACGCGCAGGAGCATGTGCTCCACTGCGATGCTCCTCTCCGGGATAAAATGATATTTAACTTGCTCCATGACCCGCTAGTTTCTCACTCTAAAACAAACCACGGCAAACTACGTAACCCCTTTCAGGATGTCGCATCGCTGTCCTGTTTGCCCGTCCACGTTTACCCGAAGCTTTAATCTCCGTCGCCATGTAGAGAGGGTCCATGACCGCCATACAAGAAACCCAGACAAGAACTCTTTGGCTCGTGATGGCGGTGGTAAACAAGCTAGCGACACTAGGAGTTCCAAGGAGAGTTACCACGCTGGTAACTCCGAGAGTGACACTAACGAGAGTGCCTCTGACCCCATGGATGGAGATACTGAGGGTGACAGAGACGACACGGATAACACCGACAGTGACCCTGAAGAAGTCAACAGCAGCGAAGAGGAATCCGATGAGAAAGAGACCGATAGTGACGTTGAAGAAGACGAGGGCCGTGGCTACAGTGGCTATGATCCTGGCACCACGGAAACATTGGCAGCACTGACCGAAATAAACAAAGCGATTGGAAACATTTTAAAACGCACCTTACAGAGGATGTGATCCTACATCCATATTTTAATACAACCTAGAATAAATGGTCGCTGGAAATTTTTGGTGGAGGATTATGAATGATAATTATAAAAGTTGACGTTCTGAAAGTTAAATAAACCAAGCAAAATTGAAAAAATATATGCAAACGAATTTTTGTGTCGTTATTTAGTTCATGGTGTCATAGTTCACTTTTCCAATATTACGATTACAATAAAGAGAAACTCTTGCAACATCGTACCCGTCACCGGTCCGGGAACACTGAGTGCGTCTGGACATGTTGATGATGTCATATGACAAACCAATTGGATTGGTTCAACCGTCTGTGAAGTGTATCGACAGACATTGCCTTGCGCTCTTGGAGCACGTTTAAGAGCAATATGAGCATTGCCCCTATCAACATGATCGTAGCTCCTAGCGGAGATGGCAACAGGGGTGCACTCACGAGCAGTACAGAGCCTTGCCAGTGCAGCTGACGAACATGACTTGGTGCATACTGAGCAGTTAGAGCAAGTGCAGCACGACTATGAGCACACTGAGAGCCTCTCAATGTTTATCGTATATCTGTCAATTTTCTCAAAGTTATATTCCAGTCGTCACGTATACAGCAAAACCTAAATAAGTGTAAACTGTTTTTCTTGAGATGAGTAACTGTACCGTATTCAATTCTTACAGCCAGAACAAACTTACACCTTTTGGCTGAGAAGTTTCAAAGCCGACCTTAAATGAAAGAGAAATGGTGTGCAATCCCCCAAACCCAAAGCATTACTTCAATTTCCACTCAACATGTCCTCTGCTAAACAAGCAGTAGGCTAATTCATTTCTCTCCGTGCTGTAATGACTCGAGTCTAAGCGAACCCATGAGGGAAGAATTTCATGGATACAAATGCGCCCTCAGAAGCAATACACCCATTTACCTCGTCGAATATGAGGGCTTTGAGAGATGGTTTTTAATGCGTTGCACCCTCTACAGGCCACTCGGGAAATTTCCCTGTTTCTTTGGGTTTTATCGATTGAGAGTGACTCATCAGTAGTGAGCAAAACCCGTCCTTATGACACGACGCTCACGTACACGTGAGTTATTCGGCCAACTTCCCTGGCCCCTTCTCTTCACACTCACAAACTGCGTTGGTGACACCGCCAAGAATGGGGTACAACACTGTGAACCCTTCCTCCTCACCGTAGACAGAGACCTAAGTAAAATTTTATTGACACTACGTGTACAGTAAGGTTTTCTGTCAGAATCTGAATCAGAATGCTCGTACATTGTGGGGTAGCCGCTCATTAATGATATCTTTGTCTTTTCTCAAAATGCGCTTATTTTTCCTGCCCAGTAGGGTTTTATCGAAAGCTTTTTGGTTCTTCATATCAGCTCTTAGTTTTCCTTTTAGAGGATGCACAGCTTTTACTATATCTAAGTTGTTTTTTTTTTAACCCACAGCCCCGTATTTTCCCTGTCCTAAGACCTTATCGACTACTTTTTGCTTCCTGTACTGCCATTCTGTTTTCCTTCGGGGACGCACTTCTTACACGATATCTTGGCTCTTTTCAACCAAAGTTGCTTATTTTTCCTGTCCAGTAGGGCCTTATCAACCACGTTTGCTCCCCATACCAGCAATTTGTTTTCCTTTCAGATGATGCTTGGCTCTTCTCAACCAAAGTCGTTTATTTTTCCTGTCCAGAAGGACTTAATCGGACGAGTTTTTGCGCTTGAACCATATTATAAGAGTTTGAATTATTCTTTCAAAGATGATTGTTTGCAATTTGGTCAACAATCTAGATTCCACGACTTCATGATGATGTGTTCCATTTTACGTGTTAGTTAATGGGGTGTAGCTAGGTAACATGTAGTCAACCCCGTAAATCTTTGGAAACGTAGCAATTTTGTGTATATTTCACCTGTTTGTGTGTGTATCCTTGTGGAACTAGCCTGCTGGTTTTTCTTGTCGGGATATGCTTCATTTTTCTTTTAAACATCTCATGCACAGTAAGTCCTTGTTTTTATTTTTATTGGGTCTTCTTATACCATACATCCTCACCTGTGCTTGTTCGTCTTTCAAAGCAAGGGCATCCATTTGTAAGTAAGAGTCAGGATCACCAAGCTTAGCTATCACCATCATCTTGATCGCAGTTACTCTGCTGTTGTGTGATTTTTTCGTAAATGTTTCACAAAAGTTATCCTGATAAAACCAAAGAATACATGGATCGATTAAAACACCGGTTAGATTTTTTCACCCCTCATAAACCAGACTTATGATCCTATACTTACCCAACCTCCCCGTTGTTCGATCCACTGAGTGCAACGGTCTTCAACGTATTCTCCAGCAGACTGTGCGAGTTTTTCAATCGTATGTTTATCCTCTCCTTGTTCGGGATATCGTTGGGCTCATTTTCTGACAAATACGTAACATGCTTTGCTATATCATTTAGCGAAGTTTCGAACCTCTCATCAATTTCATTTCCCACACGGTTAAGGGTTTTCATGAAAGGGGACGGGTGAGGGTTTAACTGGTCATTTAAAAGTTCTCGTGCGATTTTTAGTACCAATTTCACCCAATGTGACTATATAGACTAATGCCGAATACAGCCGATCAAACCTTTTTAAATATAGTCCTATACGAAAAGATGACGATATTACAACATGGTACGACCTGTTCGCTTTAGTAAACAATACAAAGAAAAGGTAAAAAAAAAAAAAAAAAAAAAAAAAATCTGAAATTCATATATTCTCATGCAACACAATCGTATTATTGCGCAATTATTGATTTCCAAATAGCGCCCTCCTTATCGGGTAGCCCACACAGGCTCCCATCACCGAAAGAGCATCGGCTCCAGTTTAGGCTCCTTCTTTGGGGGCCTATCGGCCCCCTGGGGGGGGGGTGTCCTGGGTATCTCTACACTACTATCTCCCTTCAGAGAAATCCTGCCTACGCCACTGGTACGTCCCCATTGCCCGCCTTCTCTAAGTTCAGCCCCCTTTTTGAAATGTCTGGATCCGCGCCTGTGCATCCAGGCCCCTTGAAAACGCAAAAAATTTCAAAGGGGGGGGGGGAGGGTAATTCCCCTCCCTTAGACCCATCCCCAGGTTGGCGATCACTCAACATACTGCATGCCCCCACCCCTTCAGAGAAATCCTGCGTACGCCACTGCGTTGGTAAATACAAAAAACAGATATTGCTGACAAAAATAAATATACTAGGCCTAAGAGTTGTTATTTCCAATTGCTCTATGTTAAATTTTTTCCAATTGCTCTAAAATTAAAATACAGGTAATATTACATAATGACATGGTAATGTTGTTATCCTTGTAAATTTGCATATTTTATATCAAAATATTAAATATATTTTATATGAAATACATACACACTGACCGGGAAAAGTTTATATCGAAAAGTTTCGATCAAAAGCCTCCCAAATGCGTTACAGTGTGCGGGCGCATTTTGCATTTTTAGGTTTTTCGCTTTGTGTACTATTCGGGGTTGTGTTTTAAGGTCTGGCTAAACTGGATTTGTGATGTTCATACTATTGCACATCTAGTGAATGCTTTTTTGACTAGGCACACCCCTTTCTTTTGTCGTAAATCATTATTTTATGGGATTTGATGTCTATGGGCTAAAAACATTTTTCATCCCAATTTTTCATAATTTAGAGGATTAACACTTTAAGCCACAAATATATTGACACGGCTAAACGCGTTTCTGGGGACTGCATGTCACAAATAACAGGAGGAGAAGAATTGGTTTTATTTGGATCTATATTTTTGTCGTAAAATGGTCGAAGCAAAGGCATAAAATGGCCCAATAATTTGGGGAAATTCCCCAAATTATGACGTCACAAAACTTTGAAATAGTCAAAAATCATGTATTTCGAATGAAAATCGGCATTTCTTGAGTCACTCTCACCTTGACATATCCTTCCAAAGCATAATCGAGCCAGCTTACCTTAATCAAACATTTAAAAAAATTGATATACATGATATAACATAACATAACAGGTTAAAGGGCAAAGGAGGGCTGTAAAGGCCCCATAAGATGCCCTGTAATCCAAAAAAAAAAAAAAACCCAAAACAAAGCAAACCACCAACACCTAAAGAGCCCAAAAAGATTAGATTCTACCACAGTCATGGAAAAACTTGTCAATATTAACCTTAAAACGGTGCACTGATGTGGAGTTAACAACCCACTCAGGCAGGCTATTCCACTCACTAACAACCCTATGAGAGAAACTGAACTTCCAAATGTCAAGTCTAGCAATAGACTTTTCAAGCTTTTTGCAATGGCCTCTAAC
The DNA here is from genome assembly GCA_037179385.1 of Holothuria scabra. NCBI lineage: Eukaryota > Metazoa > Echinodermata > Holothuroidea > Aspidochirotida > Holothuriidae > Holothuria > Holothuria scabra. Next base: position 33,488,000 of record CM074185.1, on the reverse strand, counting down.
CCGAAGATTACTCTGGACCTTAAATAACTGCAAGCTAACAAAGGATTCCCTTCAGATAGAAATTTGTATACCTGGAGCATGTCCCCCCTAATCCTTCTCAGCTCCAAAGTCAGTGGCGTAGCTAGGATTTTTTCCAGGGGGGGGGGGGGCAAAGGTATGAAATTTCCCCAAAACTTTTCCCGGTCAATGTGTATGTATTTCATATAAAATATGCAAACTTACAAGTATAACAACATTAACTTGACATTTTGTAATATTACCTGCATTTTAATCTTAAAGTATAACATAGAGCAATCGGAAATAACAAAGTATATTATTTTGGTAAACAATATCCGGTTTATTTGTATGTACTAAAGCAGTGGCGTACGTAGGATTTCTCTGAAGAGGGGGGGGGGGGCATGCCGTGTGGGCTAAGGGGAGGGGCGTCCGGAAATTATTTGACGTTTTCAGGTAGCCTACATGCAAAATGGTGCAACATTTTCGACTTTGACAGGAACGGTGTTTAAGGTTGAATCGTGGTGGTTCATGAGGATAAAACTGAAACTTTTGTGTCGTTACATGCACTCTTATGCCATTTATGCTACCTTACGAAGTAAAACTTGCCATTAAATTTGCACACTTTTAGAAGTCCAAATAAAAGAGCATTGATCGGTATTTGTGGTTTTTTCTTGGTCACAAAATGTTATTTTGTCATAAAGATTATCTAAGCGGAGCGCCACCATTGGTTGGCGCGGAGCGTAGAGAAAATTTGGAAAAATCAGACCCCTTAGATGGCCGGAAATAGCATTTTCCAGGCTAATACGAAGAATCTAGCCAGTCGCTTTCTTCTTTTGTCGTTTGCAATAAAATGCTCACTTCAAAATATGTTCGCAAACTGCAAAGTGATCAGAGAGTTAAGAGCTAATTTTACTCCAAAAATGTAATTTTGCCCAAAAGACCGAGCGAAGCGCCACCATTGGCTGGCGCGGAGCGTACAGAAAATTTCGAAAAATCAGACCCCTCAGATGGTTAAAATAGCGTATTTATGCTTGTAAAGAGAATCTAAACATGTAGTCTTTTTTATCGATGCCACCAGTGGGAAATAGAGTCTACCTTTTTAAGTAAAAATTGGAATTTGACAGAATTTGCCTAGGTCTATTTGTAGGAATAAAAAAATTGGCATCACTGAAAGACCTTGCAAGGACAATCCTTCCCTTTTGAAAAATTTTGAAAAATTGGGTGTCCTTATAAGCATTCTGGTGCCACATATGCTATCTTTTGAAGTAAAATCTGTGTTAATAAAGTTAGACTACGTACTTCTAAGAACAAAGAAAAAGTGGCATCAGTGAGGGGGGCATGGCCCAATGGTCTCCTCTTCGCACGACACTAAGGAGGCCTAATAGTGGCTCGATCACACAGGATATCCTGTGAGAAAAGCAGTCTGTTATGTGTAGAAGGCCACAAGGTACTCATTGTCCATTTATTGATACACTCAAAGTGAGCAGAAAGCTATTTTCCCGAACTAGCTTGAATGTTTCCAAGGATTAGGCTGAGTAACAAAATCTAAGTGTGCCAACGGTTCCCGTTAATTCTAATTTCTAGATTAACTTTAAGTTTATCGTTGGCCATGGATTGTTTCAGCCCGATCCATCGTTATGTACACAGAGTAAAATCGTACAGCTACTGCTAGCTTGTAAAAGAACAAAACAACCTCGGGGGTCTACGGTAGTGACTTGTCAGTTTTCACATCCTTTTACTGATGAATTCCCAAAGTATCACCTGAATAACAGCTTCCTGTGCACTGAAATGCACTGATCATAACCCCCGTGCGTATACAAGCACAAGAGAACATGCAATCTGCTACGCGACGAGGGCATTTCAGTGGAACACGAATTGGACCGGTTCCTGAGACACTGACGAAATCTGAGTTAATTTGTTGCATGAAAATACGAATTATGTATTTGAAATGTCTCACAATTTCTTATTCTAACAAAAATTCTGAGAAATTTTTGTGAAATTTTTGTAATAATAAGAAGATTCATCAAATTTCCCCATTTTCATCAAATTTCCCCAAAAATTTTTCCAGGGGGCAACTTGCCCCCCCCTGCCCCCCCCCCCAGTAGCTACGCCACTGTCCAAAGTGGTAAGCCCAAGCAACTTAAGCCTTTGGGAATAAGGTAGATTTTTAACCTCAGGTATGAGTCGGGTAGCTCTCTTCTGAACTTGCTCTAAAAGCAATTTGTCCTTTTCAAAGAAGGGACTCCAGGCCTGTGCAGCATAGTCGAGATGGGGTCGAACCAGCTGCTTATACAAATTTAGCACAATTTCTTTACTAAAACTCTTAAAATTCCTCCTGATCAACCCAAGCACCCTATTTGCCCTTGCAGCAGTAGCTGCACACTGCCTAAATGACTTTAAATCTCCTGTAATAACTTCACCAAGGTCTTTCTCAGAAGTCACTTTGTTCAAATTAGTACCATTCATAGTATAATCATGGTGGGGATTCTTAGAACCAAAGTGGAGGACTTTGCACTTATCAGCATTAAAAGACATTTGCCAAGTCTGAGACCATGAAAATAACCTATCCAGATCTTTCTGAAGCAATAAAGAATCATCCTTTCCTCCAACCTTCCTACAGAGCTTTGTAACATCAGCAAACTTACTCATACTGGAAGTGATAGAGCTATCAATATCATTTATGAAAATTAAGAAAAGAAGTGGGCCAAGAACAGCATCTTGTGGTACACCACTTGAGACTTCTTTCCAGGAAGAAAAATTTCCATTGACAACAACTCTCTGAGACCTACCATTGAGCCACGAATTGATCCACTGAGCGCACTTGCCTATGATGCCTAACCTATGCAATTTTACCATGAGTCTACCTAGAGGTACTTTGTCAAAAGCTTTTTGGAAGTCAAGGTAAATGACGTCCACACTGGAACCTGAATCGAGAGACAAAGAAACATCCTCAAGAAAGCTTAGCAAATTTGTAACACAAGATCTACTGGGTAGGAAACCATGCTGAGTTAGATTGAGTAACCCATTATCTAAGAGATGCTTAAGCAAACAGTCCTTGATTAAGGATCCCATAATTTTGCACACAACACTAGTTAAACTGACTGGCCTGTAATTACAAGGTGAACTCCGATCCCCCTTTTTAAAAATTGGAGTGACATTAGCAACCCGCCAGTCAGTAGGAACAAAATTTGAGTCAAGACATTTCTGAAAAATAATTGATAGTGGAACTGATAAAACCTCAGAGCATTCATGAAGGATGGCGGGATGGATCCCATCTGGCCCAGGAGCCTTACTTGTCTTTAAACTCTTTATTTTTTCAGAACCAGCTCCTCAGAGAACACAATGTCACTTATTGAAGAAGGGATATCAGAACCCCTACAAATCCCCATGACAGATGACTCCTTGGTAAAAACAGATACAAAATAATCATTTAACAAATTAGCCATATCCTGATGATCACTAACTAATGAACCATTCACATCATGAAGTGGTCCAACCCCCTCCTTAACATGCTGCTTAGACCTAACATATGCATGGAAAGATTTAGGGTTAATCTTAACCTCACTGGCCAACTTTTTTTCAAACCTAGCTTTAGTGTCCTTAACCAAATTTTTAATTAAGACCTCTTGACTCCTGTAGGTACTTAAGTCATCAGAATCCTTGCTGGCCTTATACCGTCGCCAACACTTACGTTTCTTCCTAGTTGCCCTGAGTACATCCCTAGAAATCCAAATAGGCCTACTTTTCACCCGAGCCTTCTTGAGTGGTATACGTAACTTTGTAATATCAGAAACAGTACTGCTGAAAAATTTCCAAGCCTCAGCAGGACCTAAATGAGACAAATGTGCATCCCAATCTATGCTAAGCTCCTCTTTTGCATGACTAAAATTAGCTTTACTGAAGTCAAGAACAGTTTTGTCACTTCTTGGAGGTTTACTGAAACAACAAATGTCAAAACTAATAAGGTCATGGTCACTACATCCAACCTTACCACCACTCTTCAAATTTCTGACCAGATTTTCATCAGTACTTAACACCAGATCTAAACAATTATCCTCACGAGTGGGAAACAGAACATGTTACATGCTCTATCCATGTATATAATTCCGTGCGTGCATGCCTTACATCCAGGTATGTAGATCATACACCTATTTCCAAAAAAGAATTGTGGGATAGAGTTTTGGTGTTTGTCATTTTTGTTAATGTCTTTTTACTGTGGTGAAAAATGACGTACACCCAAAACTCTATCCCACAATTCATTGTAATTGCTATTTGGAAATAGGTCTATTGACAGGAACCCTTTAGGCAGATAAGCGGTACGAAAAAGTTCGTTCGCCCCGCGGGCTAGGACATGTCATCGGCATCGGGAGAATTACCTATTGCGTAATACCAGGGTAATACCAAGTACGGATCGCGATCAATTGATGGCTGCATGTATTGACTTACTGTACTCAGCCTAACAAAAACGTACGTTACTACACTGGAAGTACTGTAAACGCCACACCGGAAGAAATGTTCGCCAGTCGCCACGGTATGGTAGTATCCTTGTTCTCTAATTAATAATTGAGAGGTTGACAGATACAGGATCATCAAAACAACGGCAATCGGACTCCATGTAAGGGACATTTACAACTTACAATGCAGTCATTGCTGCGTATCATTTTTGCAGGCTGAATAGAGAGTTTAATAAGATCGAAGGTTGTTGTCTACTTCAGTTTGGCTTTGGTCACTTACTTAGTACTCACTACTCCAACTAGCCTATTTTTGTTCCAAGTTAACGACGTATACCAGCCTAACGTCAGGCTTAGTAGCCGCACTGCAACGAGCCAGTCTAGAATGGGGCCATACATGACAGACCAACATCATGTACATGGTCTGAGGTCCGTGGGGTTGGTCACGTATTGTCCTTCAGTGGAGGTAATAACTTCCTCTTCAGTAAGCAGTGAAAGTTTTGGTTTCGCCGAACAGCCCTTTGCCAGAGCCTGGGTTGGGAGGACTTTAGAAAATGCAACATGAAGTAGCCAAATGTCTGTAGTATAGGTAACACTACTCTTTACTAGGCTAGTGTAACTTAGCTTAGCCTATTGTAACTTCTTGCTGGGAACAAACGCCTGGAAGGCTATCCGGTCCTGTCACATGGGGGACTATGGGAGTCAGATCATGCTAACTATACTAGCAATTCTGAATGCATAGGAACAAGAGCTGACTCATAAAAGAATCTAGGCCTACAGAAACTGTACGGCGTACCTACGCCTTCGAATTCCAACTGGGTATAGTAGTGGGTGAAGGGATTTTGTAGCAATTTATTAGATGAAAGGTGGTGGCCCTGGTGCAAGTATTTTACCACTAGTGCAATGGGCAGGCAGAGCTTGGAAAGTCAATCAGAAATTAAGGCTCATTATTTGGTATTTAATATTTAATATCGCATACTCCAGGTAAACCAAGTAGCGACTTCCAGCAAATTTCACTTTGAGAAGCAAAATCACTGTCACATGACCCCAGGTGGAGAGCCCAGGCTGCTAGGATTGAATAGGACGTTTAAGCCAATGTTACCCGAGAAAAAGGCTTTTACTCGGGTGAAGCTTGTCTCTGTAATTGCGGCAGGTAACCCCGTGTAAACCAACCTTGACGTTCTATTGAGCATATAGTTTTTGCAGGGGGCAAATGCCTTTAACTTTATTGACCTCAAGATACCTGAAACAGGAAGTTCTCTGATAGATTTTGGATTATTAGTTGCCAGCTTGAGATGGCTAAAGCTTGCTATTTGCTTCTAGCATCATGAATCAGGATAGTGTACTACACTACTGCAAATTGGGGAGACTGCTCTTGCCCTTTGAATTGTCGCTACTGTATGTGTGAGTAAGGCGTAGCAAGATGGCTGCCCCAGTTGGTGGCGACAATCTATGGATAGGACGTATGGGTTACATGCCCTGTCCATGTATATAAGAAATCTGTGGGTTGTAGTTGCTATTTTATTCTTGTGGCTTTTCTGGCTCATGTTTGAATTCAGTTCTATACACCTTAATAAGATAACTATAACATGTTTCAAGTGTGATTCCCCTTCTTATTACTGTAGAATGCAGTTTTGAATTATTCCTATTGGTGACCCTCATATATTATTTTTTGAACCCATTGCCAAGTCAGTTCCCATTGACACAAATTGTCAATGCCCTGTTGTAGAATATCAGTATCTTTGTGGTTTTTAATGTCACAATGCAAGATACAATCATCAGAAATTTGGAAAGTAGCCTGACACTTGTCCGCAAGTCGTTTATAGATAAGGCATAAAAAGGGGTCCAAGGACAGTACCTTGGGGGACAACAGAGATGACTTGGGATCTATTTGAAGACACCCGTCAATTAAATTCTTTTGGTCGCGATTTGTCGGGAAGTTTTCAGTCCAGGACAATATTACGGATACCAACATACGTAAGTTTTCTAAGAAGATGCTGATGAGGTAAAGTGTCAAAAGCCTTGCTAAAGTCCATTATGTTTAGATCCACTTGGCCTCTGTTATCCAAGATTTTCATAACATCATTTACAAGTGCTGAAAGCTAAGGCTGTGACAATTAGTAAAAAATTGGAAACCAGTTTTGGTGGCCGTGAAAACCAGTTTTTAAATCAAAATAGGTTTTTTCAAAATCTACTCTGACCATATGCATAATGCACAGTTTAGGTACACACACAGAGTTCTTTATTGTGGTTCACGTACATATGCTGAATTAGGCACCACAGGTTATGACGACACACATCTATTTTCTTCTACTACAGGCAGAGGAATAACGTTGTTTTGTTTTGTAACACAACAGAAAAAATATTGACTAAAAATTTTTAATTTTGAATAAGAATTCGCACAACTGTTTGTCAAAAGTTAAACGAAAACTCAAGTTTTTTGACAAATCCTTCAACACACCAGCAATAAGTAGAAACTTTCCATTAAAAAAGTGTGGAATGCCTTATCAAAGTAAAATTTAAAATGGAACAAAAATCTCGATAGGTTATTAACCGGTTTTTTCCTAGTAACTGGTTTTTTCGTTTCTCAAAAATTTCAAAAAACCGAATCAAACCAAACCAGTTATAACAGGTTTCCAAATCAAAACAGGTCTTCTGAACAGCCTTACTGGAAGTTAAGTTTCACCTGATCTCCCCTTGCAGCAACCAGTATCTGAAAGTATGTTAAATTTGTCAAAATGATTCATAATATGTGTGTGGATAATATGTTCTAAAAGCTTACAGGGAATAGATGTTAAAGAAACAGGCCTGCAGTTGACGGGTCAGATCTTTCATCCTTCTAATAAATGGGGGTGACTTTCCCACCCGTGATGAGAACCAGTACATACTGTCCACAATACCGGTTCCATGTGCTCTGTGGAACCTGTACCAACATTTCACAGTGCCCCCAGCCCTGTTGTTCATAGTTACATTTGAATTCTATTTTGATTGGTTAATTGCGAACTAATGAGATCCTTCTTGAGCATCTTCATTTTTGTCTCCATTGTGGTTTGTTCAGCTTTCAGTTCATCCACTGAGCTGCTCATGAAACCGCAATTATGTTCTACTTCTAATCTAAGTCAGGACTATATCTCAGTGTAGGAGGAGATAAGGCAGGCTTTTCCTTTAATTGCCTAATCCTTTCACCCCAAACAGTTCCAATTCCCCTAACCTACTTACTTCAAGTGGTTCATTGAGTTGGTTCATGCATAGGTGTAATTTTCTATGAGGAGGCAAGAGCATTTTTTGCCAGAATAATATCACCATTTATCATGTTTTGCCCGATTAGATCAACTGAAGTTGCCCGAATTGGGGGGGAGTGCCCCCTACCCTCGCACCCCTACCTCGTACATCTTTGGGTTCATGAAATTCAACAAATTTTTCCAATCCTGTTAAACCTGTGGGTTTTCTTCATACACAAATGACAAATGTTTAAACTTAGACTATCCCCATATTCCAGGTGCAGATCCACACATTCCAAAAAAAGGGGTACCATTGACCAAAGAGAAATCAGGGGTATGAGGGAGTCAGGGAGTTGCCCTGATAATTTCTTGTATGTTTATTGTTGATCTGGAGAAGAAAGGAAGGGCTGAGGCCATGAAAGTCCCCTTTGATCCATGCCTGTAGCCCACACACAAATATCTGTTTTATGGGTGAGTAGGCCTACTTATTGGTTCAATTTGGTTTTCAAAGATTCATGACCAGACACTTTTTCAAATTCTGCACAAAATTGTTACAAGTCAGGACACAACAATATTTAAAATCTTAACACTTTTCATAAGTATTGGATATGAAACCTGACTGACTTATTTTGCTTAGGTATAAGCATTGTCTTGTGGCAGTGACTCTTTAACTTGATGAGCCCCTTTAAGCCCCTCCCAAAATTGTCTAAAATCCATCCTCATCCAAACATGATCTCAGTTTATTGCTTCAGGTTGTACATACATGCTGGGACTGTAATATGAGCTACAGTACTCTGCATTTTTTGAACTTGCTCTCATTCAAAGAGCTAGTGTGACAATTTTGGGAATTTCTGTGGACCCCTTCACAAATTGTAGTTTGGGGTTAGAGATGACTGCCTTTAAGTTTTGAGTCATGCAGTGATCTTTTAACAGTTTTTTTTTCACTTTTCCTTATTTCTTTCCCTTTTGAAGTATCTTCAAATGATTGACATATATTCACAAGCTTGATAGTGCAACAGATTATATTAAATACTGTAAGATGTTTGTTATTTAAGCTTTCAATTTGCCTTTATTCTCAGAACAATGCAGTATCCCATAACTTTTTATGTTGATGAAAGATTCATTTTGATCAGTTCTCATTTTTGCCACTGATTGGGTAGCAGCAAAGCAACAAATGCTTATTGAACTGATGTGAATTGGCTAAATTACTGTTTTTCCCAGGGTGGGTGAAACCACCCTGGGTGAAACCACAGGGAACATTGGTATGAGTAACCCTTACTAAAGTAGTACTACAAGTAAGGTAATTTCTGTTGTGATGCTGATCGGATCCAATTGCAACAGGTAGGGTCTGTGATTGCAGTAGTTGCGGCAAATTAAGTCACTCCTGTGTGACAGCAGACTTTATTACAGCAGTGATGCATCATACTGTAAGTGATGACACTCTTCATTCACTATTTTAGTTGACTGTTCTACAGTACTGTGAGGCTGTTGTCATGGCATTGAAGTTCAAGGATAAATGCCATCACTCCACTTCCCTCGCAAATAAGATATATTGGCAACAGCAAAAAAATTGCTGAAGTAAAAAGGATTGACTTCGGCAAAAATACACTTTACTGTACCTGGGCATTATTATTATTAGGTTACTATCCAATGCAAACGGCAGTAAAAGTCATGCAATAATGTATGTATGGCAAGTAAATGATAATTGTTTACACACTTGTGCGTAAACGTTATTTGTTTCAGAAGTTCTGGAATTCCATTGATAAAACCAACACAGTCGCTTTGAGAATTTTTCCCACTTAATTACGTATCAAAATGATAAAATGGCTGGATCTTAAATCTAAAGGCTGTTCTCAGCCCTGTCACATTCATGTATGTGTGCAGCACTTGGATAAATAGTGGACTATTATTGCTCCAAGATGCAGCACTAGTGTTCAGTGATCACTTTTTGACAGCAGGTGGTGAGTTACATATGTTCCATAAATACCGATCGTAGTGTACTTTTTCAATCAAGAATTTCCGTTTGAACTTGAAAAATTGCAAAGTTTTGTTTTGTTTGTAAAGAAATAGTACTGAATACATTTGCTCAAATTTCAATCATGGAGGAATTTTTATCATAAAATGACTTCTCTTCAAATCATTACATGAAGATTTTAAAGGCCTTATTTCGAACAGTGTATTGTGCAACTTTTGTACTGTTACGTCCCTGTGCAATATCATGCAATCTATCCCAGAGTTTTTGCTGATGTCAGATGGATTTGCCTCAGCATTTACTTTGGCATTGCCAAATGATTAGGCTATTTTTGAGGGCTGCTCCAACTTGAAGTAGTGTAGTAAACTACCATGTTTTGTGATTGGCTTTTGATAGTCATGCGACAATATCACCACAAATGTCATGTTTAATAGGAGTAACTGCAATTGGCTTGCCTTGAATAAGCAATGATGAAGTTCCTAAAATATTATGAAAGATATTTTGAAGAAGTTAAAGACAAATATTTCTTGTGAGATTTTTTGTAGCCTACCTTCATTTGGGCAACTGCTTTTGCCCTTCAATTTGCAGAAGGAAGTAGATTCCTACTTATTGCCAGTGTTGTAAAAAGTCACAACTCGAGTCACTTCCTCTCAAAATGTCAGTGACTCGATAGAATTCAGGAGTAATTTCCCCATTGAAATAGTACAGGGACTCGAGTCAATGACTCAACTTGAGTCACATAAAAGTTTGAAAACTGGTGACTCCAGTCACTAATCTGGTGACTTGATTACAACACTGCTTATTGCTTATTATTAAGCTTATTGCTTTCTTGTTTATAGTTTTTATCATATTTTGTGAGGCACAGTATTCATGTTTCACTCTTCCAGGGTACAGTAAGTTGGAAGTGATGACCTCTTCATATGCCACCTCTTGGATGAGTCAATAGCTAGAAACCTTTAATATGTCTGAAGTAAGTTGAAATTTGTTGAAATGAACTGGTTAACTGCATAAAGAGTAGTGCAATTTACTGCAGAAGTATTGTAGAGTTGCAATAAACAAGTTTTTTTTTCTTGCTCTTTCTTCCTGCCCTCCTTCACCCAAATATCAAAGTACTTTGACCTATATCACAAAGTATGATAATGACAGTGAAAAATATTGCATCAGGAATGTTGATTCTCAAAGTACTGTACACATCTGCAGTTAAAGTGTAATTTTTTATTCCTTGCCGAAGGCAGGCAAGGAATCTATGCGATGGTGATGTCGTGTGTGTGTGTGTGTGTGTGTGTGTGTATGTGTGTGTGTGACGCCTGCTTGTAAACACGATATCTCAAGAAGGGTAACCCCCAGGGATCTCAAACTTGGCATGTAGATTGTCCACATTGAGTAGATGGTCCCTATTTTTTTTGGTAGAGGTCAAATGTCATTTGGGGTCACCAGAGGTCAAAATGTAAATACCTTGGAAATTGCTTGTAAACACGATATCTCCAGAAGGAAAAATGTGAGCAATCTCATACTTACCATGTTGATTGTCCATATTGAGTAGATGGTCCCTATTGTTTTTGATGGAGGTCATTTGGGGTCACCAGAGGGAAAAAGGTCAAAACCTTGTAAACACTGTATCTCAAGAAGGGTAAATGTGAGGGATCTCATACATAGCAGATGGATTACCCATATTAAGTAGATGATCCCTATTATTTTTGGTGGAGGTCAAAGGTCATTTGGGGTCATCAGAGACGAAAAGCTCAAAAACTTGTAAACACCATATGTCAAGAAAGGTAACTGCCAGGAATCTCATATTTACTAAGTGGATTGTCCATATTGAGTAGATGACCCCTGTTGTTTTTATTGGATGTCAAAGGTCATTTGGGGTCATCAGAGTTCAAAACATCTAAACCTTGCAAACACTACATCTCAAAAGAGTATATAACCGTTGAAGTTAATGTCCATGAACGGTCAGGGTGAAAGGGTAAGAATTATTTGGCATGGGTAATGTAATAGGCATAGGGTATATAATTTTTTTGGAACAGTTTAACAACTTCACTATGTAAATTCTTTAGTGAGGTAATTTTGAAAATGTATTTGTAAAGTACTGAAGCAAACTCATAGGGAGAAGGTCTAAGGTGCACAAAAAGGCACATCACATGGTACAGTAGTTACTGTACAGTATGTTGATTCTGGCATGAAATTGTGCCCTGTTATTACATTAAGTTCCAAGTATTAATACATGAAAAAGTGGGCAGAGCAAAATATACAATCTTAAAAGGCAAAATCTGTTCATCAGGCTGGCGGCCTACATGCTTCAATGCTCATGGGTATGCTGATTTTGTAGCCACAAGTAAATAGATTTTCATGAAACTGATGTGGAACATGTGAGTTTAAACAGTCTGTATAAGGGTCATTTAGGGACATAGTCTGAAAATATTAGAAGATGCTTCTATGCACACAAAGTAGATGACTGATGTGGAACTTCATAAGTATAAACTTTGAACAGAGAGTACTCTGTGTGATGCACAAGAATCTCATTTATAACATACTTACATTGCTTTTTCAATAACCTTAAGGAAAACCTGAAGAAAACATTAAATTTAGTGGCAAAAAGTGTTAATATTTGACAAACCTTGTGCCTACTGTCCTCATGAGGACATGTGCATGCAAGTATGCATTAATTGGAAGTGGGAATTGATCAATTAGATATACCACAGTTAATTAGTTTTACAAAAAAGAACCTAATTTACACTGATCATTTGGTATCAAATACCCTTCAGCGCACATCAACTGTCATTGCCTAATAGAGTGAATCAAATTGTGACTGACCCATTCTTTGCCATTTGGTCACAGTTATCTGGCCCAATTTTTCACAGTTAACTGCCAGTTATCCCCACAGTGTCCTGAAGGATTACCTCATACGAACATACAGCTCAATTGACTTAAGCTTTTTACTGTATAAGTGGTGTTAATTGACTCTTATAAACCCTCTGAAGAAAGCTTATTTTTATCTCAGTACATAACCATGACAGCCCATTGTTTGTATATGCTCCTATTTCCTGCCATTCCCTGCAGGCATTCAGTACTCTATTTGTGGTCAAAATGTCAGACCTCCATGAAAGTCACACCTCTGCTAAATCCAGCATAAAATAACTGTCCACATTATCTTGTCTGATCTGACCACAAATAAAAGTTGTTTGCCTAGCCCTTGTCTGGAGATGGAGAAGTTCATGTACACTGATCAAGTTTCTAAACTGAAAGTCATCTAAGAAATACTGTAGATTGACACCCTTCAGAAATTAGTGTCCTTTACATAGAAGCTGGTGGAATTGAACAAATACTGTGTTTGTATAAGGAATTTTGTTGAACACAACTTTAAACATTGGTGTCTGTCTAGATTGGTGTTTCTGCTTTACAGTTTCAATACATGCTCTACAGTGATTATTTGTCACTTAGTTTCACTCTACAATTTGTTTTAAATTTTTGATAGCATAAAATGTATCAGCATACTACTTGCCTCATCTCTGCATATATCTGGATAACCGCACCAAAAAAGTAACCCCTGTGTGAAGGATTATATAGTTATGTCAAATGTCATCATCGAGTGGGAGTTCTTGTCTCACATTTCATTTTTATCCATGTCACTATTCCCCCCCCCCCCACAAAAAAAAGGTGTACCATTAAGCTTAATGTATAGAACCATTGCTTCAAGATTACCCTTTATGACACTTTTCAAAAGTATTAAGATTTTATTTTGCATTGCTGCTGTCGTTTAAAAGTAGTTCAGGTAATAAGAGCAAGCATAATGTTGTATACTGTGTATCAAACAAGGAAAACTTGTACTGTATGTTATGCTGTACCTACAGTATAAGTAGACAAAAGGGGAATTAAAAGTCTTGTTAAATTATGGATATACATGCTCCTTTAAATCAAAATTTTGGGTATTGAGGATAGCCCTCTATATAATGATGTCTCTATGATCCAAAAAGCTGACTGCATTGAGGTTAGTGTTACAACAAGCCCTAATCCTAACAGTCATCCATAAATTGGAACATACAGTAGAGACATCTCAACAGAAAGGTGTAACCTTGGCTATAAGTGATGGTCCTTTTGTATTTTATTTTTGGTGTAATGCCCTTCACAATGCCTATGATATCCTTGAAAATTAACAAAAAATAGGAACCCTAATAATCCAGAAATTAACAAGATTTGTAATTTGCCTTAAATTGTCTGCTTGTAGGAACACCACATAACAGAGTACAAGTCAAGTAAGTGTCCTTTGTTTGATACACACTAGATACTATTATGCTAGTTTTGATTACCTGAACTACAGTACTTTCTGAAAAACAAGCCTTACTGAGAGGGCTAAATAAGTGTAAGACACTATCTCCAGACAGGTAGGAAATGGTTAAAGCCATTGAGCTGTACGATTCAATGAGAAAACCCCTCAGGACACTGTGGCAGTCAAATGTGATGAATTAGGTATTAAAGATAGCAGTGACCAGCAATTTTCACAGACTCTGGTGGGTCAGTTACAATTTGATTCATTCAATTAGGCAATCTCAGTTCAAGCATGCTCAGGGGTATTTGATCCAAATGATCAGTTATTTAGTTCTTTTTATAAAACTAATTACCCGTGGTGTATTTAATTATCTAGTTCCCACTTCCATGTCCTTATGAGGACAGTGGCACAAGGTTTGTCTGTAACTTTTAACAATCTTTGATACTAAATTTAATGTTATCTTCATATTTTCTTCAGGCTAACCCTGTGTTTTCCAGTCTGTGTTCTCACGTTCCCAGTGTTTCGTTGATTGGATAGTGTTACCATAGTAACGAGGCCAAATATTTCACATGCCGATTACAGCAAAATTTAAGAAAATACCTGTCATCAGTGCCATAAATACCTGTGACCTTGCTTGATTAAAACAAACTCAATGTTTAAAACTGCTTAACCCTGCGATTTGAGGTGGATCGAAATTTAAACACCGACCCCGCATTAACCCATGTTACTCGAGCATGAGGTAACACAGTGTTACCTCGAGCGCGGGGTATGTGAGAACACAGTATTTGATCCAATGCTTGTGAGAGTGTGTCGATGAGGGCTTGTTTAAACACTAACCTCAATGCAGACTTTTCGAAACATATAGGCATCGGAACATAGAGACTTCAGAATGGAGAGTCCCTATTGACCAAACTTTTGATAAAAATGGTTTCAAAATACCACTTTATCAAGTAATGAGACAGTTTTCTGGCATATTAAAGCTGTGTGAGAAATTCCTCTTGTATGTGGAGATCAAAGGTTTGAGGTGACAATTAGATCAAACTTTGTAGACATAATATTTTTAGGGGGATAACTGTGAGGGATCTCATACCATGGAGGTAGTACTTCCATACTCATACTGTACTAAGCTTAATTTTGAATTGCTCATGTTGGTAAGGTGATCACTATTGATTTTAAGGGGTCAAAAGGCCATTTTGGGTCATATGAAGTCAAAAAGTTTTAACCTTACTAGTATTATATCTCAATTAAGTAGGATAATTGTATGGGATCTCATGCATGTCATGTTTGTTTCCATGTTTGCTATGATATATCATACGGCAAGGAATCACTAAGCCTGTTGGCTTTCTAGTTACAAAATAATTGCTTTGTATTTAGTTACATTGTCAATTTGCTGTTCAGGTAGCTCTATAGTATGGCTGTATACAGTACATGTATATTGTGGACAGCCCTGTCAGTCTGGACTTTGTGGGCATTGGAAGAAGAGGCAATTTGAGATGGAGGAGGTTACACTCACAGCAGTAAGAGCAAATCTTTCCCAACAGGGTGAGGTACATCCCTCACACTTAATCATAGCAAATTCTGGTACTGTTGAGAAAACAAAGAGAATCATTGTGTTTATTCTTCCTACGTGCCAAACTTTTAAAGACGGATTAGGTGTTTGTTTAAATATTTGCCAATAGCTCTAAAGGTTGACATTTGATGGCAGTTTATCTCATAGTATTCTGAAATGCAACATTAGTAATTTGGTCCCCACTTTGTCAGCACTTATT
Organism: Holothuria scabra; assembly: GCA_037179385.1. NCBI lineage: Eukaryota > Metazoa > Echinodermata > Holothuroidea > Aspidochirotida > Holothuriidae > Holothuria > Holothuria scabra. The sequence goes on along the minus strand of CM074185.1, from coordinate 33,472,323 downwards.
TCAGAATTTGTTGGTCATCATTTGAATGGTCATCAAAGCTGCTGCTCATTGAAGCAGCTATTGATATGGACCAGTCATTGCAGGCCTTGTGTTTTAGAATTTCCAGGTGTGCTACAAATCACACTCCTCAGAAAAATGAGTAATATGGTAGGCATACTCTTTCATTTAACTAATATGACCCATTCTTTATTAAGGTGTGCAACAAGTCACACACCTCCACTACTCAAGACCTTTCTTTGGTATTTCAATTGGAAACTGAAATTTTCCTGAAAAGCTGTTGTAGCTATGACATATCTCAGTAAGGGCAATTTTTTTCTCATGAGTGAAATCACACTGCCTATTAAATGCTAACCATTACTGTTGACTGTTAAGTGTGATTCATTAGTGTTACATAGACATTTATGTAAAAGATATGTTGAAATACATTAATGGTGTTTCCCAGGATTTATTCATGCTGTCATTGCTGGAACTCAGACCAGGGAGCTGAATGAGATGCAACGCTTTGGAATGAGTGGTTGCACTGCACAGTCGAAGTCACGCAAGTATCAGTCTCGTGTAGCGTTCTGAACATTTCTATTTTGCTTGTAAATGCAGGATTAATGAAAAGGCACAAACGGTTTTTGTCATCTAATATCATTTGGGTTGTATGTAGAAATCAGAACAAGAATTTATATCTGGCTATTTTTGGAAACTAAACCTCTAGTCATCTGTTTATTGACTTCTTCCTCTACAGCTTATTTGCATGTCATGCCTTGTTAAGGGAGGCTGATTGAATTCCTTTCTTTCAGTTCACCAGTCATTTTGAGTTTGATTGCATCTGCTGTTAAACTGTTGGCAGTACAGACCTACTTATCAAATTACTGTTCTGCAAAACCCATAGGTCTTTTACAAGATGAGTTGTCTTGAATGAGATGATGTTTCAGAAATGACATTGAAGCTGTGCTGTGAATAAAGGAGGGAAATGCCTTTGGAGCATTTAAACAGCTTATCTTCATTCCTTTTAGCTGGTTTTAAAGTATTAGCATAAGTTAAAGTTTCTGTGCATCTACTTCCAAACAACAGCTCCCTGCTCAGACTGCAGTTGCAACTGACAGATGGTAAAATAGTGCACCACTTTGCAAACTTCCTTTTCCACTATGCCCTCCCTGGGCCAGCAATCATGACATTTATGAAATGTCTTAACCCTTCTGAGAGAAATCTCTGCACTCACCTTCAGTGGCAGGAGGATCACTGATATAGCACCCAAGGCTTTTAATTGCAAAATTTCAAACTTTCTGTTACAAAAGTATATCCAAACATATTTAGAGAGCTTTGTCAAATAGCTCAAAAATGGAAAATTGTGGGAGCTCCCATCTTCCATCCTCAACCAATGTGAAAATAAAGGAACAGTATATTAAATAACAATCAGATAAAGGTGCTTTTGTAGTAAATAAAAAATTATGGCTTGCTTTGTCTGTTCTAGTTAATTACTTAAATGGGGTTTTATGACACACCAACAGAAATGTGTTATATAGTGTAAACTGTAAGAAAGCAATTTAATTGTGGAGTGAGGATCAACTGGAAATTGCAAGGTTGCATTCCAAGAATGGTGTTCAATTCTGCTTTAATGTCCAGACCAAAGGAAATGCCCAAAAATGTCATGTTTGGAACATTACAAAGACAATTGTTTTAGAACCTTGTTAAGCACATATCCAGTGAATCAGGCATTTGGACAGGGACCCTGGATGGTATCAATTACCATATGAAGCTGGAAGTCACCCAAGCATAAGCAAAGATAAGGAAATTAATTCTTCTGCTTGTTGAAGCAAACAATCTTCCTGCTTGCTGATGGGGGATGAAGGATTACAGGGGACTATTCTAGATTAATCACGGTTCGTAAAGGTCAAAGCAATGTCCACCTCATAGCTTAGGTTAGTTAATTTCAAGTTATACATTCTCTTGACAGAGGGGCATTACTGTAGGTATATTACAACCCCAGCCAGAAGGGGGTGGAAGAGGGACAACGTCTGTTATCTGAAACCTTGCAAGTGCAACAAGCTTTCACAAGACATCAAAATTCTTAGCCATGCCCACTGCTGTGCAGAAAGCAATAGAGCTCAGCTGTAGCTACCTACAGTGCTAGTTTTTGTCTGGCAAAAGGGAAGGGCCTGTAACATCAGTGAAAGCAATTTGTTGTGAAGTGTATTACTGTATGTGGTACTGTATTCTGTCAGTTTAAAGAAGGCCATATTTGGTGCGAAGAGTCAATCATGTGGCGTCTTGGAGTAAAACAGTTGTTGTTGCACAGTACAGCAATGGTGTCGACAAGTAGGCTCATTGTATAACTGTACCATTTTAAACAACAAGCAGTCTTTTTTAACTTGTGGATAATAGCCTGTTTTCATTGAAATGTCCAGTTAAAGATGGTCTTACAAGAGCAGAATGGAATTTCATCTTGTGTGCATGGTTTCACTGTTGCCCTTACCAGATGACCCGTAAATGCAAGGGCCAGCCTAGCACAATATCCTATGCCTATACCCCTAGTGCTCAGGCACCCACCAGTTTCTCAGTGGCCTGTCATTTTTGATATTCTGAGGTATTCTATTCAACCTTGCTTTCAAGAAACTTAGCCAGTTAAGCTTACAGTCATTTATCCTGAGCTCTGGGAATATCATAAGTGTACCCCACTAACTGCCAGACCGTAGTTGTTTTCACTCCAGCTAAAGTTTCCATGATCCAGGTCTCGCAAATGCCTGGATGTTGGACCAAAAGAATATAACTCATTGTTACCGTACCACATGTTCCTTTTAAATATGACCTGAGCATTTTCCTTTCTTAAATGTTGAAATCTAGACAAAAGAGCTGGTTGAATGTCAAAGACTACATGAGGTTGCATCTGACATTGCAGAAGATGAAAATTTATCATCACGATTTGCAGAAATGATGCTGCCAAGTGTCTCTTCTCTAGTGGTAAGCAAGTTTTTACTGTTTGAAAAAAACAGAGCTACCGGAACCTTAGTTTGGTATTACAGCCCTGGATTATATAGTCAATGTCACAGTCTTACGCTGTGACATGTTCTCTAGCTAAAATGTCCTATTTTGACAGTTACGTCTTCAACAATTTAGAGTCTGAAGTGTGATCACCATCTAGGAGGAGCGGACTCCAGTCCCCCTCCTTCTTGAAAATTTTTGCAATTTCAAAGGTACTGAATTGCAATTAGGTGCTCGCTAGCATATGAAAAGATACAACTTTTTGCAATGAAAATGGATGGGTATTGAGCAAAATTTATCCAGGAAATAAAAAATTGATTTTTTTTTGCCACAGTAGTGGAGGGCTAAATGATACTGTACTTCTGCCCATTATTATCATTGGGTGGCTATAGGAGTCAACTGCCATGCAGCCATCACCACAAGAAAATAAACCCCTACCCTCAAAAGACCATAAAAGATGTTCCAAAATATTTTGGGGCCCTAGTTTTGGAGGGAGAACACTTTTGGTGGACAAACATTTAAGCTAATGGTTGTGTGGCCAACAAAAAACAAATTTTTTTGTGTGAAATAAAAAAAGATTATTTTGAGCCTTTCCTGAAAAATGTGCAAGGTTCACTGACTGAGTGTTATGTCAAATAATGTATCACTACACCTATTTTATACTTAAATCATATCTACAGTAAGTCATAAATGTCTGAAAGTGTATAGCAGAGGCCTATAGTTAATTATCCTTGGTCTAGGAGATCTTGGTTGCCACATTAGAGAATTCTACCCCTTGAAAGGGGATGTCATGACTTGACCAATAGCTTAACGACATGGCTGGTTTTACAGCAATAGGAAACCGCAGACAACAATAGGCGGTCACTGGACCACGTAATCTGCAACAATGTTGCTTTTTGTTAGTTGTGTAACAAGCAAGGACTTCAAGGACTGGATAAGTTTGTCCATACTTCACAGTTGTGTTGCAATTAGCTGATTGAGAGCCATAACCAGCAAGTCTGCAGTCTTCAAGTTGCAAAACAGTAGATCTTTAGAAAAATGGCATTAGTCATAACCAGCATACAGAAAGGGTATGTGCAATAAGGTTACTTTAAAAAATGTTGGTTAAACATTAGAGAATCCGTTCCCTTGAAGGAAGGACAAAATTGCCTTCACCTGCTTCAAGGATTATATTGCTAGATGTCACATTTTTGCGGTTAACTCACTTGCAGTGGACATCAAGTGGCTTAAGGCTAAATGACATAATTTTCTGTTATACAAAATTATTAGCTGGAACTGAATTTCATGGATAAATTGACGTTAAAACAAATTTTTAACCAGAAGAATCGGTCTACGTTTGATGAAATTATAGATAATTTTTAGCATAAAAACTGCAACAGAACAATGGTCAGTTCCTGGCTCTCGTGCAGAGTAAATATTTGCTCTAAGTAAACAATCATTGTGGTTAAATGACGTCAAAAATTAGGCCATTTCGTGCCTTGGTCGGCCAGTTGGTTCTGCACTTCTTCAAGGGGAGAGATGTTCTCATGACAGACTGGTAATACACAAGCCACCTTCATGAATAGGTTAGGTGGATCCCCTTTTCCTATAGTGAACATATGAACCATTTATAAATAGTCATTGTGAATGAGAAATCCATTCATTCTGATTATTGAGTCCTTTAATTGTCTTTTTGTGTAAATTGTTTTGTCATCATGGCTGACAGGATTTATGACCTGTCTGTACCTAAACGTTTACTTTTAATCATGAACAATTATGTATTTAAGAGTATTAAATGCTCATTCAGAATATCAGTTATGGTACTCAGACAATGAGCAATTGCGACTTACAACAAAAAAAAAACCTTCATGAGTAAACGGGTAGATCCAAGGCATTTCAGGTGATGGGCACTGTTTAACATGAAATTTCCTAACTGACTAACAACAGCCGTAATTCCTAACCTAATCCCTAACCCTATCAAAGAATACAATCAATACATTAATACAGTGGCAACAGCCAATTGATGAGAAAAACCTTGTAAAACAGTGTGCATCTTCCCAGCATTTCTTGTCATTTTAAACTGGCTAGGTTGTGGAATTTAATGTTCCTAGTTTTCCTTTTATATAACAGGATAATCTTAACAATGACAATGCCAATTCTTCACAACTATTACTGGGAAAAGGCAACAAGGCTTTCAGTGACTGCACCTTTTATATAACAAATGTTCAGGGAGACCACAAGGGTAAGTTTTTAATTTGTGCATACCTAAAATCTTGATGCTGTCTGCTTTCAAAAGTGATTTTTAGTCAGTAGGGATGGAGTTGCCATGAAGTATGAAAAACAAGCCAGTGAACCGCAACTGGATCAAGGCAGTGGCTGGCTCAACTTAAACCAGTCAGTTAGAAATGAGGATGTAAAACTCCTTCTAACTTTTACATTCAGTAAAGTGATGCCTCTAATGTCACAGATTGTAATGTAACCTAAAGCTAGTATTTTTTTACAAAGCGAAATTCCACTTGAGCATGGTTTGCACTGAATTTTGCAGATTTGCCAAATGTTTATAGTATGTAAAATGATAAACAAATCTGTGGTAAGATTTTGCAGGAATTGCCAGCAGTTTTGAAAGTGTTGATCTCACAAAAGTCAGATACCAAATGATAGCAAAGTGTAATGCTTTGACCTAACGTCACATGTTTAACATTTGAATACTTTTTTTTTGCAAGTGTTGTGTTTTGAACATGCCATATTGGCAAAAAATAAGTGTCCAGATTTGTCTTTGTGGGATTGAAGCTTTACCGCCTCCCCCCATAGAAAAAAAAATTGTTAATTTTTGTGACTGTTTGGCATTCAAAAAGGGAATTTGTCTTGGTAACATACTAGCTCTAAGATCTACAGTATGTATAGCTAACACCAGCTGGATTAATATAGATTTGATATGAACATAGGGGATTGGTTATCATACAGCTGTGCTCAGCAACTCATTGCAGGAAATCAAGTAGGGACACATAGCAGGATATCAAGTGATTTTGGAATTGTTACTCTGGTGGACAATTTTCAGTTCTGTCAAGGATGAAAAAAGCAATCATATTTTCACTTTGCAGAGCTGTTTGTGAGCTTTTTAACAAAACTAGTACTTTTTGTTTGTCTACGTTCAGTATTAATAAGATTTCTCTTTCAAGTAGGCACCAAAAATTATTGGATATTTGCCGTTTGGCATTTCAGCCATTGGAAAGCCAATAGAGTGAGCGTTGTCCATAAGGACCAATCTACCCCATTGAAGAATAATCCCTAACCTCACTAGAAGAGTAAATTGTTGCTTGATAGTGTAGTATACAAATGACCAAAGTAGGATTCACTCTCGAGTGCCTATGCTTTACTGAACCAACCACTGTATAGTTAGTTTTACAGTCTATTTTCTAACCACTTGGTCAAAGTAGTGCCAATTAAAGCCCTTTTTCCAGTTGTGGCTCACTTGCTTGTTTTCCCTACTCCATTGCTTATGCTGAGCATGACCAATCACAATGGTAGTAGGTTCCAGCCACTGTATGATTGTAGACACAAGTTGCCAACAAGTTGTTTTTAGTACACACTGTGCAACAATAGGTACTCTTGCACTCAATAATATGGAAAGGAACTATTGCATTTATTTTATAGAAATAACTCATATTTACTAGTTATCTAGTGACACAGAATTACAGCTGTATAGACAATTCAAAACAAAGCAATAGCCTTTTTTTTCCAATAAATAAGGTTCTGCACAGATAGAAGTTTTAGTACTCTATGTTTGAGGAGTTGAAACTGTTACTGGAGTATATTGGTGACACAAAAGGGTTTGATATTCATGAGTAATATCAATTTTATTGCCTCCCATGTTGGTGCATTTTAAATGCAGTTTAATTATTGCCTTAAACTAGTTTTGGAAGGTGCAGTACTGACAAAATTGTCTCTAGAACCAACTTGTGCAGTATTAGTTCTGTAGGATAAATGCTAGAGACCTGGTTAGGTATTTAACTTCCTTCTTTGGTTCAAAAAGAGGGTTTTCTAGTGGTTTTCCTTATTGGCAGAGAAGATTGTTAAATATATGTTTCTGGGCCAGATATCATGCATGAAAATATTGATTTCATAATATTTATGACCCTTGTCAGACATGCCAAGATGATTCCACAGAACTGATGGTTGTCAGATTTGGCAATGTATTGGGAAAGTCTGGCAATGAATTGGGAGCTTTGTCCTTCACTACCATTTTATTTTATGGACTTGTCAAGGTTGCCTGGACTGGGTATATTTTGATACAGTATGACTTCAAAATGATGCATTTAGCAAAAATGTTATCGATAAATTCAGATTCCGGTGCTATGGCCGAGTGGATAAAGGCGGTGGCATTTGAAGCAATGAAGCTTAGCAACCGGGAGGTCTTGAGTGTGATTCCTGGCCGGGTCAAAGTAAGGTGGGTTTTTCATCCAAGAGCAATCTACGGTTTTCCCATCTGAACCGGCCTTTCAAAAAATACCAAATTTGATCCAAATTGTTGAATTGGTTGCCACCCGACGTGAAGTTGTAATTCAGAAGCCAATGGCTTCTCCCACATTCGGGGTCCCTTAGCGTCGCAAAACAACTGCCCTTCCAAGGCCTGATTATTATTATTATTATTATTAGATTCTATGTAAAATTTACACCTTTTTTGATATAAATTTTGTCACATTCAAGCTTAATGAACATTTTAAATGGAAGGGGAAAAGTGGATCATAATAATGTATACCTGTTAAATTAGGCTTATGACTAGATATTTAGACTAGACTACTGTGTGTTCTGTAGGATTAACCTGTCATGGAGTTAGAGACTCCATACCACAAATATTAAAGTTGATTAGCAAAAATCTCATGTTTTATGGCTTTTGAGAAATGTAAAACAAGACTCTTTCAAATGCAAAAGTCAACTTTGCAAATATCATGTTACCTTTTCATTATTAATGATATTAATGTTTGCTTTTACAGTTACTTCCATACAGGGCCTTCGTACACCGCCAGTAAGTGAGATAGACTCACTATCTCCATTATCCAGTCCTGTACATGACTCTGAAGGTTAAAATTTGAAATTTGAACTTTTGTGTTTGTATGAAGAAAATTTTCATGTAAAAGCAGTAATCAGAGTCTGTTCTTGCATTTTTTTTCACATTTTTAATCCTGCACCACATGTTTACATTGACCTAAAACTAACAAAAGATGATCTGTGGTCATTCTTACTTCATAATTGGTTAAATTGTAAAGGAGCTGTCTAGTCTTGCATCTGTGTGGATTTTTTTCCCGACAAATATTCAGAATTTTCATTCAACAGTGATTTGCACAAAATTAACATTTCTTCTTACTTGAAAGATCTCTTTAATGTTTCTGTATTCAGGTTAATAATCTGTTCAGAAGGGGTAAATGAGATACTAGAACGAAAGGTTGATGTTTTCTGTCAAACTCTGATAGTCCCTTTAAACCTGTTCCTTTAAAAAGAACAATATTTGGAATTAAACCTTATTTTGAACTTGCAGTTCAAAAATGTGGCTAGTACAATATGTGACAGAATGGGTACTCGCTCTTCATAAAGAATTTAGAGCACCAAAACCCACAGATCTGTCTGACAAATTTATTTCAAGCAAATCATCTGACAGCAAGGTCTCAATTTTCAGAAAAATTGAAGGTTGCCCTTAAGGCAACCTTTTCACTATTCAAAAATGTCTGCAAAAAAATTTGGTTGTCCAAAACAATTTTGCTTATCTACAAAACAGTTGGTGTGTAAATATTTTTTTGGTCTTGAAGAATAAAAAGATTTGATGTTTAGAATACAAAACCACTAAAATCTGAAATACTCTATGATTGAAAAAGTTGAAAGAGTTGATATTAAGTCAGCAGCAAAGTCATCAACCAGATGAAAGCAAGGTTGTCCGTCAAACAACCAACTTTCAACTTTTGGTTGTCCGTATGGAATTTTAGTTGTCCTGTGCAACCTGACAACCATGAAAATCAAGTCTTGCCTGAAAATCCCAAAGCTTAACTTGACAAAACTAACATCAATCTTTGCAAAGTTGTAGGTGATTTCCATATCTATTGAGAACCTTTAGAGAGGAGAAGAAGAGTTTTACTGCTTAGACCATTGACACCATTTAGTCAATTGCCACACTTTGCTGATCATCTGCCCTACAGTGTTATCCACTTGCTGCATTTTATCAGAGTTGCATGTCATAACACTACTGTTTTGATCAAGTCCCAGCATATTTTGGAGATATGAATTTCAAATAAGAGAGTTTGGTAATTAGTTTTGGGGGCTATGCACATGCACACATTCTGCAAATTATCGGGATAAACAAATCAATCCCACACCTACAACACATGTTACAAAATTTGAGTTTATTTGAAAATTTAGTGACATCATGCTTTCTTACTATTCAACCATAACATAAGGAGAAATCATAGATGTGGTTCTGTAGCAATGGGCTTTGTCTAAATTGCCCTTTTGGTGTAAAATATGCATTTTAATCTCCTGCAAAGTAGGGCGGAGTCCCTACTTCATCAGGTTGGCTATTCAGATTTACACTTAGTGTTGCATACGGGTACCGCAGGAAAACGGAATGCCGTAGACTATGTGCTGAGCTCTGCCTGCATGTGTATATCCCAGGCTGTGCCCCATAATTCCATGTGCTAACGAATCACCAAACCAGCTTATTTATAAATGCATGGACTTGTATATGTTTTTATTTGTGTGAAATTTTCCACTTTTTTCGACTTTGCATTATTATTTTAGGTTGTGTTATATGCACAGCTCTTTGATTGACAACAAATTAAAAAAATGCAGAGTACTGTAGCTCATGGCACACAGTATACATTGTGCTGCAAGTGTCCTGATGGATTACACATTAATTAGGGACTTGTATACTCACCTCAAGGCAAATGAAGTGGGATTGTGTCTGAATGAGGTTTAGTTTTAGTGGGGAGGGGAGGGGGGGGCTAGAATTAGGTTCGTTGGGAAAATTTTAGCTGTCTGGGATGATGGGTAACTTCATGGCTTTAATTTTTCAGTTTGAAAAGAATTTGATCCGGGTGTAAATTTGTGGAATTTTTTTTTTAATTTTTTTTTCAAACTTGATAGTTCATATGTCTTTACTTAAAGGGGCTCATCGAGTTTATGTCAATAACTTTAAAAGTTTGTAAGGGTGTACCACATGAAAATGCTTATAATTAGCACAGTTAGTCAAGTTTTTTCATCCAATAGTTATGGAAAAGTTAAACTTTTGAATTTTGTGATGCCTGACTTGTAATGGTTTTGTATGTGTCTGGTCACAGATTTTTGAAAACCAAATTGGGCTGTTTTAACTGTTCAATAAGTAATCCCTCAAAGATATGGGGATTGTTGCAGTTTGACCATTTGCCATTGGTATGTGAAGAAAACAGCATTGGAAAAATTGTTGAATTCCGTGAACCAACTCAATATGCTGCTTTTCATTAAACCGCAGATTTATTTGCTGTTTATCTTTAATAATTCAGTACAAGATGAAGGAAGATGGTACAAGAGACAACAAGAGTCTACTGCAAGGGTTCAAGATAGCACAGGTAACAGTGAATTTAGGTGTTTATATATACGAATCTGATCAGCGTATTTGTTTAGTGACTGTAGGCAGCCTTTAGTGGGGTCTATCAGCCTTAAATCGTCTCCATTTGTTGTCTAGATGCAATTTGAAATCCTTATATACAGTTAAATTGAAGGAATTAAGAGGCATTTCAGTGTACAAACATCGATGGTACAGGTAAGCAAAGAAATTGAAAGATTAAAAGTCCATAGACCCCAGTTATGGCTGACTAAAATCAGACCATCACTTGCTGTCCGGATTCGTCTATACATGTGTCTGCAGCATTATGTAATATCAGAAATGGAGGGGTGAAGGTTGGGGAGGGGGGCAATTGAAGATTGTAAAGTAATCGGATTAAGTCTACCTTTTAGCATAAAAAGGATGTGTTATCCCTGGTCTTGAACTCGGGCCTTGAAGAGCAGTTCTAGCTATTGTGGAAAAAAGCTTTTGGTTTAATTGAGTTACATGTTTACATCGGGTGGCAAATCAACTTAACAATTTAAATCAAATTTGGTTTCTTTTGAAAGGCAATGAGAAAACTAGGATGCTCTTATTGTAGATGAAAAAAAAATTCTGCCTTACTTTGACTGGTTAAAATCATACCCCAAATCTTTTGGTTACAGTGGTGTAGCCACATGGGTGGTTTTGAGGGTTAGAACCCCCTATGACCCAACCTTGAAATGCAAAAAACACATAAAATAGCGTTTTTTGTTCGCTCACCTTAGACTTTTCCCTTATGTCGTGCTCAAACCCCAAACCCCCCCCTCCCATGCCACAATCCTGGCTACGCTACTGCTTGGTTATCAAATTCATCGCTTTAAATGCCACTGCTTTTATCAATTTGCCAACATCACTGTGTCAATTGTCTCGGTGTAAAGTCCATGCAATGGATCAGATGTTTCATTAGTAAGTATGTTTCGGCATTCAACACAGCTGCTTAGGATTGCTGAGCCTTATCTTAATGTGCACAAGTGGAATCAGGGAACCAATCAGAAATCAAACTGATAAGCATACACTTGGCAGTTGTATATTCTCACATGTACCAATGCTTATTAGTTTTATATAGCACTGGTGTAATACATATGTTTGATATGGAGATCAGTTTGCAATTTATACCACGAAATAAAATTTTTTAAACCCAGTCTCAGTAACAATATTGTTTTTTTCTGGGAGAGAAAAATGCTTGGGGGATGATAGAATGACATATGGGGAAGACTATTACATCTTTTGGGCTGGAAGCTAACAGTTTTATGTATGGGCTTTACATCTTGTCTGAAATTTACCTTATACTGCAGTAGTTATATTCTGGTGAATTCTGGGTTTTGTTCTAGTAAAAATTTCATTTTCTTAGTCCTGGAGATTAAGTTGATGCATTTTCTAAAAGAATTGAACTTGAAGCAAGGAGACTTCATGTCTTGATTTACATTCAAATTGTCAACTAATGTTTATTATCAATTTTATACAATACTCAGGCATATTGGCCCATTTATGCATCTTGAGCAGTGGAATTTTGGAAACTATTTGCCTTTAGGGAAAGAAAACATTCCTAATCGGACAAAGTTCAAAGCAATAGCGTAAAAAATAAAAAAAATTAGACATTGAACATCATTGAGAATCCACAACATCATATACTTGCTTTAACTTCCTTCAAGTTCACTTTTTTAGAAGTTGTTTCAACTTCAGCAAGAAACAAAAGTAGCAAATGGATGAAAATATCACAGAAATGCTTGGAACATATGGAATATACATTTATCCTCAACTATTCTTTTAAATGAAAAGATCAGTCACCCCAAACTAGTTTTGAAACAACAGCTAGATCCTACAGACTTTTTTCCTTATTCAATTTCAAGTAATTTTCATGATATTTGAGAACTTAAAAATTGCATGTCCGAGGTATATACCAAAGAGTTATAGTCTTCTAAACTGTGTAGTTTAGTGAGAAAAGTATTGTCACATGACTCTCAAGAGCCAATCATGAAACAGGACAGACTGCTGCATGCATTCAAATTGGATTGACCTTATTTTCCCTTTAAAGTATTCATAACTTAAACTGTTTAACCATTTACTGTTGTGCTCCAATCGGGGCATATTTGCCCGTGCCTCGGGAGTGGGCGGAAAAGCGGACGTAGCACGCCCCACATCAGCTTCCTAGGTTATTGACCCCGTGACCTTAAACTATTGTCCCTCTCGTTGTTGTGGCCGAATTTTTGGGTAGCTACTCGCAGTTTTGAGCTCGGCGTGAAACAGTAAAGATGGGTGACAGCGCACTCTCCGTATGGGTCCAAAAGGACCCAAACAACGGTAAAGGGTTAATATGTATGCAGAGGAATGTTATTCTTTTCTCTTTCAATTTTTCAATGTTATGAAGCATGTTATAGTTTAATACATTGCAAATATTTTTGCCAGATTTTATTAAATATAAAGTTACTTTGAATCTCATTATTTCTGTTATCATCCAGTGAGCAGTGAATTGTCAAGTTCGAATGAGTTTAAAGGAATCACCTTGGGGGACAATGCTGCAGGTATTAGCTACATTTTGTATACAAATAAATGTACATGAGTGCAATAGTATGGATAATTTTATGAGTGGAAAGATTTAATGTTACCCTCATTGAATTGAATGTTCACTGTTTCAACTCATGAAATTATTGTTGATACTCTGCACAAAACATTCATTACTTTTTTTTATAAAACATTTAGCATCTTTCTGAGTAAATCTTTGTCAAAAGTTGACTCAAGAATAGAATGTTTCTCAATGCTTTTTTTTGAGTCTCTACAACTGTAATGATAGTGCTGCTTGTTATATGTGACTGCCTGGGTGGATCCAACTTTTTTTGTGGAGGGGTGGAGGAGGTGCATTGTGGGCGAAAATAAAGATTCATTTTTGAGATGGGTGGGGGTGGAAGAATTAGATGCCAAATGTAGAAACAAGGGTCCTGGTGATTGGGCTGCTATCTTTGGAGAAAGGACTCAAGATGAAAGGACCCCCTCCTCTTAGACACATTTTTGTTAATATAAGATGTCTTAGATGTCAGAGCTATGTTTGGCAAAAGTCCTTTTAACTCAGAGTCGGCTTCAGGGTATTTTGATACAGGTAGGGGGACTCGATTTGAGTGCTCTTTTCTTCGTTGTCCTTCTTTTCCTTCTCTTTTCACATTTTGAAGCAAATAAATCGGGTGGTTACCCCCATCTCCCTGATACCATCCCTGTTTGAACTGACTATACATGTATAGTCGGCACTTTAACAGAGGAACTGGTTTGCTTGGGGCACATCACTACAAGAGTTTAGCAGGCCTAGGCAAGGAATTTTAAGGGACCGCTTCTTAAGAAAACTAATTTGTCTTTTGGAGGAACCTAGATGAAAAATGGAAATTTTGAGGGTCTTACATGCACCCCTCCCTTGGAATTTGGGGGTGTGCATATACCTATAGCACTCGGAGGATCTACACTTGGTGACCACCAATGTTGCAATAAAATGAAGAAGAATTAATCAGAGTTATAAAGTGTAAAAAAAGTGATAAAGATTAATGATACATAAAATGGTAATGAGTGCCACCATGACCATTCTGTTTAAACCATAACAGGTGCTTTTATAAATTGTTTATATACCAACGATAAACCTCAATTGCAGTGTATAAATAAGATACTATGGTAAAGGAGAAGGCAATAATCCAGTTTTGCACCAAACAGCTCAAACAAGCCAAAATTCTAACACATTTCCTGAAAAAAAGCTAGTCAATTTAGCATTTCCACATTTTTTATGAATTTTCTTATTATTTTTTCACCTTCATGAATGTATTGTATAAGGAATCATTTTCTTATTTTGGAAAACTGGGCTCTTTTAAAATGATGAAAGTGAGTCACATCGTAAGTTGAACAATGTCTCCTTCACAACACATGGAATGTACACAATCACACAAACTGATAAAAGCATAAAGACTGGGGGTTGAGAATTCCCAAGTGCAGAGGAAAAGTGTATAACTCAGCCTATACCTGAAAACATGTTGAAGGGGACTAGATAGCATTTTTGACTGCAATTTCAAAAGATGTTTAAGTTTTCACTAGTCCATGTCGCTACAGTAAGCCTACTAAAGTATGAAGTACAATAGACCTTCCTTCAATCTCAGTGCTCACCAGTTCTTTTTCTCATTACCTTAACTATATTAAGCAAAACTACAAATGTATCCAGGTGTTTTTCTCAAGAACCACCATCGGCTAAAAAATCCAGTGGATCACTCATAATTAAAATTACAGAAAAATACCATTTCTTAATGTCAGCCTGACTCATGTACAATCTCTACAGTTCACAATAGACTCAGTAATATCATGACAATTGAGCTACCTCTTAGGAAAAGTATTTAAAGGTAAAGAGCAGTCCCCCCAAATTTATTTTGAAGAAAAAGCTATATAACACAATTTTGGTCTTATTTCTCTTCAAAGTGTCTTTCACTATATTTTATGACATTACTATTGCATATTCAAGGTAAACCAAGCAGTTATTTCTAGTAAATTTTACATTTGAAAAAAAAAATGTTGTCACATGACTCTCAACAGCCAATCATGAAACTTGACAGTCTACTACACTACTTCAATTTGGGATGACTGCTCGTTAGTGCCCTTTAATTGCTGACTCTTAAGAGTCAATTGACTGCCCCAACCCCAATTAACCACCCTTCTCCCCATGGACAGTTTGTATGATAATGAAAATATCAAAATAGTAGATGATTCCTAGAAATATTTATCTTCCAGATATTAAATGATATATTTTGTCTTCATTTAAAAGGGGAAGTTGAGACATTTGATGCCTATGTTTGTTACTGCCAGGAAGATTTGGGAATCGTCTGTCAGATTACAGAGAAACTTGAAAGAGAGTTCAATTTGAAACTTTGCATCGATGACAGGGATATCTTACCTGGAGGTTGTGATGTTGCTGTTAAAGCAGAACTTATTAAAAACCGGTTTGTTTGAAGAATATTATTTTGGTAGATAGCATTCTATTGGTTTCAATGGTAACTTAGAAATCTGTTCATTCTTGATGTCATGTTTGTGTGTGTTAGTGTGTGCATGTCAATATTTGACACTAGTTATTGTTAACATGACATCTAACAAAGGGACTGTGACAGATTTCAACCTGGTGAATAGATGTCCTTTACTGAGAGGAAGGACCCTATTGTTTTTGGCAGAGGTCATATTTTATCTGGGATCACCAATTCAAACTCTGAAAACCTTGCTTAACATGCTTAACATTACCTACTTGGTATGCATATACATTTATGGTAAGAAAATGATCCATATTGTTTTTGCCCTAGGTTAAAGGTCATGAGGAATCACCAGGGTTTAAATTGTGAAAGTAAGATGGGTATGGTTTCTACAGGTAGGAAGCTTAGATAGACTTCAAAATGGGTGTGCCTATGTGGTATTGGTAAAAAACAATACACTTTTCTGTGGGGTCTTAAACCATCTGAGTCACCAGGCATCCAAGACCATGGAAAACTTGTAAGTAAGCATGGGTAAAATGTCACACATTTGTGGATCCCTGATGGTTAAAGAGAAATTCTACTCTTTTTGGTGAAGGTCAAAAGTTATGTGGCATCACCAGATATCAAAAAGCAAAATTTCTTAAGAATTAGTTGTATTATGTATACATTCAAACCTTTAATTTGGCAGCATGATTAGACATCATTTAATTAGTGACTGGAAGAAATGAGCTCGTACTTAGCATGGTAGTGCTTCATATAAGGTTAAAGAACCCTTTTGCATTTGGTGGAAGTCAAATGTAAATAAGATTAAGTAAGATACCATCAGGCTGTGGTACTCGTAACTTCTGTAGTATGTGTGGGCATTTATGGTTACATACAAAACCAGGTATTATGCTGGGGGAGGTCAAAGGTCATCAGCGTGAACCTACTACACTGTGGATATGTACATATTTCATGACCTTGCAGTCATTCAAGGCACATAACTGTAATATTGAACTATTTACCCTGTAGTTAAATTCACATTATATTTTTATTTAATTCAATTCAATTCAATTCAATTCAATTTATTTATTCCAGCAATGAACATATACAGTGTACAGCATGTACATACACAGTTTAATAGTTTAAAGAAAGATGAGTTTGACATCATTGCACGGAAAAGGAGAAAAAAGAAGTATAAATACTTATTAATCATTTTCCCCTGACTTAAGGAATACAGTACGTAATATGTATAAACAATCAATAACAACATGCAATTACAAAAACAACACAAAACAACGAAAAGATAGGAAGTAATTCATGAGTTATACTATAGTGGGGGAACCATTACCTTCATTAAAACTAGGATGTCAACAGTTGATCTTTTAATATCTTTTTAAATTTCTCAATATTTTTGCAGCCTGTTAGATTCTGAGAGAAGGAATTCCATAGCTTTACCCCTGTAACTGACATACAAAATTGCTTTTTCTTAGTTCTGGCAAATCTTTGATGAAAATAATTCTTGCATCTGGTATTAATACAATGTGAGGTGGTAAAATAAATTTGCAAGTTTGGTGGTAGCAACTTGTGGTATGCTCTGTACATGTAAATCCCTGTCTTGAATTTAACCAATTGTTCTAATGGGAGTATACTCAGATTACAAAAGAGAGGTGAAGTATGCTCTAAATAGTTGGCACTGGCCAAAATCCTAATTGCCCTCTTTTGCATTATAAATAGTTGATTAAGATTAGATTTGTATGTATTACCCCATACTTCAATACAATAGCTTAAAGATGGATGGAAAAGCCCATAGTGTAATCTAAATGTGTGTCTTTAGTGCTACCTTCTCTCTCTGTCCTGTTTCTCAGCTGTCGAAGAATACTGGTCTTTCTTTCACCAAAGTTTCTCGAGATGTCTAAAAGTGATGTCAACAACTTTTGTTATAAATTTGGAGTTAGTCTTGAGCCAGGTTTGTTCATATTTTTTTAAGTGTAAATTTCTATTCTCTTTTCACATCTTCCATTTTCAAAATTTAGTAGGCTCTCTGCAGTCATGAGAAACCTGGAAAAGTCATGGAAATTTAGAAAGTTACTCCCAAGGCTGGAAAAGACTTAACAGTTCAGGAAATTGTTTGAATTCCTGGAAAAGTCCTGAAAATATTTACAGAGTGACATATTGCCATTCTCATTTGTAACATCAAGATGTATTCTCACTCGGAATGCCAAAATAAATTGTTCTCTTCACCTCAAATTTTAATATTATAGTTGAAATTTTGATAAAAAAATGTTAAAGGAAGGTCATGTAAATTCTTTGTTCGGTCCTGCGAAAATCATGGAAAATTCATAGCATTAGATTCCTCAGAGAGTGCAGGGAGTACAATCTATGAAGAAACCATCTGTGTATGTCTGGCTTAGGGCTGTACAGAAATTTTAAAATAGACAGTATTTTGTGCATGAGGCTTTATATCCTCTTCATTCATACTTTGTAATAATCCTCACATTCTATTGGTTCTTTATGGTCAGGTGACCATGCCGTATCCCAAGAAACACTCATGGTAAGGATGGTTAGGTTAGATTAGGTTGGATCGAGTTTTACAGCCCAGTTTCCAACCTTTTGGTTCAAGTTGAGCTGTCCACAGCTTTTTTTCTAGTTGTGGCTCTCTGGCTTGTTTTCCCAACTCCATTACCTATGCTGACAGTGACAGTAGTTTCCGTTTTTAAAGTCTTTGGTATGACACAGCCAGGACTTGAACTCCCAACCTCTCCAACTGCAAGTCCTATGCATTAATCACCTGACCATGCAGTCTGTCACTCATGAGATACACTTATGGTATTAAATGCACAGATATAAGCACTCGGCTTATGCTATTCCATCTTATTCAGGATAGTGTAGTTTGAATGTAGTAATTTACAATACAATTCTCTTAATTTTGAGTCCTTGTAATAAAAATTATGTTGTGTATACAGGGACAAGGTTAAACAACTTTGGATGTGTGCATTAAAACAGGATAATGCATGCTTGGGGTAAATGCTAACAACTATGCCCAATTCTGCGTCTTCCTGTGCTCTTGCAAGGTTCTTTAAGGTTTAACTTTGTATTCCACTGGTGACAATGTCACAACTTTTTTTTTCAGTAATAATAATAAAAATAGTAATAATAATGATAATGATAATAATAATAATAATCTTATATAGCGCTAAATCCAGTTGCTCGAAAGTATAGTTCAAACCACTCAACTTTGATTTCCTTGTCACTAGAGAGCGAAAGATTTCACAAAAAAATACCAAAATTAGGAAGTGTATCATGTGGCTGGGAATTGTACAAATAATTTTTGTTTAGTGAAGAAGGGAGGGTGACAGTACACATGCCCCAGCCCCAATTTGGGCAAAAATAGTGGATCCATTTGAACAAAAGTAGTGCATCAATTTGGGCAAATTAAACAGCCAAAAAATGAAATCCACCCTTTTAGTGGGCCATTGCAAAGCATAATTGTACCATTTTTAAGGGCAGGGGGCTGGGATGGAAAAGGTAAGGGGGCATGTTTGCCCTTCCAATTCAGACAAAAGTGGTACATCCATCATATTGAGAAGTTGATTCTTGTCATTGTTGGTAGTCAAAAGTCACTTGAGACTCTTGTAAAAATTGATCACCGAGATGGATAAGTTACTTTACAGGAAACTTTGCATCTTTATTGGACCTATCCTTTCTACTGTATTGAGTTCAAAGGCTGATGTCATAACCTGCAGTCAAACTGTGAAAGTTTTCTACAGATCATACCGTGACATTTCTTCTTGAGAAAACAGCATAGACACCCCAGTAAATCAAAGGCGGTGTGGGGTGTAACTGGTATCTGAGTTTGTCACATGATCTCTGCCCTAAAAGGAGCTAAGCTTTCATTGTATTCACACTGCATGAAAAGCAATTTACACATGCTTGATTGACCTGTTAGCTAACCTCAAATGTTACGTAACTTTTTGTGTATTTTAATATTTCTGTTACTGTCAATCCATTAATCAGACGTGAAATGTGACCATATTCAGTGTGGGTGTAGTGAGCTTCATTTCCTCCCGTAAGTGATAAAAGGTAATCAGACAGAGAAGGAGAATGTAACAAAAAGTAAGAAGGAACGTTTCATCATGTAGATAGCTTCCATACTTTTTGTGTTGGTACACCAGCTTGATATAAACAGTGGTCTAGTATTCTAACGTCTTGTTGCTACAACATCTCTACATTCCAAAAAGTCCGTAAGGTTATCCAATGAGAAAAGATATGTTAGGACAAATTCTCATCCTAACATTATCCTTCATGCACACATTTGGAATACAGAGATGCCAGAACAAGACATCAGAAGATAGAGGTGTAATGCTAGGATGGCATGCTCTGAGTTGGATGCTGAATAATTTTTGTAAGAAACTGTAATCTAGTGCAACAAAGTCAGTTCAAGATCTCAGTGCCTGATTTACATTCTGCATTATGTATTATGTTCTGCATTACATTCACTGATGTGTGCCTTGAAGCATTAAAACTAGAATTTTGTTGGGAAAAGGATGAATTTTAGACAACTGCTGGAGAGGGACTCCTGAGAAGTAAGTAGCACAGGAAAATTGGAAGTGTCTGGGGGTGATGACTATAAACTACCTTTAACTTTAAAGGATGTTTTCACATACTTGCCAGCTATTCCATTTTAAGCAGACCGGTTCCATTTTCTGTGCTTCAAAACCCCTTGAAAATGAGAATGTTCCACTTTTCTGACTTTTAGTATAAAAAAGAAAAAAAGGGAAAGCAAAAGTTTGGCAAAATAAAGTTAATCTTTGCATACACTTTCTCGTGTTTTCCACATATAATGTGAACATTTGGAGAGAAAGGGAGTAGATTCACACCCTGAATCCCACTCACTGACATTATTGCTTTTGCCCTCACCATGCACAGTAGATAATATCTGCTACATATGTTCTGTTGCTCCCTGTGGGCTGGGGGATGTAGAATATGCCCACAGTATTTCCCACCTGTTGTAGGAGGTGACTAAAGGGAAATCAAATTTGAATTTGAACCATACTTGAAGATAAATTTAAACTTTGAACTTTTGATCAGGTTTACTGATACTATATAACACATTTGTGTTGGTGTGTTGTTGATTCTCATCTCACTGAACTGAACTGAACTAAACTAAACTGAACTAAAATAAACTAAACTAAACTAAACTAGACTAAACTACCTGTGTTCTGTTTTCTGAAATGACTATGTTGGCAAGTATGTTTTCATCATATTTTTTAATTCCCTTTCACAGGTGCTGAGTCAAGAAAGGTTATACCAGTGATTGTGTCTCCTTGTGAAGTACCAGAAATTATGAGACCCCTTACACCATGTGATTACACAAAAGAGGACATCAGACCATGGTTTTGGCCAAAACTTCACAAGGCTATTGTATCTCCTTGACAAAGACAGGCCTTTCAACTTGTACGGTTAGCATTTTCGGCAGGAAGTTTCATGTGACTTGAATCCTCCTGCATAAGCAAAGGAGAAGGGAAAATAAGCCAGTAAGGCACAAGGAAAAAGGCTGTGACCTTGGAGACGGGGGACATGCTAGAATAAATAGGACCTTTTAGCCAATGTTACCCTAAATAAAGGTGTTTTCTCTGGTGAAGCTTGTCTCTGTAATTGTTTAAACCAACCTGGTTGCTTTAACCCTTTACCGTTGTTTGGGTCCTTTTGGACTCATGCGGAGAGCTCGGCTGTCACCCATCTTTACTGTTTCACGCGGAGCTCGAAACTGGGAGTATCTACCCGAAAATTCGGCCACAACAACGAGAGAGACAATTGTTTAAGGTCATGGGGTCAGTGGCCTACTGGAGCTGATGCGAGGCGTGCTACAACCGCTTTTCCGCCCACTCCCGATGCGCGCAAATATGCCCCGATCGGAGCACAACGGTAAAGGGTTAATCTAAAATATATCTGCACCACTCGGTCTGCTGTGCACACACCCAGAGACAGTGGCATATATCAGCTTTGCAGTAAACACGCTCCACAGGCTTATTTTAACCCTTTACCGTTGTTTGGGTCCTTTTGGACTCATGTGGAGAGCTCGGCTGTCTCCCATCTTTACTGTTTCACGCGGAGCTCGAAACTGCGAGTAGCTAACTGAAAATTCGGTCACAACGAGAGAGACAATTGTTTAAGGTCATGGGGTCAATGGCCTACGGAAGCTGATGCGGGGTGTGCTACCTCAGCTTTTCCGCCCACTCCCGAGGCGCACAAAAATGCCCCGATCTGAGCACAACGGTAAAGGGTTAATGAGCAAATAGTCTTTGAAGGGGGAAAACCACTTAAACTTTATTGATCTCAAGAAACCTGAACAGAAAGTTCCCTGAGAGATTCTGGATTATTAGTTGCCAGCTTGAGATGGCTAAAACTTGCTATTCGCTTCTAGCTCAATGGCTAGGGGCCCACTCTTTCTGCCATAGTCACTTTGGGCTGCCTTATGTTGCTGTTACTTTGTTGAACATATTGGGCCACTTTGGTGATTAGGCCCCCCCAAACTTCAAAATTGCTCTGCTTTCCCGGAATCCCCATGATGGTAATTGATATCAAGAAGGGGAGATCGCTTGAAGCCAGCTATCTTTTTAACACATTCCAGAATAGTTCCATCATGTTTTTATTCTACAGACTTGAAACTCAGAGGATTTTCAATTAAAGCATCAGTACAGAGTTAGGTGGTTAGATAGATGGAGTTTTACGGCCCAGTTTCCAACCTATTTGTTCAAGTCGAGCCGGCCACAGCCTTTTTTTCAGTTGTGGCTCACTGGCTTGTTTTCCCTACTCCATTGCTTATGCGGAGCAACATGCACCATGGCAGTAGGTTCTATTTTTAGTAAAGAGGAGCTTCTCTTTTGCACGGTGGTGATAAAATGTTAACCCTTTGATACCCAAAAGAAACAAAACACCCTTGCAACTGCTGTACCTTGGCTGACACAGCCTGTAGCATTTTTCTTTGTGCAGTAGCTTGTACATTTAAAGGTATTGTGACATGTCATCAGCAAAATGACCTGACTTCCCTTGGCAGTTTTGGAGTCAGTTTTTCTAAGGAAAAATCCATTGATATTATTTCAATATCTTTTACGTTTCTCAGGATATACCTCTTCAAAGTTCCCACTTTTCTGAAGAAAGTTGTTGCTCCTGCAAAAACAATGATGTGGAGTGTTGCGTAGTGTTGACATTTCTTTTGCTTACCCTATATAGATTATCTCTTAATAACTCATCAGTTAGTTTATGGTTTGGTAATTAATACTGATGATTTTCAAGGGTACAATTTAAACTTTCAAAATAAAAACCTTGAGGACAATCTAATGTTTCAACGTCCTTGAAATGAAGATTGTAAAAACAAAGGATAACATTAGCCATATATGGCATGTCCCTCCCATGACATCACAAGATTTGCATGTTGAGCTCATATTTATTAATAATTTAATGCAATTCAGAAATTGCCCTGTAAAATGGTCAATTTTTGATGGAAATTGTGGCCTATTTTCATGGTTTTTAATGCTTTTTATACCCAATACCCAATTTTTTTCATTTTCCTGTCACACTACCTTTCAAGTATATAATAATACTCTGTATATGTTTGAGGATTCAAAGTCCATAGTTCCATTACATCAAAATATCATTTCACTTTCATTTTATTTATTTTGTCCACACAATAAAAATATGTAGTTTAAAATATGTATATTTGTTACATTATTTTGTAACTGGTGTAGATTAAGTTTGAAAAACTTGTAAGAAAGTGTGCATGGGGGGGGGGGGGGGGGTGAACTGTAGGTTTAAGGGAGATATGTCACCCTGTCAAAAAAAAACTGTCTATGCATAGTGCCACAATCAGTTGGCTCACAACTTGCAGACAATTTTTAGAAGTCATGACCCCTCATGTCATCATTAATGATGTTTCCCAAACTTACAAGCAGGACCTCTACTGTTGTTATTTGAGCTTTTGCTCGCAATGAAATGTTCTCTTGAATTAAAAATTGCAAAGGGATCAGGAAATTACCTGACAAAATGCACCGGCATTTCCATTTTTTGTTGTGTGGGGAGGTTACTCATCATCCCCATTCTTGACTGCCATCCAGGAGAGGGGAATAGACCTGAGGACCCCTCTTTATTCTGAGATTCATTTGCTGTCTTGAAGGGTTTAGATGCAAACTGGTGCTATATTTTGCTTTTTTTTTCCCCAAAATTGGGTGGGAGGAATTTTGTTATATGCTCCCTTGGGATCAACATTTGAGGTTGGGGAAAATCCCCAATCCTCTGGAATCTACCCCAGTGTATATAGTTAACGGATTGTGTAATATGAAAATTTTTTCATGGTGTTTATTAAAGAAAAATACCAAGTCAGGACCAAATTTGTTGTAAAAAAGCAGCTGTTTAGTGTAAATTTATTTTTTAGTAGAATTATGTCTTTTTTCAAATTGGGAGTATGCAGTGGGAGAGTTTGCCTTCTCTGATGATGGGTGTTTAGGGAAATGCAGGTGTCAAGAAGGTTGTGGCAATTTCAAGGAAGTCCCAACTTCCTCTTGGAAGCTCTGGTTTGTTGGGTTGGTTTGTTGGAGTTCTATGCCTAAATCTTTGGGTTTGATCTAGCAGCTTCATAACCTTTGTTTCTCTATTTGTGGGACATTAAATTATGTCATTTACTCAGTTCCTATACAGAGTATTACTCATAATGGCAGGGAGGTACCATTTTGATGCTGAGGGGCAGAGAGTCCAGTTATCCTTCTATCTGCTGCTGATAATTTATGCTTTTTGTAAGCATAATTGAAATGGATAGATTTTGCTTGAGGAACTTGTTAAAAGTGGTGATATCCAACTGGAAATGAAACCTGTTTGCATTCCAGTTGATGTTTACATCAACTTGATACACTAATGAAAGATCCATTTATTTAAAAATGTAAGTTGTTGAATTAATATTTACCAGGAGAAACCATCTTTGCCCTCTTATCTCAATGTATACACATCCATAGAGTGTGTTTGTGCATTCTTTTGAAAATAATGAGGTTGGACATGAGTCCCATGTTTTCACTGACTTTGCAAGGTCATTGTAGACTAATGTAAATTCTCTCATGAGTAAGTATCGCAGTGCAAATTCAAGAGCTGGTTAAAGCTCAGGTTCTTGGCACAAATGAGATGAAATTCATATTTACCAAATCTTGGTAATTTCCACCTGACAGGTATACTCCCCACGATGTACTCTCACCCAATCTGACAATTAGCAACTTGTGTGAAAGGATCAGACCACTTATTGATTTGTTGGGGAAGAGTCTCCTACTGCAATAGCACAGCTTTTCAGTGTGTGACTTGTAACATTACAAGTTTCCAGGGGTCAAATGGATGAGATTCATGTCTCCCTTAAAGTTGAGCTAAAAAGAGTTCAACTAACGATCAGATGTGGTCAGAGTTTTTCTAAATTCCAACTAACGAGCATTTCTTCTAATGTATGCAAATGAAAAATTGTGATGAAATTTGGAGTGACGTTCTGCCCCCTTCAGTTGTTCTGATTTTACACAATTTTTTCAAAGCTCAACAAGATTGGCCTCAGACAGGAAATTTTTGTCAGTTAGGTTTACTTTTATAGCCTCTCCTCAAATGAAAACAAAATTTCTGTCCATGCCTTTTAAATACACCTTTTTTTAGAACAAAACTGCATCATACAGTGGTGTTTAAACAGTATTAAAATCCTCAAACTTTTTGCATGTGTGTGTGAATGGGGGGGGGGGGGGGGGAACAACACACTCAACATGTCATTTTTTGGACTATCAACTTAAGTGCAGTTACTCATTGTTCATGCAGATTTTGAGATAATCCCTAACAACTTGGCCTGAAAAAATGTGGCAGCCTTCATCCATGGAAACAAATCTTGTGCAAATATTGTGAAGGCCCATCTGTGCTGGTCCATTACCAGGCAATGTATGGGGGGGGGGGGCAGAATTGGCCTTGGAGGATTGCTTAGGGGAGATGGCTTCATGTGTTAAGTGTGTAATTTTAATTTTTATTTTTCGGGGGGGGGGGGCAAAAATCATTTTCAGGGGGCATTAGGCCTTGTATCAGTTATAAACTACCACTGGACTTATTATTAGATATGGAAAACTTTGAAATTAAGCAAAGTATGAAGTATTCAAATCAATTGCTCACAGTACTATCGATTTTTGTGCAACAAATTTAAGATATAGTTTGTCATCTTTGGATTGAACTTTTGTAGAATTTTGTGAATTTTTATATCAAATATTTTATTTAAAATTACAACTTTAAAGATTAAAATATTTTGCCAGCGTAAAAAACCGTTTG
Source organism: Holothuria scabra (assembly GCA_037179385.1). Taxonomy (NCBI): domain Eukaryota; kingdom Metazoa; phylum Echinodermata; class Holothuroidea; order Aspidochirotida; family Holothuriidae; genus Holothuria; species Holothuria scabra. The sequence continues at coordinate 33,446,478 of CM074185.1, read as the reverse complement.
GAAGGCTACTTTCTTGTATAGTCCATATTGGTATGTTAAGCACGCTGCCTATATTCCTACAGATGCAGAGATATCTTTTCCTCAGCGGGATGCGCTTTTCTGCCTGAGGGAAAAATATTGCTACTCATCAGGGTTGCCAAGAGCCAAGCTGGTTGGGTCTAGGTGCAAAGTCTATAAAACTAACCGATATTTGTAAACTGCCTGTTATTGTTTTTGAAGTTTAGTGTGTGCACCTGGAAGATAAAATAACCATCAGATAAATCACAAATATTTTTGATTGTGTATATATTTAAACCATGGCCTAAATTTTCAGTCCCTCTATTCCCTGGCGCTGGACATTTTTTCCGGCCCTAACAAAATTAGCTGAACCTTGTTTTCCAAAAATTGAGGGTATATTTGAATGGAAATGTTTTGAGACACAAAATGCCTGAAGGGAGCCCACCAGTGACACCACCATTAGCTGGAGGAGATTCCTGGCATAGGTCAGGTACAAATTATGTCGTCAATTTTAGGTCTTATTCGAGTGTGAACTGCTAATGTTAGAGTAGTGAGTTGCTGGTTGTATTTTGTGGATATGAAAGAGGAGATGTTAATGTGTGAGTGCTGCCAATTGGTATTGGCGTAGATAGGTTTTGTGGCCCCAGGGACAAGAACCGAAATTGGCACCCCTCCCCCATCTTCCATTCAGGGAATACGTGCACGACTCAAAAGCTGAAATGGTTATTTTAATATGCTAATGGCAGGGATGTTGCTAGGATTTGCCCGACAGGGGGTCAGGTTCCCCAACAGGAAGTGAGCATTTTGAAACCCCTACCAATGCGATGAGTTCCTGGTGGGATGCGACTGGCAGCATTTGAGGCACGTGCAGGGCGCCAAAACTTTTTGCTTTTTAATGCTGAAATAATTAAAAATCCGGAGCTTGTTTAGAAGAATATTTGATAGTTTTGGAAGAAATTTAGACGGGTCCATTTAGAGTCTGACCCCCAAAAAATTGCAACAAAAGGTCTTTCAACGGTTTTCTGTGCTATTGGATGTAGTGAATAAGAGGAAAAAATCTATCAAATTTAGAGCACGGAAAAAGTGGTTTTAATAGAAAATTCAAAATGGCCGTCGGCCACCATTTTGAAAATGAGAAAATGTTAAATAACTGTCGCCAGATGAACTGGTGTGATGCCGAAACTGTCGATTCCAACTATTTCTAACATGATAAATGCACTGGAGTAAACCTGATGTACCTTTGGCATCATTTCAACACCTAAATTCAAGATGACGGCTGCCATTTTCCTTTTCAAGTTTTTGGTTCCTTGCGGTAGCAAAGGAACCTATGTAGTCAGGTTGGCGTGTGTGTGTGTGTATGTGTGCGTGTGTGTGTGTGTGTGTGTGTGTGTGTGACACTTGCTTCGGTACGCTCTAACTCAACAAGGGAAGGTTGGATGGAACTTGGATTTGGTACATAGATTCGTCATAAGGAGAAGGTGTGCCCTATCGTTTTTGGTGGAGGTCAAAGGTCATTTGGGTTCACCAGAGGTCAAAAGCCAAAAACCTTCTCAACAGGATATTTCTAGTTAGGAAAATTGGATAGATGTCATACTTGGTGTGTGGATGTGTTATGGTGTAAGGATGAAATTGGATATGTTCGGTGAAGGTCAAAGGGTCATCTGAGGTCACCAGGGGTCAAACACTGAAAAACGTTTTAACGCAGTATTTTTAAGATAGAAAGGACAGATTTCAAATCAATCTGTGTTTGGTGAAGGTCAAAGGTCATCAAGGTCACTGGAGGTCAACCACTAGAAATGTTATTTAGAAAATCTTGTAAGCTAGATAAAGATAGTTTCAATAGATTTTTTATCTCACCTGGTTTTGCATGCTTACGCACTCAAACACCTTAGAAATTTGTCCTTTTTGTTCGTTCAGTAATGATTCCTTCGGGGTGTACACATATTTTGGATCATTCAAAGTTTTAAGAGGGCAATAACTGAAATCTGTATATTTCACTGAGCACAGGTCACTCTGCATTAAACTGGTCTCGCTGCCAGTGGAAGCAATGCATGGATTCTACAATATGTCTCTTTAATACTGCTGTGCTCTGTGGGGTAACCTTATCCTCATTCTATTATCACACTTCATTAATCACTTGCTTTCTGCTTGACTGCTGAATAAACCCTGTTTTCTGTGTAGAGGTAGCAAACAGGACAAGTGGTAGATTGTTTTAAAGTAACAGCAAGTTTTATTTGAGAGCAGGTAGAAATAACTTGTGAGAGAAATACAAGGGGTGTTTTTCATTCTCTGACCACATTGTGTATCATTTATTGGTGATAATATCAAATTTGATTACAAGCATAAATACATATGGAAATGAGGTAGTGTTTTTGAAGGATCACCAAGCATTACAAAAGTTGAATTTTAGTAAGGCCACAGAAATTTAATCTTTGATTTCATGTAAAATTAGTACTAAAATACCCCTTGTGAAGATGTTACAAACATTGAGTATGAACTTTTGCTTAGCTCTATTTCACAGACTGGCTGTACAGTTCTCATAATATCTAGCAAGGAACCACAGTGCCCATTGGGCTCTTGTTAAAAGGACCATTTCGAATATTCAAGCTGCTGCCTTACATATAAGCAAAATCGAAAAATTTATATGGGTTTCTGAAATTTGTTTGTGTTAAAACTGGAACTTTGCCCGAAAACTTTGTACCTTTTTTGGACAAAGATTGAAAATTAAAAGCTTATATTAGAAAAATTTTAGAATTTTATGAAAGAGAATTTAGGTGAAATTGAAACATTTGGGGTTTTGTCTTGTAGGTGATCTGCCTTTCGAGGGCGAAATTAAGTACGTAGAATGTCGGGGTGATTGAAGTTGGCTTGGTTTTGTTATTGTACAAAGTATCCACCCAGTGGATTGGAAATTCGCTGAAAATCTTATACCATTTGTAACAAATATTTGTAATTTTGAAGCTCTCACTGGGGAAAATTAGTATAAGTTTATTACAGATTTCCAGGTTGTTGTTGAAGCATCTGAACTTCTTATGAGAAGAGTCAAAGAGGTCGCCGGGGCACCTTGAAGTTTGTTGGGGTAACTAGATATTATCAGGCAGATTAAGGCTCAGGGACGATAGTCGGAAATTTTCCGAAAAAGTTGGGCTTCCGTCCTTTTGAAAAAAAGGAGATGTTTTTATTTGTAGAAGAAAATTGAAGTCTTCATCGAAGATCAATCTGCCCAAGTTTATATGGGCAAAATAAAGGCATGTGATGACCTACCTTGACCTCACTTGACCATTTTGGCCTTGGTGCCTTTTTTGTGACGCCTGGATTCATCTTGTTGAGACAGACCAAAAAGACAATTACCCGACCATCCTACGATGTTCCTAACTTGAGATATTGACGTTTGAGTGACAAGTTAGTATAAATGTAGGTGATATGCAGTGGAATGCGAGATAAGCGATGCGATAACTCAATTAACAAGTAACACACGGGATGCCAAAATGGAAAGTTGTTTTCGTCTAAGTACACGTGTTGACCCACTTTGACCTTTTGACCTGTGTGACTTTTTGGTGACACCTGGATACGTCTTGTAGAGAAGAACCAAAAGGGCCGTTATACTGCCCTCCTACGGTGTTTCTAACTTGGGTTAACTGAAAAGTAGTGTGTGTGTGTTATATGCATTGGAATACTAGGCATACGTCTATGGTGTAATGGCCGAGAAACCAAGTGATATAGGGAGCTGAGGTCACATAATGGGCCGTTGTGTTCATGTACACTCATAAAGCACTATAGTCAACTATGCACTGACTCAAACTTACGGCCAAAAAGTTGCCGATTAATTGTTAGATTCAGGGGCGGATCTAGGATTTTTCGTTGGGGGGGGGGGGGCACTGACAGTCGATCATCTGCCCGAACGAATATCTAAGCGGACGCCACCATCGGTTGGCGCGGAGCGTACAGAAATTTTTAGAAAATCGCTACCCCTTAGATTCGCCGGAAATGGCATTTCCCAGGCTTGTAAGTAGAACCAAAACAGTCGTTACTTTGAGCTTTTGTTTGCCAATGAACTAACCAAAACTTACTTCATCTTGATTTAAGCGAAGATCACTCTTTAAACACTTTTGATGAAATAGTTTCCAAGATTATGTCGTAATGTTGTAGGTAAGGAAAGAGTGGTCTAAAGATAAGGGGGATACTTGCACAAGGTACAGAGAGGAGAACCTTTCCTTTAAATTTTGAATAAAAATTCGTTACAACCTATAATTCTATGAACATTAATAAAACTGAAAGAATTGAACTTTGGGGTCTCCAACAGCTTCCAAGACGATGGTAAGATATCTGACCAAGAATACGATGCACTGCTGTAAGATTTATATTTGAGATCGCAGTAGCTTGCAAAGTCTTTTGCTTGATGAAATGTACCACTTTATTGTCATATGCATAAGAGATAAACATTGTTAACGGTTAAACGCTTTGCGTTATCATTGATTTCATTAGTGGCACTTAGATTTATTCTCCACTCCCTCGGGATAGCAGGATTTTTCCATAATACAATGTAAAAAGAAAAATACTAGTAAAATTACATTTATGACAGAAATCATTCTAATTAAGCACTCAGACGACTCTCTCGTTAAAAAATTACTTTGTAAGTTTTAGCGACCATGAGAGTTCTGGCATAGATAAGTTTGTTGTCAATTTTAATAAGAATTATTCAAAATATGTTGATTAGCATACACATCCGGAGGGCGTAAAGTAAGATCAAGTGCAACAGACATCATAAATACTTGCTTTCAATGATAACATATTCATTGGAAAGGTTACATTAAAACACATAAATTCCGCCATATTTCTTGAGCTTAATATCAAACAAAGACGGATACAAGGAAATTTGTTTGGAGGGGGGGGGGGGGGGCTCAACTTCCGACCAGGACGTCTCACATAGTATCAGGAGATGTCGTGCAAATTTTTTTTTTGGGTGTGAGTGGCATAAGAAGTGGTGACTGACTGCCCGAAAGACTATCAGTTGGCGCGGAGCGCACAGAAAATTTTGAAAAATCACGACTTCTCAGATAACCGGACATTGCATTTGCCAGGCTTGTAAGTAGAATTTGAGCAGTCGTTATTTGAGCTTTCCTTTGCAATAAAATCTTCATTTTAATAAAAAAGAAAATGATCAAATTGTAAAATGAACAGAAAATTACTAGATAAAATGTACTGGCTCCTTTACAGGACGGTGTGACATTTTATCATTTTCTTTGTCGCAAAGTAGAAACTCCGTTAAAAAGAATAGACCAGAACCAAATTTTTGTCTAATATATTCTAAGCACTCTGGTGAAGTTTCCATGGAAACTTGCATTCATTTTCCATGAGCGGTTCTCGAGATATTAGATGAATTGAAGTTGACACATTTTCTACAAAAAGTAAACTTTAACCAAGAAGGTGCGATGTCATGTATTCATGTTGAAAGTCAATGTTTTGTTTTGATTTTTATTTTCTTTTGATCCTGCTGTTTGACCTTGAATTGACTAGGGATGCTATCATGCCCCTAAGGCAAATAAAGTTTTAAAACTTCCATTGCTCGAGATGCACTTATGGTAACAACATATCACAGTTAAATTGTATAAATATGGTGTTAAAGTTGAGAGGAAAACAGCTAAATATTGTCCTCAATGTGAACACATGACATCACGTCTACTTGTTGCAAGTTCACTCTTTGTAGAAAATGTGACAACTTCAGTTCTAATATCTGGAGAACAAAACATGGGAAATGATTAAAAATTTCACCAGTAAGCTATGCCTAAGAATATCAAACAAAAGTTTGGTTCTGGACTTTTTTTTTTGTTTAAAGGAGCTGCACACCCGCCTGAAAATAAATTTAAATCATGACTTTTTGAATCATATTAATTCATATGACCAGTGGTCGAATGAGCCTGTAAATCTGGGCTAAAAACTTGATACAATTACGAACTATATCCTTGACAATTACGCATTAGTTTATACTTTATAAATAATATATGACATTTGAATGAGATAGAGGGCTGGGACAGTTTGCCCAGGTTAAGAAAAAGGCTTCTTTTTATTCATGTCATATCGAATAACGTTGTTTTTGGAAAACTGAAGACAATGCTTTGGAAACGTTTTTTTTTGGGGGGGGGGGGCAAGTGCCCCTCCCCGCACTCCCCTAGGGCGAACCGCTTATGCTATCAAACAAAACTTTTCAAAAAGCAAAGCCATTTTTCCGAAACGTGCTCTCGCATCTCCTGAAATCCGTGTTTGACCATTTCGAGAAGTAGGTGTGACGCCCTCGTTAGTCTACCCAGTTCTCCTCCATCCTACAGTATGTGTACAGCTAATTGGAGTAGTTTATATCACTTTTTACATGATCTTTACTATGTCTTGAGTTTATACAGAAAATTTCCAGAAATTTTGTCACTATTCTACATTTCCCGAACGGTTGACCAATTTTCCCGAATACCTCGTAATTACCTTGAAAGGAATGATACCGGTATTGGTAACTGATATCATAATTTACATTTACATACAGTTTGAACTTCCATTATCGATGGTGCGTAGCCCATGGACATTTTCACGGTCCTTTTGTTTTTCCATGACGAGTGTATGATAACATTAACGAGGATTTCCGTTGATTAAAAAAACTTCACATCTGATGAACCCAAATAGCAGATGGATTGTAAGATAAGGTTTAGTGTTCTACATAAAGCGTGGTACGGGTTGAGACCTTCGATATCACTCTATTGACATTTTATCGGAAAACTCGAAACTGTGTGCTCTAAATTGCTATTAGTTGTACCAATTATAATTACATAGTTTGAGAATTATAAGATAATACAACATTATGTAGAAACAAGTAGGCTAAATGATCTATTTAGTGAAAGTAAAAATAAGCTTTGGAAAATTTTAAGAGGGGGCCGCCGGGTGCGCCCCGGCCTAATTTCGCCACTGAGATTTGACCATAAATTAGTAAATTTTGACCAAAGTTGAGGTCAATGATTTAACCATAGCTTGGGTCCGTGCATAGTTGATTAAATTAATGGTCAATTTGACCATAGTCTTTTTAGAGTGTAAAATGCACGTGTTGACCTACTTTTATCTCATTTGACCTTTGTGCCTTCTTTGTAAGGTCTGGATTTGAATTGTTGAGATGGACTAAAAAAAGGCAATTAAATACCCTCCTGTTTTGTGTAAAATTTATTTCTCACTCACACATCCTAACACAGCTGTTTTCGATAGAGATTTAAATGATTATCGGTAATTTTTTGAATAACTGGTATTAGCACCACTATTAGTAACACACTAAATACCTTCGATATTTTTATTACCTGTACCACCAGTACCGATATTCACGTTAGCACCCGTATACCCGCCCAACCCTACTGCCCTTATGTTTTTGGTGAACTGAGGGTAAAAAATCATTGAGGTTGAAGGTGCACATGCATTACCTTGCTACTCCCTAAATACAAAATCATCTTAAATACAAGCTTGGAACCAAAGTGCCTTTGGGCTCTTGTTTTTACTTTCTTTTCAGAATATTTTAAATTCTGGAGCTTAAATTGAAATTTTATTGGATTGTCATAAGGAAAATTGGGAATTCTGAGTTTTTTGATAAATATCTTATCGTAAGCAAAACAAGGAGATCAAGAAGGAGGGGGGGGGGGAGTAAAGTTTATTGGAATTACTTCTTTTATCGTATAGATGAGGGCTCTCCGACAAAATTGTATCTTTTCCCTGACGGAAGGTAGCCTTCCCCGATGGGGGAATTCCTCGACCCGTTGGCGCCACCCTTGGCTTCTGGCAAACGGTAGGTCCAACATTGTTTTGAGTGATCTTGATTTGGCGCCCCTTAGAGGTGACTCCCGGGGAAACGTGCTCCATCCTAACTACGTCGCTGCCAATGGGATGGATTGAAGGTGATTAAGATCATTTCAGGAATGGGTGTGAAAAAGAGGCTATTTCCGTCACTTGGCGGATAAATAGGGGTGGGTGCACAGCCCACAGAGTTCTCCCTGCAGCTCAAAATCTAAACAGTCATGCTATGGTAAATTTGTGATGGCATTATACTGGTAGAGGCGCAGAGAAGACTAAGAGACAGACAGAAGTTCTTTTCGTTGAGTCAAAATATGTATATTCCAGCGACCACAACCGCAACTTGTCACATCATGTACAAGACTACGGAACTCCGTGAAACTACCAAAAATTTTAAAGAAATACAAAAATATATCAGTATAAATATATAAACGTTTTGCTTTTCATAAACTAATTTCTCGTATTTCGACACAAACATTAAATTGCACAACTATACATCAAAGTAATATAACTTTCACACACACACACACACACCCAAACTCCATACGCAAATTCTACTCAAGGGCGGGGCAGGGGGAAGGGGAGGGAATTATTGCACAAACCATCTCTCAGCAGCACACTGCAAATTACATACATTCAAACATACTCTGGACCAACCCCAAGGTTTCTCTACTCAAAAACATGCATACCTCTTTGGCCCTTTAGAGTGGCTTCAGCACCGGAATAGTAAAACAAGTTTCCATCCCCAAGTGTACAAGCATACAAATATAATACGAGCACATCGTTTCGCAATTACTTCAGAAAGACACTGCCATGCCACGTGCAACCTACTTCAAGGTATAAAATACGAGCAGCTCCTTTGCAAGTTGGTTTAGAGAGACGCTACCCACGCAAAATTAAGCAAAGCAAAGTCGGCTAGTTAACTAGCCCACCCGAAGGTGCTTCAGTCCTGTGCGCAACCGACTTTGTCGGCTGGGCAACCTATTTTTAGTGGCAAGCCTATGCCATGTGGGAGGAAAGCCGGAGTAGGCTACCCGGAGAAAAACCCACGTACATCGAGCGGGACTTGAACCCATGCACATGCACATGTGAGACACATTGGTACACAGCAGCTGGAATAGACCACTCTGCCACTCGACCCTGCAAGCAAAGCAAAGTCGGCTAGTTAACTGGTCCACCCGAAGGTACTCGACCCTGCCACGTGCAAATCCTTTTATACGAATGCACTGCATGCTTTACTGAGCAGGAAGCAGGTACACCAAACATAACAATACAAGGATTACATAACCGATCTGAAGGGACACAATAGATACAGTTGGACCTTGAAGCAACACACGATATATTCACTACAGGCATGATTGGTCAACTCATTGGCTTTCACATGAGGGGTAGTTTTAGTCGGGTGTGCACTTTGACAAGCTTGGATGTGTGGGGGTGGGGGTGGGGGTGGCAGGTTATGAAGGGGAAGAGTGTGCAAGTCAAAGGAGCAGCTAATGGTGGTGCGCACCCTGAACGTAGATGGAAATACTGCATGGTGCAACCGCAGTTTACTAGCCTTGTAGTACGAAGGCGTACGCACTCACTACGTATGTAAGGAAGTTAGATATCGTGATGGTTGATTTACTGAAAACAAGGCAATCATTCACCGTACACTGGAGACCATTCTTACACGACCATTCTTACACGACCATTCCTATACTTAATCATACACAAAATATGCCGTAAGGGTAAGGTACTGCCTTCGAATAATTCTTCCCTTCCATCCTTAACAAGTAGGCCTATGTCGTGCCTCACTCCTGCCCATAACAAGTGCCACTGCAGAACAATTTTTTTCGACAAGTCCTCTTTTTACTAGTTGACACTGGCATCCGGACGGATTTGGAAAATGTCCACAAGGTCCCGGGCCGAATTTCATGTGTTTCGCACATGATCCATACTTCTGATTGAGAGATTTACTCGTAGTATTTGAAATACGTATTGTACCAATGACTGAACGAATGCTGCACCATTTTGCATCTAGACACCACTGAAAACCGGAAAACAGTGTTTCTTTGCGCGTATGTATGTCACTTGTAAAATCTCTACAAAGACTTTAAATGAGAATTTCGAATTTTTCATGCTCCTCAAAAAGGAAAATCCTAAAACGTATGACTATTATCAGGACAAAGTTTTGCCAAACGTAGCACCGTTTTGCATCTAGGAAATCTAACGCAAAGAAAGTTTCTCGGAGGGGGACACAAATACTTTTGGTTTTTCTATTAAAGTTGAAATCCATTCAAATATTACCGCATTTGCGATCTACGTCCTCCTGAAGTTTACAATTTTTACCAAGGGAAAGGAAGATACCGGTTCCCTTTAATCTCACCCCCAGGCCACAGATCAGAAATGCCCAGTTTTCGGGTCCCTAAAAAGAGTATGTATTTGGATTACCATTTTTCATAGACTGATTTTTTATTCTCATTATTTGAGAAGTGGCAGACATGAGATTCGTATTTCAAGGCTGGGTACATCCAGCTTAAAACACGTGGAAAGTGCCGTTTCCGGCCATCTGGGGGTTTGTAAAGCCCAAAATTTCTTTGTAGGCTCCGCGCCAACTGATGGTGGCGCTCCGCTTAGATAGTCTTGTCGCGCCTGACCTTAAGAGGTACCAGGCCCCCACTTGTTACCGAGGCCCCCTAAAAGTTCCATCGTGGCTACACCGCTGCTCTTGTTTACATTGTGGAAGTTGTCAAATACAAAGTGGAAAAAGAACGGACATCGAATCACTTTGACAGACAAACTTAACGTTTAAAATCCTTAACTGGTAGACTTTTACTGCTCAAAATTACATCTCCCTAGTTGCTTAGCTAAACTTAGAGTAATGAAACGCAAGGTTTCACTGTACATGTTTTAGTTGAGACCAGCATATTCGAGACCAAGACCGAGACCAGAGGGTGTCGAGACCGAGACCGGCAAGGTCCGAGACCGACAGATCGTACATCGTCATTGAATTGTACATATCTTATTTTATCGTATCTATGGCGGCACGGGACGGGGGACGGGCTGCAGTCCTACAAAAAACTTTTGCTGAATCAGGCAGACTGCGGTGCCCCAGTCAAACAAAGTTTATGCCTTGGTTGGGGATCTGGAGTCGGGTCAAAAGTCACCCAAAGGCGGCGATCTGTATCAAATATTGGGGCGGGGCAATTTCATCAACAACATCAGATGGGCAGCCTCTACACTCTGAAATCGCACAGGTGCACGGCATGAGCCGCTTGGACACCACTAGGCTATCCATGGCAAGATCGACATATCTTATAATTCTCCCAAACAGTGGTTACCATATAGCGCCAGTACTAGATACATATATTACCCGTTGCCAGTGCCCCTCTTCCATATTGCACTCTAAAATCAAAAGAGTGAACTAAGCCACTCTTTGATCGAGTGAAAAGTGTATATTCACTCCATTAGAGTGATAATTCACTCCAAGAGGAGTGAAGTTCCCCTAAAAAAAGAGTGAAGTTCACTCCAAAAAGAGTGAAATTCCCTTAAGAAGAGCGAAGTTTCACTCTTGATGAAGTGCCCACAGTGATCGCTCTTAAAAAAGAGCGATCATTGCAGGCACTCGTGGAAGAGTGAATTTTTCCTCTTCCTCTAGTGAATTCCACTCTTTTGGGAGTGAAAGTCACTCTTTTTGGAGTGAACTTCACTCCTCTTGAAGTGAATTATCACTCTAATGGAGTGAATTTACACTTTTCACTCAATCAAAGAGTGACTAAGTTCACTCTTTTGATTTTAGAGTGCAATATGGAAGAGGGGCACTGGCAACGGGTAATATATGTATCTAGTACTGACGCTATAGACGCTATAGACGCTATATGGTAACCACTGTTTGGGAGAATTACAAGATATGTCGACCTTGCCATGGATAGCCTAGTGGTGTCCAAGCGGCTCATGCCGTGCACCTGTGCGCGAAAATTTTCCCTCGTGAGAATTTCCACCTAATTACACATGGAGCTTGTGCAAGATGTTGAATGGCATAGTCCGTCTTTATATCAGATGGTTATTAGTGCTTTTAATTTGAATGTTTTTTCGTAATAAAGAAAAGAGGTTAATTTTGGAATGCTGAAAATTTTGATAGAAAGAAAAAGAAATCTTGAAATATATTTGTGGTACGAGTACAAGCATAAAATCGAGTACCCCCCTCATCACCTTAAACATGTTAGTCTAGTACTCAATTAGGCTGCTACATGAAACCCCAAGTGTTGTTGCACGGTAATTAAGTTTGAGTATTTCCCTAGCTTCAACTGCAAAAGTTAACTGCTAAAAGTTAATGCCATTAAATCATATAGCTTGTTCAACTTCGACTGTGAGTCCTGCAATCAAACCCCAAAATGCCGACATTTTGCAAAAATGTATTTGCTATATCGCAAAAGAGGTCATGAAAGGGTATGCATGACAAGGGGGAGGGACATCTCTCCCCCGTTAAGGATCCAGCAACCTGGGCTGTTCTAGTGACGGCTTTCCAAAACAATGTCCGGAACTAAACAATTTGGACGCACAAAGCGCCTCGAAAATTTTGCGGTTTCACTCGAGAAATACTGAAAATATTTGCCCCCTGATAGGCTAATGAAATGTAAGAAAGTTCCAAGTTTTTATACTAGGCATTCCAGTGTTACCACAAACTTATTCCTAGTCCCTTCCGAAACTGTCTCGAGTTCTTCGTTGTGAAGATTCAAACCTCATTACAGTGTTCCCAAAATCATCTTCAGGGGTATACAAGTCCGTCGCGTAATATATAATCAGAGAACTCTCTGTGCATGTTAAAAAGTGTCAGCTATCCTCAGGCTGCACCTTTTGACTTTGATAATAATGAAAGGTCATTCATTAATTAAGAAGTTTGCTTTCTCCTAAAACCATACTTGGAGTGACAAACGAAGGCACCGGATTTTTGGGAACAATCCTCTTCCTCTACACTGAACTTATCATTGATTCACTTAATATTTTCAACACAATATGATCATGTGTCTGAATAAAGAACCTTCCAAACAGCAACAAAAAGGGACCTTTTATCCATTTAATATACTACTTTGGTAGAATAATGGTTACGAACTACTTTTAGGCTAATAAGCTGCTTGCATTCAATCAACATGTGAAACTCGCATTGAACTTTTTTAACCAAAATGTAACTGTGGAAAAAAGCGCACGTAGCGCACGAAAATATTTACAATTTAAGAACAAAACACTATAGCAATAAAGAATATATGTCACAGCAATCGCAAAATGCCCCTCAAAAAATATTGAGGGGCATGTCCATGTCCCCCCGTTCCATGTAATCGCCACCAGTGGGTCACCCCTTGAATAAAAGAGTCCCGGATGGGTCATGATCATATGCCAGACATAGAATTAATAACTCAACCTAACCTGATTATTTTTAATGTGGCCCTCGTGGCCGTACAGGACTCGTTCTCTCGGGGCAGGTGACTTTTTGCCCAATTCCAGATCCCCAGCTAAGGCATAATCGTGAGGCACCGAAGTCCGCCCAAATTCAGCAATGCACTCGCCAATTGCGGGTTGCATCCCCTCCCTAGTCCTCACCCCATACGGCCCAGGTGGCTCTACTTATTAAATTGGAGTCAGTCAGTGCTACAGGTGTTTAGTGTTGTGAATTTGAGGCCGAATGACATATGAAAGGAGGTCTGTTCGACCCAAAAAAGATGAGTCGCATAACTTTATATAGTTAATATCAAGTTTTCTGTTGGACCAAACATGAACATTAACTTCTCGCCCCTCAAAGAATGCCTTCAATGCACCCGTGGAACATGAGTGTTGAAAGCATGCCTGTAAAGAGGCGTGCTCAATGTGGGACAACTTAATTTTCATATTGAAATGTTATATTTGTTCATCCTGTTTTTCATTTTCGCCAAATGAAAGGTTGCTGGTTGCCACATTGAGTATGATCCATAATAAACCGAAATGGGTAAAACTAAAAGACTAAGAATTTAGGGGAATTCAACATAAACAGTGAACCCGAAATGGAGTGCAGTACTGGACTGCCATTACTGATATTACACTGAGTAATCTAACCTTGTGATAGTCAAGTGCAGTACTGTGTTACATTATCCTTATTGACAAAGTTAAAGACCCACTTACCAGCTCACAGAAGAATCATGTTTAATCCTTCAAGATGCAGAGTGTGGTCTCACAAGATGAATACTTTTTCGTCAACAATAAGCCTATTTTTCAGAGCAATCGATGTTCTTGAGAAGTAAACTATGTGTTTATAAGGGTAAGGTGAGGTTAGATAACATCAATTGATATCCATAAATAACAAGGGACAACAAGCACCTCACACAAAAAATGAATAAATAAAGCTATCTACGTGTCTTACAATGAAGGTAGCACTTCACTTTTTTATTTTTAAACATAAATCATTTGAAATAAAATGACAAATTTTTGACCGGTTTCGAAGCGAGACCAGAACAGTTTTAGAGACCGCAAGGGTCCGACACCGAGACCATAGGGCGTCGAGACCGGGACCGCAAAAACCGGTCTCGAGTACTAAAAACTGATATACATGTCTTAACCTAACCGGTTAAAAGTTACTTATTCAAATGACGGGCAAGTCATCGACGGATACGAGTGCTTTGTCAAATTAAGGTAAGTATGTGCCGTAAAATACTACACTCTTTTAACGCCACTTATGAGGCTACTGCATGGCTTATGATATTCTGCGAAACGAAACGAAACAAATTAGTTAAGGCCACCCATGGAATAGGAAGCTATAACGGATAAGAGGAGGACAAAAATCAATCGGTCAAAGTAGTCCTAGGTTTATGAACGTATTTTTTGCTCTGTTTCGCAAATTATCACTAGCGTGGTGGGCTATTGATATTCTGGGAAACGAAACGAAACAAATTAGTTTATGCCACCCATGAAATAGGAAGCTATAACGGATAAGAGGAGGACAAAAATCAATCGGTCAAAGTAGTCCTGGGTTTATGAACGTATTTTTTGCTCTGTTTCGCAAATTATCACTAGCGTGGTGGGCTATTGATATTCTGCGAAACGAAACGAAACAAATTAGTTTATGCCACCCATGGAATAGGAAACTATAACGGATAAGAGGAGGACAAAAATCAATCGGTCAAAGTAGTCCTTGGTTTATGAACATATTTTTTGCTCTGTTACGCAAAATAGCAATAGCGTGGTGGGGTAATGATAATCTGCGAAACGAAACGTAATAATTCTAGCCGCCTTCACACGGCGTACAGAGAATTCAGATCTGATTCTGATCTGATTTTAAATCCTTCCCATTAATCAGAGCATTCTCTTTTTCTAATTATATTACATTTATGCTCAACAAAAACTTGTATATGTTTCAAAACTGTAGATCAAATATCGGGTAGACCTACTAATAAAAAAATCATCTCCAAATTTGTAAGTTGTTTTCTATTTTTCATGAAAGTTTCACTGTATCTCTGTGGAATAATTATTTCTTTTAGTGCGCGTTCGTATAAGCTTCCTCTATTCTCAGGATCGCCAAGCAATCGTTCCGATATACAGGCAAGCCTCTTTAATTGGTGTATTGTATAAAGGCATGTGAATTGTGAGCCTGATAAAGGTTAACGTTTCCTGATACCTCTGCTATAATAAGTACAATACTCGACAAAAATACATGGGACAAACCCCGCTCCCTGTATCAATGTTGAAGTTTCAGGACGTCTTGGGCTGTTGCAACATTGAATGGGGGGGGGGGGGGGATAGTGATCCGTTCATTGCTAATTGTATTGCTTGTTTTGTCCCCGCATCATTTTTGTCGAGGATTATAGGCTATATCTGACCTCTTATCCCATTGTAAAGAGAGCGTTCTCCGGCGTAAAGTCCGTGATAATTCCGTTTCTAAGTATTGGTGTAGGTGGATTGCTGCGCCCGTATATGCAAGAGTTTCCTACAACAGCTTTTATTAGTACTGTGTGAAAAGTCTGTAAATAGGCTTTGAGGACTGATTGAATTTTTTCTATACCCTTACCCGCTATGTCAATTGCTTATGAAACAGATCGTGACTTCCACGGTAACGTTATTTGTTTCATTTTGTTTCGCAAATTATAAAAACACCATTATATTCATGATATTTTGATGACATTTTAATGAAATTTTGCGAAACAGAGCAAGAAATATGTTCATAGGCCTAGGCCTATCTACTTTGACCGATTGATTTTTGTCCTCCCCTTATCCGTTATAGTTTCCTGTTCGAGGTGGGTGGCCTGAAATTTGTTTCGTTTCGTTTCGCAGAATATCAATAGCCCACCACGCTAATGATCGATATTTTGCGAAACAGAGCAAAAAATACGTTCATAAACCTAGGACTACTTTGACCGATTGATTTTTGTCCTCCTCTTATCCATTATAGCTTCCTATTCCATGGGTGGCCTTAACTAATTTGTTTCGTTTCGTTTCGTTTCGCAGAATATCATAAGCCCTACTGCATGACATTGCGCACTCCCTTTTACTCAACTTCGGCATTAGCTAATAGCTAGAGGACACCTGTGGAAATAACAAAAGTAAATAGTTAACACAACACAACGCTCACAGTACGTCATAAACACGGGATTTTCCCTAAATGGCGAAACTTGGAAATTCCTCCGTTTCAAAATAAACAGCCAGGTCCGGACGTGCAAACATTTGCTGCGCTATGTGTAAATCACATGCATGTATAGGTAATCACTTCATGTTGCACGGAACGTTAACACGGCACCGTGTTTTCGCTGTAATTCATTTGGCGAGTGAATTGCGTATCGAGGCACCACTTGTTTGTTTGTTACACCTACTTCCAGTGTGTTACTCCTCCTTTGATCGTATCTCCGTTCACTGGGTCTTACCGCCAGGTCAGGTTTGATAAAACCGAGTAGTTTTGCGGAACCATAATACTTCAAAATTGTTGCAACAGAATCATTTTATGGTAAGTTTATTTAGGAATTCGGGTAGCGATTAGTTCAAAAACGTTATCATAAACGCTA